>JAWWEW010000112.1:35349744-35370933 GCA_035583185.1 Anabacerthia variegaticeps | reverse complement strand
CCCGGCCCGGCCCGGCCCTCCCGCCGCCCCACGGTCCGGCCTGTGGGGCTGGTGTAGGTGCGCGCACACTGTCGGGCCTAGCCGAAAACAGGGGTTTAACCCCTCTCTCTCCTGGGCTGGTGGTCTGTGAGTCAGTGCTCGCAATATGCCCCTGCCGGAATCACCTTTTACCCACCGGAGCTGATTTCAGCACAGTTGCTGAGTGGTCTTCATTAGTTCCTTCCCTATCCCGGGAGTGCCACCAAATGTCCCCGGGGGCCATACATTCTGCATTCTTTGTGTGCACTATGCAGTGGCACATCCTTCTTCCCAGGCTTTGCTAACCTCCCCCTAGGTCTGAGGGCACTGAGGCATGTCAAGCCTTAAACTTTAACAAGGAAATTCTAGCAAGAAGTAATTTGTTTTTTGAACACATGGGCATTACTTAAGAGTTTGCTTGTTAGCTACTCTCTGTTCCACGGATTAAATCTCCCTTGTTGATTAGGCTTGAAAGTATACAAAGATCAAGCATCAAAAAAAATCCTTTCTTAAGAAAATTTCACATATTCGACATTTTGCAACACCCAGGTGTTTGAAAGATAAATTACTTGTCGGTAGAATTGCCATGTTAAGATTTAGGGCTTGCCATCTTTCAATGATCCCAGACCTACGGGGAGGTAAACAAAGCCTGGGAAGAAGGATGTATCGCTGACAGTGGACACAAAGAATGCAAAATTTATGGGCCACAAGGACATTTGGCAGAACTCTCAAGATAAGGAAGAAACTGACGAAGTCAGTTCAGCAACTGTGCTGAATCAGTTCTGACTGGGTAAAGGGTTATTCTGGCAGGGGCAGATCGTGACCACTGAATCAAGAAACCTTCCGACCCAGAAGAAGAGAAAGACTGAACATGTGGACCAACTAGCATAAGAAGCGAGAGAATCATTAACCAATAGATGATAGAACACTAATTAATAAGAGAACCCAGTAACTTGTAGTCAGTGAACATTAATGCCTTTTTTTTTTTCTAAAATGTGTAGTGAAAAGTTTTGGTAGTTGTCCTGCTGGCTTTGTGGATTTGCCACCCAGCACCTCTTCCTGTGCAGAAATGTAAATAAATCAAATACCTCGATTCTGTGTGTGAATTGGCCTCTTGCACACTGGATGAAAGAACCTATTCTGGGACAATGTTGTGGCTGCTGGCAGCAGGTCCCACTCACCACCGCCTTTCCCAGCTGCCTGGGGGGACCTGCTGTCCTCGCCTCGCTGTTTCAGCTGCGAGCGGGCAGCACACGTGCCCACTGCAGCAAAGGGGCTGGGCCAGGTCTTGCTGCCCGGTGCTGAGGGCCCTGAGCAGGTGCCCCAGCTGGAAAGGGTGGAAAAGCAGATCAGATCCTTCTGGGAGCCAGCACTGGTCTGTCTGTGTTTCCTTCCAGGTGAAAGCACAGCGAGATGCTTCAGACTCACAGCTGTTAAAAAGGGATCCTAATTTTGTAGTGGAGATATGAAAAAAAAATCTCACAGTGCCATGCAAGATCTCAGAATTTAATTGTCTTTAATATGAAAAAGGGCATTAGTGCAGACAAGTTCCCACAGAGAGGTATTTAGAACCTAAAATGGCATCATTTTCCCCTCTCAGTAGTGTTCTTTCTGTTTTATAGTTTTGTTTTCATTGTTTTTTATTATTCATGTTGCTCTTAACTCATATTGTGGGACTGACTTTATTGCCAAAATAAAAGCTCTTCAGATTTTTCTTAATAGGGACTTTATTTTCTTTGTAAGATGCTATTCCCCCCCGTTAATGTTTTATAAGATGAGATATAATATTTTTGCTGCTCATTTTTGTAGTGATTCATTTTCCAATGCTGTTTTCCCTGGTGTCTGGGCTTGCAAATTTTGCTTGCACTCTGCGGGATTTCTAGTAAAGTAATTCCTGCTCTGAGGATTCTAAGTGGACAGGATCAACCCAAGCAGCAGAAGCTTAGGGTTGTTGGAGAAAACATGGATCCAGGAAAGGAATTCATTGCATGAGCATGCTAGCAAAGGCGGCTCTATCCAGAGGAGATCCTAGATCAGGGTCTTGTTCAGCACATAGAATTTACATTGGTTGTTGAGTTCTGATCTGGAAAGAAACTGTGGTGTATTTAGGGGCTTAAAAAGTATGCCTGTAGTGTTTAAGGTGAATTTATAGAAGCTGTGAGACAGAACATTGAACTAAGAAAAGGCAAATATGAAAGGAGGGAACTGGCCCAAATTGTGAAATGTGCATATTTATTTTAAGGAGCCCATAATTCCTTTGGGTTTGGATCCAGACTTCTGCTGGACCCTATAAAGACCTGAAAGTTTGTTTGTCATATCTTGGCACTGGCTTTTGTTTCTCACAGAGTTTGGAAGAGTTCAGATGATGCTAATTGCCTCTGAGGTTTAGTAATTCAGTAAACCTCTCCAGCTCAGGGAGAGGGATCAGTAGATAAAGAAAGAGATCTCCCACTTTTAGTACTGGTCAGTTTGTGGTAGGTCAGCAGGGGGAAATTTAACCAAAGACCACTGCCAGTTGTTGAGTAGGGAAGGGAGCACACAGCTCCCTGTGGTTTGCCGAGGAATGCAGAACCCTCTTACCTGACAGGCACTGGTGGAAAAGCCTGTATGGGATGTTTTGAAGAAGAAATGGGAAAGCAGGAGGGTGAGAAAATGATGCATTTGTGCAGTGCAGCATAGTTACAATCTGCAGGTAAGTATTTTGGAATTTTCTCCTGTTTGGACATTTGCTTTTACATTTTTAAACAGTGCTAAATAGATTTCTTGCCCTAATTTCCTATAGCTTGCAAATTGTGGGGAAAAAAGGCAAGACAAGAAGATAAAGAATGAAAAGGAAAGACTTACCTGCCCCAGTCTGAAACCAGAAATTGCTGGACTCCCGCCTGCCCCTTGATGGGGCACAGGCCCACCAAGTCAAAGTGTCACCAGTCAGTAATAAAAACGTCTCTGCAGGCCTCTTTCCCTCTTGAACCTGAGAGCCTGTTGTCTGGCTTTCTCTGCCGTCTTCTTGGGTGTTTTCTATGCAGAGCTCAAACTCTTTTGCGTTTGCCTTGTTTAGGTAGTCATGAACATCACTCATGAAGGACTCACGTAGAGGCCATTCAAAAACTTTTTCTTAAAGCTTTAATATTGTCCTCATTCCTTTTACTTATTAAGTATTATGAAGGTTAAATCGCAGTAATTACAGTCTTATTATATTAAAGGTTTTCCTCCGCTCAGGTGTGTGTAGTAGAGAGAAAAGCTAATGCAAAGAACTATTGATGAGGTAAGCATGAAGGACAATGGAGCTCTAGGAGTTAGAACTTGTGAGGGATGGGTCTCATGGTTGAGAAGCCAGTAAAAGGATTTAGAGATTAGGAATTTTAGGTTTATTAGTAGCTTTTTGTTAAAATAAAATTGGGGTTTTTGCACATCTGGGCAGATATGGGCATGGACTTGGAAACTCAATGCTTTTGGCTCTGATCTGTACATAAATGGGGAAGTGTTATAAATGATATGCATCATACAATGTCTTATGTATTAATTTGATATTGGATGCCATATAAATGTGATAAATGTATTATAAGACATGATGTGTGCACATTGTGTATACATTACTGTATAAATGACATGTGTCAGCTGCTTCCATCCAAGCTTCCTGAGGGACTTTATGTAAGATAGGGTGGAATTTATTCCTTTCTGGGAATAACTTTCCACTGAAAGCATGAGGCTACAGCTGCTTGCACTGTGTGTTCAATGTTAGTGCATCTGGCAGCTGTTTTCACAGGGGACTCGCCACAGGAGGCGGTGGCAGCTCCACAGCTCCATCTTGGTGGCCCCATGGGAAGCCCACAAGGACATGGGGAGGATGCTGCGGGCCAAGGTGAACACACTGTTCCCTTGCTCTGTCCTGCCAGCAATTATCAGAGTGTCAGTGGGGCAAATGTGATTCATGGAAACCTTGGGGAAGCTGTCTCCATTGCGCAGCTCCAGGAGCTGGCTACAGGTTTAGTCTGGAATACAATGCAGTATGGGGGAGGATTTACTGCAAGATCCCTTCCAAAGGCTGAGGGTTGGGGAGGGATACAGGTGTCCAGTGAGGGGGTAGCAGCTCTTCTAGCACTTGTTCTGGCATGTGCTTTATGGAGACAGCCACAGGCACAACTGAGAACAAGCACCGGCAGTGATGCTGAATAGATGACTCCATCTTGTCCTTAACCTGGGGCAGCAGAGAGAGGCAAACATTTCCCTTGGCAGAATAAGTGAAGCTTCTTGTTTGTTCCTTCTTTCTCCAACCCAGAACCTTCCTATGTGTTTCTCTGTAAAAACAGGAAAGCTCTCTTTATTTTCTGTCACTGATTGTCTTTAGGAAAGTATTAAAAAAATGTTAAGTGTGTTGTTGAATTAGTTCTGCCCCCAGTGCTTTCCATATACCAGCTATTAGTGAGCCAGGAAGATCACAGTTAAGAAACCATTGAGGATCTCGTTAATGGAAAACATTATTTTTTTTATAACCATTTGAGTGCTTTAGCGTTACTTGTCATTCAATGACTATTCAATGACTATAAGCCACATAATGAGGAGACTCTGAGGTCCTGTATAAACCTCTGATATGTTTTATTTTGGTCTTTGTGTTTTTTGTGTGAAAATGGTGTGAAATGGCTTATCCATATTTTAAGTGATTTAATATTTGCAACTACCCAGAGTATACCTGTAAGCACAGAACAACAATTTATTGAATGTGGAGATCCAGATAAATATCAGGTTAGTGAAAAGAAACTGTCAAACCACTAAAAATCTGTTGTTTTTTCTTTTCTGATCTGCCCCTACCCCACCCCAGGTATTCAAATGAAGTCATGTGGCAAGTAAAGATATTTCTCCTGAGAGGAGGAAAAAGAATTTTGGATGACTGATGTCTTTTGATTAGGGGCTGTTTCACACAGGCAAATCTCACAAATCATCGCTGCACCAGTGTAATAAACCTGTTCCCACTTATGGTTCTGTTTAATTCTAGAGAGGATAAAATAGATTCCGTCTCTATCTCTAGTTATGATTGCCTCCCCCAGTCTATTTTCAAAACAAAGCTAAGGTGGAGTTTTTTTCTTTTTCCAAGAACAAGCCTCATCCCTCTGACAGTATCACCATGCAGAAGTAATTTTGGGGCCATATCCTTTTCTTGCATCCAAGGAGGTGGCACTGGGGGAAAGCAGCTTAGAGACAGTGGCAGTCTCATGATGCCCAGGCTGTCTTAGCACCCCCTGCAATTTACAGTAGCCTTAGGGGTGCTGTAGTTGACATAAGCAAGGACAGATGTAGAGCTGTTGTAGTGCTCTGAAATTGCTGAAGTGTCACGATTTCCTTTTTTATGCAATTCTTTTCTGTGCACAGCTGGAGTGGGAATGAATGTGGCAGCAGTATCTCAGGGACATTGGCTCTCTCCTTGCAAAGAGTCATGTGGTTAAAACTTCAGTATTTCTGGTACTTGGTCATTGAACGGTGGGAGATACATAGCACTTACAAGATGTGCCACAAATGAAGGAAATAATTGGTTAAGGGATGCAGATTTTTTCCATGTATTACTGATATTTTTTCCTGTATGAGGCAAGAAAAGATAAAACGTGTCTAACAAAAGTATTTGGTGTGTATAAGGTGTTTTCAGAACCATTTATGTTTCTCTGAGGATTACGGCCTCTGAAGGATTTCAAGACCATTATTGCCATACTTTGAACAAAATGGGAGATGATTGTAACAACTGTGGTTTTCTAAAGGAGCTTTTCCCAGCAGGGAAATGGTTGGGTTCCTTACCATTTGCCGGGTCTTAGATAGTTATGGGATAGAATTCAATGACAGTATTACAGTCTTTCCAGTTACTTGTTTTGACAATTGCTTCATGACATAGGCAAACCATAGAAGTGATGACCAGGTCTCTATTATAATCACATTATAATTTTGTCCTCCATGTCTTCACTAATAAAATATATTATAGCCCCCAGAATGTTATTGATTGCAGAATGTTTGGGTATACTCTCATTTTGGTTGCCAGGGTAAATAAGTGATCTAAAATTGTTGACCACTTTTCTCCCATTCCAGATAGTAGTGTTGTTTCGAAACCCTAAAGATACAGCTGTTGCATTTTTCCATTTTCACAACAATGTGCAACCATCCCCGGTTACAGCTCCTGGGATGAGTTTTCTCAGAATTTATGAAAGAGAATGGTATTTTTACAATTACTGATTGTAGCTGGAAAAGCAACAGAAAAAAATATTTAAAAACCAACTAGATGGGGCCAGTGGGAAAACAGCTGTGCCATAATTCATTTACTGTTGGCCATACGTCATGATAAAGGAGGCACCTGAATGCCAGAAGGGGGAGAATGTCGAAAAGATGCTTTGCTTTGGGGTATTTTGCTCTTCCAGGCAAGGGTGAGGGAGTTTCATGGCAGCTGGACCATGGTATTGGGTCAACATTCTGTCACTTAGTGATGGAGGAAATGCCGCAGATCTGAAGTGTTAATGAAATGGCAGTTTGTTGTGTTTACTGTTTCTGAACACGAGGCCAAACACCTCCTTAGCAACCCAAATTTTAGATTTAGATTGATGTCAGGCTTTGTCTTTTCAAAGATGTTTACATGGCAACAAAGTAACAGGAGGGAAGCATGTAGTGAGAGTTATATTACTGTGTGAAAACCATTTACCTACAAAAGTCCAGAGGAAGCCTCTGTCATTCTGTTGTGCAGTACAGTAGCATGGAAAGGACGGGCTATTCCATTTGTCTGCCCTGATGTAACCAACAGGCAACACAAGACAGTTCTTCAGTCAGAGCGAACAAAGTATGAAAAGAAGGTCACGCTGTTGCTTTATTCTCTTCTTTACACCTGGCTGGGGATCCTGTTTGGATCATGCAGTCACTTGGAACAAACACATTGAGGATAAGAATACTATGGTTGTGATATACGAAGACCAGAAAGAGGAAAAGCAGATGTTGTGTACTGACAGCCAAAACACATCTGAATCCATTTGGTGAAATCTGCTGAAATTAAGAGGAAATGGCACAGGTTTCTGAAAGAGTGCAGACAAGTTGATCTTAGCGACTATACAAAAAAGCTATACAAAAGCAGAGCTCCAATGCAATACAGAAAACATGAAGTGAAGGAAAATATATATGGTTGTTGGCAATGCACATCCCAAGTGAGTAACTCCCTTTTTTAGAGGAAGCATGTTGTATATCTCACTTTCACTTTCAGAACCTGACTGGCAGCCTAAAGCAGATAGCTGAATTCTTTGGATTCTCCCCAGTAGCTGAGAAGGTCCAGGCCATTGCAGAAAAGGTCACTTTCCAGGCAATGACAGTGAAGGCTCAGGAGATTTATGATGCTGTTGGCATGATTCTTTTCCACCAAGGTAAATTTGTTTTATTTTGCCAGAGTGGTGAAATATCTTTGGCAAACAGGAATTTGTATCAGTAGATGGTTGATCTTTATGTATAATTTTCAAGGCTGGGTGTTAAGAAACACTGATTGTACTTTAGGAATCTGTCACTTGATTTCATCACAAGGGCCAGTTCCACTCAGTAAAGCCCTGTATAATATGATTAGCAGTTGGTCTATAGAATGCCTCCATCAATTTTTCTTCTAGGGTTTTCTAAATAACCCTTTTGATTACTTATCTTGTGTTGATTGCACAGTCAACACATGGAATCCAGACCACAGATTGTTCTGTGTCGTTCAGCCATGGATCAGGCTAGAACGTCAGAGAACCTCTGACTGTGGGCTCTCCAAAATCTAGATTAGGGGTAAAACTGTTGCTTTGGGCAGTGTCTGGTTGCAGCACACAAGGCTTTTGCAGTTAAAAGCCCCACCTTTGAACTTTCTGGATTGGTTTCACAGCTTCTGGCCGCCTTTTACAGTCTGCTGCAGCTGTACAAGACACATGTCAAAGCTATGAAGGCAGACCAGTAGCTTCCTGTGGTCACTTTATGTTGACATTCTATTGAGGACACCAAACATAAGGCAAACATATGAGTGTATTCTTGGGTCAGAAACTCTTTTCTTACAGGAAAAAAATTAATAATTTACTTTTCTTTATTTTCCAGTTGTTTTTAGAGACTGGAAGAATCTTTTCACTGAAGCTCTGAACCAGGAAATGGATGCCAAATTCTAAGTACGCTTAGAAGGAACTAAGCTGGGAGTGAAGTTTAAACATGATGTGTATTGCAAGGCCTGAACCTCCTTTACATTAAAAACCCACTAATGTTCAGGCTACTTTTCATTCACTTTTATGACATGAGACAATAACCAGTACAATATCCAATAAAAACATTTTGAATATACATACAATATGCAAACCCATTTCTGCTGGCTTAACTTAGACAAACAATTGTTGCTCGTGCAGTTAGTATCACTGAGATCACTGGGTTCTCTTAAATAACCTGTAGCTCTTCGGCCTCCCTTGTTTTTAACACTGATTTTTAGCTTTGATTTCTTGTTGCCCAGTAGAATGCCATGTGGAATATATATGCAGTGATTAGACCTGCTGAAATCACTGGAAATATGTCCTGTATGTTAGAAATGATTTTCCAAGAGATTTTAAAAAACAATCATGAAGGGTCATTTTGATTCTTAATTGTTAAGTTCATGGGATTCATATATAATTTTAATTTCTAAGTTCATAGTGTAAAAAGAAGTTTCAGAAGGTTTTGTAGTTGTCTTTTGATACTTTCTTTGTTGTGATAAATATAAGAAAAAGTAAAGGAACTCAGGAATGAAAATTTTCTCCCCCTTTCAGCAATATTATTTTCTTTCCTTTGATAATGTGAGATCTCTGGAAATGTAGCTTTTGCTTGGGTTGTCTGGTTTTGCTGGGGTTACTTTATGCCTAATAGTAGTACATATTATCTCATAGCCAGGATACATATTTTTCCTGGATATCTGTCTGGGAACTTTGAAGTGTCACAATCCAAAACAGAGTGACTGTCCTTTGGTGAGCCCAGAAGACCAGCATGCACAAAACAGTTTAACACTGAATGGTCTCTGCTCTTTTAGACTGCAGCTTTCCCTTGGGAGGCTGGTTAAACACCAGTGTTTGAGTGGTGGTTGTTTTCTCCACCAGAGACAATTCTCTATCTCTAAAGAGAAGGAATACAAGGGAAAAAGTACTCAGAGAAAGAATATGTGGGTAATGGGTGCACAGTTGCTGATTTAGTCAGTAGAGAAGGTTACAGTCTTCCTTCTCATAGTTTGTCAGCTTCTGTCTGATAAATAATTGCTTCAGGTAGATGACTTGGCAGAAGGAGTGTTTTGTTACAGATATGTTGGGTAAAGAACGTGCCTTAGCCAGACTGAAAATTCACATGTTGGGTATTTGAGGTGTTGACACAAATGGACTCTGAGAGACCTTCTGCTGCACACTTTGTTAGCTGATGGTAAACACAACAAACTCTCCGCCATTCAGTGCTAATGAGAGTCCACTTCTAAAAGTCTGCCAGTAACAGGGGAATGATTAAGACAGCTTGACTTCAGTGCGTAGTTAGGAACATCTTGTCAATTTGTATTCAGATCTCTACAAAATCTTGTTTGTCTCTCTTTCCTGGCATATTACCATTTAATTTTCTTCTCCCTATCTAGCTGTGTTTATTGCAACAATGACAACGGTGTACAGCTCACTGATGGTGCAAAACCCCTCCAGCTGTTCATCCTTTAGGTTGATGAGGTAAGATACCAGTGTCCCGAAGACTGGCATTCACATTGTGGGAAGAAGGGATCAATGCAGATGTGAATTTTGGTTCTAAATTAACAGCTGTAATAACGGCCATTTAGAATAAGTAAACCAAAAGTGAGGTAGCAGTGAGGATGGGAGAGCTAAATACCAAACAAACGACAGTTTCAGGTAGCTAAACTTATCTGAAACAAATCTGAGTTTCCCTATAACTTTTACGTAGGCAATGGAAAAAGTGGCAGCATTCCGTTGCTGTTTGCCTCAGCTGTACCTGCTGCAGCAGTGGGTCAGGATCATTGCTAAGCAATTAATAAAAATAAGTTCAAAAGGCTTTGGTCAAGGATTATGTTTAAAGAGGGGCACTACTTCCCTTTAAAATAGGTTGTCTGAATTATTGATAGATCAGTAGTAGCCAGCTTGTGCACTTAAAGTTTAAGATTACAATGAAGTATTCCAAGGCAGTTCAAGAGGAAATCCTATCTCAAGATGTTACGTAGGCTGCTCTTAAAAATACTCTTAAAAATAGATCTTTGGATCAGCGATGTTACTTAAGATGAGGTTGTTTAGCTATCTGAGGGAATATTTTTAGGTGACAGAATTCTAAAATTCCTTCAGGGTGATCTGCACATTCTTCTCAGTGCATATTCACATACTCAGTAATTGCCAGCTAGTGATGAGCATTAAAGAGCCACTCTAAGAAGGTTGATCGATTTATTTTTTTTGCAGCTTTCTCTGTGTTTTTTGCAGCTTTCTGTGTGTTTCATGTTCAGTTCAGTTTAAAATGATGTGGTGGGATAACAGGGAAGAAAGCTAAACATAATATCACCAGGGAAAGGGAGAATTTATACCTTCCTCAAGCACTTCAGCACATTCAGGATGAAAAATCACTGTGAAGTGCTTTGAGAGGGTGGCATTGGAGGTCAAATCCAGTAGCCCACAATGATTGCGGCTATTGACAGGAGCTAAACTAAACAAACAGAAAAACTAAATTTCTCATTGTGGAAAATCACCAGTCATGTATTTTTTCAGCCATAAATACAGGGAATAATTTTGTATATGTATTTTTCATTTTTCTATTCTATACTCTCTATATATTTTAGCTTTTATGTTTTTTATTATGGTAAAACTTTGAATGGTAATTTTGATGCACAATATTTAAGGAATATGTTAGATCATTCAGCTTCTAAATAAGACCACAGTTTTGATTCCACTTTTTTTTTTGTATTTGTGATCTGCCTCACACTTACCATTTTCCAGCAGTTGTAGGTATTTCTCATATCTACATTTATGGTAACTGGTAAATGCTGCTCTATTAGTACTTCTGTCACCTCCACTTCCCTTATGAGCTGTTCAATAACAATCATAATTCAGGAAAGTATATTAAAATGATATTGAAAAAGAGAAATTGGAGGCCTTCTCTTGAAAAAGAAAAACATAAATGTATCTTTTCTAAGCAGGAGGTAGCTCTCTTGTGTGTATTCAGGGTGTCAATAACCTAACCAAAAGGGAAAAGAATTCTGGTACTGAATAAAAGTAAAATGAGAGCAAAGCAGAGAGAACTGAGCTCAATTTTCTCATTTACAAAATGTGAGCATTTCATATTGCGGCGTTATATAGTACATTAATTGGAAAGATAGCTAATATTGAATTACAATAGAAGTGCTGTAAAAGTTGGAGGCACATATGGCATCTACAGGAACATCAAATAATTTTTTCTGAGGGTAGGCTGGCTTTTATAAAGGATGCCAAATGGATTTATAAGGAAGGGGGACACGAAATACAACAATCACAGTCTTTTTATGTCAACAGATGCCTGGATTTCTATTCTAATGTGTCTTTTTTTGTTAAAGTCCTAACACTGATCTGAATTTTGGCTGAAGGATCACCTTTGGTGGGGATTAGCACTTTCTATTTTACTTATACTGCAGAGTTTGGCAGTGCACACTGGAAGTATTGAAAGGAGACTGCTTAGTGATTGTTACAGATGTTAATATCGTCATGATTGATGCAAAAGAGAAGAAACAGAACAGCAACATTATGAATGAGAGCACACTGTATCAGTACTGTGTCTGAGTACATTGTTAGAGCACTCTGGTAAAACATAATTTATGTTCAGATGTTTATGATCATAGATACAATTGTTCTGTATTGCTATTGCACTTTTTAATACATGTATATTGGATAATATGAAGTATTAGCCAATAAAATATTCAGCTGACATCTGAACAGAACAATTTTCTTATGATTGTTTGGCTTCTGTAAAACTTTAGAGGCCTGATGAAGACAGAAAATTAGTCTTTGCTCAAAACGTGAGACAGTCAGGAGCAGTCAGGAAATGAAAGGGAGCTGGGAAACTGGTGTCTTGGGAGGCCTGTGTGCTTGTGAATAATATAAGTTTATTGACATATGCTTGTGGGGTCTCCAGTGAGTTCCCTGCTGTTTTGCATTTTACAAGCCAGAGAAGGCATTTTCATTACTAGAACACTCATTAGCATTCCCCCAGCAGGTAAATAAGTCATAGTTTCATTATTGTTTATTTCTGTTATATCCATAGGCAATGTATATATATTCAGAGGAAAAAATTGAAATACTAGATAATCTCAGGCATTAGACATGCATCCCAATAAAGGTTTAAAAAAACTCAAACCAACAAATAATGAAACACGGAGCACTTACAATCTTCTCTCTTTCTCATTTTATTTCTCGCAGAGGGTGATTGAAACAACTTCTACAGATGTGATGAGACCTCGTGCCAGTGAGTGAGGGAGCCCTGGGGGTTGGTCTGCCCATGGCCAGGGGAGCTGGGCAGTCTCCTGGTTACACAGAGCAGCCCTGCCTCACAAAGGTGGTGCATTAACCAGGGTTGAAGGAGCAGCAGTGGTGGCTGGACTTCCCTGCACCTCTATCCCTCCAAAATCAGGTAGGGATGCCTGGCAGTGTCATGCCAGGTGTGAGGCTGGGGCCCTCACCATGCTGGAGGGAGGCTGCAGTGGGAAAACCCCTCGCACCTCACCTCAAGAGCAGTGGGAAAGCTCCATGGCTGCCACAGTCTAATGGCTTGTGACTCTCCCACTGCAGGAGCTTTCTCTCTTCAGCTGCCCAGTGCTACATGGCTAGCTTTTAAAGGGAGAGTTGTTATTCCATGTCTGTAAAGTACAGCTCAGCTCTTGAACCTGTGACAAACACGGCGGAGAGTTAGTTCCTCTCCTGCTGACCGAGGGTGCCAGCCTGCCTGGGGTGAGCAGTGGTCCCAAGGTGGTGGTAATTATGTTGGCTCCTCCATGCTGTCTTAATCCTGAACTCCTGAGGACTGTGTAGTGGTAAAGCCTGGCTGTGGTTTTACCGGAGAGAAAAAATGGTGTGGGAGGATGTGGGAGAATGGGAGCACACAAAACAAATGGGTGCAGAATGGAGATCAGCTTGGAAGGTTGTATGTATTTGATGAGTGTGTTCCCCATATGCTGGAGATTATAATTTGGAGCAGAAGGCCTTGGGAAAGCCAACTCTACAGTGGTGTTGGTGGGAAGTGTGCATGTGCTGCAGAGTCTCAGCAGAGCAACAAATGTGTTGGAGCACTGGGGTTTGCTCAGACTCGTGATGTACCCATCACCCAGAGCACAGTATTCATGGTCAGGAGTAAACAGGGCAGTAAACAATCTTCTGTGGTTATCAAATCCAAATGTCTATGTGGCACTTAATTGCTTCTTCAGGCCATTTTATGCCTCTCCAGCCCCTGTGCCCTGACTGTTGCCATTTTAACAGAGCAATCTGAAGCACAAGAGACAGAGTGTGTATTTTATACATGGGTGATTTCACAGTTTCTGGGCAGTGGAGGACAGGCCCTCCAGGGCTCTCTCATGTTGTATTTTTCACTGTGAATGTTTAGAATGGTTTACAATTGAGGGCCGTACAAGTGCTTTGTCCTCAAATGAAATGTGTACCGGAAGCCCAAGGGCACTGAAAGAGATGAAAAATGCATTAATATAGAAAGACAACTATGTAGTGCAGTAGAATAAGTATCATTATTAACTGTTGTAAATATAAAGCTGTTTGCTGGCATGACAGACCCTCCAGAATAACAGTAGCAGAAGTGGCCCAAGTTTGTTTCTGAAGGACAACTGCTCAAAGTCCAGAAGTAAATCCGTCATTGAGGGTAAGTAAAGAGATAATACAGTGTTATCTTGGGTACAGCTATGCTGCAGCCTTTCAGAAGCAGAGGTGGGTGCTGATGCACCCGGAAAAGCATATCGAAGGAGTGAATATGGCAAATCATGTTCATTGAGTGAGGAGCAGTTCAGTTAAAAAAAGAGGGAAATCAACCCAAATACAGCATCTCATTGCAAAAGAATGAATATAAGTAAAGAATGAATTAAAAGTAGGAAGCCTAAAGTTAGGCCAGGATCGCTTTGGGGAAGTTGAGCTATTCTTGCCCAAGGATTACACTTACACACATTTTTATCAATATACATGAAGTCTTGTTTCAAGATGTGGAGGCTTCAAGGTCTGAATCCTGCCTGCTGCCTCTGTAACCCACTCATGGCAGCACATCATTCCCTGTGGGTCCCACTGCACCCCATAGCTTCCCTGCTGCCCCCTGAGGCAATGCTCCTCATGGTGTCCCAGGATTGGGAGCTACTGAGACACTACAGCAATTTTATGGTGAGCTTAAAGAGAGGAAAGGAGCTTGAAAAGAAACACAGTGAATATTTGGTGTGTGATTTGCACATGGACATGAACAAGCTCCAGCCCAGGAGCTGCATAGTCATGATTACCGCAATCCCCAGGACTCGCATTAGCAGGGACCACAGGCCAAGTTTATCACCTAGCATAGTCCCTGGGCTTCTTGCACACGGTGCCTTGGAAAGATGGTATAGACATTGACAAAAAGGGATCAAAGAAAAGATTTGCATAGACAAACGAGATGTAATTATTTAAAATAGCCCCACAAGTCATCTACCAGAGGTCTGTTTTGGAGGAAAAGCACATACTAATTTCTGAAGGCTGAAGGCAGAGATGGATGCCAAAGAAGTGCTTTCAGGCTCTGTATTCCAGCTCTCGGTCTCTGTCACTGGGAAGGGGACAGGTGGGTTTTCAGATGTGCTACATTCTGCCGATTTTTCTAGCAGTTAACTGCAGTGGTGTGTGCTTTCCTTCTGCCACTCTGATTCAGTGTGCAAGGCACAGTGAGCCTTGTTCTGTGGTGCTCTTCTCTTCATTCGCTGTAGGGGAGACATCAGCTTGCCAGCCTGGGCTGCTTGGTTTGTAGATTGGCTGTTCTCAAGTTGATCTCTTCAAGGGGACTGTCAGAGGATGTGCATGGTTTGTTTAGATATTTGGTTAGGGTAAGTGGCTCTGCATAGCAGGTAGCTCTTGTGTGTTTGCTCTAGGGTGCTGTAGTTATGGCCCTCCCCAAGGAAACTACTCCCATGGGACTCAGGACGAGGAGAGTGCATTTGCTTTCCATGACAAGCTTGTGCATTATACTGTCAACTGTGGAGCATGTGCATCATCTTTGTCTTCTCTTTGCTACTTTTCAGAGCTGTCATGGTCTTTCCATATGACTTTCACCAAAAGCCCAGGCTGACTAAATTTCTCATTGGCTGTGAAAAATAAGCCTTTGGGCTCTTCACACTGTCTGGCAAGGAGCGTGCGGCAAGGGGTATGCTGTGTTGCAGGCTGGTATCCTGACATCCTGGCATTCTTGGTATAGAGGTGGCAGAGATACCAGGTAGTATAGCTCTTCTGCTCTACTTTTGGCAACAGTAGACTGCCTTGCTCTGCCCAGGCAGTACGGATATGGCAGTAGTATGGCTGGAAGTGGTGAGATCCACACCTGTGTGATCAAGATCCTGAGCACAGCCTCTCTGAGCAACACTGATGCTCACCAGTGTGACCCAGAGGAAAGCAGAGTCCCACAGTATGCATGCAACTGGCTTGAGTAATCCAGCTGGCCAACTCTAAGCCAAATTGTGAAATGTCAGTGCATCCCAAAATGAACAAGGTGAGTAAATCCATGGCCCCGTGGAGCTGTTCATGGGGGTACTGCTGGGCACATGAGTGCTGCAATATCGGGGCACTGGAATGGTAAAGCAGTGAATGAGCTTGTTTTGGGAATGGTCTGAAAAATGGTAGTTATTATTTGGATATTTAAATATTGATACCTGCACTCACTAATCTTTTCAATAGTAATACTGAGTGTAATTTCATTGTGTTCTGGGGTGATTATATATGAATCACCTCCTTTTAGAAATAGTTGTTTAGAATTAAGTGAAATTTTGTATTGCTGGGGTTCACAGACTTTTGCTAACACCGTAGTTAGTTGGCATTTAATTATGTATGCAACTTGTCCAAAGTTGCCACATTTTATAAGGATAATTTGTAAGTTGTCATGTAGGTGGTTTCTCTAAATGGCCTCATAGCATTTAGAAGGACAAAAGAAATTGCACATAAATAATAGGCTATTAGAAATAAATGGGTATACAGTTATGCATAGCATCAGAAATGGACAATTCAGTTTACAATGGAATTCTTCAGAACACTACAGCTATAATATTTGCATAAAATAACATCGGAAATTTGCAGTTGGATTTGTTTCCCATTTAGAATGCCTTGTGTAATTACTATGCCAGTCCGCTTTGAAAAAATCCATTATAATTTTAATTATGTTAATTCTGGTGCTGTGAATAATTTGCCGTATATTCAGTAAAATTGATTTTTTTTTTGTCCCCTAAATATGAGTAAACCATCTTATGGGGATATGTGCTTGATATCTTTGGGACCATCTTTTTCTAGTTTTTGCATAAGAGTGTCATACAATTAATGCTCTAATTAGGAACTTATTTGAAGTTGGGGAAAAAATTTAGATCTATATTTACCTTTGGAGAGCATAGCTGGATGTTGGGGATTGTTAGAGCAAAAAAAATCCACAACCCTTATTTTTTCCTTCTGTGGACCATAGATGTTATCTGAAGTTATGTGCCACATTCTGTTCTCAGATAAATGCTCTCCTTAGAATCAGATGCTGTCATGGCATTGGCATCAGTCTACTGGGGATGAGTTTGACCTTTTAAGTGCTCTCCCATGTATACTGGAAAATGCTCCACGTCCCTTTCTATTGAGGGGAACAGGAGGGAATTCATGTTGTGCTCCTTTTTTTTTTTGTGCCATGGGAACACAGTCCAGTTGCTGAGGTCCTGGCATTGCTTTAGTCAGTATTTGTTTTGTTCTAGCTGTTTGACTACCAGGTTCGGTCAAAAGTAATATATGAAGAGACTTATCAAAATGCCCTCCAGCAAAACGTTGCCTGATCCTGCCCTGCAAATGTCAGTTTACTATTTGTATTGTGACAACCCATTTCTCTGTGCAGATTAAAAAGAAAAAGCCCAATATACTTTTGTACCATTACAGGAGAGAGTTGTCAAATTATGGGGAAAATCCTGAAGGACAGTAAAGTCTCTTCAGCTGTATGTAATTTCATCACTTCTCCTCTCAAGGCAATAGGTCTGAGAATGAAGTCATCAGCATCTGTGTACTGTCACTAGTTATAGGATACAAGGAACTTACTGGAGTTCTCATTTTGTTCTTTATACTGCTTTTCTTAAAATATCAGCTCGGGTTCCTTCAGGTAAATCCCCAATGTCTCAGTGCCCTGAGGTCAGACATTGATTCCCCCCGCCTCTGCTCTTCCCCATCCTGCAAAACAAAAAAGCAGCGGGGACTGGCCCTCTCTATTTAAGCGAAGTGATGACGCCAGTGTCCCCTTCTTGTGTTTATGGGACAACCTTGTGGTGAGATCCTACTCCTAACTTTAATTTCTTCTGCAGCCAGAGGGATCAAATCTGTGTCTCTCAAGGCATAATGGAAGTGTCAAGATCTAGACTCCTGTGTTATAAGGAGATTTCAGTCACTCTCTTGTTGAAGTTTTTGCACAATCAGAATTAATTGGACAAGTTTGAGGGACTGACTGGGGTATTGACTGGGCTGGCATACGTGCTATTGGGAGATGGGAGGTGAGGTGCTAAATTTGAGGAGGCGAGAGGGAAATTACCAGTCTCTTATACTCTTATAGTACTCTGCAATAGTATATTAATTGCTGAACTCTGCATTGTGCTGTATTTCTCAAATGTAAATGGCACCTGCTGCTGTGTCTGGAGCGGACAGCAATCCTATGAGTGCATGTCAGGCAAGCATATGAGGTCAGAGGTCCTCAGGAAGGCTGGGAAATGTTCATTTGCTGACTTTGGCATAGGAAAATGAAAATATATGGACATATGGGCATGAAGACAATATGGGTCTAAGGTCAAATGGAAATTTCAGCTCTCAGAGTAACATTGCTCTGGGCAGACTCCTCTGCCTGTCTGTTCTACACTCACTGCATATGAGAGCACTACTCTGTCTCCGTGATTTGCATGTCTTTCAGGACAAGGAACAGGACTGCTGGGAAATAAATGGCAAAGAAAATGGCTGAAGTAATTTGAAAAAATGAAATTTCTGACAGAAGAATGGTGGAAAAAAGTAGCTGAAGGTTGCTAAAATAATCTGTACAACCCACTGTTCCGCTTGTACCTCTTTGTCCAACTGTCCTGCAGTTTTCAGCCTCTGGTGTGACTTGCCTATGCTGTATCCTAATCCTTGTCTGAAGATACCTATCTGGCATGTGCAAGACAGCACATTATGGCTTTTACAACTGCCTTGTCCCACTCTGTGTGTGGACATACCTAGAGCAGCACAGAAAACATAGAAGAAGTTGTTTGTTTGGTTTTAGTGGAACTTTTCCATTTGTGCCCTGACGGAGAGGGAATGGATTAATCTCTGGTTTGCAGAATTATTTCTAGCCTGTGCTGCCTCTGCAGCTCTTCTGGAGAGAAGCAGTTTAATGACCTCCAAGATTTGCTGGCATTACTTGGAAATCTTGGCATGCAACAGTCCTGGGAACATCAGTCAGTTCTCAGTACCTGAAGTGCCATTTTTTTTACCCACTGTTTTTTCTGGGGAATCTATTCAACAGCACAAGCCCTGCTCACCTCTGATACTCTAGGGAAGGCCTGCTTAAGAGGTGAGCCCAATGCTGCAACCTCCAAGTGTTTCCAAGATTTGTTAATTACCTAAGGCAAGTTACTTCAGGAGGGATAACTGAAATGAGTAGCAAGATGGAGGAGACAGCAGGTAAGAAAACAGAATGGGGGGTGTCAAGAAGTTAAAAATGTAATAAAACCAGTCAGGGTTATCAGCATTTTATAATCAGTCTGTTCATGCTGCAGAAGACTCTCTCACCCTAAGCTGTGTGTTGTTCCAAGGCTGCATGTGTATTCAAGGCATACACATGTACTAGTGTAATTACTATTACTTTTACACAAAAGCACATTAAAAAAAATTTGTGCAGGATTATTGTTCTTGTAAACATCTCATTATCAGTTGTATTAATCCCCAAACAAAGCTGAAACTGCTGTAGTTACTGTTTATTGACCAGCTAAATAACAGACTATCTCCAGCACTGAGTTTACTGATTTTTTTTGTTTGTTTGTTTAACTGCTAATAAAATTTGATAACATTTTACTTGTAGGTGGATTTTAGGTTGATGTTGAAAGACTGGTGCTAAGAATTAGTCAATTATATTAGACAATTTTCCACTACAAATTTCTGCTCGCAGAGAAGGATGCACTCTGAACCTAGTTTTTCCAGTGTTCATTTTGAATCAAAAGTAACTGATTTTTGCCTTTTTCTGATAAATGCTTCTATTGATTTTTCTACTCCTTAAGCTCCTGCTTTAAGAAAAAGCACTTGTTTAAATCAATCCCTATTTAGAAAAACATGCAAGAACAGGCTTGGTTTAGTGTCCTACATAGCCTCATGGGGGTTCTGCCTGCATGATAAGAATGTTTGTATTATGAGGCTGGTAGGGTTAAGTCCTTTAGTCATGGTCTGGCTCGTCCTTCATCCACCATGTTTCTCGATCTCAAATGGTGATAAATTATTCCTTTCAGATAAATGGATGTTCTAATGTGCCTGAACCCCAAAGTCCTCCAAGAGTTTATTTCACAGACTGCCCTTTTAAAAGCTGAAACTGCGTTTTCTCATTCTCACCTTTGCTCTGAGTTCCTTTATCCCTGAGGTCTGCAACTGTTTTGTTGGGTTCAGGATGGAAGTGGTCACTGGTGCTCCTAGTCCAGTCATGGCTGTCCACAGGAGGAGGAAGGCCTTGGATTTGTTGCTGAGGGATGCCTCTTGTTCCTGGCCATATCCCATTAAAATAGTGTATGTTCTGCGCACAAGACACTGATGAGCTATAAGTAATACCATTAGTTTTCAAAAGTATAATCCATCTGTAATTTAATGTTACCTGAAATATAATCTTCCATATCCCTAATTAGGGAGACTCCAAATGTTGAATGCCTTTAAACAAGGATATATTTATATCTGGACTGGTGTGTCCTGTGACCAGCTGAGGAACATAGATCCAGAGTTTTAACCATGGTCACTCTAATAAAGTGTGTTAGGATTCAGATTCAGGCACCAGTTGGTCAAGAGTCGCTGTGCCACTGCAGGGTATTGTAAGGCTGAGAACTTCTCTTACCTGATAAATGTGGAGACATTTAGTAAAATAGCATGTATTTTAGTGCAAGCATCTTTCACCGCAGAGTGTTAATGAAGGTGAATGGAGGGGGAAAGAATCCAGTTCCACAGGCTGAGGCACATCCATCCACAACAGGAGAGTGCTTGGCACAGCAGCTGTGGGCTCTCTTCTTAGACCTTTAGGTGAAACTGCAATGTAACTAAACAGGAGCAAACAGTTCATTCTCTCCTCCTTCTTAACTGGATTATTCTAAAAACAATTTCCTCCAGTTGGCAGTACAAAATGCCGAGATCCACTTTCTGTGAGGTTTTCAGTACTTATGTATGTGCCACAGTGGAAAGCACTGCACCAGCTCTGAATTCAGTGGAACAATCATGTCCTTTCACCAGCAGATGATGTCATGTTTGATGCACCCCAGGATGCAGTTTGCCCTCTTGGCTGCCAGGGAACACACTGCTGACTCATACTGGGCTGCTGCCAACCAGCACCCCCAGGTCCCTTTCTGCAGGGCTGCTCTCCAGCTACTCCTCTCCTAATTAATACTTGTGCTTGGTGTTACTCCATCCTAGGTGCAAGGATCTAGCATTTTGACTCGTTGAATTTCATCCCATTTGTCATTGTTCCATGCTTCAATCTATCCGGGTCCCACTGCAAGGCATCTTGTCCCCCAAGAGAGTCAACAGCACCTCCCAGTTTGGTGTGATCAGGAAATGTGTTAATGGCACATTCAATTCCTGCATCCAGATCGCTGGTAAATATATTGAACGGGACTGACTCTTGAACTGAGCACTGAGCAGTGGTCAGCCAGGTGTAGCCCCATTCAGCACAACCCTCTGAGCTCTGCCCATCAGCCAATTCACCACCCAGTGCACTGTGAACTCTCTCAGGCTACAGCTGGACAACTTC
>JAWWEW010000112.1:35293868-35347965 GCA_035583185.1 Anabacerthia variegaticeps | reverse complement strand
GAGAGGTCCTGCCATAATTTCCACTTGTTCCTCAGTACTCTGGGCTGAATCCCATCAGGCCCCATGTGCTCATGAACATTCAGTTGATACCACTGGTCCCTTACAATTTGAGTGTCCACAAATAGAAAGTCACTGTTCCCACACTAATCCTCCAGGTTAGGGGACTGGGCAGCCCAACATTTATCCTAACTTTCCAAATGTGTTTATCTGGAATTGCAGTGGAATATTATAACCAGATTCTTGCTAGGAAGCAAAATCTTTGTGTATAGATAGATATTTTTTTAAAATTATCTAGAGAACCCCTTCTGTGTGGAATCTTTTGCTCATGAAAATTAGGGTTGTACAAAGACTCCCCACTATCTGCTTGATAGAATTGAATTACAGAATTCTAACTTGTAACCTGCAGAGGAAAAAAAATCATTATATACAACTAGAGCAGTATCCTACTCTTATCTTATAAAAAGTTTAAAAAGTAATTATTTTCAGATAAATAGGTTCACTCCTGTGAGTAATAATCTAGAAAGCTATACTTCATCTGTGCTAATCTCAGTGGCTAATACAGATGATGATGGATAGTAATGAAAATGTCTGCTTTGAGTTGTTTTTAAAATCAAATCAGGTAAACAACCCTTCATCAATTTTCAGTCATTACTCAATTTTACAATTGCATCATGGCTATAGCCTTGGACTCTGTGCTGAGCATCTTTTAATAAAGGCTAGGTAAACTGACCAAATGTTGTATCACTAGTCACTAGCTAAAGGTATTTGTATATGTCAAAATCTATCTAAAATTCTAGGATCCAAGTCTCATTTTAATCAACTCTATCCTTTTGGTTTTTAGAAGTCATACTTGCTTTGTCTTTAGCTGTCATGTGATTCTTGAATTCACATTTTTAAATATTTTTTTGCTTTGGTGCTTTGCAGTGCCTGCTAGCTGTTATGCCTAATTTGTCCATGGGGAAGATTTATGACTGAGTAGAGAGGGGTCCTAGGGAAAACAGTATACACTCAGAACCAACGTTAGAAAACTTCATTTCCTTTTGGAAATGTATATTGTATGTAATTATTTTCCATGTGTAATTTTTAGTAGCTCTACCATTAGGCAGGGACAATATAAACCTTTGGTATAATAATCGTAATACAGGCCATCACTTTTCTGAATTCCCTGACAGACGTTGATGAATGCCTCAAAAGTTGTTTTATTTATTTGTTTTTAGTTACTGACATACTAGCATTTGTTCCATGATTGAGAAAATCAATGAATGTTTAACTGACCAATGTGAGTAGGTTTCGCTCTTTTAGATTAGCATCGATAAAGCATAAATGCATTTGCTTGATTTCCACAGATGTTTTTTTCTTGGGCAGTCAAGTAATCTAGCTAATAGCACAGAAATACCCTTTGAAATACGAGAAGCCCTGTCCCTTGAACGCTTTTTGATATACATATGGGTAACCTCTCTCCACAGATCCATCTGCTGAGGAGAGCTATCAGGATAACTTTTTCTTCCACAGATCCATCTGCTCAGGAGAGCTATCACGTTAACCTTTTCTTCCTTGCAAAGAGTGAGTTTGATGTCTGTTTAACTCAGAAAGAGCTGCTTTTCCCTGCCCCAGCAGTGTTAGCCAGAGAGGCTGGGTGAAGTGTAAAACTTTCCAATGCAGCAAGTGGAGCTTGGAGTGAGGGGATGAGCTACAAGAACTGGATTTGGATGACATGTGTAGTAATTCTGATTCTCCTGTGTGACCTTAAGCAAATTGTTTCTTCTTTTGCACTTTAATTTTCTCTGAGCCGCAGGCAGATTGTTGCTTGTTCAGAGGCACTTAGCACCACAGGTCCAGCTTTTTCATGCTTTCATCCTTTATGCAAAGCCTCTACATGGGCCCTGGGAAGCTCATATAACTCATTGGGTAAAATAATCTTCAGATTCTGAGCTGTTTCTGTCAAGCCAGGGCAGCTCTATCTGGTTAAACACTGTATGCCTGCAGGGTTTCAGGTTTGATTCAAGTCCCTGTGGATCTCTTTTCACTAATTCCAATGAGCTTTGGATCAGGAATTTAATGCTTTGTGAGATGTTTTCAGCGTGGGAAGCATGCACTCATTCCTGGTGTTTCAGTACAGTTTTAAGCTCCTGACTAATTCCTATTTACAGGTTTTGAATTCTAATGATTTATAAATTTGTAAAAAGAAAGTAGAATTATTTAGGATTCCTGGGGAATGCAATCCTAGGCACACCTGGTCTAATTAGAGGTTTAATTTCTCTCCTGAGTTGAAGTCTAAATCCTTTCAACTCTCTGGAGAGACAGAGAATAAAAATGGTTGTGAAGTATTGAGCAGAGCCAATTACAGAAAGAAAAGGATATTGTTGGATGGCCATAAAACCTGCAAAGCACTACCGCAGATAGAGAATGAGATGACTCAGAGGTTCTCTATCAATCTATCTCCATAGCAGGCTTGTCAGTGCAGGAGAAGCAGTTTTGAGGCATGCAGTTTTGCAGACGTGGCTGTAGATTAATACCTTTTGCATGCCTGTTGATTAATACCTGCTGCAGCAGGGCTGTTCCAATTTCATGTCCCGCTTCAGCTCCCTGCTGCAAATTCTGACTGCAGTTACTGTGTTAGTGGTCCCACAAAATTTAGGAACCTCCCTTACAGCTCAAGGCTCATTGTACGGAAAGATGGTAGGAACAAGGCCAAGTGAAGGTTGGAATTTATATGCTTGAGATTGGATTTAGGATAAATTCAGGTCCTTGAACCCTAAATTATGACGTAAAGAGATTTGTATAGGTGCTGTTTAAACCATGGAGGTTTCTAATTTATGCAGAGGCGTCTTTGCTTGACTGAAGTTCTCCAAACATCTTCTCACTGTACATGTTAGGGATTATCCTTTTCTTGGCAAGTGAAGGAGCTCAGGTGATGTCTGAACTCTCTGCAGGCACAGAAATGAAAGTGCTCTTCTGCCTCAGGCTCACAGGCTGCTTGATTCTGCAAGTGCTCATGAAGTTGGTCTGTGGTAGGGGACTCCGTACAAAACAGTTTCATGTGACTGATTTCCTTTTAATTACACTTAGAGGAGGGATAATGTTGCTGCTTAATGAAGTATGTTAAAGTTCTGTCCCAAGAGTGTATGCTTGTGGTTTGTGGTTAAGATATGTAGCTGGGAGGAGTCAGACTTTGATTTGAGTCTTTATTTTCTGGTTGCTTTTTAGTCAGTGCTAAATCAAAAATATGGACTTGGTTTTTCTGAAAAATCAAATTGAAAGAAAGAGCCCACTCAGCTGTAAGAACAAGAGGAAAGTAAATAATGATTAAAGTGCAGCTGAAAAACAGTTCTACTACATTCTGTGCCCAGAAACAGTAAACTGTAAGAAACAATGTAGTCAATCTCTGTTGTGTATTTTGGATTAGGCCCTCAGCCAAGAGCACATAATAGTTTTCTAAATCTTTCTTTTACAGCATCAAAATCGAAGTAAAAATGCTATCAACTGAACAGTATTCAAAGAGAGGAGCAGAAAAACATGTGAAAGGAGGATAACTCATTACGTCTGTTCTAAATTAACTTCTTTCCCCAGGCTAGGGAAGCGGACAATATACTTTCATCAGATCATGAACCATGTTTGGATAAAATTTTTCATGAAAAATTTATACTTAAAATGGTGGGAGAGAGAAACATAAATATCTGCAGCTGTTACTGTGCTGTCTTCTTCGGAGTACTTGACTTTTGTGGGCAGAGTGCATTTTCTTGGGTGATAATTATAGATCTTTTTTGATACAGCTTTGTTGAAAAGGCGGACAGATGATTCCCCCCCCCCCGCGATTATTTTGCTTTTGGTTTGCATTTATATATTTCTTTAAAATACTTGTTCTTTCACTATTTAGTGCTTAAATTCTGGGAAGGGAGAATAGTGAATTAGAAGCCTTTATAAAAGGACCTGTATGCACACGCAACTGGTCCTATAAATAGATTTTCTGCTGAGTGTTTACAAAAGCTCATTAGTTATTCCTGACATTTTGGTGTGATGAGCTTCCTCAAAAGGATGAAAAATTAGACCTTGTCTCCTGGAAGACATAAGAAAGTGCTAAATGTTGGCAGTAATTGCCTTGTCAAATAGTCAAGAATAACAAGACATGAAGTAAACAACTTTTCATAGTTTTATCTATGTCATTGTACTATTGTGCTCATTCAATACCTTTGTGTCTTAAATAATTTTATTTTCATGACTTGGACTTGCAGCTAATTCGGTTCTTTGGAGAATGTGTCCTTTCTAATTCTGACTCCTTCCAGCATATTTTAAACCATGTCTAAAGGCCACAAGTAAAACCTTACTGGCCAACTTTCTTTCACTTCAGTTTTTGAGTGACCTTCTCATTTAAAAAAAAAAAAAAATTATTTTTATTGAAAGAAAGTGCTGTGGTTCCAGTAACGCATGGTTTGACAAGGGGCAATACATAAATTGGTGATTCCTTTTGTTTTCTCCCTCTGAAGCTATTTGGACCTGCTGTTAGTCTAGGCACACCAGGGTTTTAGATTAGGAGCAAATTTTTTGAGTGGAGTCTCCTAACCTCCAGCGATCTTTTTCACTGACCACCATCTGAGTCAGACATAGGCAGATCTGAAGGCAAAAATCATTATCATCTACCTTTTAAAATACTCTGTGATGTAGGTACACACCCTGTATACAAAAATATTCCCTCTCAGACTGCCTGGTGTTGACACTGCTAGATATTTCAAAGCTCTCCATATTGAATGCATTTGGGTGTGCTTTCATCCTTAAAGGCTTTTCCCTGGTTGTATTTCTTCACTTGGTGTTTGTTTTTATTGTTGCCCACTGTTCTCCCCTATCCCTCTTTTTAATGTCTTGGGTATCTGTATTATTCGTGTTGTGGGAAAAACACTCCTTGGCCAAGGTTAATCATAGTGAATGATTATCTGCTGACTTTTCAAATCTGAATATGGAATAAACGTCAGGACGGAGCTGCAGATGTGAGGCTCCCTGGGGATTCAGGGTAAGGCCAAGGGATTTAAGCACAATCTAGAGATGATCACTAGATGGCAACGTTGCATAGCTGAAGGGCCAGTCTTATCTTCCTGTTGAAAGCTTTTTATTTATTTCTTGTAATCAGCAGATGAAATGGTCTTTTTCACTCAGGTTATTTAGCCAGGGTGAAGGGTTCCATGAGCCTGTAGGATGAAGGAGTAAGTTATCACTGCAGATTACACAGCCATCTCAGAAAAGAAATAACTATTTAGAGAGCTCTTATTAATCGTTCTCAGGTTGTCTAAGGACACACGTTGCTATGCTTACTGCTCCTTAAGGTAATGGCTTGAATTTTGGATAAGGATCCTTAAAACATAAAAGCCCAAACAAAAGGATTGTTACTGCTTTGTTTCTTCACAAAACAACTTCTTTTTGAAGTTGTAATATCTCTGACAGCCCTAAGCTTAGGTTGAGGTATTGACCTTGTGCACTGACACAGTTTTGCCCATTTTGTTGCTCATGGATGATTTTTCACGTGGCTGTTTTAGAGCCAAGTGCAGTCTAAGTTCTGTACAAGTAAACAAATAAAACATGAACAGCATGCACTACAGACTGATACTCAAATTCTGACATTATACCATACCCCATATGTGCCAGAAAGAGTAAACATTATCTAACAGCAGAGGCCTTGTGCTGCAAACAGACAAAGCAAAGGGTTTCCTTAAGGTTGTGAGCTGGAGGGATGAGAGACCAGACATGTGCTGACATTTCTTTGTTGTGAAGGTCTGAGTGCTTTTGGTCAGAGGTTCTGGTGAACATCACAGGTTACACCAAATGGGAGTGTGCTGGGGCCAAAAGTCTGTCCCTGGAGTTTCTTCAGTGCCTACCAAGGCAGTTTCCAGACATGAGAATATAGAATCTCTTTGGAGTGCATAGATAAACTGTTGGAGGGGTAGATTTCAGAAATCACTAGTGGAGTCAGGAAAAATTACTTCTTAATTATAACAGATTAAAACAATATTCATCTTTTGTGGGTTAAAGAAATATATTCCTTTAATACAATATGAACATTGAAGGCTAACTGGAATAACAAACCTCATCTGTGGCAGAAGAGAAACAATTTTCTGCTGATACAGTAGCAGATGAACATTATAAGATTGTGATTTCAATAACTTTCTCAAGGACAGAGACTCCAGATTCACTGTATCATGCAAGAATTTTGCAAGTTGTAGATTACAGATTGGGAAAAGAACTGCATGTGCATCATACATCATATGCATCAAATATATATGTAGCCATGGCATTCTAGTATCAAAAGTAAGTGTAAGATGTTTCTGATAAGGTTTTTCTGTTGAAAACAGGGAAGACAGTGCTCTGGAGAAGTTAATCTCTGATCTTGAGGTACAAGAAGACCCCAACTACTTTTCTGGTTTGACCAGCAAAATGAAGGTTAAGAGGCTGGGCATTTAGGGGTGACAATGATGAGGGAAGCAGGGAAAGGAAAAGCTAAAGAACCATGGTAGCAAAAGAGCAACTGGACATACATGAGGTATACATTCTCACTGGAATGTCTTGCATTCAGAACAGGGATGTCTAGATGAATTTCCGATGGGCACAGTGCAGGTAAGAGAAACCTAACTGACACTTTTCTTTTCTTATGTGGCTGGGTTGACTGTGGGAGGATGGATCTTTTCATCTCTTTTCATTCCTTGAACACACATACATACAACTAAACTGTTTCATGCACCAGTGAATAATCATGCAACAGTGGACTACTGTGGTTCTAAACCACACTGTTGGGAAGGGCTATGTGCTGGATAGCTCAAGGATGCACTTGAGACATACACTGTTTTCAAGACTACTGTGGGAGTATTTGCTAATAGTAATAGTCTGTGTCTTGATATGGGGATTTCAAAAGCTGAATTGCTGCTCTGCCGATACAGACATGGACTTAATTTTTCCTCTTATCTCTGCCAAACTAAAGCGCTTTTGTCAGCAATAGAAGCATTCCTTTTTTTGGACATTAAGACTGGAAAGGGCAAGATTTTAAATCTAATTCACTTCTATGCTATTTCCTTGCTGCTCCCATGGTCTGGGACAGATAGAAGCCGATCTGAAATTCATAGGAGGGAATCTGGAGCACCAGGATGTTTTATCTCCCTCAGATCTTCAGGCATGTGTCTCGATGTGTTTTCTCTTCTCACCTTCACACCTGAAATGACAGTGTCTGGTCTTGTCACTTCACAGCCTGTATAGCACAAGATGATAATCACAGAATCACAGAATTGTTAGGATTGGAAGGGACCTGTCAAATGGCTGCTGCGGTGTTACCTTTTCAATGCTCCGATTCTGAACCCCACAGCAAAGAAAAATTCCACAGAAAGCCAGATGATCTGTTCCTCCTTGTCCCATTGGGATTATGAGTGGAAGAAAGGGACGCATGCCAATATGTTCACATATTTTTAATGTAACTAAAGTAGGCACTGGAAATTCCAGGTATGTTGAAACCTGACTTGTTTCTTTCTTCCTTACTTTCATGGGAATATGTGCAAAGTGTGCAGTTTTGCAAAGACATCCACAAGGAGGAGCCCAGTGCTTGTCGAGGACAGGTCTATCCTTGTCCTGTTTTTTGCTGCCGCATCCGCTGAGGGTAGCCTTGCCTTGAAGCATAATTAGTTCTGAGGAAGAATTTTATCAGCATAGTCTTTGGGGAGTGGCAGCATGTAAACACTTATTAAAATGTTATTTTGGGGTCATAATTCTGTCATGAGCCAAACTTGACAGATGCAGCTAGAAGAAGGGGTTATCTCTCCACAGGGACCATTTGTGTTTCCTTCTGAAGATTTACATCAAATGTTGCATTTCCTTTTAGTCTGTGAGATTATACAAGGATACAGGACATTTTCATATTTGGAGTGAGAAAGCACATACACTGGGAAGGATGTGGACGGTGTAGATTCTTATAAGTAAGATTTCCCTTCTGGTAGTTTCAGAAACAAGAGTAATGGGCATTATTTGATACAGAAATCAGATTTTTTTTTTCTTTTTAACATTTCCTTCCTAAAAACTGCCACTCAGCTTCTTTTAAGTTAAGGTATTAGAAAGGGTGAAAGAAACTTGTTTTCAGCTCTGTGATCTTCCATAGCCTTGGTGTATGACTGCATGGATTGCTTCATCTCTGCGTCTTAGTTTTCCTTTGACAGAATCATAGAAAGGTTTGGGTTGGAAAGGACCTTAAAAATCATCTTGTTTTAACAATCCTGCTGTGGTCAGGGACACCTTCCACTAGACTAGCTTGCTCAAAGCCCCATTCAACCTGGCCTTGAACACTGTCAGAGTTGGGACATCCACATGTTCTCTGGGCAACCTGTTC
Organism: Anabacerthia variegaticeps; assembly: GCA_035583185.1. Classification (NCBI taxonomy): domain Eukaryota; kingdom Metazoa; phylum Chordata; class Aves; order Passeriformes; family Furnariidae; genus Anabacerthia; species Anabacerthia variegaticeps. The sequence goes on along the minus strand of JAWWEW010000112.1, from coordinate 35,339,615 downwards.
CAGTGCCTCACCACCCTCACAGTAAAGAATTTTTTCCTAATATCTAATCTAAACCTACCCTCTTTCAGTTTAAAGCCATCCCACCTTGTCCAATCACTACATGCCCCTCTAAAATATCCATTACCTATTTTCTTGTAGGACCCCTTTAGGTATTGAAAGATGTTCTAAGGTCTCCCCAGAGCCCTCTCCAAAGTGAACAGCTCCAGCTCTCTCAGCCTGTCTTCATAGGAGAGGTGCTTCAGTGCTCTTCATGGCCCTCCTTTGGACTCACTCCAGCATGTCGAGTCGTTCTTATGTTGGAAGCCTCAGAGCTGGATGCAGTACTCCAGGTGGAGTCTCAACAGGGCACAGTAGGGGGGCAGTCACGTCCCTTGATCTGCTATCCATGCTTCTTTTGATGCAGCCCAGGATACAGTTGGCTTTCTGGGCTGCAAGTCCACATTTCTGGTTCATGTCAGGCTTCTTGTCCAACAGCACTCCCAAGCCTTTCTTGGCAGGGCTGCCTCTCAATCCATTCTCTACCCAGTCTGTATTTGTGCTTCGGATTGTCTTGACCCAGATGCAGGACCTTGCACTTGGCCTTGTTGAACTTCATGAGGTTTTCAAAGGCCCACCTCTCAAGCCTATCAAGGTCTCTCTAGAAGGACCAGCTCTCCTTGCTTTCTGTTGTGAAAATGACCTCCTTATGTGATAAGTTCCCTCAGATACTGTCTCACATGAGAGGGCATGGTTACATAAGGACTAAGAGAATATCCCAAGATGACTTAAACTTTTTTCAATTTTATTGGTGGGGAGTGACTCCATTTAGATTATAAGCACAAACCTACTAGTGAAAACAGATTGGTGATGGCTTTGAGGCTACCTGCCACTGACTCTCATGGATGCAATCTCCTCCCTAGTGAAGGGGATGTTGTGTTATGCTGTCCTGCTGTGTTGCACAGTGAGTGCTTCCTTGGGCAGTGATGCATGGGAAGGTGGCAGGATTACAGATGTCTAACTTCCTGCTTTCTCCTCTCCAGTTAGTCTGTTCTTGTGACATGATTGACAAAATTTCCCCAGGACTAGGAACAAGCATGTTAAATTTCTTTTTTAGAATGAATTGCATTTGAAACGTGAGTAGAAATTTAAGTGCAACCTCCTAAAATCACCTACCATTACCTTTGCCAGCTGAATGCACAAATACACTTCAAAAGCAAGAAACCAACATGTTCTTAAAGTCTTACTTTTATCTTCCTGTTGCACATTGCTGAATCAAATGCCCCAAAGTAGTTGACTTCACTTAGAAGCCTAATTCTCACTGCACCTCACATAATTTTTATTCTGGGGCAGCCCTAGTACCTACATTTGGCTCTTACCTGTGTAGTTTTTACAACAGCATACCTGCCCGAGTAACAGTGCTGCTTCTCCTGATTTGGGGGGATGGCTGAACTAGCTTCAGGAAATCATAACATTCAGAGGACCTGCTGATATCTGTGTTGTCATTCCTGGACAATGGTATCTGCCTTTGTGGGAAGGATATTCAACTGTTCTTCTCTGTTACGTGAAATGCAAACAGTGCCTACCACTTTCATTGGTACCTACTGAAAACTCTAAGAACATCTTCTGTTCCTCAGTGCTCATTAGCAGTGAAATTGATATCATCTGATTGTCCCAGGATGAATGAGATTTTGGTGATTGATTAAATGCAGAGGCAAATTTGAGACATTAAATTAGTTGCAGCAGTGGTTTTTTACAAATGAACTGGGGAAAGTAGTACTGATTGCTCTTGCACAATAAGCCACAGGGGTCTTTGTCCTTTACCTCTACAGAAGCTTAAATGTATTTTGACATTTTGTTTCCTCCATGGCTCTGTAATGAAGAGGGATTAGGTTGTGGTCATGGAAAGGATCAGCATGTGGGTATGTGTCAAGAGATTTGTGTCGTGCCTTGGCTGTTTCAGTCAGACTCCCTGCTCATGTCGAGGTAAGCATCTTTGCCTCTACTCTCCATCTACAAAATTAAGCTAATGTGGCTCTGCAGTTGCCTGGGGACATCAAGTGGCTCAATGTTGAAAGCTCAGAATGACCACCAACAAGTGAGCCTCTGCAGATGGATTATACTAAACAGATTTTTCGGCTTAGAAAAATACCCACAACCCTTTGAGTTCTTCAAGGGTGGTCGGAGTTGTAGAGCTAGTGCCTCAGGGTTGTGGATACTTTTGAGTGTCCAAGAAATGCAGGACTGGGTTGGAAGGCTCTCCCCCTTTGCACACCTAGAAGTGAAGAGTGCCTGGAAGCCTGGGAACTGGAGAGAGTGCAGGCACTTTTGTAAGGCTTTGAGAGAAAGCACGATGACTTATTTTTAAGTCAGGAGTATACACAAATGGGTCCAGAGTTTACAGAAATGGCTGGCCTGGGATTCCTCTAAGTGAGAGACCAGCCTACTGTATGTTTCTTTTAAATTTAGTGAAAGGGTATTCCTGTTTCTTCTGAGCATAACTTTGCTCACTTACAAAATTTAATTCTCTCTGAAGTTGATTGGCCTGCTGGAACAAGTCTCCAAACCCCAACCACTTGCAACCTTTCCTGTCACAAAGGTCATGCTGATATTTGTTAAGTGCATCTTGGATCCTCATTCTGGCAGTGCTGTATAAAACCAGAGATTGTTCCTGTGTAGAGACTGAGGGAATGGCTCACATCTGTGACTGAAGCATTTAAAATTAATCACTACGATTAAACCTTGTATTAGTGATTCAAGTATCCCTGTCTAGTAAGTAAATGAAACAGAAAAGTAGTGACCTGAAGACTACTCTAGTTCTTTTAAGGATAAATAAAGGACTTTGGTTGTGGTGTTTTTCGTTGGTTTCAGTTTTTGATGTGCCACTGTCGGGCTGTGAGGACTAGGATACCCCCAACCTCCTCTATGGGATGGAAGCAGCTGAGCACTGATGTTAAGCATAGTATTTGCACCATGCATTAGTACCAGGAAGCCTCTTGTGGCAAAGAGTTTAACTTCCCTCTTCACTTCCCCTTCCCTGGTCTCTCACTTCAGCAGTGTTGGTATTACCTTCAAGGCTTGATTGTGCTTTGCTGCAGGATCTGCAGCACCTGTCAGCCACACTGCACAGAGAGCATGGGACTGGGTCCTATGGATCTGAAGCTTTTTGCACAAATTGAAGTGCTTGTGCTCTTTGCAAGTATAATTCATTTTGTTTCCCTCTGGAAAACTCGACAGTGTAAGATAGTATCTTGTAGCGTTCTCGTCATGTTTCCTTAGCGACATCCCTGCCATCTTGTCCAAATGAATAACAAAGCCAGATCTGCGGTTCTGTCTTGAAAGGTAATAAAAATGAACTCCAGCTGCCTTTGCTGTGGTGTATATAATTTCTTACCCCTACCGTATGCTCCATAGCCAGAATTTGTTTTCTGTTTTCTGGCTATTGGTGGTGCTAATGTATGGGAGAAATGCTGTAGTCTGCATTTTGCAAGCAGTGTTGACAGTGTGGAGCAGAAACTAATACAAATATGGCTATTAAAGTATATAATAAATTAGGCAATGCTGACATGGATGTGATAAGATACAAATAGGTAACACTGAATTGTTGTGCTTACTAGGGCTGTTTCTCCATAGGCATAATCAAGTAGTGATTCTTATGTTCTTTTACTCGTCTTCTCTCCCTCCTGCATATTTTTCTGTCTTCTCTCCAACTTAATTTTTGTGCATGGTTCTTCCTACCACATCAGCCTTGAAATCGAAAGAGCAGCTTTTTGGGGGGGATTTTTAGTTCAGAGAGAAGGACTAACAGTAGAAATTGGACATAGCTTTTTGTTTTCTGAGGCAAATGGCACAGACCCAAAGGAAACATACTGACTTACACACACCAAGGACATAATGCTGAAAGTCCCATCTCCAGATTTTGAGTGTACAGGCTACTTCTGCAGACATTTCTGCTTTGGGGGGTATTCGACATGAAGTATGTTAGTGGGATGTGAGATTGTGGCAACTGAAGTACACTTGGGAAAGGTTCGTTTGAAACCTCTCTGTTTATTTTGAAGGACCTTTTGGAGCATATGCTTTTTTTTCCAGCTGGGAAGGAAGATGGGACAGAGGGCTGAGGGTCAGGCTGTCTTACAGCCAGCTCACCTCTGGCAGCCTGCAGCTGCCACGTGCTTGGAAGGAAGCACTGCAGCCCTTGGGTCTATGAGCAGAAGCAGTGCTGTGCTTCAGTTTGATTACTGTTTCCTGAGTTTGTAAGGCTGCTCTCATTTATTGCTTGGTGTGAGTGTTAGGGTTCTAGTGTAGTGAAGGTCACCCATCTGTGACTTTGGCTTTGCTAAGTAATTGTAAGTGACACCCCCCTTTCCCCAAGCTCACTTTTAAATTAAAAAAGAAAGATTCCAATTTGGAGCCAGAGAAATTTTTTTTTTAATTTTTTTTTTTTTTTCCCCAAAGAGAAGTCATGTCTTTCCTCTAAGGAAACACCTGGAAAATTAACATTTTATGGTGTGTCAAATTAGTTCCTTTGAAACTGCGAAGTGAGAAAGATTGTTAAGTTAGAGGCTCACAGAGGAATACAGTGAAATACCTGCATGGCCAGCAACAACCTATTCTCTCTACAAGTGACTCTGAAGACATGATCAACATTTTGCTTGTATTGATCACTTCTCCCCACTGACTAGACTTATTCTGGACTGATTTTAAAATCATGAATACCAGCAATAAAATAAAACCTGGGAAGGTTTCAATGAGCTACTAGCAAAAGAAATGTGGAGACTCCAAGGCCAAATTTAGCCTTGATGTTACTATTCTGGAATTTTGTTCCCAAACACTTAGGATGATCTGGTGTGTATCTGCATTATCTATGTATATTTTGTTTGCATGTAGTATTTTTAAAATAAGAGGTACCTACTCACTAAATGTTTACACCAGCTCAGCTGTAGGAAAGGTTTGGGACTGGAAAATAATTTGAAATCCTGGATCTTTCATGCTGGTAAAACCTATCCAGGAGGCCAGCAGCCCATCTATTTGATATACGTGGCTCTTACCCAAGAACCACAAGCAGGAAATAAATTAAAAAGAGGTAACTTTTTCAGTTACCTTTCTTGTGTCAAGTCCCCTGAACACTGTCTTGACTAATTATGGTTGAGATGGAACTAAAATACAAGCTACTCTTATGAGTTTTTGTATTGTAAGGCAAGAGATGGAGAGAAGCTGGAGCAAGAGACCAAAACATTATCTACAGGACTACCGTCACCTCAGTTACTCTTTGTCTGATTTATGATTTAAACAAATAAAGAAAGCAGAACATTCTTGACAAGAACTATAGTTTGTATTAAACAGATCATTAGGCAAAGCGGCTGCCTAGTACCAAAGTTCAATTAATGACATTGTATGAGAATTTGCCACACTCTGGTCTTCAAGTGTCATAATAATTTTACATATTTTAAAAGACAAGATGCTGTGCTGATTAAGTTCATTCTGCTTCATTTTTTACCTGTTAAGAAAAACCTTGCATGATGAGTAAGAAAGTGGATTGTTCAATAAGCATGCCATCTTTCAGTGCCCTTATACTCCAGCAAGGGATTGGAATTACTAAATGCTTGGCAAGTGATGTTGCCTGATTTGGCAGATTTATGTTCAGTTATTTGAAATCCCACAATGATGAAATATAATATCCATGTTGTCAGGCTAAATGCATGATCTTTTTCTAATATAAAATGTTTCTGATCTGTTAAGCTGGTTCTGGAATTATAAAGTGACAGAGGACTGCTAATTTCTTAAGTTTTAATTTCTTTAAATGCTAAGCCTAGGCCTGGAATCAGCTTAATGCTACAAAGTTGACTTGTACAAATGATTATTTGGCTTATGAAGATACTGTGCCAAATGGTTTGGCCAGGTAAGGCTCCCAGACTCGTAATAAAGCTGTTGAATAGAGTGACCTGGCTTTCCAAGTCTGGAATATCACAGATTTGAGCAAAAGCTGAGTGGGTGTATCGAGCAGCACAAACCTGGTGCAGTGAAGAGGGAGCAAGGGTGGGGGCTCAGAGTTTTGAGAAGGCTGCAAGCAGAGCCCAGGCCTTCCTGGGGGACCTGGGGCTACCTCACCAAACAGAAACTATTCCAACTTTGTGTTCCCATCTCTGATAGTGGGCACTGCAAGGGAGAAAACAGTCTCCCTGGGGAGGAGTTTGGACAGATACCTGGTTTAGGTAGGACCTTAACCCAGTGTATTTTAACTTTCAGCTAAGGCATGTGGTATAGTGTTGCCAGGGAAGAATGCCTCCTTAGGACCTCTGTCTCCAAATTAACCTGATACTAACGAAATGTTTGTATGTGCTGTATACAAGTTTGGTGCTTGTTTTTTTTTTGAATTAGACCTTTATGTCTCAGAGATGCTCGAGAAAGACCATGAGGTTTGTCACTGTTTAGGATTTCGGGTAGTAACTGGGTTTTCCCTGGTACAGTATCACTGCAACAAGTTATGTTGCTTACAGAGCAAACAGTGCCTAAGTTCACAGGGACTTCACTGAATGGCTCATTGCCACTTTTGGGCTCTCAGACACTTCACAGTATTCTCAGCCCTGAGTTCTGAACCTGGCTTTCCAATGGGATACAGTGAGACTGTATGGGTTAAACTACAAAGGAACATGTGGATAAATCATTCCTTTTTTTTTTTTTTTTCCATTAAAGGCAATTTAGTAATCAAAAATTGCCACAGGGAGAAAAAAAAGTTGTATATTCATATTATAGAATTTCATGGGATTCTTCTTATTTTTATTGTAGGGAAGGGGAAAGCCCTGTAACATTTGTAATGTGACATAAATGTCAGCTTTCTTCTAATGAAAAATCCTACAGGTTGATTGCTTTTTGCTTTTGAAATCATGACAGAAATAAGCCTGAGGAAAAAGAATAGTGTGTTTTCTCCCTATCCTATACTGTCTCAGAGCAACCTACAGAGAAACTGGTAGAAAGCGTCTCTTGATTATGGGAGATGGATGGGCCCATGGCAAGAGCTAAACTACCAGATTTCAAATTTGTATCAATTTTGCCTCTGGGTTTGAGCTGTTTACAACAGGTTTTATCTTGAAGTGCGAAATTGTGGTTGTAGGGAAGTATGACATTTTTGCTTCTGAAAAGAAACATATAAGGAGGTGTGTGAAATAGATGTGCTCTTCTCGTTGCCTAAGAAAGTCGACTGAAAAATTCAGTTGCTGTGTATTCAAACATCAGCACTTCTCATACAGTCTGAATACCAACATACTTTTAGGGGAAGCTGTGTTCTGTGGTATTTTAACTTCATCAGGAGGTTAGAAGCAAGCTCCAAGCCTTGCTACCTTATCCTGAGTATTTTTGCTCAAATTGGAGAGGCTAATCTACTTTAATCCCATTGCCTCCCCCTCAGCTCTACTAATTGAGTAGTTTCTGTGCATCCTCTGAAGATGAAAATATACACCCAGTGGAAGGAAATTTGTTTTGTGTTTCTAGCTATTTTCAGGTTTTGGTAATCACTATGTGCTTCTCTTGCTTTGTTGCCATAGAAAAGTACCTACAGCATGTGCAATTTGTGCGAAGTATTTTAGTATATAACCAGTAACCTGAAAATTTTAATTTTTAAGGCTAGATCTTGTTCCTAGCTCCAAATTGATGACTACCTAGTGTTTGACAGAATCCTACCCTCTGGCTTCTGAAAGTTATTTTAGGACTGATACAGCTGTCAGAAATGTGGTCTATGTTCTTATTCTTTTAAAATAAATTTGCGCAAAAAAAAGTTACAACAGCGAAATAAGTCTTCTCTGCAGTTTGCAAAGAGATTGGTACTCTCATAAGGCTGAAAATTGAATGAGATATGGCCTTATTACACTGGGATTAAGTCTGGACTCTCGATTTTGCTTTTGTGGTACTTCAGCATCAACTACAAGGAGCAAAGGAGTCCTCCTCAAGATGATCCTAGTGGTTCGTCCCATGAAATCTTTTTCTGCTACTGATCAGTACTTCATGATAAAGAGAAAGTTTCAAGCTACTTACAGGGATGACTGGTGTGATGGGAAGGACAATGGTTTTCATTTTCCATATGGTTAGTTGTTGATTCATCCTCTGGGTTTTGGTCGACTTCAGTAAGTAATGATGTTGGGATTTCAAATCTTCCTGTGAAAAGGTAGCTTTGTTAATGCAGCGTTTCTGGAAATTCATGTTCTAGAGGAGAAAAGAGAGGACGGGAAAGTGATTGTCTGTATGGAGATGAATTTCATCCAGAAATCTGTGGCATCTGTGAAGACAGAAGTTTACGGGAAGAAGGTAAATTATCTCCTTTGTAGTATACTCTCTTCCCTGTGGTTGCTATCTTTCAGTTTTAACAAACCATGTCCCTGTTGTGTGCTTTAGTCTGTGCTGTAAGCACTCTGTAGGTTTTCCTGAGTGCCTGAGTCTTGTGTGAATGACCAAGCAGCACATTCTGTCTCCACAGCGCATATTTTTAGTGTGCTGTTCAGTGAAAGAATGTGCAATTAGAACTAACCCATTAACTGTAATAGCTCTTTATGTACTACACTGAATGCAGACCCCTGTGAGGGTCAAGGCATTACCAATTAGCCTACATCTGTTCAGGAACAAGGTTCTCTTTGATCTCTTAAGTCTAATCTAATTTTATTTGTAAGTAAAGTTGCAAAGTGCAGACTGAAAGAGATAAATGGAAACACTGCAAAACGACCCTGAATTTGGTCTTGTAATTGTTGGAGGACATGTTTTTGTTTATACTGCATTTCTTGCTGTAAAGTGACTTAAGCGTTGTCAGCCAAGCTGGCATAACTCAAGACCTGTTGGGTACTAACAATTCTTACAGGTAATAAAAGAAATGTGTTCTGTAAGAGTGCATGTGCTGTGATTTGGGGACAGGCATTTTATAGGGTAATATCACAGTCTTTTATTCACAGCCATTCTAGTAAGTATATTGATGGAATAAAATGAAGGCTGCTTCAGACTGAGCTGGAAAATCTGCAGTGGATTCTGGTGAAGATGGTAGGGAAACTTTGCATGCCTTAGTCTTGGTCACTTGGCAGTCAAGTGTTTTTTGTCTACAAGTCAAGTCCTCTTCTAGAGGAAGTTTTGCATTATCAAAATCCCAGGGCATCTAAATAATATTATTTAAAGATTACCTGCAGAAATAGTTTTCCTTCTGTTTTAATCTGAGCATAAGGCCATCTGAAGTTATTGTAGCAAGTCTTTTAGGGATGTTATACTTCATGGATATATGGAGGGTGAACTGTTCAACAGGGCTCAAAAAGCAGTAAAACAAAGCAAATACATCAAAACTTGTCATCAATAGGGACTTACATAAAAGTAAATTCACTTTTTCTGTAGCTCTCTTGCAAGAGACTATTGAGGAGGAACTGTTGTTCAGTGAGAGTCACACCAAGAAATAGATAAAAAAAAAAAAAATTAAAAATCTTTACAGAGTAAAGGGAATGCATGCAGAGCCATATTATGTCACAACCTTACTGAACTGGCTTCTGTTGATGAAAACTGAACCTCTCCAGTCAAACAGAATTTTGAAACCTATAATAAAGAACTGGGTGACATAGTTTCCTTTTAAGACATCAGAAGCACAAGGCATTCCTTGTCCCATACTACCCTACTGCGAGGCTTTTAAAACATTTCCCTGCAGAATTTAGTACTGATGTGATACAGCTTGGTTGAAATAGAGGACTCATCAGATATGTTTGTTCTTACATTTCACCCTAAATGTGGATTGCCTGCTTGAAAGTAGTTCTTGCTTTCAAGGTACATAAAGAAGTTCTGTTATGCAGCACCTTCCAGTGCATCTGAAAAAAAGAATTTTAACTTTGTTTCATTGTATAACAAAATATTAACTTGGTATTTTTCAGTGGTGTTGCTAAAAAGTACAAATATGAGAGACAATCCTACTCCCACTGACTTGAAGCTGAATTGTGTTCTATGTGAATAGTGAATCTTTGTTGACAGGAGGAAAAGTGCCAGCAAAACCTCAGCTTTGGACATGAGAAGAGCAGACTTCAGGCTGGTCAGGGATTTAGTAAGTAAGGTCTCCTGGAAAAATGTTTTTGCAGGTGTTGGGGTCCGTCAGTGCTGGTCACTTTTTAAACATCACCTCCTAAGGGTACAGGAACTGAAAATTCCCAAATGTCAGAAGTCAAACAGGTGGGAGAGAAAGCCAGCTTTGCTGAACAGGGAATAAGGCAAAACACGAAAGTGAATACCCAGTAGAAACAAGGTCAAGTGACATGGGAAGAATACAGAGATTCTGCTTGCCACTCTGGGGAGCAAATTTGTGTGGTGAAAGCTCAGAGGGAGTTGAAGCTGCCAGAAATATGGGGGACAATAAAGAGAGGTTTTGTTGAAATATATTAACGGCAATAGGCATGTAGAAATATCATCAGCTCATGACAGGATGAGGATGGTCACCTCACAAACAGGGACAGAGGCAGGGCAGAGGTGTTTGACGCTTTCTTTGACTCTGTCTTTGACATGGATTGTGGACCAAGGGGGTCTCAGTGCCCTGAGCTGGAAGACCATGACTGCGAGAAAGGTCAGCTCCCAGTCAACCCTGAAATTGTGCAGAATCTGCTGCTTCAGCTGTATCCCTACAAATCTGTGGGGCCTGGTGGGATTCATCCCATAATCCTCAAGGTGCTGGCTGATGACATTGCAAAACCTCTCATGATGACTTTTGAGCGGTCTTGGGAATCCGGAGAGGTCCGAGATACCTGAAAGCTGATGAACATTATCCCAGTTTTTAAGAAGGGCAAGAAACAGGACCCCAGAAACTACAGGCCTGTCAATCTCACTTCAGTGCCTGGTAAAGTTATTGAAAAGATTTTTCGGGGAGGTATTGAAAAACACCTGAAAGACAATGCTGTCATTGGTCAAAGCCAGCACAGATTCATGAGAGACAACTCCTTCTTATCAAATCTGATATCCTTTTATGACGAGGTAACCCACCTAGTTGATCAAGGGAAGCCAGTTGATGTAATCTTTTTGGATTTCAGTAAAGCTTTCGATACTGTCTCTCACAGGATCCTTCTGGAAAAAATGTCCAGCACAGCTGGATAAACACATCGTGTGGTGGGTGAGCAATTGGATCATGAGTTGAGCACAGAGGGTAACAGTGAATGGGGGAACATCAGACTGGTGACCTGTCACTAGTGGGGTTCCACAGGGCTCCATTGTGGGCCCTGTGCTCTTCAACATCTTCATAAATGACATGGACACAGAACTGGAAGGGATACTGAGCAAGTTTGCACATGACACAAAAGTTGGAGGAGCTGTGGACTCCCTTGAAGGCAGGGAGGCCCTGCAGAGAGACCTTGACAAATTAGAGGATGGATAATCACCAACCATATGAAGTTCAACAAGAGGAAGTGCCAGATTCTGCACCTGGGATGGGGCAACCCTGGATGTAAAGACTGGGGAATGAGATGCTGGAAACCAGGGCTGTGGAGAGGGACCTGGAGGTCCTGGTCAACAGCAAGTTGAATATGAGTCAGCAGTGCCGGGGACGGCCAACGCTATCTTGGGGGGCATCAGGCAAAGCATCACCAGCTGCTTGAGACAGGCGATTGTCCCACTCTGCTCCCACTCTGCTCTGCACTGGGGCGGCCTCACCTTGAATATTGTGTACAGTTTTGGGCACTGAAATATAGGAAAGATACTGAGCTCTTAGAGAGTGTCCAGAGGAGGGCAAAGAAGATGTTGAAGGGCCTTGAGGGGAAGCCGTGTGAGGAGCAGCTGAGATCTCTTGATCTCTTCAGCCTAGAGAAGAGGAGACTGAGGGGAGACCTCATCTCAGTCTACAATTTCCTCATGAGGGGAAGAGGAAGGGCAGGCACTGATCTCTTCTCCGTGGTGACCAGTGACAGGACCTGAGGGAACAGCCTGAAGTTGTGTCAGGGGAGGTTTAGGTTGGATATTAGAAAAAGGTCCTTCACCCGGGGGTTGGTTGGGCACTGGAACAGGCTCCCCAGAGAAGTGGTCAGAGCACCCAGCCTGACAGAGTTCAAGAAATGTTTGGATGATGCTCTCAGGCACATGATGGGATTCTTGGGAATGGGTGCAAGGCTAAGGGTTGGACTTGGTGATCCTTGTGGGTCCCTTCAAACTCAGCATATTCTGTGATTCTGTGAAACTGCACTACTGCAGCTGTGGCAGAACAGGCATCAGGTTTAGGTAGCCTGGAACCACAGAAACCAGAAATGATATGCAAATTACACAGTGCATGAGACAACCTTACAGTATCTTCTTTATATATTCCTGGCACGTCTACTTTTCATGGAATGTTAATAGTCCTAATAGAGTCTTCTCTAAAGCTCTGGTTCTGCAAAAGAAGCTAAGAATGTCTTGACAAAGAGGGAGAGCAACCCTGCTGAGCTAAAACTTGCTGGTGTCCCATTGCATCAGATCTTGGTGGCGTGTGGGTGTGTGGTCTTTTCCTATCAACAAGCTTCTGTGGTTCTTTTTGCTGGTGTTCTATACAACAAAATAGGTAGGGAGTGGTTTCCCTCTGACCCTCATTGGGAGCTATGCATATGAATTCCTGGATTTTTCTCCCTAATGTTACTATTGTCCCTACACTGACTAGAATTGTGAGCACAGTGAGACTATATGAAGCAGTGGAGTAATAGGACAAATATAGTCCTGGATTAGTTTCACCCACTTTATTCTTTTCCCCTGTCCTCTTTACTCATTTTATCCACATTGGCTGGTATTATAGTCCTGTCTTGCTCTCCAAAGCCTTCATTTCAGTTAACAGCCTTTCACTGTTACCATGGAGTTCCATTACTTTTGTTTCTGTCTACAGTGTGAATAGATGTCCATCATTACATTGTCAATAATGACATGCATCAGTAACACAATGAATTGTCTGGGGAACTAGTCAGCTTCTAAGAAGCAATGTGCTGTGGCTGCTAATGCCTTCAAGGAAAAGGAATTTCATGTGGAAGGACAGAGCAGGCAGCACAGTGCATTTGGAAAATGCAATGCCTGCGAGGGACAGGAAAAACAAGAGCAATGAGAATTTTTGGTTTCCCTCTCGCTGGTTGGGTGAAGGTAACAAGATGTGAGGCAGAAACGAAGTGCTGATGTACTCATAGAGCTTTCTACCAAGTTATGTGTAGGTCCTGAATCCTATACCATGTTATGAGGGCTATATTTTACTTTGTTTTACTACCCTTGCTAGAGCAAGGGAAGCAAAAAAAAAAAAATAAAAATCATCAAAGTTGCCCTCAATGTGGAGAAGGATAATTGTATATTACCAACAAGGAGTATATTACCAACAAGTTGACATGAATACTATTTAAGGACACTCCACTTGTTAAAAGAATTTGCAGGAAGTCCTGATGATTTCTTTTGCCCCAAACAGAGATTATCAAAAGTATGAAGAATCTGTCAAGAAGCTGAAGTGATGTTTGAACAACAAAAAGAAAAAAGTCCTGCTCTGGCAATTGTATATAAAGTTCAGTAATGTACTCAGACTTTTGTGCTTGTCCTATCAACTACTGAAAAGGATAAAAACTTATTGTAATCAGTATCACATGTTTCTTCAGATGCATCAGGAGTATGAAACTTGCATGAATACGTGTAGAAGTAATAGGTGATTGGGGTATAACAGGAATACTCTAACTTGTTAAGGACAGTACAAGGAAATTTCATTAATTCTTTGTGTTGTTCTCTATGGACTAACCTGAGGAAATTTACCATGCCAGAAGCCTTTCTGTGGGGTACCCTTGAGAAAGTCTTTCTTAAACTGAAGTGACTGTAGAAGGTTATAGAAGAAAGAGTCAAAATGTACAGCAACAGGTAGACTAGATTGTGCTAATTCAAAAGCTTCTGAGGAACTCCAGCTTACAGCACTGTGTGACCTCTGGCCTTTGTACTTGAGAAGCAGGAGGTGATAAAAATTATACCCAACTTCAAGGGGTTTCCAGGGTGGTTTGCAGAATTCTTGGCCTGCAAGTCTGATACAAGTACTTGGTACAGTGTAGAAACTATAATAAAAAGTAGAATTAGGGGATATCTCAGTAAATATTGTGTGCTTGGAAAGAATTAGGATGCGTGTCTGCCTTGCAAATGTATTACTGTTCTCTGTAGGAGTCAACAAGCTTGTAAATAAAGATGGTGTGTGGTACAGTCTACTTTATCAGACACCTTTGTGAAAACCAGCTTCCTGGGAATTTTGAGAAAGCTAAGCAGTTATGACACCAGAAGGACAGTTCTGGTATTATGGATAGATAATTTGACTAAAAATTTGGAAAACAAGGCCAATGGTCAGGTATTACAGTGGAAGGACATTACAAACAAATGTGTGATGGGACCTGTGTGCTGTTGCCTCTTCTCGCAAATGTCTTGGAGAGAAGCTACTGGTGAAACCAAGTTATCATAATAGGAGTGGCAAGGGTGAAGTCTGGCTAGGGAACTGCAGAAGGACCTCCTGAGACCAAGTGACTGGTTAGTAAAATGTTGGATGAAATTCATTTTAGGTAATGTTGGTATCTGGAATGAGAACCTGAGGCTTCAGTGGATAATTCTGTTAAAAATGTCAACTTACTCACTAGTAGTTAAAAATGCAAATCAAATGTTAGGGCTTAAAAGGAAAGCAATACAGAACAAAACATGACTTAACATGTAAATATGTTGTTTGCCTGCATCTGAGTCTGTGAAGGTCTGATTTTTATATTTAAAAAATAATGTAGTAATGCTGGAAAGGTTTGGAGAAGGACAGCAAGGATCATCAAAGGCACAAAAAATCTTTTGTAGAAGGCTATGACAAAGTGAGCTGGGACTTACTTTGGAAAGAGACAACTGAGCAGTCTCTGATGTAAGACTGTCAGAAGTGGCGTGTAGAGGACTGAATATTCACTTTGTTGAATATTCACTGTGTGTTCCAAGAATTGCTGGGCATCAAATGAAGCTGATAGAAGAAAGGCTTAAAGGAAAAATAAAACTGAATCTTCCTGCAAAGGGTGTCAGACATGTAGACGTTTTTGTTGAAGGGAGTTGGGAACACATTTATGTAATTTTGATGGAAACTGGATAAGTTAAGAGAAAGTTGTTGTTGGAGGTTACTAACTACACAGAAAACACAGCAGCTCATGTCCCTGAGCTAAAACAACAGGAGGTTGGTACAAAGTTAAGGATACCGTACTTATTTGGTACTTGATCTCTATGATCTCCCGCTGAATGCTAGTTGTGGTAGACAGTGCTGAACTTCTAGTCAGATGTAGTACAGCCACTCTTCAGGGATGGAGCAGACCAGGGGCTCCACTCAGAGCAGCACCATGACCTGGTCATAAGACCAGACAGTTGCAGCAGCTCTGGTGGCTGCTGTGCTAAAGTGCATAAGATGACCAGATTTGTAGTGCCCAGCCCCGTCACTGCCCTTTCACCCATGTGCAGGACAGATACCAACAGTTAGCAGTGAGTTTCCCAGTATTTTGCAAGTGCTTCTCACAGATGTTCACGGTGACATGTAGCCCAACTACTGAAAAAAACCTAGCTTATATGGATTTGGCTGGTGGGGGTTTTGAGACTGTTGCTCTTTACTGAGTGCGTTACAACCCGGGTGTTGCCATGTGACTTGCTCTTCAATCTCTAAATAGAACAACAGTATTCAGTATGCTGCATAATTCTTCTGCAAGATTTCTTTTTCTTTCTGTATTGCTGACTCTTAATTGGCTTTTTTCATTATCATTTATTTTCATACACAGCTTCCAGAGCCTCTTTCAACTTCCCTGAAGTCAGGGACAATCTTTCCCTTGACCTTCCCAGCTTTGGATTCAGTCCAGCTCTTTGCTGAGCTGTACTCTGCTGTAGTCTGCTTTCTGGTAACTCTAGGGATGCAGTCCTGGTGCACCAATTTGCCACAGCCTGCACCTGAAAGTTTTGAATGTGGTGGAGACACAGGAAGCTGTGCAGAGGGAAAACATGAATTTATGTTTTTCCTGTAAATCGTTGGAACTGGTGTGTATTTCTATTTCTGATTTCTGGGAATGGATCCAGAAAAAGAACAGAGTAAAGTGTATGTTCATCTATTCTTTTTCCCAGGTACAAAGAAAAACAAGTACAGAGCCTGTGCCTATTGGAAATTAAATAGCAGCATGTTCCTTTTAACCACTTTCTATTAAAGTAAGTGAGACACAAAGGTTTATGTAGAATCCTCAACCTGGATTTGAGTCTGCACTGAGCTGTCACAGGCTGTGAGTGTCAGAGTTCTGTGTCCAGTTTCCAAAATCTTGGGTGAAATGGAATCCTGAAGGAGGACATCAAGGCAAGGTCCTATATTTTAGCATCACTCTCATCAACTCGGCTGACATCTCATAACTGCACTTCGTGACTTGTTGGGGTCTGGCTGCTGCTGCACAGATCTGAGCTATTGTGTTAATGTGGCTAAAGCCTGTGGCCAGTCTGTCTTACTGTGCTCACTCCATTTTGTGCTGACCCTTGCTTGTCCAGCAGCTGCGGCAGCGTGGGTCAGGGGCTGTTCAGATGCTCAGCAGGGATGGCCGGCTGCCTTGTCTTTGTGGATAGCGTGGGTCTGCCACAATCTCAGCTCTTGCTGCTGAGGTGCTCTAAGCCTGTGACACTGAGCTAGGACTGCAGTGTGAGTGATATGAAGTGATTTTTGTGAGCTGCCAGGTGCCAGGAACACACAAGTACTTTTCTGTCTGTTAGTTGAGCATTTTTTTTTTTTTTTTAAATAGGCTTGTCTGACCTGCTCTTATTTTTCCTTTGACACCCAGCAGAGCTGCTGCAGTTAGTCTGCTTGACCATGGCTGTCTTCTGTGCTTTCTGTAAGAGGTCACTGGAGCCCAGCTGCTGTGAGAGGCTCATCAGAGCCATGTTTATATCTGTATCTTCTGTTATTAGCTGGATAGTCAGTTCTTCATCCTGGAAAGTTATGGCTGGTTCTGTTAAATGCAGTTTCTGGGAGCTTGCCTGTGCATCATTCATTCAAAAGCAGATGCTGGCAGCCCTCATAACAAAACTACCTCTGTATTCCTGGTCTTGAGCAGAGCTGCAGGTGTGACTGACTACAGGGAAACTGAGAGGAAGCTATCTAGTGGAAAAAAAAGATGCTTGCCAATGAAAACGAGAAAAACCTAGGAAAGCATTCCATGTTGCCATTACAGAAATAGAGACCACAAGAGAGGGGACCCCCAAAATGGGTAAAATGGCAAACAAAACAATTATAGCAGGAAGAGAGAAAGTAATAAGATTTGTCAGGAAAATCAGATGAGTGGATGAAGTTATTTTCCAGGTAAGTTTTAAAGTCTGAGAGCAGGCACCCATTTTTGAAAGTCTTGTCTTCAGACTTCTCTTGTGGCTGTATATTTTCTGTGGTTTTAACTGAGGAATGGATGGTTTTGATTCCCCAGTCAGTGTACCTTCCTGTCTGGACTGCTCTATCTGGAATCTGCAGATGGTTTTCCTTGCTACATGGGAGATTCTGGCTAACGAGGAGACTGTGTACAGCCCCTCTGTTCATTCTTTCAGGGTAGAGTGAAATGTTACTTAGACAACATTTTGCAATGGAAAGCAAGCAAAACACGTCTGCCTCTCAAGCCCTTGATATTAGCCAGCCATCTTTTTACTGGTGCATGCTGCTGCCGAATATGGCTCTGACTTGTGCTTGCCAGTTCATGTTCTTAAGAGTGAATATTCCTTTCATACACTGAACTGAAATAGCGTGCTTCCATACAACAGAGCCCGTTTTGTTGAACTGCCTAATAGGAACTAAATGTTACCAGATTCTGTGTTAATGAACAGTTTCTAAGTTTTTATACTAGCAATAAAGAGAATGAAATTAATAAGGATTTTTCCAGCTGAGTTAAAGGGGCTCTGCACTAGGCTCAGAGGCCATTCCTACACTGTATTTTTATGTGACCTTCAGGAGGGACATGAGACCAGATTCATGAACTAGACCTTTGACTTGTTAAAGAATGTACAGATTGTTTTTATGGCATCTAAGGTAGTATTTTACAGATAAAAAGCTGATGTCTATGCATTGAAGGACACTGAAATACACACTTGCTGATCATATTAATGCTTTATTCTCTTCCTGGTTCACAGATCACTGCAAGTTTAGAGAGCTTATGTTGATTTGTCTCTTTCTACAGCGGTCCTGAAATTGTGTACTTGGGGGGGGTAGATGGGACTTTTAGGCAAATTTTTGTGCCTGGCTTCAGTACAGAAACTGCCTGTATCTGGTTCATTGAAGCTCCAGGTATTCTCCAAGAGCTGGGCATGAAGGAAGGCTGCATGCCAAGGCAAGAGCTTACTGCCACATGCTTCCTTCCATGCTTTCCCAGAACGCTGTAGAAGTAAAATGAACATGTGCATAGTCTTTCTTTCCCTGCAGGTGTGCAGGGTATGGATGGGAAAAGACAGGGTCAGGATAATTCTTTAACTTTGTGTTTTCTGCCATAATGTGATCCAGCACAATTGATGCTTACTGGACTTGAGTACCAGAGTAGTTATTTATTGCTGGCTTACATCTATGCTTACAGTAAATAACCACTGGCCTGCAGTGCAATTCCCTCCTGTGGTGCCTCTGGAGCAGCTCAGAACTGCACTATCATTTGTTAAGGATGCAACTCAGCACTAAATATAAATTGTCTTTTTAGTCAGCTTTTCTATGGCTTTGTGCAGTTGATGGGAGTGAGTGTGAGCTATTCAGGTGTCTCTGTGGAGTCAGTTAAGGAGAGGTTTTGAAAAAAACCAGACTTATGAAAGCTCAGAAAAACCACCAGCAGATAACTAAGCAGACTTAAATATTTATTATGTGATATAACATAGGAAATATGTCTGAGAAATATTTTGCAAAGTGTTTTAAAATACTCATTATGTTTCCCAAGATACACTGAGAAGAAATAGAGTAGTTTGATGAAACAAATTGATCTCTCATTGCTAGACATTTTCTTTCTCTAGAAACTGATGAATATAACATCATGTTAGTGTTTGTAAATGTCATATGAAATAGATGAGAAGAGTGACTTGGTAGAAAAGCTGTAATCAATCACAAGAAAGATGACAGAGGTCTCTCCTCTTTGTTGATCACCTTCCCAGAAAGCAATTTGAGGAGAGAAATATTGCAAATAGAAAGAAAATAAAGCCAAATCTCCCAACCCTTTGTGAGGGTGGATTAGGTGGGTCAGAAACCATCTTTTTCTTGGGAAAGAAAACCCAGAGGCTGCAGTGTGGTCTAGACTAAAAACTTCTTTGTTATTTGAATAAATGGAAACAATAATAATGTGTAAACAGCCCATTCTGTAAGCTGGTAGTTGAACTTCTAAAGTGGAAACAGAGTCATTAGGGAAAGAAGCAAAATGAGAGGGTGATGTTAAACAAGAATTTAAGATGACACCTTGAGGTCAGGCCAGACGATCATAATATTTAATAGAAGTCTTTTATAGCATCACACTGTGTTCATACTTTTTCATGAATGGCTTCATTGACTCTTAGGATTTGTACCTTAGTTATGTGTAACTCCATGTTTTTTATTCTCTGGTTGTTTCTATTAAACCCTTATTGCAGTTTCATATCATTCATGCAGGTGGTCCCCTTCTCTTCACAGTTCACTGCTGCCTTCTGAAGGCCAGAGCTTTCAAGGTGCTTGCACAAATAAGAGAATCACAGATGTGCCACCTATATGCCCTTTTGCATGCTGTGTACTCTGTGTTCTGCTCAAAGGGCACACTGGAAGAGAAACAATGCTGCTGTTCTATGGGTGGTCTTATTTTAGATGTAGCCTATGGTGAGCTTTTCAGCTTGACATTTCAAGGGTGAAACAGCAAGGTTCTGCTTAAAGATTTGGGAAGGTACTATATATGGACTTGCACTCTGTAGTGGTTGATGTGACTACAGCAACTTACCTTCACTTTCCTGGGTGTGAAGTGGGTCAGTATTAGTGACAGCTGAGCAGCTCCTCTGCTAATTGGTACCCTGAGGTCACTGACTGCCAGTGAGGCCACTCACTTTCTCCAAGAAGAAAAGGATTTTGGGTGGGCACTGTACAAAAGTGCTTAGCGTGGAAATTTCAGTGACAAGTGAATTTTGCAGTCAAAAATCACATGCTAAATGTCATGAAAATGAAGAGAATATACTTAAAATATTGCTTTTAAGAGAGAGAATAAAAATTGCTTATTCCTCTGATAGGTAAAATTTTAGTTTTTGGTGGTAGCTTTCAGAAATTCTTTTTAAATGAAAGAAAACAAAATCATTCATATGCAAGCCTGTGAATGTCAGAGCTGGAGTTTTAAAATGAGATATCAACAGCATGAAGTTCATTGTCCTTGCTGCTGTGTATCCTTAGCAGGTAAATTTGCTGCTACTCCGCTAACCTGCGGAGCTTACGAGTAGCGAGCCCATGGGAGCTCTCCCTCTGAGCTGGCTCCACAGTGGCCATTTTGCAATGAAACCAGCCTCAGAGCCTTGAGCTTTAATAGTTTCCATTTCTGTGGGAGGGCTACGTCATGTGCTTTTTTTGTTTCTCATCTTTTCCTTGACTGCAGACGCCTATAGCAGCTTCCTTCTGGACGAAGGGATTGGAAAAGTTCTGCTAAGATAGGTGCCATATACATCTGCATGCAGTTTGATTTCCTGACCTGATCATCAGTGAGGTTCCTTGAATGATCTTTTCTCTGCATTTCTGCATCAGGCACTAGGGTTGATGTAACACATCTCTGACTGCTTTAAACATATAACAGTGTTGGGGTCAATAAAAAAGTCAGAAAACATCTTTAAGTAAGTAAAATTCCAGTGAATGCTGTTTTCTTAACTCTGGCTGCTGACAGTGTTGGGTGCTCACTCTGTGTTATGCTGTCACTTGCAATATGCTCAGATGTGTAAGTATCTTCATGTTCTGTAATGATCCAAGACCTTCTGCATCACTCTCCACTGATCTGAAAAATAAGCAATTTCAGAGGAGTTGTCATCAAAGCTAGAAAAACTTCTGAAGAGTAGAATTTTTTTTTTTTTTTTAATCCTACATAACCCCTGTGTCTGAAGCACTGGAAATGTGTGAGTTCAGTAGTCAGCTTCAAACGGTATCACACCACAACTCTGAGCTCTTCTACAATGGCCCTTCTTTTGAAAAAAGTTTTTCTTTTATTTTCTGGTTCAGATCACAATGTGGGCACATGGAAGTGTGAAGGATAATGGCCAGCAAGGTTTCTAAATTTTAGTTACACAATCAGAGAGATTTGGAGTGAAGTACTTTTGCTGAAGCTGGAAGAAGGGAAATGGAGATGTGGCTAAACCATTTTCACTAGAAACTATGAAACAATCTGTTTTCATGATGAGTCTTCAAATTACCCTTTTAGGCCTCCTGACAAAATTGGCCAGAAAGCACGTACCACAGATTTTTGTCCTCACATGTTCTTCAGTAAATAAAAGAAACAAACAGTATCAGGGAGAATATAAAACTTCTTTTATGTGTGATATCAAAATAGTATATAGCCTGTAGGATTTGTATGTGGATTAGCATTGCTCTGGGAAAGTGTCTTGGGTCAGTATGGTCCTGAAAACATCAGTTACATCATATAGTATGGATCTGTGTAAATAGACAAGTTCTGACTACAAATTAGAACCACCAGGAATATTCTGCTGGCGTAAGGAGCAGTGGCTACTGTTCACATGCAAATACCCTGTTTGTATGCAATAGCCAGATGTGTGGTACTGCCTGAGTAGAACTGGTTAGCCCTTGTTGTGAATCTAGTGCAGTGGACTTGTTGCACAGATTCTTCTAGCTGGGATTGTGGGGTATAGCGTACCCTCTATGGATGTCTCTGCATTGCTGGTGGACAGACTGTCGAGGCAAAGCTGTTGCAGCTCCATCTTCTTACAGATCTGGCCAGTAGAAAGGCTCAGCATGCATTCCCATGTGTGCATATGCATACATGTGCACATGGCTGGCCACACCGATCAACACACAGAAAACAGAGCTCCAATGGCCTCATTTTGTTCCTCTTTGGCCCACCACAACAAAAGTCTGCTAGTGGAAAATTCATCTATATATACACACACATGTATACAATAGGGATCCTTCTATTAGCTGATTTCAGAATCTCAGTCTGTCCAGTATCTAACACCTGGCTTCTGAATCTCCCTAGCTGTTGGCACTTAGGCATGCCTGCCCCAGTCTCACTCCAGTTGCTGCTACTCAGACCCTCTCAAAAACACAAGCAAGAGTACAGACATGCACATTGTGAATAGCCTTAGGCACTCTCTCTATCCAGTAGCTGGCCTTTGAATCCTTTAGTCTTCAGCTGTGTCATCCAAAGACACATGCATATGTGAGTGAGTCTCTCAGGTGAGCCCAGACCCTATTGCTTCGTCAGTAATTTGCTTGGACTTGTGTGTCCCTCCTGTAGCCAGCACTTAAACCCTCTGGACTTTTCTATATGCAGCCCAGACTAGTGGCTGTTTTGATATCTGGTTCCCAAACTCCTGTTCTATTTGACAGATGATGCAGCTTGATACTTTCTAGCTGTTTCTTACACACCACACAATACACATGCTCTTTATCCCATCTCTCCAACCGCTGGTGCTATGGACCTATGTGTTTATGGCTTATGATCTCCACTGCAGTTGCTTGCACTTAGACCACTTGTGCATTCTGGTTTATCCAGTTACTGGCACTGCAGGTGCACTTGGACTTCTTTACACCTACTTGCACACAGAGTAGAGTCTCCTTACCCAGGAAAAGAGAAGGAGTTTCATAAGGAAAGGCTGCAACATTCAACTGCAGGGCATGGCTGGATAAGCAAACTGTTTACATGCAATCAGCCCTTTTATCCCTGTATCTCCCCATTTTCCTACCTTCAGCCATACCTTGCTTTACCTTTGGTTTCTTCCCTAGATTTTCTAGAACAAATCTTGTGTGATCCCAAAATACTCTTCCCCTGTACTCCATACTGCCTTTAAGCAGTAACTGCCACCCTCTCAGTCTGTAAATCACAACTGCTCCCGTTGAGTTGTAGTGATGCTTTTAACATCTGAACAACAGGATTGACCACTCCTGAGAGGAGCCAGGGCAGGAGGCTCCCTTTCTCTTACCTAGTTATTGGCGTTCCCCTGTTTGGCATTCTATTTCTGTGCTTGTTTGTGTTTGTGGAAGTGAGCCTTCAAAACACACAGCCTAACAATTTGGTTATCTACCAGTTTTAAATCCAGGCTTCTGTTATGTGAAGGGAGTAGAAATATTTTAGGAAGAAGTTCTTTACTGTGAAGGTGGTAAAGCACTGGAACTGGTTGTCCAGAGAAGCTGTGGGTGCCCCATCCATGAAAGTGTTCAAGGTCAGGCTGTGTGGGGCTTTGAGCAACCTGGTCTAGTAGAAGATGTCCCATGGCAGGGGGTTGGAACTAGATGATTTTAAGGTCATTTCCAACCAAGGCCATTCTGTGATTCTATGAAAATGACAACTAAGTCTTCTTTTGTCACTTGGAGGAAGAGACGTAGCAGTACACTAAAAAAATGGGAAACCACAGTGTAGAGTGAAGGAAATTGTTTTGGGGGAGAGTTAAGAAAAATGGAGGAGTCACCCATGGTTTTTTTCCCCATGTTTAGAATGAGGATAAGGCTGAGGAGTCAGGAGATGACATGAGCATTATACTGAGTCTGCAGTGAATGTGGTGCATCATGCATAGTGAGAAACCAGGCTGAGCAGACTGAGATATTTTCCTTTTGATGTATTGCCTCTGTGGTTACCATCAAGAAGTGTCAGTGTAACTACCATTTTACTCTCTGGATCAGCCTCTTTATAGCAGGATATTTCTGCCTAGCACTCCTGGGATGCTCTTCCTACAAGTTTGCTCCCTCAAATACAGAACAGGTTGAATGTTGTACCTGGACATGAGGAGCAATATCTCTTTAAATATATAAATTATTTGTCTGAGACTGACCTTTCAAGTGAAGGCATGTTGGCATGGCAAAGTATTATCATGTCTTTGGGACATTTTACCTTCACTAACTTTCTGGTGGTGATATGGGAAATTACAGTAGTCTTGTGTGGTAATTCATTAAAACCCAGCTGAAAAGATATATGAAAATAACACAGAAACATAGCCAGGTCACTTAGGCAGTGATGTGGAATATGAGCATACAGTATCTCAGAGAAAAAACTCATCCAACTTTTATTTCTATAAGTAGGAGTCAGAGATATGTAGCAGAAGGAAATGTGTTTTAAGCCAAAGTCCAGATAGGGTACAGGAAAGCTTCAGAGCTCCACCCTGCCACTGGAAGTACAAACCATTGGTAAGGATTAGATATGGGACTGCCTAGTGCCCAGGCAAAAAATATTATGGGTAAATAAAAGAATATTTCTTTTTTTTTGAAAGCAATAAATAACTTTTAAAACTCGGAAGACTGATCTGATCGAGCAGATGCTGAGAAAAACGAATTACTGACTTCTCTCAGACACAGAGACATTAAACAGTTCTCTGGCTGGCACAACTTCCTCCTACCATATATTCCTGTTTGGATTAAAATGTGCAATTACAGATGAGATTTTCTTTCAACACTTGAGAGTAATTTACTGATGTTTAGAGGAGCATTCATGTGCTTTCACTCAACTACTGTGGCTGGATGTTTCCTGACCCATTTTCTCCTCATTATCTGTTTTTCTTTTCTTTATGTTCCAATATTCATTTAAGTCTTTGTGGAGCGCGAGACATGAACATCACTTTTTCTTAGGAGTCTTATTTCCAAGGTCCCTTTTATTCATATATCTGCCTCTCCTTTTGATTAATTTCGATTATATCCAAATGTCTCAGCGTCTCCAAATCTGTTACCCATATTCCCCTTGGATAAATATCAGCTTATTGCTTCAATAAAAGCCCTTTAGCTTTGACTTTTCCTGCCACTGTCGTGCTACTCTGATTACTTTCTCTACAGATTCATTTCTTTCACCTGGAAAGTCTCCCTCTCCTGTTCTCTGTTTCATTGTGATCTGCTTGCCTGATGGACCATCCTCTGATTGCACTAGGAAAGTAGTGTTACTCAGAAATATGTTACATACATATATACACATTGAAGTGTAGCATTGCATATGCAGAACTGCTTCCTACGTGCCATTCAACTTCTCTGAGCCTCTGCTCTTTCCTCTGAAATCCTTCAAGTTCCTTTCCAGTTTCTCTGGTTTTGATTTCCCCTCTAGCTTCCTTTAAAAACAGCTTTAAATATTCCTGCTTTTCACTTTCATATCTTCATTCTGAATTCCTGGGTGTCTTGAATCTTGTCCAGTTTCTGGAGATCCTGTAACTTTTCTGATTCCTACCTAGCATTCTATGTCTTTTTCTTTTATTGATGATACTTTTTTACTGTGCTCATTATCTCACCTGCAAAGACTTTGATTGGTTACATTTGCCTGCTTTTCTTTTGTTGCACACACTGCCAATAAAATATTTCTGGATCTGTCTGCTCTTTAGCACGCTGACTATGTTATTATTGTCACATAATCTCCGTAGTGCAGCAACAGAAATCTGTCTCTTATTTGGAGCTTCATCTACTGAGTGCTGCTTTTCCATAACTCTAGCTCATCTGTTTGTGCCTCTCTTATTTTTTCTCTCTCACCTCCTTTCTTCCTGTCTTAGCCTATGTTTATATCTTAACTTATGATCTTATCTCTCTAACTAGCTTCTAATTTTGTAAATATATTGGAGATAAAAATTGTTAGATTGTATTTATAACTCTCTTCGAATACATTGCTATGTAACATCTGTCACATTCCTGCAAAATGACAAAGTGCAGTGTAAGGACACACACTTGTTCCAGGCACCCATGAAATGCAGCCACCTCCAGAGTGAGATACTATTACACACTATAAATACCTCGCACAAAATAACAGTATACATGAATGCAGTGCCTAATACCCACTTGTCATTGAAGAAGCAATTTTAGTCCAAAGGATGTATCTACAAACAGTGGAGCTGTTAAATTCCCCCCAAAGTGCCAAGAGGTACAATAATGACCCTGTCTATGCCTATTATCTGCCTTGTAGTAATAATATTTCCTGTTATGAGTTCTAGAGGGATAAAACCTTTGAACTCTAAAATGAGAAAAATTGATCTGATGAAAAGTTAAACATAGGTTTATAAGATACTTCTTAGATTAAACTAGATGCAGAACATAAAGTTAGGCTTTAATGATGCTTCTTCATGTGCTAATCAGTCCCATACTAGTTGTATGAGGAGAGTGATGAGAGAAGACAAACAGAGGAATTAATGAACAATTTGAAAGAATAAAAGCACTAAGGAAGGAAACTATGAAGGTTTAGGCCCTGGTCCTGCAAAGGGTGTCTTGTTTATTCAACTGCAGACAGTGACTTCAGTAACACTGAAGCTACTCACAGTGCTTAATAAGAAGCATATATGAAAACTTTTGCAGGTCCAGGGCAGATTTACGTAGGGTGTAAAGACCTAATTTAAGGGTAGAACAAAGAGAAAGTAAAGGATGATCAGACATCCTGAAATATATTTTGTACATATATATTCTACACTTCTGTTCTTGTTATAAAACACAGGGGTTTTGATTGTACTAACAAATACTGAAATTTTGTGTTTCTACAAACACAAAATGCAGCTGGGTTTTGCTCTGATTTTTACTTTTCTAACAAACATAGTGAGTAGAAGGTGAGTGATAGAACATGGTAAATTATCTAAGCTTAAAACCTCAGGAGGCTGCAGGGTATCTACCATGAAAATGAAAACATACTTATCCTTTTGTGGAAGGCACTTGGATACACAAAAAGATAAATTCGAAAGAGTAGATAAGAAGCAGAGAGAAGGAGACTTAAACAGACCAATATCAAAGCCAGGCTACTGGTCCCGTTGCTGTCATTGTTAAAACATGTCCACTCTCTACATATATAGGAAAAGAATAGGGAGGAACACAGTAATTTTTGACCTTTGAAAAGTGTGGGACTGTCTCACACCTTAGTAAATGCTGCCATGCAAACTTGCTCCCTCAAGGAAGCTGCCCTTTAGTTTTCTTCTGTGTATGTCTTTTGCGGAAGGAAGGACTTCCCACTTAGAAAGGTTCAGTGTGTGGTTTCCACTTTTTTCAAGCAGTTGCGCTCTTAATTAATTAATACAAAAGTGAACATTTTTTCTTAGAAACAAGCTATCGAGAGTCCAAGAGATATTTTATATAATCACAGATTGTGTATTTGGAGAACAAAATACTTGAAAATCTGTGCAAGCAAAGAGCACAGCTAAGGCAGTCAACCGCACAGAGTTGCAAAATATTCACCAAAAGGGACCTTGAAGTGTAAGCGCTTGATAAACAATGAATGAAGTGAGATACAGTAAATAGAAACAGTACCAGGAGACGTGCATGCATAAGGAATCACAAAAAGGAAACCAGTGTATGTGATGAATTTTAACATAGCAGCCTTAGATTACTGGCTTTTTATTTTTTTAATTTTTTTTTTTTAGTAACTATACTTTTGATTATGATGTGTTCATGTTAAAAATTATATCCAAACTGAAAACACTCAGATTTTGTAGGATTATACTCTGTCAGCTATGCATTTAAGATTCCACTGGTAAGAACGATTTTTTAAAGTAATGATGCTCTGAAATCCTGTGTTGTTGAATAGGATCATTTCTTATTGAAGCTATGAGAAACTGCAAGTTTTCAGAACCTGTTTGTGCAACAAATTCTAAGATCATATTTGGTTCCCTTTGGTCTGAACATGACAAAATCCCCAGAGAAATTGACTGTATGAGACTGGATGGCTTCAACAGGCTGTTAAGAAAAAATTGCAGAAGGTAACCACAAAGCAGGCAGATGTGTAAGGGCTTGTATGGAAAAGAGAAATGAGGACTGGTAGAGAAGGAATAAAAATTATTCCAAACATGAAAAAAGCATAAATAAAAAGAGGTTATGAGAATAGAAACACACATAGAGACTGAGGTCATAGTTCAGGCAAGATACCTCTGCTTAGAATTTACAGTTAAAATAAACAAATAATCCATGCTATACAAGAAAAGAGAGAAAATAAGGAATTTTAATGCAAAACCCCCCTGTTTGTATGTGAACAAACAGTTTGTTGAATGTGGAGACATCATAATTAGCATCATTATTTACAAGAATGTCCTAAGCCAAATTTGGGAAGTTTTGTCTGCTGTCCACCACCTTGAGTTACACCAGGAGAAATGCTTGAGGATGTGAAATATTTCAATTCAAGATGATGAGCACCTCACAGTTCTCAAGTTTTTGTGGGCTGTGGCTATTGGCTGCTTCTTGCATAACAGCTAATTGTCTCAGGGACACATTTCACCCTGTTAGCTGTCTGCTGACTTTCTTTATCTAGTGCTCTGCTGTCCTGATTGCTTGAAGGTCACAATTTGGCTTGTGTTTTAGGTATATTTTAGGAATGCATGTGTTTAGGAATGTTTTAAGAATTTTTCTTTCTCTAGCCACCAAGAGTCAGCACAGTTTTTCTAGTCAGCTAGAAAATGATGAGGACCTATGTCAGAAAGGCCTGCTCTCTACAATGTGCTAATTTTTATACTTATAGAACATGCAAATAAATATCATAGGTAGGCTTGGAAGCCTACCAGACAAGCCCTGAAATTTTTGGAAGTCAAGGGAAGTCTGCAGAAAACTCAGGTGAATAGGCTTGTATTTCTTCTCTAGATAAATGATCTAAAGAAGATGTTTTCATGTTGTGTGTGTAAAGGCTGCTTTAATATTAGCAAGGCAGGAAATAATCTTCTTGCCCACGCTATGGGCAAGTGCTGCAGCACTAGCTTGGCTGGTAAAGGAAGAAAATGCCTTCTTAAAACAAAAAGAAGATTGGGTTTATAAAGAATTGGCTCATTTATATTTAAAGAATAGTTCTGTCTGCAGTGCTTTCTATCAGAAATAACAAAATCCTCATTGTTTTACTTTTGAGACTGACTTCTCATTCACCCTTCCTGGTGGCCTGAGGCAAAATGATTAGGTTTTGGGCTGCTGGAAACAAAAGTAGTTTTGATTTTTGGGAGCAAATGAACTTCTGCATGGAACAGTTTACTGGAAATGTTTCCACCCCTCCTCTTGTTTAAGTTTCAATGCTGAAAAGTATTTTCTGGTCAAAGTTTCTGCCTGTTGAAATGGAGCACATAGTACCTCAGCCTCCATTTCCCTCGCAGGAGGGAGTGCTTTGGGTGGTGGTGCTTTTCTGCAGTCCTAGAGGTCTTTGGCTCAGCTTTTATCAGGTGTAAACTCTTGTAGATTCAGCTTTGTACATGTCTAACTAAAACAAATATATTGGTGGAAAATCATAGTGCTTTATATAACTGCTGTTTTAAAAAAATCCTATCACATTGAATCATTTAGATTGGAAAAGACTATTATTGGTTATTTAACCCAAAGCAGCATTTGAACAATTCCAGACATTTTTTTTTTCTTTTACTCAAAGTTTCCTCTGTTTCATGTGTCTGAACTTTTCCCATGGCTCCTCATTATATTTTCTCATAGCTGTTCCTGCTTGTTGAAATCTGTGCTTTATCCCTATTGCAGAGTTATGGAAAGCACTCGCCTTCTGGCTGGAAAATACTGCAGGTCTTATATATTTAATCAAACAGAAAACAGTGTGAGACAGTAATAACTTGCCACCTACACTCTTCTGTTAACCACTGAGGACTCTCCATTTTGTGGGTGTGCAATTGTCATCACAGCTGACCTATGTGGTATAAACTCATATGATGGATAACAGTCATCCAAAGTAGTTTAATCTTCATGTTAGAACAAGATGACAAAGTAAGTCTGGAAGTGGGGTAAAGGATGACTGTTGAGAAAGGTGCTTTCTCCATATACTCCAGAACGATTTTGTTTAGAACTGACTTTTTCTTTTAGGTTTTCATGTTGCTATCACTTTATCAGGATGTGTGTTTTTGCAAAGGCCTAACTCTCAAGGTTTTGAAGTGGCTTTTAGAATTGAAAATTCTGAGCTCATCTCAGTGTTACTCAACATTTTACAAAATATGATCCTGGATGAATAAAACGGACATCAAAGCACCTACATTCGCCTTTAAGAATTCCAGATTCCAGGAATTTTTAAAGAATCTCATTCAGAAAATTAAGACCACTGTCAAGAGTAACATTTGGAAATACTGTCTGCTTGTACAAATCCCGAAACTGTTTACAGGCATAACTGCTAAGTGCTGTGATTGCTGCAAATTTATTCTTCAGATCTATCCTTGGTATGCTTGAGAGCATCAGTGTTTGAAATTATTTGGAGAGTCTGGGAAAGCATCTGGGAGACAACTGCTAGATTCAGAGCCACTTTTGGTGCCAGGGGATTGCAAGTATTTTAAGGGAATAGCTATTGAATCTTTCATGATTATAACATGTGTGTATGTGTGAGTGACACAGAAAGCTTACCCCTTCCCAGTAGTGCAGCACCAAATTTTCAGTGCTATCATACTCAGTGAGGGTGAAAAATATAAAAAGCTGAGTTGACTGTGAGGAAAACAATTTAGCAGGAGCACCGCTCATGGTAATTTCCTTGGCTTCTCTGTGCTGACGAATAATAATCCCACATAGCTGATAGCATTTCCATAGGTCATTCTAGGGAAAAAACTTTCATACATTTGAGTGATATATTTTCTACAGGCACATGGGTAAGATAAAGATTCAATAAAGGAAATAAAAAAAAATTAGTAAAAGTAACCAAATATGGAGCTGAGATTGTCCACTCTGTTCCCTTTCAACTAACTGATTTGCCAATTTGCAGGGCAAAGCTGCTCTTATTTAATTTTTCATGATAAAAAATTTTTTAGCAACAGAAGCTCAGCAGTCAGTGCAAAAGACTCAGTGACTGGCAATCACTGTTTATGTAGAAAGCTCAGCCTGGCCAAGGCACTGGAAGTGAGCTCTACAGCCTATAGACTATGTACTTATATTTGGGAGCTGCTTTTATCTGAGAATGTCATTTTTGATAAATCGTGCTCATTGTATATTGGGAAAAAAATCACGATAGTTGGGGAAATGGAAGGCAGTGAGCATCAGAGAGGGGAAAAAAAAGAATATTGAAAGGAAACTTTAATTATATTGGATTCAGTTTTTGAGATGGAAAAGAGCAGCATTATCCATCAGGTAGTCGACCATCCATCATTCCTGTTCATCCACCCTCGTGACTGGAACATCTGAAATGCACGGTCAAAGCACCAAAGAGACACAGCTACAAGTATCCTTTGGAACATTTAGGAAATGAGGAAAGTGGGTTATATATCTTCAACTTACTGCTAAGAGCAGCTAAAACAAAAGGCTTCTTATTAGATCCAGTTAGTATTGTACTACTACTTTTAACTTGTCAAACTTTGTGTCTCAGAGTAGAACTGGACTTCGATTTCAGACAGAGACATGCTACAGAAAGAACGCTTTAGAACTTTACAGGTTTTAGATGTTACTCATTGACCACAGATTTGAAAACATGCCCAACACTGCTCAGTGATTTAGTGTTAATTACAAATTTTTAAATTGCCATGTGTTAACTTGAGATTGGTGGGAGTTAAGACAATTTCCAAATGGAGAATACAGTCCTAGTATTTTATGTTTAATTTTTTTTTGTCCAAACCCAAGGTGATTTTTAGTCATGAATATATGGGAATGAGATACTTTGCAGGGAATTACCTTGGTCAGTGGTGAATCTCCTCCCAGAAAGATTTTAGCAGACATTAAGACATAACCTTCATGCACTGTGCTCTGATGAACATAAGAAATAACTGCAGATACTATTCAGTATTATAAATAGAGGATACTGATTATCCTAGGCATATTGAGATTTGAATCACTAATCAGCCCATAGAGGATATAGGAAGAAAAAGTGTTTTATTTCAAAATTAAAAATATCTGGGATCTGTGAGTAAAAGGTAACCATTGGAAATGAAAGAAGCTTGGTAAAAATTGCTGAGTGGTACTCCCAGTTTAAGCATGGCTCTGGTGAGTAATTAAAAACATTGCTCTGAGCTGTAGCATTTTTAATAGTCACAATGCTGCTACTCTGGATCTCATGATAATTGCTATTCTGTAAAACTGTCAGACAGGAGCAGAAGTGAGAAAGAAGAGAGGCAGACTGAATGGCACAGATAAGCCACTTAGAAGTCACGTGGTTAATAACCTTCAAAAAGTTGTCAGAAACAAATTTATGATTCTATTATATTTAATGAGTAAAGAATGACTACAGGCATTAATTGTTTTTTGGATCTAGAGAATGAGTGATTTGTTGACTGTAAAAAATTGAAAGAATACACTGGCTAGAACTAATGCTATCCACAGTAAACAACGGAGCAGTGCAAATGTGTTAGCATGTCTTTTGTCACCAGAGTGGTACAAGCAGTACCTGGATATTTGGATGTCAGTCCTGGGATTCTGACGAGGTGTTGGCACCCCAACCCTTAAGTCCAGAGTTGTGTTCTTAAGGTACTGACAAAATACAGAGCTTTGGAGTTTACTCCAAAGATAGATTGTTACATTTCAGATTCCAAAATAGAAAGCAACTAGTGTTTGTTAAATATCAGATATTAAAAAATTAGGTTTCATTTTATTGGCAGAACAGTCTCATAGTGCTACTCCTCTTAACACCTGTAAGACTTAGAGATTTGTTTTGTTAAATAAAATAGATTAGAAGAGTTGAAACAGCTCACACAGTTCATACAAAGGCTGGGATTTGCACTTGCATTTTTACAGGTCAGTCTGTCCTGATTTTGCAATCTCAGATAAGGAAATTTAATTGTATGAACAGCATGGGAAATTAGTACTACTGTTTGCTGATTTTTCAAGTTGCAGTATTTTTCAGTCCTCTGGAAAACATCAGAGGGTCTTTTAGAACAAGTTTTTTCACACAGCCACCATTAAAACATCCACATGAGAAAGAGGTGGTTTTGTTTTGCATTGTTACTTTCTGCTAAGTCACTTGCTACCTCGCTTCCTTGTCAGCCACTGCATATTTAGATGTTTTGAGGCTGCTGTTTTCGAGTAAGTGACCTCAGCACTTCATCACTTCATTTCTCAAAGAGGTCAGGATTGACAACAAGGTATTTTGTTGTAAGTGCTTCGCAGAAGCAGTGGAAAAGCAAAAAACGAAACAAAACCAAAATGAGTTCATTGACAGTATGAGTGCCTCTGTTTCAAGTACGAATTGTTATAATCCATCTGTGCCTCTAATGTCAAGGAATTATTTGTTTCAGAAGCACTAGTTTAAGGACACAATATTGGGAGGTACCTGAGTGGAAAGACAGAAGATAAAAATTTAGTGTAAATGTAAATGTGACAAAGTCTTGGTGAACCTTCAGGTTTTTTGTTTTTTGTTTTTTTTTTTTCATTTTCTTCAAGTGATATTGGAAGAATGGGATAGCTTGCCCTTATGGTACAGTTTTTTCTGAAATCTGAACAATTTTTTTTGCTCTGATGGAAAGGCAAAAAACATCGATATATCATTAACCAGCAAAATTCTCCTCCATTGCTCCCCTGTAAATATGGAGTGAGAACATTTCCCAGTGTGCAAGGTCAGTATCAATACTTGTGGAGACTCACCAGAATGACTCTGATAGCACCCTATCAAGCAGTCAGTTTCAATTGGTACAGCATTGAAGTTTACCAGTGATGTATAGCTAAATGTCTGAATTAATGCCCACAAAAGCCATCCAGTGATCTAATGCCACTTAAGAAATATTCTTGCTTTAATGGTTAGCTTAAAATATTTTTTTCATTCTGTGCTTAGATAAGAAATTTGTCTTTTCAAATTTACAGAATTGAGCCTCTCATTTTGTAGCTAATCACGGCCTTGTGGTCTTTATTTACTGTCCAGGGATATAGTAAATAAAAAATACAAGGGGCAGAAAAAAAAAAATAATCTACCTTTCCTAGGAACGTGTAAGGCTTCCTCTCATAGGAGTAAAGCCCTAATAATTTCCAGCCATATCAATGGGAATTTTGCTCAGTTATCTTTCAGCATATATTAGCATATTCCTAGTTTAACATTCACTTCTAGTGTTTGGGTCAAGTTTGGCTGATCAGAGGGCAATCAGACTTATTGTTCTTTTTGAGATACCCCAGTTAATTCTCTTTCTAGCTTATAACTAGATCCCAGATGTATTGCAAGAAAACCTAGACTAGAATTGCTACCAGAAGATTAGGTTATTGGGAGGGAAGTCAGAATGTGCATGGCCAGGGACGGGAAAGTTTGTGTTCTGTGCTTTACAGCCCTATGAAACAAAACAAAAAGGAACAAACCAAACCAAAAAACCAAACCACACAAAAAACCCCAAAAAAACCCAAAAAATGGGTGGAGAGGAAGACTAATTTGACTGGCTGGCAAAATACTGATCTCCTGGAGAGGAAGCAGACCAAATGACAGAAAGCCTTACCTCAAGCAACTTTTAAATACCCCCAACTTTATTTTCACAGTAAGATTTCAGAATTGTCCTCTACAGAAGCAAAGGAAAGAATGCCCAAACTCAATTTTTTTTTCCTGCTTTCCAGTTTATCATTAAGATAAAGGCAGTTTTTGCAAGCATTGAAATGAAGAGAACACTGAGAATATTCAGCAAAGGCACAGGCTTGAATCAAAACTTAAGTCCTAAAACCTGAAAGCATGAGGAATTGTACTTCAAAATCTGCCTTTTTAGTTTGAATTAGCAGATGATTAAGCTGATAGTTAAACAAGTCCTTGGCAGCTATGGAAAAAGAAAGAGATGATATTAAAGACACTATAACACATTTTAAGAAAAGATGTCAGAATCTCATGTTGTGTGACCTTAACCTTGAGAATGTTAGCACAGCTTTTGTTGCACAGGCAGATATTTTCATTTTTAAAATGGCCACAGCTGAAAGGTTAAAAACTGTGGGGAAAGCTTCTCCCTGACTCTAAGAAACACCTGTTCTCACACGATAGAATTTAGTGCATTGCTAAAAAAGATTTGACATTTCTGGCAAACAGTAACCCAGCTCAAAGAAAGGAGAGAGCACAGTAATCTGAATAGAATGAAATTTTATGTGACTCTCTTCAGTGGTGAGCCTCTGTAGGAAAAGGAGAGGAAAAAACCATTTCCTTAGAGACACATCACTGTCAGCAGATATCCTTAGCTGAGACAATTCCTCACAGAGGTGCCTTGTTACTAATTACATCACTTATGCAAGAATAAAATGACACAATCTCAGGTTTAGCGAAACTGGATTACCACTGAGTATTTAACTTGATTCGGGTAAGGAACTAGTTTGGGCAAGTGTTAGAAATCACTTGGATAAGCCAGCAAAGGCTCAAAAGAAAAACTTGTGATAGAAATTTGTCCTTGAAAATATGCCAGAAGTACAGTGGTAACCATTCACTCTGGTATTTGTTCACAGTGCTGTGTCATGACTTGTCAATGCTTAGAATAGGATTGGTACCTCAGCACTACAACACGCAAAAATAAATGGATGGTCAAGTCCTAGGAGGATGAAAATCAAGACAGGCTATGGTTTGGGTCAAAATAATGATGACCAAAGCCTATTTTCCAACAACACCCTCCCCCCAGTATTTGCACACATGGTTTCCAACCAAACAAGACAGGCACTGAGATGTAATATGAACTGAACAGGCTACAATTCCTGTTTAATTTCAGCTGAGCTACTGAAGGTAGGGTGAAGTAATCTATGGTTTGAATATTGGAAGAACACAGTAGTTAAGATGGTCTTTTTTTTTTTTTTAAACTTGTGGTTTTTTCTCAGACTCTGTATCTTTCAAGTCATTTGAGCATCTGTATGCCTCTCTGGACTGGGTGATGCAGATGTTTGGTGATTGCTCTAATGGTATACCTATTCTTCAGCGAAAACGTTTCCTTTGATTTGTGGTGCAGTAAAGTAGCTTATCAATGCCTGGCACAGAATTGTTATCTTTATCTCTTTGTAGATGTGTGTCCCCTCTAAGCCTCTCTTTCTGATGTTTTAATACCAGTTTCAATGAAAGATAATGAGGAATGGCAGAAAACGACTCATTGCAGCCATCAGAGTTCTGTGGTTTTTTGATCCCAATATAAACAGCTTTGTCCAGGCCATTAATATCAGTATTTTTCCACAGCTCCATGGTGGTAAGGCAGCCAAGGCATTGCCCATTCTTTTTTCATAGTGACAAGTGCAGCCAAATGCAGGTTTTCAAATCTCCCTGTGGAACACTGACTGTCAAAGATGACTGCTGTAACTGAGAACTGCTCAGTGTACTCTTTACAATAGTTTTCTAGTAGTAATAATGTGTTATGGGAAAATGAAGCTGGACTTTCTTCAAATTTGCACCTCTCAATTAATTATAAGCTGTTTGAAGGGTCATACATAAGAATTCTTATGTGTTGATTTGTTGGAGTATAATTTAAAATGTTATCTAATGATTCATTTTTCTTTTTCCATCTGCACATTTATCAGTCTGCTGTGTATCTAGTTACCTGTTTTCATAGAATTGCAAGTTTATTAATCTTTGATAAGTCTCTACTGATCTCAAGTGTACTTGGAAAATGTTTTGGGGAAGAGACTGGGCAAAAACCTAACACGTCTAAAATTCTTGGTAACACATGTCTAAAATTCTTGGAAACCAGACATGAAAGCCTGCATCCTTGTAAGGCCTCCTGCCATATATCTCTGGCTTCTCTAACTTCTCTTTCACAGGGGATAATGTAAATGTGTATCTAAGGTTTTTTTCCCTTTGTTTGTGGGTTTGTTTGTGTGCTGCAGAAAAAGAGTTATAGGAATTTTACTGCTCACCAATCCTTGGATGTGTATTCTGTCAGGTCAAAGCAGTGGCAGCAGCAAGCCAGAAAGTTTCCTTGCTGGGCTATCTGCAGAGAGAGAGCAGCCTGCCAAACTTGTAAGCAGCACCTTTCAAGCATCTATGACAAGACCATGCATGCCCATCTTGAAAGATGCTACATATATGTAATGGCAAAGCAATAATGAATTAGTAACTTTATTATCCTACTGTCTCAGCAGCTATATAGATACTGGGCAGTCACAGATTTAGGGACCAAAAAGACAAACTGATTTGGGACAGAATTATTAACATTAAAAGCTAAGCTTTTACACTTATTTAGCTAATGGTCTACAGTGCCTGGAGGCAGTTAATCAGGAGTTGGCAGAATGTTGAATAATCTTTATTTCCTCCTGTGTTTCTTGTTTTGAGACTGTTCTTTATGCCCTCTTATCAGCACATAAACTGTGTTTCCTGTGTTAGTCAGGGAGAAACACTCTAACCTGTCTTATTGAGTAGTTTGGATGTGTAAACTTTCTTTCCTTTTTTCTTTTTCTTTTCTTTTTTTTTTTTATTTTTTTTTATTTTCTGGCAGTCTTGAGAAGCAACATGGACTTTTATTCTCCTACTTAAAAGAATCAGAGTTTTTATATTCTCAGAAGCAAGGTACTTGCAGTTTCTTAGCACCATGAGGGTAGCTTCTCTCTGTTTTGTGATTTTACTGCATCTATTGGGCTGTTTTATCTTATATCCAGTTGTGCTTCTGTTTCAGAGTAGGTTATCTATAATACAGTAGCATTTAGCTTTTCACTTCTCTTTCATATATAGTCATTCGGGAAGCATCTTCTACATTACACTTTTGAAAGTACATGCTGTGTAGGTTTGTAGGAAGTCTTCTGCCCAGCAGTCAGTACACCTTTCTTCCAAAATTTAATTAAAGTGTTTGATCTTCTCCGTGTGATGTTTTGTTTCTCCAGAAAAGTTTCAGACTGTACGGGCATGAATTGTGATCCATTATTGGATACTAATTCTTCTGGGCTTCACTTTGCAGGAAAAGGTGGACAGGAAAGTAATTATAGTAGCAAGTATGTCTCGTGACGTAAATGCTGTTTCTGGCCATTTATTGAAGCAATCTCTCAGGATGATGGCAAAGCAGAAGTCAATGGTGCATGAACAAATAGGTCTTTGATATCAGCAGCAAACCTTCCCCACAATGAATCACATAAAGGAACAGGCTGCAATGGTGATGCATAAGTCTCTGTTTCTTTGCCAGGAGACTGACAATAGAAGTTCTACAATTGCTCTTTTGTTCTGACAATCCATTGACATGAATCATAATCCAGATGGATAACTTATCACTGTATATTTGTAAATTCTCTAGAATAGCAAATTCCTGACCATCTTGCACCACAGATTTCTGGTGGGGAAGGGTTTACA
This sequence comes from Anabacerthia variegaticeps, assembly GCA_035583185.1. Taxonomy (NCBI): domain Eukaryota; kingdom Metazoa; phylum Chordata; class Aves; order Passeriformes; family Furnariidae; genus Anabacerthia; species Anabacerthia variegaticeps. The sequence continues at coordinate 35,301,468 of JAWWEW010000112.1, read as the reverse complement.
GGATAATTGAAACAGTAGGTAGGTAAAGGTGGACAAGGGGGTTTCGAATTAGCAGATGTGGGCAAGATGCTGTGTCATTTTTGTTGGACTGGTCTTATTAAACTAGGAATATTTAATGGCTCTTTATAAATTACAGGACTAAGTTGTAATTCTGTAACAGTAATTTAGGTCCTCTATTGTTGTTACACAGAAGCATATGCTTTTGCTCTGTCTAAAATGGAGTGCTCTCCTCAGTTTCTTCAATTGGTCTGGGTGCAAATGCAATAGTCTTTTCAGCATCCTGTAGATTTTTGCAAGTATGAGCCCATGTTCATAACTGGAGGCAGTGGCAGTCACAACAGTGTGCAGCACAAGGTTGAATTATATAAATACCTGGCTTTTTGCAGATCAGCATTTCACTGCCTCAGGTCTTTGCAGTTGCACAAAATTTTGCTCTAAACAGTTGTGCAGCAGATGCACAGTTAAGGAGAAACATACCATGTTGTACAAACTAAGCCAGAACGTATTTGTGATCATGGTGGGGTTGAGACTTTTGTAATCATATTTGCTCATTTTGAATTTTGATCTTGTTGGAGACGTTATGGACCAAAACAAGAGACTTCTACCAAGATGAAGAGGCAACTTACAAAATTCAGTTTCCACCTCACTCTGCCAAGGTGCTGTAATACAGCACGAGGGCAAAGCTAAGTCTGTACTAGAGGGCTTGAGAAACCTTTCCCAATAAAATGCCCTTATTTTAGGCTCAGGCTTTAGACTAATTATTGAGAAACACAGCTGTGATTCTTTAAAGAGCTTTGGGCGCGAAATAGTCTGTAGCATACCCATTTAAAATGGAGAAATCCATCAAGTGAGCTAAATACTGGGTAGTTTTTCCAACAACAATATGTCGCAATACACAGTCTACCAAGGGGTAAATGACATCTTTGCACAGTTTCCAAAAATGACTTCTGATTTTTTTAATGGAAGTATTTCTATTGTATAAATCACACAGAAGACTGGATTTTGTGCCTGTGAACAAACCCTTTACATAGCAGTGTGTTTTTCTCAATACTGTCTGTTACAGTCACTGACATTAGTCCGCTACAGTAGCATACAGTGCTCCTAGAATATTACAGCAAGTAGGTGTTTCCATGTTTCCCATAACAAGCAGGTGACTGTGTTGCATGTACATACATTGTATCATGCATAGCATAACTATGCACAGTACGAAATACAGCAGATGTACTATCTGGGTGAAAAATCACATTCTTGTACAGTAACCCACACATAGAAATTGGTTCCCACAGATGACTCACTGCATATACTGGAGGGTCAGCAAATGGCAAATCTCTAAAGCATTGCAAGTCAATTCAGGTAACAGAGGCACAGCAGTGCCAGTATCTGACATTAATTAGTCACCTGTGTCTGCCCTGCTGATGTAGGAGAAATATGAGTAAGTTCCTAATACAAGGTACATTGCAATATATATGTACGAAATTAAGAGTCATGCCTGGAGCAATAACATTATTCACCCATTTTTACAGGAAGCAACACACCATACTCTAATAAAATATTAAATTTTTCTGTAGTGTTTATACCCAAATTTCTTTGCATTATATCTGGGGTCATATGCAATGTGTTGTGCAGACTAGAGCAACAAACTGTGGATGTTGTTTGCAGAACCTGCAGTTTGATTTTTGTACTGTTGGAATTTTCCATAGACTGCTTTACACCTCATCTTCTGTCTGGCTGCCTAGTTTAACTGATGCATCATATTCCGTAATTCTTTTGCTATTGATGACTCAATCTGACTACCAATGATTTTAGTCTTCTTTGAGTAAAATATTTTCAATATAAACTGCAATTTGAAGCTACATTTTGAAGCATTTAATCTTCCATGCGTTCAAGCTTGTATGTGACAGTGCAAAGCAACAGCCTTGTTTTGTGAATTTATGCACTTTTTCCTTATGCTGATGTAATTTATAGTTCCTGGCCATAATATTTACCCTGCAAATTAGATGTCCTTAGATGAACGTATATGTGCATGCATGTTACATGTACATATCAGGAAGGAAAACATACAGTCTATACTGAGCTTTGGCTTCAAAACAGTCTCAGCATGTTACAGCATGTTTTGCTTCATGACTGTCATGAAATTTCATCACATAGCTTTCCACAGATTCCATCTCAAAGAGTAGAAAGCAATTGCAGGGTCTCTGAATTTGCAGAAATGCCCCAAACAAGTGCACAGAGCAGGCCCAGGTAGTCCTGAGCCTTATGCAAAAAGAAGGTCTATAAAATTCTCCATTTCTGAATCCATTCTCATATCTGAGCAGTGTCAGTTAATGCTTCACCAACTCTGAAGTATCCCACAATAACTGAAATTACCTAGAGTACTGTTCTGAGATTCCTCCTCCCTTGCTTCAAAATTAAGTTAAAGTGAAAGCTCATTGCTGAAGATAAACTACATTGACAACAGTTTACTCCAATCTCTAAAATCGGAGTGAGGAGAGAAGATGCCAATGCAACGGAATGTGTTCATATTAAAATAAATATGATCTCTACTGGATTAATAGGCTTTTAGTTTTAGAAGAAGACTTCCTAAGTTAGTTTATCAAAGACTGTAACCAACCTACATCTAAAATGCCTCACAAATACATTAGTAGATCCACTTCATTATTGTAAGCAACTTTTCATTGCATGAGGATGATGGATACCTTCATCTTACAGAGCATATATAAAGAGAGATTCTTATGTATGTTTTACCTGAACATGGCTTCTTATAATCAATGTTACTTTACTAAAATTCAAAGACAAAACATTGCTATAAATTGATCATGAAGACAAATAAACTTTTTAAAATATGTTGATGTTGACATTACATCCTTTTGAAAGATTACTATTTGCCCTATCTGCACCCAAAAAAAAAATACTTTTAGAATTTGGAATTGCTGACTTACATTTTCCAGTAGCACTGTTGAACTTTCTGATTTTATTTTCGTGGGAAACAGCAGTACAAAGAATTAAAATAGCCATGCTTACAGCTATGCCTACACCACAGACATGTTTACCCCTTTCATCTGTGGGATTCTGATTTCTTCAAAAATGAGAAACATTATCAAAGAGATTTTTCTGACGAGTAGTGTAATAACACCCAATTTCTGATACAGTACTTCTAATTGATAGGATTCCAAAGAAAATAGAAATCAGGAAATTATCAATTCAAGTACTGTAATTTCCAAGTGCATTTATAGATTTTTCAGTTGCTCAGTTTCACAGCAAATTATCACTTTCAGCATGCAACAGTGGTGTTGAAAAAAAGTACAACTGTAGGATTTAAAGATATTTATAGAATAATAAAGGTTGGAAAAGACCTCCAATATCATTGAGTCCAGCCTTTGACCAAACATCATCATGTCAACTAAACCATAGCACTAAGTCACACATCCAGTCATTTCTTGAACACATCCAGGGATGTTGACTCTGCCCCTTCCCTGTGCAGCCCATTCCAATGCTTAACTACCTTTCAGTAAAAAAAAAATAAAATAATCCTGACATCCAACCTGAACCTCCCCTGGCACAGCTTGAGGCCATTTGCTCTTTTCTACCGCTTGTTACACAGAAGAGACCCACACCCACCTGGCTACAAACTCCTTTCATGTAGTTGTAGAAAGCAATAAAGTTTCCCCCTTTCTCCAGAATAAACAACCCCAGCTCCCTCAGCTACTCCTCATAGGACTTACTCTACTACATTCAGAAGATATACAGCAACTTCTTGTAAAGTCATCATCATTTAATAAAAGTTTAGAGGTAGAATCCTTGATGTCATAGTTCAAACTAATACAATGACACTAGGTGTTAAAATACTGATAAAGCAGAAAACATCCAGAAAGGGGAGTTAATTGGTCTTTGCTTTCAAAGTGCCTGTGATTATTAATGGAAAGTCCAGTTCACATTCAGTTCATCATTTTATATTTTCAAAATTGGGCATCATGGAACTACAGTATGGGAGGGTTATTCTACAGCCATTCTGCCTCATAACCTAGGAATGAACCTTCCCACCTCCTCCTTCTCTCCAGAAATACTTTGCTTTAGCAATAATCATATTAAAATCAGTAGGATTTCTCCTTGTCTGAAGTAGCACTCAGCATGAACAGTGTTGGCAGAGCTGAACTCTAAATTAAATTGATGTCCTCATTCTTCTGCCCATTTTCTCTCCTAGTGTTGTTCCACTGATGCACAAATAAAATCCAAACCTCCCTGATTGCTACAAATTCTAGTTGATACTCCTGGAAGGATGATGAAAAATTTTTAAAACCCACAGAGTCCTTTCCCCATTTCTTTAGAACTAATACTTAAATAAAGAGGTTTCCATATGGGAAAAATCTATTGTAACATTGTAAAACTGGGGATATGAGGTGTAGAACTGGAATTTATCTGTTGGAATACTAGTTATTTCATTATTCTGTGATTTTTTCATCCTTGTTAGTCCTGTTCCTACTAGAGAGACAATACACACACTTCCCTGCATAGAAATACTGACAAACCAGATGAAATTTCTATTCAGTTCCAAAACATTGTTGGTTGTGGGTATATGCTGATTGTCATTTTGGGCAGGTGACATAGGAAGAAAAGGATCTGATCCTGAAAACAGTCCCTGTGGGGCTGCATGCCTCCTGCAGCAGGTTTGCTGTCAGGACTTGTGATCCCGTGGGGGCTCATGTTGCAGCAGGCTGTTCCTGAAGGACCGCACCCTATGAAAAGGGACTCATGCTGGAGGAGCAGTTCATGAAGAGCTGCAGCCCACGAGAAGGACTCATGTTCGAGAAATTCATGGGGGACTGTCTCCCTTGGGAAGGACTCCATGCTGGAGCAAGGGAAGACTGTGAGGAGAGCTTCCCCTGAGGAGGAAGGAGTGGCAAAACCAATGTGTGATGGACTGACCGTAATCCCCATTCCCCATCTCCCTGCACCACTACAGGGGGCTGGTGGCAGAGAATTGGGAATAAAGTTAAGCCCAAGAGGAATGGAAGAGTGGGAGGAAGCTGTTTTTAAGGTTTGTTTTACAGCTCATTGTCCTGCTCTGATTTTGAATGGTAATGAATTCAGCTAGTTTCTCTGAATCATCTGTTTTGCCCATGATGGTAATCGATGAGTGGTCTCTCCCTGCCCTTGTCTCAGCTCATGAGCTTTTCGCTATGTTTTCTCTCCCCTGTCCCACTAAGGAGGGGAGTAATGGAGCAGCTTTAGTGGGCACCTGGTGTCCAGCCCAGGTCAAATCACCACACCGTGATAGTTTTGATCTGGCTGAAATCTTTTCCCACAGTGTTTAAATGTGACGATTCCAAACTACTGTAAGTGCGATAATCCTAGAAGGGTAGGAATGCATCAGCCTTATTCCAATGCCCACGTGTTTGGGGATCCTGACCAGGAGCCAAACAAAACACAATTATCACTTATTATTTGCAACATCAAAATAAACACTTCGAACAAGCAGTCTTTTAGCACTTTGTTATCTTCTGCAAACTCAGCCTTCCTTTTTATACCTGGATAGATTGATCTATGTAAAAGAAATTATATAAAGCAGCTCCAGTGACCATACAATTTTTTAAAGTAAGGCAAATATTTTACATATTCCTATAAAACATACAGAGTGGTTTGCTTCCTATTGCATTGGGAAGGTTATTCTGTGGATTAAACTTTGACTCACTTTTATATGACTTGTGCAGTAACAGCTTTATCATGGTTATGTTGTTACCATTAAAATTTCACCTCAGGTAAAAAAATAAAATACCATAACTCTACACAATTTTTCTACCTAATAAATACTGGTGATCATGGCCTTATATTCTCTGCCTCAGTTAATACAAAGTCAGTTCCCGTTTTCCAATTAATACAGACTGAGATAATGCATTCTGAGTCAAAAGCAAACTATCTCATATATCCTTCTCCCCATAATTCATTTTTCAGTGCAAGTAGAAAAACTTCTTATTAAGTGGAGCAACTGGCATTAGGATTTTTCTGCCTGTGGTATACAGAGCATTAATGAAATCAACACTGCCTACTATGAGAACTCTTGTTCAGAAATGTATGAGGGGCTGGAGACAGAACAGGAAGGTACAGCATCCTGAATGGCATAGTGTGGCCAGTCTGCTTTCCAGTTAATCATGTCAGAGCAATGGTTACTGACTCCTTTATCAGACTCTTGATGTTCTCAGTTCATACAGGGGAACATCTGACCTCAGTGAAATTGGATTTCTTTTCATAAATAAACCTTGTCAAATACAAAAGCTCTCATCCTACAGTGATACAATGCTTTGGTATACATGGAGTAAGAAAACTTTAGTCAGAACTTCTTACTGAGATCTGTAAAGAATTTGTAGTGAAGTACTTTCTGCTTCATTCTGGTTTTTAAGGAGATTGTTAATTAATTGGCTACATACCTACCCAGCAACTTTAAGCCAGAATATCTCACCTTTGGAGGGACTACTACTACAGCTGAAATCCATGAGGTTTTTTGTAGTGATTTCTTTGAAAACAGAATTTATTTCTCTCTTTTGTTAATTTATCAAATCAAAGCAATGAAAAAGCTTAGTATTCATGCTAATTGACTGGAAGATTTTGCCAAAAAGCTGTGAAAAGTAAGCAAGTGCTTGTGAAAAAAAGCAGCATAAATGCTAAATATGGTTAATCTGGGATAACGCCTGAAACAAGGGAAAACAATCACCAGTAATAGCTTATTTTAGAAGCTCATTAAGTAACATTAAGTTAATTTGGAACTTCTTCTTAAAGAGAGGTAGTGAAGTTGTGTAATTAGTAGGATTTCATTCTGATCTTATTTTTATCTTTGAAAATAACAGTGCTTTCTCTACTGAAACAAATCAAATGGTAACAGGCAAATCAGGATCACTCCCAGCTTGCAAAACAAGAATTTGATTTGTGTAAAGTACCACAGAAAAGTGATGGAATTAACCCTGCCTTATGTCATCTGAGTACCTAGTCCAAAAGACTTATAGTTAAACTGGTATTGACTGTCACAGAATTGATGAAACATTGGTCATTGAAGGAGTGCAATTTAGAATTATCTGACAAGTGAGTTTCCTGTTAAATGGTTTGTGATGTTTTTGTATATATTGCTACTCAAGGAGTCACCCTTAAGAGAAAATACTCTAATCAGAGAGTGCAAACTATCAAAGTTTAGAAGTGGATGAAATGATAAGAGTTGATTAGATCTACTTTTTTACTGCTTCACCATTACCACCTTACCATTCCACACCGCTTCAAATGGCAATTATCTCCAGGGAATTTTTGTGTTGCTTTGAAAACAATATTGTACTGTCAAAAAATTGGAAAACATCAAGAAATGAACTGCAGATGATGATCAAAAATACCTCTAGATATTGTTTACCATGGTCATTGAGGAAAAAACACCAATGAAACATAGCTACTTTTAATAAGTCAGTGGTGTTCTAAGTCACTAGTAGAAATTTTGCTGAAGTCGAAAGACCAAAAGAACAGGTGCAAGTTCAAAAATTAAGTAAGTCGCATATATCTGGAGAGGAAAGGAGGGGGGATTGACAGAGACAAATTTTTCTATTCTTGTAAAATCCTTTAGTGTGCT
>JAWWEW010000112.1:35247416-35293768 GCA_035583185.1 Anabacerthia variegaticeps | reverse complement strand
AGCAACAGGTGGACGCAAGCGCAGAGACACCACAACTTGTTGCAAAACCTGGAAGAAGGATTGTATAAAGTCCCTGAGAGAACTCGGTCAAGTGCGGACCTGTGGTGGAGGCAGGAGACCTCCCGGCCGCCCAGTGCTGTTTTGCTCATTAAGTCTGTTAAACTGCATATTGGCTTTGGCAATTTATTACAGTGGTGTTAAAGAATGGTCTCAGAGAAAGACATATCCATATCCTAAGGAGTGTCTTCCTCTGAGAAAAATTTAGGATATTCTGACAAATGAGCATTTTCTTGCTCAGGTCTGCTGCCTCCAAAGTTTCTGTACAAGCCCTGTGCTGGTCCCCTCTGACTGTAGACCCCAGAGCACGCCTCATTATGGTCTTTTTCTTGCTCAGCATATTTTTGTAGTAATGGATCCATTAAACATAAGGATAGAAGCAATCTGCAGAGTGCTTATTGGCAGAGGTAATCTAGAAAGATTGTTACTCCCTCTGATGGCTGTTTATTTTTTGCCTTTACAGACAATGATCTTTGATGAGGGTGTTGTAGGGTGTTCAGAGGGACTATCTGAATCTGTTGCTCAACATCAGCCGCAGAATAGCCAGTCTGTGAATTTGTAGTGTTTCCCAGTTTTTCTGTATCCATAGGATATACTGTATTGTCACAGACAATCTTTGTCTAGTAATTATCCATCTTCTACTTCCTCAATTCATTTTACTCTGTCCTTGAGTAGAACTAAACCATTAAATAGTGCTGAAGTTTATTAATTCATTACCATATAATTCTCACACACATATCTGTGCTATCCTACCATTTCTTAGCTATGATTTTACAATGCAGTACTCAAAAAGATCTTATACTATTGAGACCTTATTATGCTTCAAAATCAACTTTAGAAATCTCAGTGCTAAAAGGCGCAATCAAAAATAGCTAAAGCTGACTTATGGTAAAAATCAACAAAAAAATACTTCTTCAACAGTCTGCAAATAAAAAATAGTAGAGCTCTGTGTTTTTGATGCCTCGAGTCTGTTAACTTCCATTTTAACTTGCAAGGTCCAGTCACTTTTTGTTTTCAAACACACTTACTCAAACATGGCTGTATGCATCCACTACAGGCAAGCAATTCTGAGGTGGAAGTTTAAGTTGTGCAATATTATCACACACATGCTGGTACAACTGGAGAAACGAAAAATAATAGTGATAGCTTTCATTAGTAATTGATCCATAAGAAGCTGTAGTGTTATAACCATAAAGTTGTAACAGGAATAAAAGGCATGTTGTTGATCCATTAAAGTTCAAAATTATTTATTATTCATGTAATATTTCTTCAAGTTTTGTGATGTGACATATCATGCATCCTAATGCAGAAATTGCCAAAAACCTATGCATTTAAAAAAAAATTGTCTCTGAGCCTCTGACAGCGGAAAATCTCTTTCTGCATTTTAAAAGTGGGTGTCATGGTTTACATGGAATTCTCTGCAAGCTGAGCCTGTTATGTCATTGGAACAATTCAGCATGACCACAAGAGCCTAGTACAGTTAATGTTTTATGCAGTAGTCCTTTACTTCTCACTCAGTAGTGGTATGCAAGGCACATTTGCTATGAGATGTGATGCATCTTCCACAGCAATGCAGTATTTTGTTGTTTAGTGTTATTTGCATGTTCTAAGAAACAGTTCTCTAACATCCAGCACTGCTTGACATGGTTCAGTGAAATTTGTTGCCAGGTTCACTTGACTTCAAGACTGGCATGAAAACGTTGCAGTATAACCCAGTTCTAACTTCATCTGCAAAGATTTTGTGTACTCATGATGTCTCTGTTTTGATACAACAACAACAACAACAAAAACAATCAAAACTTAGAGTGAGCTAAATAGCTTTTTCTGTGAAGACAACAGAGGCTTAAATTTTGAATTAATATATGTTTAAAGGGCACAACATGTGAAATAGTGAGCTATAACTATGTTGGTACACTGAAGTCCAAGGTCACAGCTTGTTTTTTCATGAAACAGCTGCAAGAAAGGTATGTTTCATCTTTCTTTTTTTTTGGTCTTGTATGAAGATGAGAAGAAAGTTTTAATTTTCCAAATTATACATTTCAAAGTGTATATACAATGCAGACAAATAATATATTTTGCTTTTTAGTTGTCTAAGTCTCAGACTTACTGGTGTACAAGTTAAGTGTTTGGAAGAAAAATTCCTGGTTTACTGTGGAGTAATATATTACTAAAAGAAGATTATTTTTCTTCCAGTATATTTCTAGAACAGAAAAAAAAGCCCCTAGCTATCCTCCATTTCAGGCTTTTTAAAATGTTAATGTAAAAGATATGTATGACATTGCTCTTAAAATCTTTACAAGAGCAGTTATTAAAATGAAATTAGAAATCCTGATGAATAGTATTTGGATAAAATGAGAAACTCTTTTAATGGATTTCTGTAAAATTTTAATGAGTTAAACTGTCTGTAAAGAGCTACATCTTTTATAAAAGTTGAAATTTGAAATAAGACAGATTTACCTTCATGTGCTTGATTTTAAATGCAGAACAATGGAATGCATACATATTGTATTTGATGTGTCTAAAGGAGTGTCATTGTCAACAGAATGTGATATCATAAGCCATTAAAAGACTGAAAGGGAAGTTGCCTAAACCTTGATTTTAGACATGGGGATAAAATATTGCTGTGGAGACTCAAACTCATTCCAGAAAGGCAAAGCAATGAATAAATTCCTCAACCAAGGAATTAATACATGTTACTGGAAAATTAAGAAATATGAATTTAATATAGATCAATAATTATAAAATGTAATGCAGTTTCATGGACAAAAAATAATTAGTTTACTTCAGTACTCTTTAGGAGTTTATAGTTTTATTTTTACATCAAAAAGACTTTATCAAAGGCTTGATATATTTGCAAATAAAATACTTCAGGAATATTAGAGAAAGAGTATTGATAGATGCCTCACAGAACTTATTTCAGATGCCACATCATCCGCAGTTTTACTAGAATGGCAAACTGATCTACCATTGCAGCTTACTGGAAGTGTCTGGCTACTAATGAAGGAGGGGACTTGCTACTCAGAATCTTCGGGAAAAAAAAAATCAGCTACACGGTATCTCCTTATTGCTGCAGGTAAAGATCCTGAATAACAAGGATCTTAAAACTTAGGGCACTGGAATTGCTGAAGAAGTGTTAGGATAGTCCTGAATGATGTCTTACTTACAAGCTTGGGCAGAATATGAGTGAGAGATGGGTGGCCCATCTTCAGTCAGTGAAGGTGATCAGCAAATTGGCAAGTTCTCCCAGCATGACCTTCAGTTTCAGAAAGTTTCCATAAACTTGGGAAGAATACTGATGGTCTATTGATCCTAAAGAAAGGATTAATTTTGGACATTTATATCTCTAAGAGAAGCATAAAATGAAAGTTCTGTAATGAATAGTAAATATATACTCTTGCTGTCTGTGTGCTTATGTTGATCATCTCAAAAGACAAGGAAGGTTGATAAAAACAGGGCACTTGGCATACTAAGAACCATGCAACCATTCTGGTTTCATTGGGGAGCAAATGTGTGCATCTCTGCAAGTCAATGTGTTTGTAAGAAGTACCTGAGCAAGGACTAAACTAACTACAAGCAACTGTACTGTCTTTACAGATGAACCAGTGTACCTGTAACTGACCATTAATTTTTTTCATTATGAATATCTTAATTTACATTTTATATTCATTAAACTGATGATGTGTTGAAATTCTTTGTAGGCTAAATACATCTAAGTATACTTTTCAAGGAGCTGCCACTTAATGGTATATTCTGATGGGTTCTCAACATCATCTTGAGATTCACAAGTATATTGTCCGCTTCCCTAACCTGGGGAAAGAAGTTAATTTAGAACAGACGTAATGAGTTATCCTCCTTTCACATGTTTTTCTGCTCCTCTCTTTGAATACTGTTCAGTTGATAGCATTTTTACTTCGATACTCTTGGGTAAGTGTGCAGCTTAAACCAACCTCTTCCTTATGAGTGTCCTACCAGCGTGCCAGTGTGTTGACAAGTGATTCTCCCAAGAACTTAGTAGGTGTGCTTTGGGAAAAGATGCTTTGTGACTGGGAACAGCCTATGTTTCATTATCAGCTCATTATTAGTTTCCTGCACTGACTTTCATGTCACTCTGTGCTTCCTGATGAGTGACACAGGTTTATACTTAATTTCTGCCATGCTTCTTCTGTTTTTAGGTTGGGCTTTTTTTTCTGCTTAAATTGTAAGGTCTTTGGTTTCTTACAATATGACTGTCCAGTGTGTAGAATGCTGAGCTGTTGGATAACCAGCTTCATAGTATTTTCACTGAGATAATTGGAACTCTGCTCATAAATACATATTTATTTGCTGTACTGGATTTGGACCTTATGAAATTTTTCATACCAGAAGGCTTCTCTTGTTCCCATTGAATCATTAAGTTTACTCTTAGTTTTGAAGGTTAGAAAGGACAAATGGGAAAACATCATCTGACTTCCTGTACAGTGCAGGGCATGTTGTTTCATCCATACAGTTAGCAGCATATTTTGGGAAAGCATCAAACTTCATATATGAGATTGAAATGATGTATAAGATAGATTGTTTTGTTAATAATGTGTTAAAATAATTTGCTACCTCTGCATCCTGTCATGCCTTTTTGTGAAAGATTAAAACAAGCCTTGTTCTTAACAGCTTTAAACTCCTCTCTATGTAAATACTGTGTCTTCATGCAAGACTGTGATCTTATAACATTTTTACATTTTGCAGGGAAAAATGAAACAGTCATAGCTTCTGTCATTCACACACTTTTCAAATGAGATTTTACAGTATATGAATAATTTTTGTGTATGTGTCTTGCCAGAGTCTAAAACTCTTTCTCAATGTGTACTTGAAATATTAGATGTCCAGACTGGACATAATGTCTTAAAAGCATGGGCTTGATTGAATCAGAAATAATAATGCTGTAATCAACTGAATAAATGCTTAGGCTTAAAGTCAGACATCTTAAAATACTGAACTGCACATACTTTTCCCAGTGTGGGTTTTATGCCATTGTTATCAATATTGATAACATCTTTTGTTACTGTATTATATTTTTCTTATCATTTTTTGCTGTGAGCCCTTCTAGAGCTTTCTAGTATCTGCCTTGATTGACAAATGTAGTTACTTGTGTGTAGTTTAATGGTTACAAATACCAAGTTGCTTAGCAAGTCCACTGTAGAACTATTTTTTATTGAAAGGAGGGAAGGAAAGAAATAATTTCCAGGAGGACAAATGTATTTGGGAAAATGGGGGAGGCATCAGGTGAAACACATGGAGAAGAGTTGAACTCTTCTTTGGCTACAACTTTTCCCGCTCTCCTCCCTTCATATTTTCCCACCTGTCCAGTTTATTCTTAAATTCTTTTCTAGACTGTCACCTTTTTTTTCCCCCATGTTCCCTTATCACTTGGAATTCTCTATGTAGAAACATTAAATCTTTCTAGTGTTTAAGAAAAGTTTTAATGGTATTTTAAAATTGTGCACTTAAATTACTTAGCTTCCCTCACACTTCTAGCTATCTATGCTTCTGCCTTTCTTTATCAAAGGTAAACTTTTGGAAAATATTCAGGAGCAATGAATAAGTGAAGGAGGTACTTGCAAATTGCTGTTTAACTTAGTAGGAAGAGCAGCAGATCACTCCCTCAAAGGAATTGTGTGCTAGCAGGCACTTAAGTAGCTGGCTGTTCTGGGGAAGGGATTTTCACAAGTATTTAATATTAGGTGCTGTTGGAGACAAACAGAAATGTATAGGTCTGTTCCAGGGTAACAATTCCTCTTCTCCTCTGGAAGTGTGCTGCAAAATCACATACTCCATTTGTTTCTTCTGTTGGCTGCTGCCTGGTTAAAATAATGCATTTATTTCAAGCTGTACCTGAACACTTAGTAGGACATGAACCCAGACCAGCAAGGCTGTCTACCAATGCAGACAGAACCATAAGTTTTACCTGAAACTATGCTGCTATATTTGATTGTAATTTTGTGACCATAACCACAATGTATACTGACAAGACATTAAATCTCTTCTGCCCTCTTTAATGATCTACCTCAGTCTAGAACCTTAAGTGGCCATCTGTTAAAAGTGGACTAAATAGTGAAATAGGTAGGTACAGAAGTTTGCTGCAGAATATACTGCCTAAAGATTATGTTCTGATAGATGTTTTCATGGTACTATAAGAGCATTTTTCTTTACTGGGAATGCCAATAAAATGAGCAGGTTTACTCAGGAAGTAGGGCACTGTTTGAAGATGGTGATCTTGGATTGGGTCTTGTGAATGACTTGGTTTTCTCTCAATGGTTGTTATTATGCTAGCATAACACTATTATTTTCATTGAGCTACCAGTATGAGTGAGGTGAAAACCAGCACTGCTACTTCCTGATTTCACTTTAAAATTTATTTCCTTTAATATCCTAGCAAAAGAAAACACTGCAAGTTTTAATTGGACTGTATTCACTGTTTTTTGTAAGGTTTGAATATGTCTGAAATTGGAAGTCAGCAAGAACAGTATTTCATAGTGAACAGCAAAATCTATTTGTGTCCTGAGTGCGTTTGTCAATATAAATGAGAAATATGATCAGTGAAAGAATACTATCTGACTACTTCTGAGTATAAAAAAAAGCCCCCAAAACTCTTCTGCATGAATTTTTGTTTACTTCTATATATTGGGTACTACTATGCAAATCCTGCTTTTCTATCTACCTTGTTGTAATAGCATTTGGAAGATGAGACAGAGATTGAGAACCTCCTCTCAAAGAGAATTTATGGCTCCACACAGATTTTTGGTAGATTTTGAATGGTTACCATAAGAAACAATTTTATTTCTACCCTAAACCGATGCACAAAATTATCACAAAACACTTGGTTAAACTGATTTTGAACTGATTTTGGAGAAGCACTTAGCTGTACTCTGGCTATTGAGTTCCTGAGAGCAGTGCAGAAGTGAGAGAATCGTAAGAATGTCTCATGATCACATGAAATGAGCTTTTTTTGTGATAGCAATTGAAACAACATGCCAGAAGCAAGGATAATATAAATAGAGATAAGCAGAAATGAACATCAGGAAGTAACATAAATCACATAAAAGCTGTCTTGTCTATGAAATATTTTTCACTCAACTGCTGTTTTAAAAAAAGTCCACTCAAGCTCAGATTTATTCTTTTTTTTTTTTTTCTGTATAGATTTCTACTTCTGGCAGTTTTCTGCTTTTTTTTTCCCCACCAGCCCTTCCTACCTGACTAGAAGTAATTATTTTTCGCTTTCTATTTATCTGTGTGCCTCTGCGTCAGAACCTTCTTGAGAGAGAAAACCATGCCAGCTGGCAGCAGTAGAGGAATCAACTGAGGCAAAGTAAGAAATAGTGCCAGTCAACTCCCCCGCCAAAGGTTAAGGATAGAAATTGACAGGTTTTTCCTGGGTGCATCTCGTCTTCTAGTCAAAATGGTGCACGAGTGGATTGTGAGGACATTTTATACCGGTATAAAATTTGAAACTGTCTTCTAGCCTGGTACTGCTCTCACATGCTGAACTTACAGAGTTGACCAGGGTGTGTGTGTGTTGTATACTGCAGCCACTCAGTGCTCATGAGGCTGTGCACAGATGGGTTGCTGTGCTGAGGATGTGCAGGAAGCACTGCACTTGCTGTGTATCTGCTGCCCACACGCTTGCAACTTTGCAGGAAATCTATTGCTTCTGTTGGCACCCCTTCTCCCTACACAGTGGATTTTTTGCACAAATGTAGAACATGTTCTGTATTAGAAATGCCCCGGTAATGTTGGGTTTGCAGTGCTCAGAGCATACCTGCTTCTAACTGGGAACTGTGGACAGAAGTGTTCAAGTCCAGCCAGGGTCCTTTCTGACTACTATGGTGCCTTCTTAAAACTGGGATTTGCTTACTCACCACAGTGTCTGAAACTGACCCCTTCATCTGTCAAGTTTTCCAGTAAGTGCAGTTCTTTGAGTTTACTTTCAGCAATTCAGGTTCTCAAGTGATCTTTAGTTCAGTGACTTACAGGAGGGCTCTAGGTAGCTGACAGCCTAGTAAATAAGCTCAAAGAAGTTCATATTCCCTGTTTAAAGTGTTTAGTAGTAGAAATACTGCCATGTGATTGATGTTTCTTTTAATTAGTAGTTGTGAGAACAGTTTGCTAAAGGCTTGAAACATTGAGTATTCATGAGTAACAATTCTTTCTCAGAAATTTTCTCTGATTTCTGAATGCAGGGCAGAGAGAAATGGAACAGATAATTTTGTTTGCTGCTAATAATTTATCAGCTCTAATCAGGGTGAAACCTATCCATTAAAATGTATGCACAAATGTGATGATAGTATTAGGAGTGCCTCATTATTGTTAATTCATTTAGTACTCAGTGTAATAGCACTAATCATAATTAACTTCTCTGGTATTAATAGGGTTGTCACACAATACGTACTGTATTTGTATGAGAATTCCACTCTAGATTCTAATTAATTAAAACACCATAAAAATGCCAGCACTTTAATTTTCCTTATATTAAATACTACGAGGAGGCTTCCAAGTTTTTCCTATTAGAATTTATCAAAATACTGCTGCTACATTAATTTTAGCCAGAAATAATAGTTTGTAACCACCTATTTATCAGCTAATTAATTTACTGTTTAAAAGTCTTTCATTTTTCAGGGGATTACTGTTAATGGACAGAGGAGGAACTGTAGCTTAATATACCAGTGATGGAGTTTAAATGAGGCTAAATACCTGGTATTTTCTGAATAGATGTCTCTTCACACAATACTCGTGGCAGAGTCCTGCAGGGCTGATGTCTCCCTGGGATGGGGGTCTGGGGACCAGGTGTTACGGGGGCTCTGTTAGGTCCAAGCTGGGCATCCAGGTCCTTGCTCTCCCAACATCCCAGCCAGGAGAAGGGCAGTCAAGCACAGCCCTCATCCTGGGCACAGGGCACCTGCCTAGGAATGGTGCTGGGCTGAGGCCACACCTGGATGTGAGCCTGCAGGTGGGGGTCCATGTCTGGTCCCACAGTGCCTGTGGCAGGCACAGTTGTGGCAGTGGTACTGTGTGAGCTGCAGCATTGCTGGGGGCTGAGGGGCAGAGGTTCAGATTAAAGCAGTTCCATGGGAAGGAGGTCTTCCCACAGCACTCTCTGGAGCAGGCAGCAGGAGGAAGGGGCAACCCAGAGGTGCTGTCTGAATTTTAGCCCTGAGCATGGGCAGCCAAACCTCTGGAAGGGGAATGATCTCAGAGCCCTTCCCAAGGTATTTCTGTTTTGGAAATAAAGAACAGAGGCAGCATATTCATGATATCTGAATTGGTAACTTTAGGGCTCTGTAAACTAGCTCTCTGCAGAGAGTTATTCTGAACTTTCTGGTAGCCTTTTCTCTGCCTTCTGCTTTCTCCTAAGCTCATGCCTTGGTGCGCTGCTTTAATGAATCCTTTTGGTTGGTTTACGGCTATCCTTCATCAGAGTACAGTCACTGAGAGTTTCTTGATTTCCTTGACCTCTGGCTTCAGCCTTTTGCATGTGAAAACTGATGGCTACCATGTGGAAATGCTGCTGTTCACAGTATGCTCTGGATGTGAGCACTAGCAATACAGGTAGCAGTTGAGTGCCTTTTGTGTCCTGATCAGTGTACAACAGGCCTGTGATCAGCTTTGGGCAGCCCATGTGCCTGGCATGAGGTTCTTCTTGTGAAGTCTGTTGGCCGCAGAAGGAAGCCCTAATCCTAATTCCTACTCTTGTCCACAGGAGTTTTGCAGTTGCAGTGAAGGAAGCAGATATTACCCACCGCCTTTGTCTGTGAGAGAATGAGCTGGGGACACGGAATGAAGACTAAGAGCTGTAGCAGTTTGGTATTCAAAGAATAAATCCATATTGTGTATTGTCTCTCCTGTTACCTACATTGAATCTTGGCCAACTGAAGGTCTATCCCATTACAGGGATCATGTGGCTTATGTGACAAGGGGTAGTGTTCACACTGCCCACTTTGTGGTGGAACCCACCACAGGAGATGTGATAAGAGGCAATGCTAATGTTCTTATAGTTCAAGCTCTTGTATCTGTTTCAATAAATTCACTGATGCTATTACCACTCAAGGCATTAAAAAAAAAATAATCATTACTTAGATCCTACTTCCTCAGCCCAAATTCAAATATGTCTTAAAAAAACTCAAAGGTTTTCTTTATTGTTTCTCCTTTTTGCCTTTTTGTTCTTCTGAATATGCTGTCTCTGCCACCCTAGGTTTTGAGAGCTGGAGGTTTTCAGATCAGCAGATGAATCACGGAGCTCAAAGTGAAACACCAAGTAGCCTGTGGCCACACACCAAGATGCTTCCTGGCAGGATTATAATGTAAGATTCAGAGGGGGATACTTAAACCTGATGTGGTAGAGAAGCAGCTGGAGTTGTACCTTGAGTGGTGACTTGAGTTACTGGCATGCAATATGTGGTTTAAACTGGTATTATTGATCCAGGAATTTATAGCTCTGTATAGTACCAGGAGAGTTTAATCTCTATACTTTCCTAACCTACAAATAGCCTGTGGTGTATTCTAATAGATCTGATACATTATGTTACAGAAGCATGTAAGTTGAGTATAAACTTTAGAAGATAATTGTTTTCAGACTGAGCCCTTCAGGATGTGTGAACCAACACAGGGTTAATTAAAATTCTTGTTTCTTTTGTATTTTCTTGATGCTTCATTTGTATTCAGGGCATGTCCTAAGTAGGTTTATTTTGATAGATGTTATCCACAATAAATTGAAATACCTTCTACAGTGGTCTCTGTCTGATAAGAAAAAATTACTTGAGTTATATTCCTAAATCCTAGGTGACTATGCCAGTAGATTGCTTCATGCTGTAGGTTTCCACCTTCATTTAAAAATTGCTGAAATGAGCCTGAAGCTTAATAGTTTTTATCAGCTTGCTAAGAAAATATTGGAAATTGTTAATTGATTATGTATTATAAAATATTTATACAGCAATAAAATCATCATTCTTATTGCTGATATGCACTCTGGTCCAAAATCCATCCATCAATTCAGACATTTTCTATTCTGTTTTGTTTTCTCGTCTCACAGGCAGTTTGTGACATGCTTGTGTTGTGTATATGGTATAGTATAATGGAATGAATACACTTTTGATGCCAGCACTATTAAGTTAGCTGTTTATTGAGGTTGAAATGATACCAAAGGGCATGTCTTACATCCAGGTCCAAACTTCAGTACAATGAAAAATGAAAAAGCATGTTGGTGGACATTGTTCAAATGATAATTATTGTTCTGAATATCAAAGAATGTACTAGATAAAGGAATCTTGATCTCACTCTATGTGTCCATAACAGATCTGTGCAATAAGGATTTCATTTGTAGTACTTTTCTTTAAGAAGCTGCAGTTTGCAAAGGCGTACAACATTCAGGTAAGCAACGGAGAAATGGGTCGCTAAAATTTACATATATGTTTAAATATATAAAATCCCTCTCTCACTATACATAAGATGCATTTTTGCCTATATCAGAGTATTTATTGGTGGGTACAGTTTCTAGAAATAGAAAATTATATGTATCAACTGTGTCTCACTGTCAGTATATGGATCAGCTCTGTCTCACTACCATTACCCTGTCCAGGTGTTAATGTGGCAGAAGTATGATCTATCACTTGAATTCAAATCCTTAGCTAGAGATGGTAAAACTTGTCTTCCCATGGTGGGAAAAGCTCTTCAGGGATTGACAACTGTATGATGTAATTCAGGTAACCTAAGATATGAATAGTCTCCTGGAAGATCCCTTCTGCCTCAGTAGGCTATTGAAATGCCTAAATAGTTGCCTTGATATGGAGGCGTTTAAGTGTCTGTGTAAGGTGAGATAGGACTGGAATTACATCTTCAAAATGTAATTGTAAGTTTTAAAGACTTGCAAAAATGTTTAAAACTCATCAGAGACAGGTCATTCTAGTGGACAGTGAGCTAGATATGGTGTCTGGTCTGGACCTGGAGCTGTTTCTGTTTTGGTGGGTGAATTTTGAACAGCTCTTTGTCAGCTTTTCCTCAAAGAAGTTTTTTTACCATCTTCATACTACACCCAGCACAGTCAGATTCTGAGGACAGTGAGACATTTTGTACACTGCCATAAAAAAATACTAATAATTTCAACTTCAGAATTCCCTTTCTTAATAAATGTGTTGTGTTTTGAAGGTGTCTTGGCAATGTGTGATCTTGTCTGTCTTCTCACTTGCAGTGGGAAGGTGAAGGCATGCAGTTCTTATGCAGTCCTTTGTCAAAGGAGCAACTTGTAATACATGAGCTGGAAAAAGATGAAATTGTGGACTAGTTTTCAAGAATTCTGACAAAAGAGTGATATATTTTGATATCCTTTCTTCCTCCTTTCTGTTTGTTTGTTTGTTTGTTTTTGGTTTTCTGGCAGACAATTCAAATGCATTTGTGAACAGTCTGTTTTCTAACTATTGACTGCCAGAGACGAAGTGGGTTGCTTGCTTACAACTTGTGTCAGTGAGGAAGAGTCCCTTTGATATCCTGAATCGATCAGAAATTTTATTTTGCAAGACAGAAATGGGAAATATGGTAGCATTAAGAAAAGTGACTGCCTGAGTGTGATCCATTATTATATTCTATGCTCTAGCATGTTTTCTGAGTTCCTGTTAGCTTTTAACAATTGATAAGAAAACAAGGTTTGGCTGCTGCACATCTCGTATAACAGCATGACAAAAGATGTTGTACTTTGCCTCTTGCAGTGTCAAATACAATGGTAATCAAGCCCAGAGCCTTTCCCTATTTGTGTTGAGATGAAAAAAAAGAGAAGTTCACAGAATCATAGAATATTTTGGGTTAGAAGGGACCATAAAAGTTCATATATTCCAACTGCCAGTGCAATGAGCTGGGACATCTTCAACTAGACCTGGTTGCTCAGAGCCCAGTCCAACCTGTTCCTGAATACTTCCAGGGATGGGGTATCCACCACTTTTCTGGGCACCCTATTGCAGTGTTTCACCACTCTCATTGTAAAGACTTCTTCCTTATATCTACTCTAAATCTAATGAAATTTGTTTTCTATTATTTTTCCCCTTTTGACAGTAACAAGATCAGTTTGGCTGCATGACGTGTCCCTACATTTCTTTTTGAATTCCACGGTCACCAGATCTATTTTGGAAGACCCTTACAGACAATTGTGTGACAAACTGAGATGCTGTTTTGGAATTTCCTTTCTGATGCTACTTGCGCTTTTGAAGAGGCGCTCCCAAGATTTGTAGGCCTGATTGTCTTTATATATTTTTCCCACTTATAACCTTCATGCAGACTTTATCTACTTTGCAAATTATGTTTTCAGACCCAAAAAAGGGTTAATGTGCCTGATGGTTTATTCATTTTCACCCTACTAGTTGATCTAAAGAAGTTGCAACTTCTGTTCATCAATCTTGTTGATATACCATGGGCACACAAATAAATCTTGCAAGAGATTTTTGCCATTAAAACCTGCTTTGCTCTTGTAGCATGTCCCACTTATCTATGCACCATTATTAAAACTGTGACTTTTTTTCCCCCTTATTGATTAAAACTTGTGGTGTTGAACTTGGTTTTTGTGCATAATCTGAGGCAGTGTCTACCTGCCTGGATGCCAGTAAATGCATTTCTTTTGTGGAAGATTTCTATGACCAGCTCTTAGTAAAAGTGCAGTCATTTTGGCAGGCATCACTTGAATCTTTCTTCATACAGTTGTTAAAAGAGATATAATGACATTATCAAGTGTTGTGAGCCTGTTATGTATTCAGCTACTTTACAGAGTTAAAATTCAGGGCTGGGTTGTCTGTCTTCTCACTAACCCTTTCTTTTCTGAGATAATCTGTTCTTAATAGAGAGGCCAGGACACATTTCTGGTAAACTCAGCTCATGAAGTAGCTGCAATAGTTTTACACCAGATTTGCAGTGGATTTGAAACACTAGTGACGTTTTCCCATGTCTATAGAGTTGGCCACCCACATCCAACTGTGTGAACAGAACAAGAGATTTTAAGAGGGGCAGAGTGGAATATTGCTTTACAAACAGGGGCTGCAAAATCTTGGCTTGACCAGAAAATTCGAGCTGGAAACTGTGGTAGCAATCCATTACTATGTTAGCAGACATTATAGCTCTCTCACTCCCTGTTTAATCTCAAAGACACTGTTGGTGCTAGAAGAAAGAGAGAATGTTTCAAACCTTTGAAACAGTGAGTTTCTGAGACATTTACTTACTGTGTGGTGGAGAAAAAAACAGAAAACACTTCATGGTGAGTGTTAATAAATTTAGCAGTAGAAGATATACAATAGCAGGAGACTAGACTCAGAAACTCTGGAGGCCCTTTCCAGTATTGTATTTCTGTGGAGAATTTAGTTCCTCTTCCATGTAAATTATTCCGTACTTACCACCCCAAGAAGTAGGTTACACTGCATTATCTTTTTCTGAGCTTTAAATTTCTAATCCTCTCCTCACCCCCATACTGGGAGGTCTACTTGCCTGATACTTTGCTCATACTCATGAGCAAATTGGCTGGGAGGAGAAGGAGAAGGAAAGGAGCAGGAGAAATCTGATCTGGCACCCATTTACCTGCCTTTACAACTCCTCAAACTGTTTTGACTTACCATAATGAAATTTTATTTTAAAACCCATCTTTGCAGATAAAAATGATTTACACTTGCATTTTTCAATTCCTGTTAAAATCTGGAAATATTTTCTCTTTAATGCTGCTGTCCCTTTCTCTCCTTGCCTCTCTCCAGTCCTAAATACCAAAGTGCAGAAACTCGGAACACCCTGACTCCTGCAACTGCATATGGCTGACACAAGTAAAGGTTAACTTGATGACTCGGGCATGTTTTGGGGAAGGAGTAGAGAAAAATAGGTGAAGATCTATTTCTTCAGAAAACTTGCAGAACTAAAATCTCATTTCTCAAGAGTCATAAAATCTGTACTTTACTGAGACAGGTTGCATTCTTTAGACCATTAATGGCATTGGCTGCTCAGGGAAGTAATGGCATTGTATAGAAATGAAAGTAATGTTTTTCTGGAGGAAGAAGACAAAAGGAAAGTGTAAGGATTTCAAGCAGTTTATCATGTGGAAATAAAAAGAAGAATGTCCTCTCCATGTCCTCTTCACAGACCTGTCCCTGCCGGTTAGGAGCCACAGCCTGGAAGCCTTCACCTGCAAACGTTCTCCTGTGAAAATCTGAGAACCTAGATGAAATCCTGATCATAATGAAATCAGCAAGAAGTTTTGGCACTGACATCAATGAGGCTAAAATTTTGTCCATTTTATTTTACAGTTATTTTGTGTTAATAAAGTGTAAGGTGTGTGCTTTTTACTATGGCTGCACATGAAAGAGTTATTTATGCACCTATTGCAAGAAGGTGCGTGGTTTCTCAGTTAATCTGCCAGAGGCTTTGTTGATACGATATGAGCTAAAGGAATAAATTATTAAGAGAATATTGGCACTGGGATATTGCAAGGGGAAAAATATCTATAGTTAGGACCAGATGTTCAACTGGAGTTTCAAAATTAATATTCTGTGTGTAGATGGCTATTGAAGCTGAAAGGCTTAAGCAAAATGCAAACCTTTTGGGGAGATTAAAAACTCAGGCCTCACAACTGAAAACTGGAAACTTTTCTGTCAGGAGAGGCTTTCTCTCTGTGAAATGGAGATGACAACATTCCTCTCCTTTCTTTTGTTTGTTAGTACCTTCTGTCCAGAGACTATTAGTATTAATGTATTTACACAGTCTGTGTTATAATGAACTGTTTGTGTGAATTTATAATTGTACCAAGGAGTCACTGATGTCGATCAAGACAGAAATTCTCTTTAAATCCCAAAGAAAAATGAAAACTACTATTTTTGAAGTACTGTAAATTGATCAGATGTTTCTTAGTATCTTATTGTGTTTCATCCAGTATTTAAATGAATGAATAGGATATCTCTCATCACAGTGCCAAAACCATAGAACTGAGCAAACTGAATTACTGTTGTTATAGGAAAAAAGCTCCAGAAAACTGCATCAGTGGAATTATTTTGAAACAGAACTGGCTTCTTTCCTGGACTCTGCACATATGGGAAAACAGCCTGGCTCCAGCAAGGCCTACTGCGTGCAACACAGGCGCGTTTGTGCCTTTGACACACTCTTTGTCATCTGTGCTATTTCAGTCATTCCTTCTCTAGGACTTCCCTTATTTCCTGTGTTTCTGCTCTAATTTCACATCCATTTCTGTCTTTTCTTTCTGTAGCATGGCCTACAAAATCTGAGATTTGGTTGAAATGAAAGCATGTGCTATATGTTTTCAGAATAGTTATCTGTCCCTCTCCTCCAGGTGTGCATGCACACAAGCACGGATTGAGAGGAAAGTGGAACTAAAGTCACAAATCTTTACTTGTGAAAATTTGCATTATGCAAATTAAAAGACAGCTGTTGGATCTCTATCTTTCCCACATTATTGATTCTAGAAGATAATAAAGCATTTACTAATATGCCAATACTAATACACTAATACAAATATGAAACCAGTGATATCCGTGGGGAAAAAAAATCCTTATTCCAATTTGTGTGCCAAGCGTGTCTTGCCTTAGAGTCAGTCAATTAAATTTTTTTCTGATAATGTAATTCATGTAACTTAGTATCTTTGCCTGAGACTGTGATTTTGGCTTAATAACTGGTTTCTCTACCCACACAGGACTTGAACTCCTTAGCTTGATCATGCTGTTGAATAAATCTATCATATTAAACATGCCTGATTTCTGATTATATCAAAGCTTGAAAGTTGGTAATGGTGTCATCTCTGTTTCCCATTCACAGCACCTAAGCAGAATAGCCAGAATGTTAAAATTGTTTAGCAGTCAAAAGTTCCTAGTGGACAATTTTGTTTTTGAAAGGGAAGGAGGCATTTTCTCTTTAACTGGGACAGCAATGCTCTTTTCCTCAAATGTCAACATCTAACATTGTGAGGAGACCAAAAATAATGGGGCTACCATGCAGTAAATAACCGTGTGTGGTATTACAGTTTTACAGAGCAAGAAATACTTTGCTTGTGCTTCACTAGGCTTTTGCTTTATGAGACAATAAAGTCCTCTGGCAAATAAATGGCAGGACCTCAGCCCAAGGGAGTGGTGATGCTTCTCAGAAGAGTTTTTCATGGCTTGTTTATTACCTTATAAACTCAAAGTCAAATTAGGTTGCTATAATGTTACATTTTGCATATGAATTATACCTCCCCTGTCTATCTGCAGTTATACATATTTCTTATTGCCTAGGTTTCTTTCCCTTCTGTCTGTTCTCCTTTACATTTCTACCTGTACATATTGTGCTAGGTGGGACTCCTAGCCCAAAATGTATGGGAAATTTCACTACTGCTAACCCTAGGTTTTACAAGTCAGGCACCAAAACTGTGAGTTGCCAAATGAAGTCAGTGCATGCTGGATATGTCTTCTGGAATCAGCTGATAATTTATATCTGGAACATATTAGAGCTTTGTGGACTTACAAATATGCTGTGTGGAAAAAAAAAAAAGAAGAGAAAATGGAGATTAAGACTCTCAAATGCCTTTAGGGGCCCAGGTTTCAAATGTGCTGTGAGAGTTGAGAACATTGAATATGTCTTATTCATTCTTGTCAAGGACAAATTTCAGCCACGAATGACTGCTGAAATGAACAGTCAGCCTTACTACAAAATTGTCTGTAGTGTAGTTGGAAACAGGCTCGTGAGCAAATGGAATGGGTCATCCAGATGTGTTCTCCCATCTGAATCTTGCAAATCCATCCAGATCTCTCTCTCCGTCACTGCTGCTGTCACTGCCTACAGGATACTTAAGAAATGCAAGAAACATGAAAGAAGACACAATTATTTCAGATTGTCCATAAATGTAACAAGATGTAATGAGACCACAGGATAATTCAGTCTGGGAGGGACCTTAGGGAGGTCTTTATTCCCCCTCACCCCACTCAAGGCAGTCAGACCAGGGTGCTCAGTAGGTTCTTGGTTGTCTCCAAGGTTTCAGACTGCACAGCCTTGTATGTTCTTTGAACCCTTCTTCTTTCCTTTGCCTGCCATCCTACTGCCATACATCCCTGAAAGGAATCTGGGCTCTGTCCTCTTGATAATTGGCCTCATAGATATAGAAAAGCCAGCATTAGGAGACAAAACTGAGCAAAGGGAAATTTAAGTCTACTTCCTTTATTTTTCTTATCATAAGTGAGGGCTCTGAAGCTCTGGACCACATCGCAAGACTAATTTAAAACTACTGAGAATATGCTGTAGGAAATCATTTTGTATGGACACTAAAGGGGATGAGACAATTTGTCCTTCATATCATATGATCCAATTAATGTTTTAGGGAGTGTGACCTGAGGAATTATAGACTGTGAAGACTAGAAGCACTTCTTTATCCATGCCAGATCAATCTTCATTTTCTTCTGGTCAATAGCCTGCAATTATGTTAAGGCTATTTATGAAGATTTCATTATGGGGACTCTTAGAAACTGGAGAACACCAACCTTCATATTCAATTTTGTTAACAAATTCTTTGAGACAGGATGAAATACAAATGTTTTCATCCCCTCTGCTACTCAGCTCCCACTGTTCTCCCTGATCTGCTTCAATCTTCCATGTAGTTACAGTTAAGATTCAATGCTTATTTTTTCCATAAATAATGATATGTAGTAAATGTAGACAAAGTGGCTGATACATGTGTCATTTTATGAAAACTGTACGTTGATTGGCTTGTTTTATTGCATTTACGTTGAAATGCTGTTAGCAAAGGGGCTCAGTGGCATGTGAGTTGCCCTGACTTCTACAGGTGTTCGTGCCACCTGAGGCCAGTTGAGCATTACGTAAAACAGGTGTATGTGCACTGCTTGGTGAGTGATAACCAGTATCCTGTTGCTCCTTGTCTCCCTTTGTTGATATTAAACAAGGCTGCATTTGAAAAAGGCTGAAGTGAGCCCTGCTAGGGCTGGAGCTCAAGTGCAGTCTTGGAAGGGCTGTAAGGTTGTGTACCTCAACAGATTAATGAACTTTAGAGAGCTGAACACTTGGGGGCTTGCTGAGGTACTTATGGAGAGCCTGAGGTTGGGTTTCAGGCTGCTGAATTTAAATGTCTGGGTTGTGCCTATGAAAAGGGGATCTCTGTTGTGAAAATGGGAAGTGCGAAGCAGGATTGTCACTGCAACTAGTGGCAGGACCATCTTCAGGAACAACTTCTGGGCTTGTGCTAGGTAAGTGCCTACAGTGTTGTATGACTGCTGATGAAGCTTAGGAGATTAACGGAAATTGAAAGTCATATTCCTGGTCAGCTCTTTAAAAGTGTCAAAATAGAAGCCAGTGAAATGTTCATGGATACAAATTTGATCATACTTACAAGAGTTTCAATTCAATGAAAAGGCCTGTGTCTGGTCCCTGGAGAGCAATACAAAAATACTCCTTTCAGTGAAGACAAGGAAATGCAAGAGTTCATTCACAAACAGTATTTCTCATAGTAAAAATTTAAAAACTTAGTCTCTAAGTCCTTCTTTGCTATCTCACTGTGAAAAATATCCTAGACTGTGCAGGTTGACAAGTCTCAGGAGTTTCAAGACACTATAGTTGTTTTTTTGGGGTCTAGTTAGGATTTTGTGAGTGCCTGAAATTACCTTTTTTTATTACAGCAATTTTTGGCATACTTCCATTTTCTGTGAGTTGATGTTCATACTCTCATATGGGAATAATATAAAGCTGTAGCTTCTTTTATTGTAAATTTTTCAGGCTTTGTTCTTAATTAGGAATTTAAAACATTCTGTGGTTGTTTTACAAGAGTTCTATGGTCAAGTATATTACAATTCCCATTCTTATTCCATGTTCCTTAATAGTTTAGCAATGAAAAGTCTAATTAATTTGCTACCCCTACAGTATGTTGTCTTTCTACTACAGATCCATGTTTAAATGTTCCTTGGCGATTGGCCTTGTCAAAGAGCATCATTGAAGAGTAAAGCTTTTACTGTATTCTTTCTTGAAAACAGGCTAATTTTTATACCATATAAGGATTACTTCCTTTGTTTTAAGTAGGTTTCTATGAAGTAGTGCAAATAGATCTGCCTTATCAAATCTGGTTCTTTTTTGATTGTTTTTATTTTATTGTTAATTAGAGCTCCCACCCTGAATGGGACTGAACTTGTGCTGAGGTCTGAGCCTGGTCTGTGGGGATTTGAATGTTGATATTGTGTAATGGCATGTTTAGAAGTCTGGGGCATAGGGTTTTTTTTTCCCCTCCACTGAGGCCAAAGCAGAGTTTAAGAACAAAGGCGGTTCTTGCTCCAGTATTTCAGGGCTTCTGTCTGGGTAGGTAGAGAGGACTGTTCATTTTAAACAATAGTTTTTAATATAAAGTACAGAGATCTACTTATTAAACTTCCCCCATATGCTTCAATCTTTATCTATTATACAAACCACAACCTAAAGCCCTTTGTTAGCCATTGTTCTTAACAATTAAACCTTTCAGTTATTGCTTCTGAACTACTGATCATGATCAAGTGCAATGAAGGGAGGCTGTAGCTGGTCTCAGTATGTTAGCACAGCTGCTATTAAATATATTTAAGTTTTAGATGCAAGGAGTCAGAAATCCATGGCTGATCCTTTTGTTTTCACCTCAGTGAATCCTAAAGATCAGTGTTAGCAGTGAATACATGTTAATCCATTTCTGCCAGCTGGTAAAGCACCCATGAATAATGGGAGATTATAAGCAACTCACCCTTTTCCTGAGAGCATTTATCTATGTTCACTCAGAGGCAGTGCCAGTTAAGGCTGGCACAGCTGTCCTTTGTAATGAAACTTTTGACCTAGGAAAACTATCCAGAGAGCTTTAGAAAGATGATCTCTGTAGCTCTCTGCAATTTGTGCGTGACTGCTGCAGCTCCAGCTTCCCAATCATAAATTCATACATTTGACTATAGGGCTGAAAAATTATCTGATGTCTGCCTAATGCCCTACGTACTTAGTGTTTTGTGGAGCACGCCTGTAGGAATAGCAACATATCAGCCTCAGGGGTTGCTCAGCCTCTGATGTCTGTTTACTTTCTCTCCATTACATTAGCACTGTACTGTAATTAGTCATACTGTATGCACACCTATCCAGCTCGTGGGAGACTGCCATGCTGTCACAAGAGATTAGCAGTTGGTTAACAGACTGTTTAGTTAACTAATATGCAAAGGGGGGGAAAAAAGAACTCTTCATTATGAGGAAGGGGAATTTCATGTCCCTTATTAATATAGTAAAGTGGTATATTGATAATGACAAAATGTTAGGGCTAATATGCAGGAAATAATAAGCATGAGGAAAGGCCATTAAGAGTAATGACAGTATAACTAGTGTTTTCAACAGTTGTTTCTAAATATGGATGTAAAGTAGGGATTTCATTTAATAGGAATTTGTAAATTTTCATTGAATACCACTATGTACCTCCTTCCTCCCCCCTTGCCCTCACATTTAATATAATCCTTTTATAGAAAAGATATATAAACACACATATGCAGAGCAAGAGTAAATGTTGATATGAATTTTTTTATTAAATATTGTGCTATTTTAATGAAGTGTAACTGTGTCCTGTGACTTGGCTGTTGATTGAAGAAATGGTAATTTGAGTATATAGTTAATAAATTGTGAAGTTGGAACAATGTGTTGCATGAGGATGAAATCTGGCATTATAAAAAAGTTGTCACTTTATTTATAACAATAAATAAATTCTTCTCTGCTGCATTTGGTAGGGGGTTGCTATTGCTGGGAGTTTTTGCAGTGAGACCAATCTCAACATCATAGTTCTGAAATGCAGGCTGAATAGATGGCTACATATATCGTCATGAGGTAAATAGCTACGAAACCAATAGCTTGTGTTGAAGCATGTGCTCTATAGGAACAATGTAATGAAACATTATCTTGTCACTAACAGGAACACCTTGCATGCAATAACAAATTCTGAAAATCCAGTGGCAGCATTTTCTGTGTGGTGGTGGGTTTTGTGTTTCCATTCAGTTTTTCATAAATTCCTGAAAAACTGTGTGTGGGTGTTTCAGTTTCTTAATTCAAAGACAAAGCTTTATTTTCAGTTATATTAGTTTAGTAAGCTTTAGTTGTTGCTTTCATTGTAGCTTCAACTACTGAAAATGGAGGTAAAAGATGGTGATTCAATACAGGTATTGTGGGGAAAAAGTTAGAGAAGTAAAATTCATATAGCTTGCAAGATGTTTCTAAAACCACTGAAGCCAGAACTTTATTAGTATTTCATGCTGACTTTTTTACATTAGTGTTGCTATTCCTGTTCATTTGTCTGCAAGGATTAAGCTTTTCAGAGCAAGAGTTGTATGGCTGAAATACTTTGCTGGTGCTTATGACATTTAGTCATACCTCCATTTACTCCAGCAGAGTCTTGTTCATTTCGTTACCTTCAGTTTTGGACTATATAACTTGTGATTGTGTGACTGTAAATGTATTTGAATTCTCAAGAACCTATTGGCAAAATTTTCCCCCTGAAGGAGAAGTGATTTCAGACACAGGGTTGTTGGTTTCTGAAATGTCCAAATTTGAGTAAGCGGTATGAGTAGGCTTTTTGTGCAACAGAGATATTGCTGAGTGCAGTAGTCTTGTTTATACTGTTCAGGACACGTGCTCTCATTTGATAAACAAATGTGCACATGCTTTGATATATTTGATGTACTTTTTTTCTCCTTTATCTAAATGGTTTGACAGAATTTTGATGAGATTGTTTGTTTGATAGGGTACTGTTTTTTTTTTATGTACTCAGTGCTTTACTGAGATTATGGCTGTGCTTGTATTCTGATATATTTGTCTTTGAAATAAGTTTGTAAGATGTTCTTGAGAGAAAAAGTGCTGATAAAATCATAACAGTGAAACATTTCAGTAAACTGGTGGTATTTTTTCAATTAAGAATCATAATGGTCCATCAGTCCTTTGGACTAAGAATAAGTATAAACTGGAAGGAGTACATAAAAAGGATACTGCAAAAGATATAGATCTCCACTATATTTAAGTACTGTCCCAGAGTTAATCACATTAATAGCTTCAGGAAAGCATCTGAGGACCTCATACAGTGAGCAGGCCTATGTGTCAACTAACCAGTAGCAGCTTTATGACCTTTGTTATAGATGAGCATGTACTTTTTATTTCACTGAAGGGTCACTGTGGTGGCGAACTAGGCTATGGAAGCTGGTAATGCAACTGAAATAAAACTGATGGCTTTATAGAATAGTTGTGTTTACTCCTCATCAGTTGTCATCTGCTGTTCCTGGAGGGTAGTGAGGAATGAATGCATGTGTTTTATGTAAGCAACATGCTAATTTTAGGGATGATGGAAGTATGTGTCCAGTTTGTCCTTTGGGAGAAACTTCTGGAGGTTGCAGTGCTTAACTCTTATTTTTGCCTCAATGTTTGCTTTAGAAAGGAACACAGCAGGAGCTTTGATAAAGCTGACAGGAGAGAAGGGAAAGTCACAGATCAGGAAAATGCTTGTTAAAGAATTTCTGGAGAATCTGAGCATATTCAAATCAGCAGACAGATGAAATTTAACATGGTGCGCTTAGTGAACTGGCTAATTGGATCCATTTTCAGTTAATTCAGAGAATGCATAGAGGACAGGTGAGGTTTGCAAAGGACAAATATACTTGCAGGGAAAAAAAAGGGGACATGGGAATCATGGCCCAGTGAGTTTAATTACGAGATTTTAATTGTTTTAGAAAATGTACTAAATAGAGAAGTGAGTTTTGCCAGTATCTGGAGAGAAAAAAATAGTTGTGGAGAGCTGTAAAACTTTAGGTTTAAGGCAGAAGAATTCTAACTTTAGATGTTTGTTGGAAGCTTATACTGACATTTGATTTTTGGAGTAGAAATCCTTCTTGCCTACTTATCTCTGAAGTCATGTATGAGAATCTTTAGTCACTTGGGCCAGATATTTGCTGTGAGTAAGTAGCATTAATATCTTATCACAAGCCTTTTCAAATTATGGAGTTTGTTTGCTGATTATGCAAAGTGAAACATATTTGTGTGTAACGACAAATACCTGGATTACCTGAGCCATGGAAAGAAATTAGATCCTGGAAGGATTTTGGGAGCACCTGCTCAAATACAGCTATGCAAAGACCAAGAACTAGCAGTTACCACTGCTACTGACTAAGCACAATGTTATTTTAGTGTATGCTGAAGAGAGTTTTCACAAAATGGGAATGGCAGAGAATTCCAAAGAGCACAAGGTAAGGGTCTAAAGGCAGAAAAGAGAAACTGCAGAAACTCTGTAGTATGTACTATGGCAAATAAGACCAGGCAAGACAACAAGATGGAAAACCAAAACAAATGCTATCATGTTGTCATAATTTCTGATCACTGTGCCAGAGTGTATAGCAAGGACAAAGGAGATGATGTTCTCAGTGGCAGAACATTTCTGTACTATCATCTGTCACTCTGATAAAGGTGATGACCAAGCTGCCAGCCTGAATACAATTAGTCTGGACCTATGTTAATTCCTTTTAATTGTGGCGAGTGTCCCTGTGCTAGAAATAGTGATGTCAGCACTGGAGGAAGAGCCCTAGGCACTGGAACAGATAGGAGAATGAGCAATGAATTTTCCCCCCAACACAGCACAAAATAAAACAATGTCTTAAAAAAGGCTGCAACAGAGACTAAAGAAGCAATGCTGGCCATCCTCAGCAAGTGAGTAGGTGAAATAAACATAGGGATGAAGAACAGATTGGAAGAGATGCAAAAGATCAGAATTATAGCAGCAGGAAGAAAAAATGTTTAATAATTATTAGGTTCAAAAAAGTCATACATTTTTTGCCTTGTGAAAAGAAGGGAACTGAAGAAGACTTGGAGCATAAAAGGGTAATGGTGAAGATTTCAACTGATGGTACTGAGATGAAAGATGATGGATGAAGGAACCCACCTGTCCCATAATTTATGCCCCTAGGAAAGTTCTTGTGCCTTCAGGCAGATAAAAAGAGAAGCTTGTCTCTCTCTGGGTTATTATGAAGGCAGTGAATTTGACTTCTCACAGGACTAATGTTAAAAAAAGTCCTCTGAAAATGAGAAAGCTGACTCAGATGGAAGGTTATGGGGTTTTTTTAAAACCACTTTCTCAGAAGTGCTAGCATTTATGCATTTACAATATTATTGCAGTACTTCTGTTTATTATTAAATGTCAGCAATGTCCCAAAGTAGTAATTTCTAAAGTTTATATACAGTGTTTTCCATGAGCTGAGCTATTCCTGTCATAAAGACCTTTTGAGATCAATAGCCATCTTTGAAAAACTTAATAATACTTGCTGATAGTTCTTGCTGAGTATGTACTGCATGGGGTTGTTTGGGTGCTTTGCTGCTTAGTTATCTTATTAGCTATAAACTTAGAAATAATTATTTAACCTCTTTGCTATTCTACAGTCAGGATGGACCCTGCAATACTTGAGGATGTGATAAAGTAAGATAGTATTTTGAATACATGAGTGTTTGTCCACTCTTTCATTGCTACTCCAATGTAGTTTAGTGATAGCTTGGAGATGTTGGGGAATGGGGGGAAGCTAATGTTGTACACGGTGATTTGGGTGCCAAACCTCCTGAATGTTACATTTTACATAGAATCTAAAAGACAGCACAGCTGAGAGGAAGCTGTAATCTTAGAAGTTCAAATGTAAGTCTTCAACAAAGAATAGTGTGAATTTCGGTAAAGTTTTCAAAAAAGTTGAATTTTATTTCGGGTCTAAATAAACCTGTGCTCATAGCTCTACATATAGTCTCCCCGTGTGATTAGAAATGAACAAAAAATGCATCACACAACTCTGAGGTATGAGAGATTTCCACTTGGGTCTTTATAGAAGAAACTGAACAGCATGATACTGGAAAATATAGTACGTGAAAAACAGTGCAAATAGTCCCTTTCACTCATTAGGCTTAGTGATGAGCTATGTTCTTGTAATTTGACAGATAATTAGGAGGCAAATGTTCAGTGCTGCAAGCAAGCATGTGTATTATTACAGATAATAGCAGGTACACCCTGAATCTGCTGGTGTATACTCTTGAAATTGGTCTTTGAATAACATCAACTGAGTTACGTATCCTTATGATATGTGCACAGAAAGCAGTGCTGGGTGTTGTATGAAGGTTGCCATGGTCCCAGGGATTGAGGCAGTGCAGTGTCAGTGACTACAAACTCAGCATATCTTCACCTTGATGTTACCTCACAGGAGCCCTTTGCTGCTGCCCTGAAGGAATAGTTTCCCTGCTTACAGTGCCTGTGCACAGTCCCCCTCTACACCTCCTGGCATTCTGGGGGCTAAGCCCCTCTGAATGAGAGAGAACTTTAGGGCAAGGCTTGATTAATCAGGACTGAAGTTGTTTTTCTGGTTGTCCTTCAGATTTTGTTTCATTGTTGAGTAAAATGACTTGGCTTAAAGAGCAGATAGGAGGCATTTTGTGACATGCAAACCTCTATTAAAGAAGATTAGATTATCTGCTTCCTGTCTCTGATATGCTCTACAATACCTAGAGGCAAACTGAATGGCATTTATTTGTGGTTTTGTCCATAAAATGCAAATGAAATTCTTTATGTGACAGATTTGAACATTCTTAGCCAAAATGTTTGTCTCTAAGGTTCCACACTTTAAGATTCATACAGGAAGCCTTAAACATTCAATGCTGGCAACACTGAAGGGTATCTTGAAAACAAAAGTCCTGGTGTAGACCCACATACAAAAATACATTACATCACTTAGAACTAGCAAACTCATGAGGATGGCAGGATCTGCATGGACTGGCTAGATGGGTAAGCCTGCAGAGGAGAATATTGCTGGAAGAATTTTGAATGTACTGCTGTTTAAATAGGTGAAAACATTCTCACTTCTTTCTGTTTGCTGTAGGGGAAAACAACCTCAAACCCCACTGCATTTGAAAGGACTATAAATAACATTATTATTTTTCCTCATACTCAAATGTCCTATATGTGCATGTATGCTATCAATAAATTGACAATACTGCCATAACAGGCAAGGTCTCTCAACAGCTGTAGTCAATAACAACATTGTGTGCTGAGCTGGTGGTTGTATGTGTCTCTACTTTGACCAAGCTATGAAAGCAGACAGAGGTTTAATTTTTAGTTTATGACCTTTTCTGAGAAGGGAAGAAGAAATCCTTGGTGTAGGGGGAAAACAGAGTCAAAAAATACCATAAAAAGTATGAAAATCATGGTGTCTTTAGTGATTGTAAAAATTTTCATGGTTTAAATTGTTCTCGACAAGCTTTATCTCGCATATATGTAAGCTTCTCCTGAGGTTCTGTGCTCCCAATTGCCTGTGCAGTGGAGTGCTTAGAGGCCTCCAGGCAGAGCAAGCAGCTGTCTGTCACATAGCCCTATGTTGAAAAGCAAGGAGATGCAGAAGATAAAGCATAAGGTTGCTATATTTGTAATCAAAGCTGTACCCAAGCTCTAAATTTGGAATTTTATAGGAAGATAAGGAAGTGGGAAACTGCCTCTGGCAAAGTAGCTTGAGTCTCTGCTGGCTCTGGTGTTGTATGTAGTATTTCTAAAAATCAGTACCTCAGAAATTGAGGTTAGCAATATATTTGTATGTGTTTTATATTATATTTTACATGAATGTGTTGGTAGCCACAAATCCCTCTGAGTGGCATAGGTGGCTACTGGTGGGATAATCAGGAGCAGGAAGAAAATCCTTCTAAACTGTCAGTTGTGACTGATTTTCAGAAAAGCCATCAATGGCTGACCCCTCCAGTACCCAGTGGCTGGGATGGACCTAAGAAATCAATTTCAGGTGTCTATGGTTCCAGTATGGACACATCAATGTGAAATCTAACCCTTCATTTATCCTGAGCATCTCTGCAGGGAAGCTAAGTGCAAAGCCTGGTGGGATGTGGTGGTTTGAGCTTTCATTGTAGAAGAGCTAGAGGAAGGGCACTGAAAGGTGGGAAGAATTCCTGCTGATAGTTCTGAGCCACTTAATTCAGAAAGAATATTGAAGTGCTGGAGTGAGTCCAGTGACAGGACAAGAAGACATTAGGAAGAAATTCTTCACAGAAAGGGTGATTAGATGTTGGAATGGGCTGCTGGAGGGGGTTGTAGAGTCACTGTCCCTGGAGCTGTCTCAGGAAAGACTGGAGGTGGCACTTAGCGCCATGGTCTAGTTGACATGGTAGTGTTAGGTCAGAGGCTGGACTTGATGAACTCATCTTTTCCAATCTAATTGATTCTGTGATCTAAGTCTACTAATTGAAGCTTTTTTAGTAAAATACTGTATTGCAATGGAAGGAGAGTAGGGCCAAGCCTGTTGACATACTGCTGGTAGCAAAAATGCCCTCAACACAGGCACAGTTTTCTGCAACACAACTTGCTTGGGATGTGCTCCTTCTGTCCCAGGGTGGGGTGGCACTTAAGGTCAGAGGAGCAGAAGAAGTGTGATTCAGTCACAAACACAAGATCTTCACTCAGGCAAACAGATTGACTGCTCTGAGAAGGGAGCTGAAACTTGAGGGACTGTAAGAGAATTTCATGTAAATAACTGACTTGGAAAAACGAACTAGATCCCCTCTAAACTCGTATGTGCCTATTCAGAAAGCAAGTCCCTCAGTGCCTGCTAATTGGTACAAATCCTGCAAAGTGAGGTGAAGTCGTATCCTGGAACTCAGACAAATCGAGTGAAATAATTTATTCCTGGTGTCCCCATATTCCTCTCAAGATAAACATTTAAGTTAAATTCTTAGCACAGTAAAATTATAGGGCATTCCACATCAGGACACAACTATATGAGTCCTGGCAGGGCAATCATAGCTGCTGAATTTCTAAAGGAAAGCCCCCTATGTGATTCCTGGCGGGACAATCACAGTGTTTGAAGTCTCCAGCCGTGAAAAACTGCATAATACAAAACTATCAAAACACATGATATTCCCAACATGAAAAACATAAAGGGGGCATGGAGGCTTAAATGGTATTAGTAAAACCATGCTGTAATTGGCCTTTGGCATGAAAGAAAAAAAGCTGCTGTGCAGTTCTCTGGCAAGGATGAAAGTTTTTAAGTTGAATTACTGAGAATAATAACCTTCCTTTCTAGGATTAAGCTGCAATTTAGAGCATTGCCCTCTTAGAAGTTTACTTGAAAAAGATATGTCTTAGTATATCTAAACTCTATGACAAAAACAGGGGGCTCATACCAGAAAATATGGGAAAAGAGGGACTAAAGGCTGGTATCCATTTCCTAGGGCACTTACTGGGAGATACTGAAGTGGCCTTAAAAATCACCAGCGTGGCATCTTGGTTTCATGTGAAGTCCAGCTCTGTCATGATGATGCTTATGGTCAGAAACAAGATGGTATGACTGCTGAGGTGTCCAACTGGAGCTCAAACAAAAGGCTTGTGTAGGAGATGACCTGAAAATTGTTCAACTTGATAAAAAGTTTTCTGTTCCCTCTTAGATAAAGTGCCAACAAAGCTGCAGGAAGACACCTGCTTGCTCATGACAAGTATCATCATTACATAGGTATAACTGTAGTCCATCTCTGTCTTAGATGGAACTTGGTAGCTAGGTGGGGTCTTGTCCTTGGCTGTCTTTTTCTTGTCCATGCTTGTGGCTTATCTGTGTGCCTCCATCACAAACTCAGTTTGTAGAATCATTTTTGCAGTGTGTAGTGGTACTGCATCCATAAAAATGTTCATTTTCTGTGAGCAAGGAGTTTGTACTGGAAGAAACATATGAGAGAAAATGTTTAAATTGTGAACAATGGGGCAACAGAGTTAGGCAGGCTGTATGAGAATGTTGCTTGCGCACTTAATACCATTTAACCACATGGGATTGCTGCTGTGAGTGAGTACTGTACGTGCAACAGGTTGTGGATGACTCTGTGCAGGCTGATTCTGATGGATGCTGAAAAACCTCAGAATAAAAGGAACTGCTAAGAGTTTTTTTGTCTTGTAGCAGCAGGTATTTATTGCCAATGTTAGGAAGCTAGCCAGTTCATGCTGGACAAACTAGCTTCACTCCAAAGGTGCAAACCAAATCATTTATATAATATATAACATTTCAGGTACAAAGTTTCATCATCTAACATATTCATAACCAGACGAAATCCAAGTGGAGCTTGGGTGGAGCTTTTGAGTATCTTCTTTTGGCTCAACTTTTAGGTGGTCTCCTCTTCTTACTTCATCCCCTGCTGGTCATTTTGATAGTCTTCATCAGCTTGACCTGACCCAGATTCTTCAAGCATACAAAGTCCTGGCTCTGGGCCTCCTATATCTACTCTAAACTTCAAAACCTACTGGATTTATGGCCTTGTATTCTATTGTGTTTTACTCCTACCATTCTTTCTATAATGAACAGACTCTGGTCTCCTAAGCAGGACAGAACAGGACATTGAACTGAACAACAAGCTAAAACAAAATGTCAGATAATTTTCTCCCCTAGCCCAGCAAATCAAAATACTTTTACTAATTCAGTTAACTCCTTGAAGTCTTGCTCTTGTTTCATGACTAGATGCTTTCCCCTGTCACTTGTTCTTGTCTGCCTGCTCATTATATTCTGTGATGTGTGACTGCAGAGCTTATTTATGTGCAGGACTCATCAGCACTGGGCCCAGACTTGATTGTCATCAAAGGCAGCTTAAGTAGGGTGCAATTGTCAAAAACTGGTTCCATTTCATGAAACAATGAATTCTGTATGATGATTGCAGCTAGAGATCTAAGGCACCTTAATCAACCTGCAGCAAATGAGGATTTTAAATACTTTCACCTAGCCTAGAAGTCAGCATCCTTACTGTTTTTCTGAAGGTAGGCAGGTCAGTAGAATGAGCAGAGGTGTTGTATGGAGTCCTTCTGCCTTCAATTTTAGGAACACCAGGTCTTCCAAACCAGATCTTTTTCTTTCAAGGACATAGTCAAAATAAGATATGGGGAGTTTTGTTTGGAGGGTTTTGAGAAGGCTAATTGGTGGAGAAAATCTGGACTTCTTTTGGTACAAGGGCTACTTATAGCTTAATGACAGTTAAATTTGTATTGCTCCGTGATGTCCTTAAGGTTCACAGGCAGTAATTCCATAGTCCTTTCACATGTAGTGGGTGAATGGATAATGAATACTGTTGTTCCATGACAAAGAATGGAAAGATGTTGCCTTAAAGCAAAATTAAAGCTTCTTTACACCTGCCTCAGGCTCTCTGGGCAGAGAGAGGGGCTATTAGGTTTTTAAACTAAAGATATGAAGTGTGGTTTTAGAAAGCACTGGGGGCCTGGAGCCATCTAACAGGTTTGAGTGAAACTTCCACATGCTACCAGTGGAAGAAATGAGGTAATTAATCCAGAAGTGTCTGCTTTTATAATTTCAAAGTTGCAGCAGCTGCCTGGGATTAAATCCTCATAATCTCTTCACTACAGGGCTGACTTCTTTTTTTCATTATAAACCCCTTTACACTGGGGAGAAAGGTTTGCACTGTATGTTAGGGAAAGCTTTCTCTTGGAGGATGTCCTTGCTGTGTGTATTCTCCAAAGTAGCTAATGGGTACTTGGAGCACTTGACTGGGAATATTTTCAAAAAGTCTTACCTTATTTTTTTTTAATCCAAACCAGAATTAACCTCATGGATAAGCAAAACTATGAAGGATAAAAGTCTCTAGGCCCACTCCAAGGTGCTATTGCTACTCAATTTCCAGTTCTCTGCATGTTTCAAGACTGAGCAGTTCTGAATTACTTCTGAGCTAATAGTCAACTCATATCTTGCTTTCTCCCAGGAAAGGGTCTAGGTGTCTTTATGCCTGGAGGAGGGGAGATCTCTCTCCCACCAAATCCCTACTCCCTCATGCCATACTGAATGAAGCTTGTAGCAGAGAGATAGTATCTATTCTTACAAAGACTGCTTGTGGTTGACCCAGTTTGTAGCCCTATGTTTAATTTGCTGTTGAAGACCAAACCCTTCTGGAGCAATTGAAAGATGCAGCAAGCTAAAAAAAAAAATCAGAAGTTAACTGTGAGGGAAACAAGAGAAAGGGAAAGAAATGAGGGAAATAAAGTTAATTACAGACCTTAATTTTCTCCTCTTTATGTCTTTTCTTTTACCTATATAAAGTTTGTGAGTGATACTGAGCCATAAAAGTGGTTCCCATCTGCCTTGTGGTTTTTTATTAGCACCTCTGGTCAGCTAACTCACCCTCTGGAGTGACTTTTTTGGTAAACTGGACAAGGTCAGGAGGAGGGTTAGCTACCTCACCAGTTTCCTTGAGTAGACCTGAGCTTGTACTAGCAAAAAAATTTAATGGTGGCAATGGAGTGGAGCATCTAATCAGATTATGTGAACTGCAGTAGTGGTCCAACTGGTTCAGTGAAAGGAACTAAATGCATTTTATTTCTGCTATTTATTTTGTGGACATTTTTTCACAGGTCTTGCAGCTTGGTATGCTGCTTAAAGAGACTAAGGGTCATAGAGGTAAATGAGGGCAATGCCTTAAAAAGTAGACAGCCAGAAAACTAACTGAAGAATGTGCATGGTTGGATGAGCAAATAGCCAACTGGTGGTCTGGAGTGTTGTTAGAAAGAGATCTGGAAGAATTTAGGCTGTGAGCAGAAGCATAGTTTCTATCTTTTGGTGTAGGTTTGGCATCTCTTCAGTCCATCTCACTACTTCCATATTAGCCAGCTGCATGGAAACTCCCTGTAGGTGGCAGAGGGCCACTAGCAGTGCTGTGGTACCATGTGTTTGGTGGAGGGGTGGCTAACACTGATCTAAGCTACAGATGTTCTTGCACTTTGTGTGTGTTCTTTAGGTTTGTCTGTGGCTGAAATAATACCTTTTTATTTTTTGGCCTGTTCTAGTTTGGTCAGGACATTATATTCTTTTTAATTTCCACGTCTAGGAACTATGAAGGTGGCCTACAGTCCTTACTCTTTTAATTCTGAGCAGTATGAGAAACAACATCATGCTACAAGTTCAGAGCCGAGATCCTATTTCAAGAAATGAGATTGGATGTCTTGCATCATGCCAGTATAAATAGGTAAGGTTGAAATATAGTAAAAGACGTCATGAACAACTTTTGGGAAGTCCTTGTTTCAGGATACATTCAAGGCAGAGAGACCCAAATCTCTCCTGTGACCACCCTTGTTTTTGAGAGCCTGTAGCGTTCAGTTGTAAACGTGAAGCTAGATTTGCAGATCACTTGATGCATCTTTTTTTAGTTAAAAATCGGGACCAAAACAAGGCACTTAATACTAATGAGCATTGTCATATTTGGAAGCAATGGGTGGAAGCTAAAAACAGTTGAAACACTCTCTTTTGTAAGATGTGGCATATATAACATATTCCAGGTTTTAGAAAATCTGTTACATGGAAGATCTCTTCTTCACTGATGTAGGCAGTTGTCAGAGATAAATCAAATCCAAACCTTAATGAACTGAGTTTACAGAACCCAAGAAGTTCTACCAAAACAAGGGGAAATTACTCAGAATGGAGCCAAGTGAATATATTCAGCTGTAATTGTAGCATTGAGCTGCTTCTTGGATGGTAACAGTCTTGTGTAGTATGAGAGATTACATTAACACCACTCCACATTACAGGCAATGTTATTGACTAGTGGTGACTGCTTTTCGCTTGTGTCTTCTGAAGTGTTCCTCTATGCAAGAGAATAGTTTCCTAGTGTATTTCAAAGTGAGATGTGTGTAAAGTGTCGGCATAGTCATAGTGTTTGGTGTTTTGGCTTGGAGAGTCTTTTTGAAACTTGACATTGTTCTGCTGGAGTGCAGACTTCTGTACAGATGGTGGCACTGTGCAACTCTTTTGTGTGTTAGTTTTGTTTGGGTTGTGGGTTTTGTTTGTTTTTTTTTTTTTTTTTTTTGTTTTTGTTCTGTTTCTTTCCACTACAGGGGAACCCAGTGTTTTATAAAAGACTTCATTGGGTAGATGAGCTCTGGGAAAGGCAATTTTGTGTAGTGTTGAAATGGAGAGAGGCCATGTGGTTAGCTGTCTGTGGTTGTGGCAAAGCAGAACTACTTATTCTTAAGCTGTTTGAGAGCAAGTGTCCAGTCTGTTGCTCATAAACAATTCTGGCATTTTTTTTAGTGGCTCATCTTACTGTCTGTTTATTGTGGTGGTGAAAAGTTCCTAACACTTAAACTAAGCATTCTCTGATGCTTTTAAGGCCTCTGTTTCAAGTCTTGTGATTAATAGCTAAGGTTGCTTTAATCTTCTTTGACATCTGATATATTTATACAATGTACTTGTTTCCTTTTGGTATTAAGATTTTCTTTGACTAATCGTATTTTTCATCCTATAATATTTCCCCTCTTTCTTTTAAGTACAATATCCTAAAGTAAAACCAGCACTCTTCTGAGAGCTAGCAAGTCCAGAAAAGAATAATTATCCTATTACCACAGATTTTTAGTAAACAAATGTCAGTTCAGCTCTTACCATAAACTTTTCCATTAAAAAAACCTCAGGAATATAAAGGCCTCTGAGATGCATCCTCTTCTTGAATTCACCCACCTCCTTCTAAGTAAATTTGCTTGTGGAGATTATTTTCTGCAGAAATCCTTGTTTCTCCTAAGTAAAGGTCCCTAGCAGATTCACGTCCTCAGTGGGAGGATAAGATGGGTAAATAGCTACCAGTTCTGGACCAAACTTGAATGTGACAGAATCTTTGGGTCTGTTCCAGATTTTTGTAAAAAATTGAGAATGGCTGAGTGCTCATAAAATTACCAGTTTCAAATGTGCTTCATCAGTCTATACGTGCAGTAACTCACAATGATGACTGGATGCTGGTTTTTGCTTTCTTGTGTGACTCTTCTGAATCTTTTTTGAAAAAATAACTTGATCTCTTGCATTTTCTCTAATTCTCTGCCTTTAATCTTGGTCTTGGATGGAGTTCCTTAATGATCGTGTTGCTTCTATGTTCTTAATGGAAAGACAACTTTTTAGTCAGAATCTAAGGATGAAGAAAACTGGTAAGTTCTGCAGTGATTGTAGTTCCTGCCTCTGCCAGCAGTATCCCCTCCTCACTAAGCTGTCTCTATTTTGTCACCGGAAATTTTTTCATTGTGCAGTTTTCAGTAGGAGATTAGCTGTATGGGGTAGAGACAAGGTTCCAGGAAACTCCTGCTGATCTATCCCCATGACATTTTTCACTTACTATGTGTCTAGTTTGAAAGGCAGGGAACCAGGTTCATCTCTGTCCTGTTGCTAGGTTATTCTGTGACTTTGGGCAAGTCAGCTCAACTCCTTGTGTTTTGTTCCCTATGGAGCAAAAAACCCCCACTGAATGAAACTCTTGCCTTAATACTGGCCCTTATCAGTCTCAGAGGCTGTAACTGCATAGGCTCTGAAGTGTTTCCTGTAATAACAGTATCTAAACTAATACTACCTTTTGAAAACCATTGCTCAAGAGAAATCATACATTTAAGAGGTATCTATTTTACATTTTTTTCCCTACTGTTTTTAGAGAGAGATGAACATTACCTCTGGGTGTTTTGAGAAATACTTTTGAAAACCTGAAATTTGTTACTATAACAATTAGCTAGGACAAGGTGTGCATTACTAGGCTGCCAGTGCTGCTCTTGGATGGATGGAGGCAGTTGGCCTTCTGCTTTGGTTATCAGGATGCCTCCAAAGCAAGTGCTAGTAGCCTATTGATGCACAGACTGTTGTGACTTATTGTTATGTTCAATGCACAGCAGATTACAAAGGTAGGTTATTTGTTAGCATGATTTTCCAGACTGCTGCTTGAAGAATTTTAACAGCGTCCACTAAACTCCCTAATGGATAGTTCAGAATGAATAAAATTCTGCTTGATGATGTTTACAAGAGTCTCTGTGCCCACTGCTGATGAGTCATAGAAAACAGCATATTCCTTTGACTCCTGACTACATGTGACATGCACAGATTATTAGCTGTGTGGGACTGTGCTTTACGATTAACAAATCCATTGCTTTTATTTTAAGCTGTGTCTTAATTCAGATGTTTTCATTTTGTAAGGAAAATAAACACACACTTTGCTGTCTAGCCATTCTGTCTTGCAGCTGTAGCACATCAGAGGTTGCCAGCTGAACAAGTTGCCCTCCTGTTTTTCTTGGCCTGTTGTTTCCTCTCCTCATCCTCTTATGAGCTTTTGCAATGACTGTTACTCCTAAACCCTCATGAGATTCTTTCTCTTACTTTGTTTAGTGGATGTTCAATCATATTCCACTACCCTTCAAATGACTGGTTCATTTGCTTTCCACTCTACTCATAATGGCATGCAGAGGTTTCATGACAGCTGAGTACCTCTGGGGCCTTCTTTCAGCCTGAACATTAAGTCATAGAAATAGTCTTGCTACTTTTGTGCATGTCAGATAAGGCTGTCACGTGGAATAGGTTTGCTGTGGTATCTAACCTTTTCCAGCATAGCTGTTACATTTAAAAACAAAATAACAACTTTGAATTATAACACCAGAAACAGAAGTTAATTGGATGTTTCTTTGTCTGTCTCTGTCTGTGTTAATATTGATTGTCCAAGACATTAGAAATTAACTTGGACGTGATTTATGTTGTGGGGTTGCTGGTCAAGAACACAAGCTTTTCTCTTCAAGTATTTGCTGTCCCACCTCCAAGCATCTGTGCCTGGAATTTAGCTGAAAGGAGCAGATTAAAGGCAAAGCTTGCAGCATTCAAATCACTGAAACGCAAGTGCTATGATTCCCCCC
The DNA here is from genome assembly GCA_035583185.1 of Anabacerthia variegaticeps. NCBI lineage: Eukaryota > Metazoa > Chordata > Aves > Passeriformes > Furnariidae > Anabacerthia > Anabacerthia variegaticeps. The sequence continues at coordinate 35,257,026 of JAWWEW010000112.1, read as the reverse complement.
CTCACCACAGCTCTGTTCCAGATTACCTAAATAAACTGTACTCTGCTGAATTGGCCATTTTTGTTAAGCAACTAGGTGATTAATGTGTTATGAATAGTGTCATGATAGCTGGTTGAAGGGCATCTCTTCCTCATGAATAGCAACAGCATTGGCAATGTGCCAGAATCAAGGACATTAACTTCATAGCAAGTTTTATCAATGTTAGCTCACTGAAAGCAGGCAATATGTCTGAGTTGCTAGCTTCCAGCTTTTAATTAAGGCAATTAAACAAAATGCGATCTATTCCTTTTCCATTTATTTATAGATTTAATTACCAGTAGTTAATTAGGCTACAATTCTATAAATATGTACTACTGACCTAGTGCTTCCAAGTGGGAATTATATTTCATCCTAAGATTAATTCTTAGTAAATAAAGTAATGTTTCAGTGTTACTCCATAGCTTGTGCTTTGCAGTACTGTGGAACCAAACTCTTAATCTTTTGCATTGTGTCCTCAATGTTAGTGAATATGAATATGTTTATTTAGGCATTTGTTATTCCTTAGTGTTGTGGTTTAACCCTGGTCAGCAACTAAGCATTTCACAGCTGTTTAATTATACCCCCCTGGTGGGATGGGGGAGAGAATAGAAGGTTAATTGAAAGAACTCATGGGTTGAGATAAAGATAGTTTAATAGGTAAAGCAAAAACCTTGCATTTTCAGAAGAGATTAGGTTTGCAGTGTCCAGCCTGTGGTATTCAAGCTGTTCAAGAAAAACTTTTAAAAGAGGCCCACAGTATGGGGCTGGCACTAGAGCTATATAGGGGATGCTGGGTAGATCCAATTCCAACAAAAAAGCTAACTTAGACTACAAACACTTATGGGTTTGTAACAAAATATATGTCTGTCTTCTCTTCATGAAAGTGGCCCTGCTGAAACACATGAAGTTTTCTGTAGCTCAGTTGTGTGTCTGAAACAGTTTTCCTAACAGGGTGTACATCAGGAGGAGGAAGAACAGAGCAGGAATATGTTGCTTTTCCTGACACCAGATATGAGGCATGCAATTTAATCCACTGCTATGTGAAAGCTCTGGTATGTGTCCACCACTGGTGTACCTATACAGCTGCAAACCTGTAGGGATAGTTTCTTTTAAGTGTGCTTTTAAAACCTGATGTGTTATTAAATTGAGGATTATGCCTATGTTCTTAAACATCTTTTAGCAGAAAGATAAATATTTATCTTGTTATAAGTGTCTGTAGGAGGTGAAAGAGGTATTTATAGACAGCTTTAAGTTCTTGGTTGTGGATGGATTGTATTGCAGCCTGCCTCCTGTTAAACTCCTTGAGGCTTTGTCCATGAAGACAAAGCCTGGCGTTGAGATGACAAGGTAATGCACCTAGCTGATCAAGGGAAGCCAGCTGATGTAATCTTTTTGGATTTCAGTAAAGCTTTTGGTACTGTCTCTCGCAGGATCCTTCTGTACACAGTGTCCAGCACAGCTGGATAAACAACTCATGTGGTGGGTGAGCCATTGGCTCACAGGTCAAGCACAGAGGATAAGTGAGCGGGGTGACATCAGACTGGTGACCTGTCACCAGTGGGGTTCCACAGGGCTCCATTGTGGGCCCTGTGCTCTTCAACACCTTCATAAATGACTTCGACACAGGACTGAAAGGGATACTGAGCAAGTTTGCACATGACACAAAAGTTGGAGGAGCTGTTGACTCCCTTGAAGGCAGGGAGGCCCTGCAGAGAGACCTTGACAAATTAGAGGATGGATAATCACCAACCATATGAAGTTCAACAAGAGGAAGTGCCAGATTCTGCACCTGGGATGGGGCAACCCTGAGTGGCTGGGGAATGAGATGCTGGAAAGTGACCTGGTGGTCCTGGTTGATGGTAAATTGAATCTGAGTCAGCAGTGCCCTGACAGCCAGGAGGGCCAATGCTATCTTGGGGGACATCAGGCAAAGCATCACCAGCCGCTTGAGACAGGCGATTGTCCCACTCTGCTCTGCACTGGGGCGACCTCACCTTGAATATTGTGTGCAGTCTTGGGCACTGCAATATAGGAAAGATACTGAGCTCTTAGAGACTGTCCAGAGGAGGGCAAAGAAGATGTTGAAGGGCCTTGAGGGAAAGCCATGTGAGGAGAGTCTGAGGTCACTTGGTCTCTTCATCCTAGAGAAGAGGCAGACCTCGTTGCAGTCTGCAGCTTCCTCATGAGGGGAAGTCGAAAGGCAGGCATTGATCTCTTCTCTGTGATGACCAGTGACAGGACCTGAGGGAATGGCATGAAGTTGTGTCAGGGGAGGTTTAGGTTGGATATTAGGAAAAAGGTCCTTCACCCAGAGGGTGATTGAGCACTGGAACAGGCTCCTCAGGGAAGTGGTCAGAGCACCCAGCCTGACAGAGTTCAAGAAGTGTTTGGACAATACTCTCAAGCATATGGTGTGACTCTTGAGGAAGATTCTTTGCAGTTTTAAGAGTTGGACTCAATCCTTGTGAGTTTCTTCCCACTTGGCATCATGTTTCCAAGGACGACTGAAGTTGACACTGTGGTTGTAACTGCCCCTAAGGCACCTTATGACTGCTTAGAGAAGTTAGAATATCATTGAATTGGGAAAAAGGAAAAACCAGGCTTCTAGGGAGGGAGGTGATTTAGGGGACTGTGGTGCTTGCATTGTACTTCAGCTCAGAAAGCTTTTTCTTTTAAAAAAAAAGAAAAAAATAAAGAAGAGGATGAAATAGTATTCCATACAAAATCTGAAAAAAACTTTTGCAGAATGAGACTTCTGTACAGTTTTGTACTTTACCATAATGCATCTTACTCTCCCAGTGACCTTTTGAAACTCTTCACGCATATTTAAAGAGAATTTTTAGAAACATTTAGTGTTGTCTTTAGTGTGTAAAAAAAAAAAAAAAAAAAAAAAAAAAAAAATTCTACTGACTTCTATGGGACCATGAAAATAAAATCAATGTTGAACATTACTAAACACCTGTCCTATAGTAAGCATACTAAAATAACGTTCTCTTTCCTTCTGAGCCTTACTTAGACTTAATACTCATCTTCCACTAATTTGCTGTGTCTGCTTCACCATAATGAAGATAAGGAGCAATCTTAGACTTTCTAAACTTTTGTAGGAAAAAATGGAGTGTGATGTTATCCTTTGTACAAGTTCCAGGAGAATACTAGAGTATTTGAAAGTGTTTTATAATGAGATGTTTTTTCTTCCTATTATTAACAATTTGATGAAATTGTTTCTCAAAGCTCAATGACATGTAACACTAGCTATAAAATCTCATTGATCTTATATTTTTATTATGTATAGACCAAAAAAGGAAACAGAACAGAAAATAACATTTTTTTTTTCATTCCAACATGGACAGACATTCTTTCTGCCTTGTTGAAAGTATTCAGAGGGGGAAAAAAACCAGAAAAAACATGTCTGAGAAATTACATTGACTTTTGGAGAAAAGCTTGAACCATTTTGTTCTGTCAACTGTGCCACAGAACAAAGATTAGCTTTTGCTTGAAAGCTTATCATCCAAGGGATGAAGAGACTAGAGAAAGAATAGCACAGTGGGGAAAGGTGGCACATGGTAACTGAAGGATGGTATTGCTCAAGGTGAAATCCTGTTGTCTGAGAAGGCTAGGCCTAACCAATGCCTGCTTTAAGAAATATGCAGAAGCAGATACATTTTATGTAACGTTGTTATAGCTGGTACTTGGAAATGGAAGGGGTAGATAGATTTAACACTTTTACCTTAATTTGAAAATTGATCACTGAACAATAGCACGATATCACATTTGTCATCAAATTCAAGTATAATCTGGTTTTGAGAGGTGTGGCTTCCCCCCAACTCCTATTGACTTCAGTGAAAACTAAAGGAAATTCCTAACTTTCAAGACTGTTGTTAATTATCTTTACATATTACATTGTGACACACATATTGTTATGATTCTTTTGGAATAAAAAGTTAGAGTATTTTGACCCTTTAGTCTTTCTAAATAAGTGAAACTGTTAGTATAAAATCCAACAATATAGTATGTTTTGGTATCTGCACTCAATGACTTAATTGGGGTCTCAATAGATGAGATCTCTATATGATAGATTTTAAAATAATGGTAGAAGGTTATACAATTATCTTGACCTAAGTACTTCAGTGACACTACTGTAGGCAACCCAGGTATGAATACACCAGGGCAAATAGCCAAGTCCTTAAAAAACTGAACCTATACACTCAGTCTCAGTAGATTAGAATCTTCTCCAAAGAGACATCTGACTTTTTTTTTAAGTAGACCTTGAGTTGAGTAGGTTTGTAATGGTGAACATGTGGAAGCTTCTTGCCTTTGAAGTCTGCTGATGGGCAACCATGACTAAAGGAAGAGAGTAGGTTGTCCTAAACAAAAGGGTGTCTTTCTGTAAAGTACAAAAAAGGAATGCTGCCCAAGGCAAAATGGATAGGACCAGAGCAATTGATTCCAGGACTAATATCCAGGGGTAGTAGTCTTGTGTTTATACTCTGTGGAAGTCTGTATATGCATGTTTTCTTGGTGGGGCTCAAGGAAGAGGATACCAACAGATTTGTGCTGTGCTGGACTCTGGATGGGGATTTGTGGTGCTGAAGGCAAAAGAAAGACAGGCCAAAGCTTTAGTCTAGGCAAATGTGAAAAGGATCACATTCTTAAAAATATTGTGTGGTGCAGGAGTGATTTTTTTTTTTTTTTTTTTTAAACTGGTACAAAACATGGAAAATGAGGAGTCTTACTTTCTAGAACTATAACATATTGTTATAGTAGTTTAGTATTATCAGCTGTGGGTACCTATCTTAAATTGCATTGGGTAATCTGAAAAATAATCTTTGGTGTCTAAATCAGGTGTAATGTGTCGTCTTGGAGAGGTGTCCTTTTTTTAAGAGTTAAAGCTATTTGGAGTGCGTGTCACATTTTTTGTCTTCTTGAGAAAAAAACAATTTTTAGTCTGGATCAGTCCATCATCAACTTCCAGGCATGGTCTTTTACTGTATTTTTCTTGTCTGTGGTAAAGGGCCACCTGGTGTCAGAAATTACTTCATGGCATAGATACTGACAGACCTTGATTGAGTAGCCTTTTGGTTTTCTTTTTAATACGTATTTTGAATTGAACTTTGTCTGCTTTGCATGATTATTTCCTCCCCTTTCTTTAAACTCCTGCTTTTACCAGTACGTCAAAGTGGAGACACCAGAAATGCACAGATTAGGTGCATGAAATCGTGTCAGTGTTTTTTTTTTTTGGGTAAGATTCTTACTCCTGTTGTGTACAAAGGCAAATCTGCCACCACTACTTAGTGTTTCTGTATTGACATTAAATTTCCTTGCTGGGCACTAGTGTCACTTTTTTTTTATTTCTTTCCCTCCTGACTGCAGACTATATTTGACCTTTGTGGAAGAAAAATGAAGGCTATGTATTAGCTTGATTTACTGTACACGATTTGCATAGGTTTTCCATGAGTCTGTTTCAGCCCATTACATTTGCCCACACTCAAAAGTAAAAGCTGCTGGGCCTATAGTAATGACATTTGCATTAGCATAAAGTGGAAACTAAAATATCTTTTAATTAGAAGAAAAAGAAATACAGCCCCTAAATTATATTCTTCTTCAATCTCTTATACCGTATTATGAGACACAAAGTACAGCATTTGATCTGGACATCTTCCCTGAGTGCAGTGTGAATGGTAACTTGGAACTGAGGGCTAGTTTTCTGGAAAACTCCAAATTATTGACAGCTGATTAAATAGTGAGTGCTTCCATGATAGTGGCACCTTTTTATGCAATGCTGACAGGACATCCTGCCTTTAAGTAACTGAAATTTATTAAATTATCTCTAGTCAAACCTGAAAGATGCTGTGACTGTTCCCATTGTATTGGCAGCCTTGTTCCAAACTGGAACTATTAAGCATTGATAAATTTTGAGCTGTTGCCATTTGCCACCCCTGAATGGCCCACAGGGTTGGATTGTTTGTAGTCACCCAAGTGCTCATGGACATATGGACGCTGTGCTCTCATCTCTCTTCTCAGAGAGAGGAAAATGGAAGGGTTGTGTGATGCCAGTAAGAAACCAGATTTCTGTGTTTTGTGTATTGCCTTGTTGCTAAGCTAAGACATGGAGGCAGAAAGAAAATCTTCTATGTGAGCCCCAGGAGAGCCAAAGCCAAACCTTTAGACAGTAGTTGAGCAAAGAACAGCAGACCATTGTTCTTTGTGTTACTGTGAATTCTGCTTACATAGAGATTTGACTTACAGATCTTTAGGACTAGCAGGTGAGAGGTAAAAATCTGTCATATTAAAGAAACACCAAATCAGTGAAGAGCAGAGAGTATGCGTTCCTCTCATTCCCAGAGACATTGTAGGAAGAACTTATCCGTTGCCCTTGTTGAAGGGAGAATGTAGCATTCATGTCTTTGCAAAAGGTGCAAAAGCTTCTGTAACCTCTAAAATTAAGGGTAGCCAGATTGTGATGTCTAATAGCAGAATGAAATCTCTAATAGTGGCCCAAATAAGCATGGCCAGAATATGTTCTACTATCTTTATTTATATGTTTGAAGCTGGAGGAGACATTGGTATCACATGGCTTCTTCAGATGTCAGATTCAATAGAGAGTATTAATTTCTTACTCCCTTCAAGACATCAGGGCAGTTATCAATCATGCAGTTGCTTTCTGTGGTTTTTCAATAGCCAAGAGATGGTTACGATTTGTGGTTGAGTGCTGGTTACTCTTGAAGCACTGCTGGTCACTTGATGATCTTTTCTCCCTAATGCAATTGTCAGTTTAAATTCCACTGACCTGGCTGCCCCTCACATTCCCATCTTTCAGTCTGTAAGAATATAAAGGCAATTTTTTAAGCTGAGCTCATCTTGGAGGCTTTGTACGAGGGCCAGTAACTGTTCACGCAGGGAGGAATGATCCCTGTCTAGCCAATTGTGGACATTAATGTGAAAGCACATTTTCCTTGAACTGCTGTGAGTATGTCTTCATCACAGTGGATATTGATATTTTATGCACTGAATATGTGGATCTGAATTCTCTGCTAGAGGTGCTTAGGAAACTCATTGCTGCCACAAGCAGCTTGGTGACTAAGCTGCTGTCAGTGAAAGCTATTGAACCATATGAAGCCTGGCACTTGGGCTTCCTGGAAATGAAATCAGGAGCCATATCTCTGCAGTGCTGAATCACAGTCTGTACCTTGGCGACCTCAAAATTGTCCCAAGACATTGTTAAAAAGTATTTAGTGAAGTGTATTTTAAAAGATGGCATTAATTTAACTTCAAATTACAGAATTTGCTTATACATCTTCAAGTTACTGTTTGTTATTTCAGTAGTTAGTAATCATCTGGATCCTTTTCAAGAAACGGAAACATTTGACTTAGGGTGAGGGAGGGAGCATCATGATCAGAAGTGTAGTTCTGTTGAACTGTAGTTCCTGAGACTTCTGCTTGTGGTTGCTTGTTTTTTCTTGGGTATTTTGTATGACTTTTTTTTTTTAATGGGAGATGAGATGCCACAAATATAAATAGATAATTGCAAATCCCATATTTCTAAAGCCTTTCTGCTTATAATATGCTTACCCTGAATCATACCTTTAGTGTAAGGCTAGTACATTAACAAGAAACATAGTTTTAAATTATAATATTTAGGGCTGAATGAGTGTTATTTATTGGCAAACTTTTTTACCATAAAAGATTTGGCAATGCAGGATTGCTTTATGAATATGTGCTTATTTCTCCAATTCAGGTTGTTTTTTTTTGGGTGGGGAGGAACACCCTAAAAAAAAATTCTCTACCCTTAAATAAAAAATTATCTTAATTTTGTTACTTTTAATTCTAACACCTGTGGTTTTTCCAGTCTTAAACATCTCATTTTCATTTGAGCTTTTCGTTCTTCATTGAAAAACTTCAAAATATGTAATGCTTTTCTGAACATTTTAGCTAGATTTTTCTCTTAAAAATATAATACTTTAAACTGAAATGTTTTCATTGTTTTTTTCACAATTATTTCTTTTTCCAGTTAGTAGAACTCATTAGTTCTTGAAGCACTTGTGAACAGACACTTTTTAGTGTTAACATGGTGAGCAGAAAAAAATTACTACTCTTTACCTAGATATGCTGAAATCTTTAGTACATGCCACCATTACTTGAAGAAATAAATAGTCACTTTAGGTTCAAACGCAAAATGTTTATAAGTGCCTCATGACTGCTTTGTCCTCTGAGCCTCTGCTGCTCTACTGAGACTGTTGAGGGCCTGGTCAAAAGCAGCAGCTGGGTATAGTGCAGCAACTGGAGCTCAGTGGAAGAAAAAGAATTACTAATAGTATGAAAAGGAAAATACAGAATCAAGTGTCACTAGTAACTCTATTAATAATGAGTGGATGCATCAGTGGCTGTTGCAAAGCTTCGATTCCTGTGAGAAGCAAATACTTCTTCACAGACTATTAGGAAAATTTCTGAGCAGCTTTTAGCTGGCCATGAATCCAACAACACCACCTCAGAAAATGAACTGACTGCAGTGACCTGTCGGACTTTGGCAGAATATAACAGGCTATCTGAGCTCAGACAAAGCATGAGAGAACTGGTGAAATGGCACACTGCACATTGCAGTGTCTCACGGGGAGAAACATTACAGTTCAAGGACAGGACACATTCTACTCAGCCTCTTCAAGTAGAGCAAATCTCCAGCAGGCACTTGGTGGGTTGGGAGCCTGCTGTGTAGGACTTGGCCATATTTTCCTTGATTCCCTCTAGGCATTAGGCAGTTGCACTTGACAGGCAGGGTTAGACACATTTTCTGTTCTGGTAACCAGCGATATCTATTCTGTACTCCAAATCATATAATTACAGCTCTCAACTGTCTTTCTCAAGTGGCTCATATGGATGAATAACCTTCAGAGGTACCTCCTGCTTGGTTCAGGATGTCACATCTCCAGTGCTCACACACGGAAGGTTCTCTTTTCTCTCCCATTCCAAAATATAAGCTGTGTGCCCTTGCCCCTTAGGCTATGCCCACAATATAGGGTTTCTGAGCTATTTTTCATTGCATGTCCATGCAATCCTTAGATGTATCTCCTTACACTGGGCTGCTTTGCAAAAAGTAGTCTATACTATGCTCTCAGTTGTATGGATACAATTTAAGCTTAGTGTGGCCATCTTTGAGTAATCAAGAGGAAAATGACTTCCTTTGTCTAAGGTAGATACTATATTTTCTTATAATAAGGATATTCCTGATGTTTGAATTAAATTTTTTGAACTCAACTTATTGAATAGTTTCACTGTAGTGACATGCTTTTTGCATAGCTCAACTGTAATCAATGGCTCTTTTGTATAAACTGAAAGATTAGACACTTAAGTGGTACTCTTTTTTTTTTTTTAACTGGTTAGTATTGAGTGTTTAGAGGATTACTATAATTTCATAAATACAGTTCATATTGTTTTTTGAGGAATGGTGGTATTGATGCCTGAAATCCTGCAAAACAGACACTCTGCACAAGGTTAATGGAGGTAAGATAGAAAATACCTTTAATGTGGTCCGGACCCCTTCTGATCCCCTGAGCACGGAGGACCCAGAGCCCCGTAAAGTTACAGTTTTTATACCCTT
>JAWWEW010000112.1:35231776-35247316 GCA_035583185.1 Anabacerthia variegaticeps | reverse complement strand
TACTTCCAAAGCTATAAAGATCCATAAAATACACATCAAAAATACATAAAAATACATAAAAATCCTTAGGCATCAGTATTAAAGTATGTATTTTTAGGAAAGTTACCAAAATTCAGAAAGAGTAACGACAAGGGAGTATGCTGCTAAAAAAAGAGGGACTCTGGAGTAAGGTCCTTTTATTACTTTTTGTTTTTTAAATTTATAAGTTGTTCTACTGCTGCATTGTGGGATTTTTTTTTCTTCTACAATTCTCCCAAATCAGTCAAATTGTAACTTATGGAAATGACAATAATGAAGGTGGATGTTGGTATGGTATTGTGTATTACACAAGGTATACCATGTTTCAGACCAAAAAAAAAAATATTTTGAATAGTTCTTATCCGAGTCAACCTTATTGAAGAGCTGCTTCACATCTGAGGCCCTCATTCCAAAAGCAGTGAGTAACTATTATTTTTAGTCGCTATTTGTCTGAAACAGAATGGGAAAGAACATCTACGCAAATGGAAGAGCACTTCTGTGTTCTTGTGAACAGCCGAAAGCAATGCAGACAGATAATCACCAAAAGCCTCATCAGATACTGGTATAACTTCTGGCTGGCTGTTCAGCTTGCTTCAAGGCGTCTTGGTAGTATGAAATGCAGTGAGTATTCTTATAGTGCTAAAGCTGTCATGGTCAGGGCATTGATTCCATGTGTTACTTCTATTAGCTAAGCATATAAAGACGGGTGTAGTTACTCTGGGCCTATAACTAACTAGGAGAAATAACATTCAAGAGTTTGGCCATGATATACATAGCACTCTTCTGTGCTGCTTTTTCTCAGCTACTGCTCAATTTCAGGCCTCAGATACAGCACTTAATCAAGGTGACATTTAAGATGGTACATAGAAGTTTCAACAAAATATTATTGAGAAAAACTACAGAAAATGCTTTAGTTGATTTATTTGCAACAGTAATGCCTAAAATGCCAGTTCACAGAGTTGTTTTTTAGGCAAATGTCCTCTGTCAGACTACCATTGAATGACTTTGTATTTGCACAGCAACTCTAATCTATCATGCTTGACTCAGCCATCCAAGGAGAAACATATATAATAAAAAGCATACAAACCTTCTGAACCAGTATGTATGAGTATGTTTAAGTATCTGTGCACCTGAATACAGAAAAGCACCTTCTCTAGAGGGGATACTCTCATGGTGCTGCATGAAATATAAAGGTTTATAGTAGATCACTGTTTAAAATTACATGCAGAGCTCACTTGTGACATGACGCTTCAGAACAGTGTATATTGTAAGACACAGTGTTGGCACCCAAAAACATGGAAAGTCAGAAAGGAAACGTTTTCTTTTAGTATTGACTGATTATGTCATAAGAGTTTCTCCAAAATAAGGAATACCTATCCAGAATTGCTGGGGTTTTTTTTACAAGCAACTTGAAATTCTGGTGTAATCTTAATTCTAGAAACTATATCACCCAGTGCCACTCCCTCCCCTACTAAAACACCCTATTTGTTGTAAATAAGGTCTTCATGTCACAGGAAACAACCAAAGATTTCAAGGCCATGTGTTTATGCATGTTATGTAATTGGTGTATGTGGAAACTCGCACACTCAGTTTCTGTAATAGGTGCAGCTAAACCAATTCTGCCTGTGGTTGCACAAGCATTCAGTCTCTTCACTTCTGGTCAGCTGTAGGGTGGCTAGGAGAAGGTTGTTGCCTTTCAAGTCCAGAGACAATTTTGTGGTAAGATAACATTCCAGAAAGCAAAAAAAGGTGAACTTATGTCACAGTTTTAACATGGCTGAAGGAACTGGACTTGCTGGCAAGTATTGTGAGTTATGGAATTATCTTTGCCTTGTCATTATGCTGCTTGAAAGCTTTTTCTATCTGCCAGTACCTTCTCTGATCTTTTTCTAGGCTTTCAGAAGTTACATGGTCCTTTGTTCCTTCTGTCTCCTTTACCTTTAACTGCTCAACAAGCTTCTTGCCAGCTGCCTCTATCTGGAGCTCAATGACTGCTTAGTTGCTTGTCTCAAACTCTCCAATTCTTGATCCCAAAGCTGGTGATTAGTTCAATGCTTGACAGGCTTCAGTACTTCTGATACAATTAGCCCACCTCACCTCTGTCATATTTCTCATCCTGGCCATTTTTCAGTGTTCTCAGTGTTTCAGAGGAAGGTTAACCCTATTTACCCCTCTCTGGTTGCTAAATTATATCCTGGGGGTGGGGGTAGTGTATGCAGAGAAATTTCCTGCATCAGTGTCCGTAGAGCATACATTTAGTACATACAAAAATAATAACAGCTGTAAAAGAGGATAATTTCATGTTTCCTGGATAGTCACAGGATGTAAGGGAAATCAAATGTTTTTTTCAATTTTGCTACAGGACAACATGCAATTTATTAGCTGCAAGGAGACTCTAAGTTTTAGCCAATTTGAAAGTAGTGTTGCTTTTGCAATCCAGACATCAAAACAACTGTAACAGTTAAATAATACTGGGTGAATGACAGCTTAGAATGGGAAGCTGTGTGGTCTTCATGCCTTTCTTCCTTGTAGCAAGGTCAAATAACACACAGAGCTCTCTGAAGCATGGCAGACTTAAACCAGAGGTCAGTGGCTGTAGGTCCAGCAGTGGCTGTAGGTCCATGTGTGGAATCCCAGAGTGAAATCTCTGTGCAGTCCATGGTATGGCAAACCAATTTACAACAGCTGTGCTGTGTTCATTTCTAAATCTAGGTGTACCTCAGACCTTCAAATGTTTTTTAAACATAGATTTCTAAAGGAAAAAAAAAGTTTCTGCCCTGAAATCACCCAGAAATTAGAGCAGTAGCATTCTTTATCCATATACTGCTCTTTTTTTTTTTCCTTCTGACATTCACATGCAAATTTGATTTTACATTTGCTTGGAAATATGTTTGTGTTGGGAAACATTACAAGTGGAATGGAACAACTACACATAGACCTAAAATGTTTACAGCTGTGGTTTTCTGTGAGTGGTGACTATACTTACTTTATATGTTGAAAGAGGACCAGTGAGTGACCTGTAGGGCACAACAATTCTAATTCTGGCCACCGGAATACCAGTTGCTGCTGTGATCAGTAGGACACTGGGAAAAGAGAAGGGTAAGGGATAGCTTTATATTTGGTCAAAACTTGTTTGGATGCTAATTTTTGAATACCCTCAAATGTAAAAGAACAATACTATATCTAAATAGTTAAAGATATATTTTTGAAATGATTGTATCAAAGAGACCAATGGAATGCTTTTATTTCAAGTTATTTCTTACTATTTGGAAGGGGATGAGTTTTCATACTAAGAAAACCAAACCTCATTTTCTGCCTGATATATCAAGAAATTACATGGTGAGCTGCTTTTCTGTGTTTCATATCTCTTTGGGGAGGAGTGAAATAGCCTACAAACTAGCTCCATCTCCTTCTTATTTTAAATCATTGACAGTGTTACTGATTCTTTTCAGCAAACTGCACAAGAACAGAAAAAATGCAGTAAAGCTCTGCAGTTGGTAGAAGCTCCTGAGGAAGCTACAGCTAGCTGGGCAAGATAGCCTTTGGATTAAGAAGCCTTGCACCTGGTCCATCTTCCCCTCGAAACCCCCAGGGGAATGCAGCAGGACTTGCTTGTTCTACTGGCAGATATATTAAAACAAAATGATGCAAACAATCCCTCCCACTTCAAAACCAACCCAATAGCAAAAACACCCCCTAAAAAACCCAAACCAAAACAAAACCAGAAAGGGGAGCAGGAGAAAGGAGTTTTTGCTAGCTGATTTCCTTTTGAGAGGCATTTCTATGGTTTTTTTAACAGATAGCTGCAGGTGAGCGCTAACCAAGCTGCTGACTTAAGGTCATGCTGATGTGGCACTGAGTGCAGCTTAGAAAGATTCTGATTCGGAGTAAGGGTTATCAAATCAAAACAGAGTGCTGTGTCTGTTCCACCTCCGAGATCTTTGGCTCAAAATGGGCAGTGAGCATCACTTGAACATGACTAAATGCCACCAGTGCAGCTTAACTAGGGCTGACTTCCATCACTGGGGAATGGGGCCTGTGTTTGGTTATAGCTTCTACAGCAGTGATATCTTTGTTCTCCTGTTTGTTCACTACAGAAGCACAGAATGGTTGAGATTGAAAGTGACCTCTGGAGACAGTGTAGTCCAATCCTGTTGTTGAAGCAGGGTCAGCTACCATGGGTTGTCCAGGGCAGTGTCCAGTTGACTTTGGAGCAAATCTGCAGATGGGAGCCTCTCAGTCTCTATTGGCAACTTGTGTTTGACCAACCAAATAGTACAAAAAAGGTTCTCTTCCGTTCAGATGGAACTTCGTGTTTCAGTCTCTGCCCATTGCCTCTTGTTTTCTCGGTGGGCATCACTGACGAGAATCTGGTTCATTCTTCTTCATTCCCTTCCATTTGTTATTTATATGCATTGAGATTCTCCCATGGCTTGATGGTCCAAACAACAGTACTAGACTTCCTGCTTCCATGGGAAGAGTAAGAAAATGTATCCTATACAGCACTCTGCTGTGAAGTGAACCTTGGGGCTTGTTTATATCCTCTGTTCCTACTTCATTGAAACACAGATTCTGCATCTTTGCACAGAAAGAGTTTTGAAACTTCTGGGAGGACATTCAGAGTTGGAAGCTTGTTTAGATGGCATTAAAAGATGTAAAAATTTCATCTGGGTGAAAACTCATTTCTGCCTAGCTGTGTTTTTTTTTTCTGTCCTTGATTTATCCATGGAGTTCTCGTAGAGCAGAGGAAAATCTAGCAATCTGTGAATGATCCACCTTGTTGAGTTAACTACTGACTTCTGCCCTCCTCTGTGGGAGGCAGTTTTAAGTCTTTGCGTGGTTTCTTACAGCAACAACTTATCCCAAAAAGGACTCATAAAAAATTGAATTTTCTAGTCTGTTTTGAATCAATTAATGGAATTTACTGAAATAGCAGATTTTGGGTTCTGGCAGACTCAATTCACACGTACATGTTCTCAATACAGCTGAATATCTGTCAGCAATTCAGAAAATAGGCAAGTGCATTTTGAAGGTGTGAGATTTCTCACTTATTAAATACATTGGGACACTGATGGGCCAAAATGGCATTGAAACCAGATATCAAATCTGTACTTGGAACTATGATCTGAAACAACCATAATTATAGTACCTGTTCAGACTGTCCCTGAACGTATAAATGAATGCATAAAATAACAGCAAGGGAATGTTTGTCTTTACAAATTAGGAAAATTCTTTAGGTAAAAACGGAAATCTAATGTGCTGACACTTCTGTAGGACAGCTTAACAGTGTGTGAAGTATTTTCCTTTCACTTCCCTTCATTGGACATGCCATCAGATATTTCCTGGGTAAGGACTGAAAGTAATGTCCATTTTGCCTTAATGGACCACAGCTTACTGGAAGGAAGGACCGAAATTTTGTAGTATCTGTCCCCAGAGAAACTGCTTTCACCGCTTTTGTAGCTGTTGGAGCTTCACTGCTAAACCAACAGAAGTTGAGGCTGGCATTAACCCTTCAACTATGAAACAGGGATGTCTTGGGCAAGATTCTCCATTTCTTTTCAGATTCCTGTCACTGAAGATCAAGTGTGACCATGAAAGAATGGAAACTGTCTGGCAACAAAGGAGGGGCGTAAAGGTCTCCCAGGTACTGGCCTTTTTCTTAAGTAGATATTCAGCTCCTTATAGAGACTCAGATTTCTGTGGAATACCTTTGCTAATGGGATGGTTAAATGAAGAACAGTTTCTTCTGTTTTGAAAAAAAGAAACTATAGGAGTAAGATTAAATAGACACCTACCTGATCATGGGAGACATGGAGGAAGTAAACCTGCACACTCATTCTTTTATAAGAATGAGCAATAGATTAAACCAGCAGGTGTCAGATTTAAGATAAATGCTACCATGAAAACCTACTTGCTGCATATTGTTGTAGAGGATATTGTTGATCCTAAATCTCTACATAGGTTCAAAGGTAACCACACAGATATAAGAAAATCCATTATGATCAACTTTTAATTAAATGCAACGTTAGCATTTCTGTGATTTAGAAAATCCTCAGTCTTCTACCTTCTTGAATCCAATGGTTGTCCAGACACGTGTCTTTCTATACTTGTTCAATTCTTAGCATTTCCTACTGGCTGTTGTCAAAATACTGTGTTAAATGTGTTTTGGTCAACATCAGTTTGGCTATTGACATGTAATGATAGTTGTTCTCTTCTCATTTTTTCACAATATACTATTCCAAAGATAAAGAATTGACTCAATTCAGTAGAAATAAATGTCCAAATGAGACTATCCAGGTTACCAAATTATGTTGTCTCTTACACCAAGAATTTCTCCCAGAAGACACCATAGCTTTTTATAAAGCAGGAACATGTCAAAATACAGCCTTGTGTTTAGGTGAGCCTGTGAACCTTATATATGCTTGTTTAGCAGGAAATTCACCTTGTTTGTATGTAGCAGAATGTTGCTGTTCTGTGCTGAAATAAACCAAATAGGAAATTATAAGAAACCAAATCAGAAAAGAAAATGCATTATTCAAAAGGTAGAAAAAGAGCATCTGTAGAAGACATAGTGCTTTCCTTTAGCTGGAATCAATGCTTTACACCTTCAGTGACTCTTTATCCATACAGGTAGAACTCTTCAAAACCAGCAGGTTTTCATCCTCACTGATATCCTGTAGGGCAGGTGATTTATTCTTGTGTTCTTTTTTTTGTCTTTCTGGAAGATGAAAGTGCTACAGGTTATCTGTGTTATAATTAATTCTAGGCCTGGAAGGAGAAGGGGGGATGTGTGTGGAAAATAAGGACACAAAAGTAGAAAGTGTCATTGGCCATTTATTAGTTCTTCTGAGCTGTTAGTGATGATGATAGTTGTGCATTTGATACAGCTTCTTGAATTGAAACTTTTTAATAACTGGGCTTCAGGTGTGAAACATTCCTATGTCTCAATAGACTTTTTCTTATTGAGTACACCCTTGGGAATTTCAGATACATCTGAAGATATGGATACTTTTGAGAGCTGAATTACTGGTAGAGACTCTGTTTTCTCAGTACTTACTTCATTCCAGACTGTTTGGGGAAAATAAACCCTTAAAACCCCCCAAACCTGGAAGAAAAGGCCATCAACACAGTGATGTTTTCAGAAGTTTTCATTCAGCCATTCTTCAGAGTGCCAGTCTTGTCAGCAATAAATCATGTCCTGCTACATTCTTGTCCTTTGTAATGTGATAAAGGGTGACACGTGTCAGCTAAGGATTGTCAGAAACAGACCAGCTTTTGATTTAGAACACCATTTCAATGTGAAAACTCTTAAAATTAATGATAAAAGTATGGGCATGAAGACAACCCATTATTTCATATACATATTCGCAGATGAGTATGCAGCTAGATG
This sequence comes from Anabacerthia variegaticeps, assembly GCA_035583185.1. Classification (NCBI taxonomy): domain Eukaryota; kingdom Metazoa; phylum Chordata; class Aves; order Passeriformes; family Furnariidae; genus Anabacerthia; species Anabacerthia variegaticeps. The sequence continues at coordinate 35,239,908 of JAWWEW010000112.1, read as the reverse complement.
GAAAAGGGACTTCATTGAGGGAGAAGGGTAAACATGTTTTAGAGGAGAGAATATACCTGTTCCATAAATTAGAAAGAAAAAAGGGAAATGGATGACAATAGATAACATTTATGTCAAATTATTATTTTCATTTTATTTACTTTATTAAGCTATTCCAATAATTTTGGTGGAGATTTACCCTGAGAAGATGAACATTTGCAATCATGACAGAGGGCTCCAATAGTCTACTGCAGTTGTATTGGAACAGTGCAAATTAGGGCTCCTCACCTAATACTTGGTATTGGGTACTGTGTAGGTGAGAAGACAGCATTCTTTTTGGACAGTTCAAACTTGATAGTCTGTCCTCCCAAGTCACCTTTTTTTCCTGTATATTTTTCTCTCCCTGGCTCTCTACATCTTGCACCCCATGGATGTTCTTCACCCTTCCCTCTAGCATCTTTAAATTCTATTTTGAGAAAACATGATCAGAGGTCACATACTAAGAATCTGAATCCCAAATATTCCAGATTTATGGGGCAGCCAAAACAAAGAATTTATTCTATTCAAGACTCAGATGCAAGTTCACTCATACCCTAGCCTTCCTTTTTATCCCACTTGGAAGGCCAGGCTTGAAAAAATCTCAAGGTATGGAACACCCACTGGCTATTGCAATAGGGGCCATCTGAATGCCCAGGACAGGCAAAGGGAAAAACAACAAGTACCACCAAGCACTGTGAATGCAGAGTCGCACAGCTGTTTGCAAGAGATGGGATACTTTGTTAAAATAGGGATAGTCCTAGTAGGCCAGAAAGTTTGCCTGTTGTCCCTTTCCAGCTCTCTGACCTTGTGTTGCAATGAAATGGTGAATGGCTCCACCACTTAATGATTGTCAGAATTTTTGTGCCTTTGCTGTATGCTTGCTTCACAGTTGCTTGATACGCATAATACTTTTAGAAATGGTTCAGGGACCTTACAGGGCACCTATACAAAAGCTTTCTTTGCAGTCAGTCTCCTGTGTCCTAAAACTGCCTGTTTCCCTCTGCATGTGCAGAACCGTTGGGAATAGCATGCCTGATGACTCCAACAGATGCTTCTTCCAAGCATATATCTCCTTTTCTGTGTGTATTCTGGGACCATATAGTGATGGTGAGAAGACTATAATGTACATCCAGTACTTCTACAGCTTATGTTTCTAGAACTGCTAGTGGCTGTCTCTGACTATCAACACAGGAATAATTTTTCAGTGTGAAAATAGGGTGTAACTGAAAAACTTAAATGGAAACTATCTTTATGACCTTTGTAGTGTGTTATTTACATGTGTGTGTCGGCAGTTTCTCTCTCAATGTAAAAATCACAAGGCCACTGCAAAAATCAGTAGTTCGTCTATCACTTGTTTTTCTTCTACAGTTCCCAGCATGCAACTGTTGCTTTTTGAAAAATAGTACAGAAGAGAAAGGGAAGCCGGCGTGGTTTGGGTTGGTTTGGGTTGGTTTGGGTTTCTTCCCTTTTGGCAGCAGATTTCAATTCATAGTAGAAGAATTCATAGGCCCTGCAGAAGACCAGGTGGGATCTCAGGAGAACTAAGGGGCATAATAGTATCTCTTGACAGGCTAGTCACATTTTTAATGTAGCCCAGGATGTGGTTGGTCTGTCCTCTTATATATAGCTGTACTGCATCTTGGAAGAGTATTTCATCAGTGGGTGGCTGACTGCAACTAGCATTGTGGGAGGTGTTTGGAAGGATTAAGGGTTTTTCCAGTGCTGCTTTACCTGTTGTAACAAGGAATATTTTGAGGACTATATCATGCTAAATTCAAAGCACAGCACTACACCAGCTACTAGAAAGAAAGTTAAATCTCAGCTGAAACTAGAGCACTCAAAGGAGGCAGAGGTCAAGATATACACCTGTCACTACAAGGAGATAACGTTGATAACGCACTGATGTTTTAGTTGTCACTAAGTAGCACTTACTCTAAATTAAAGGCTCTTCAATTTCCCATGCTCTGCCAGCAAGCCAGTGTGCAAGAAGCTGGGAGGCAGCATGGCCAAAACAACTGGCTTGAACTGGACAAAGGGATATTCCATACAAAAGAACATAATGTTCAGTATACAGGCTGTAGGGAGTTGGTTGGGAGGGGCCTGATTGCCGCTCAGGAACTGGCTCAGTCAGCATGGGCTGGTGAGCAGTTTTATTGTGCATCATTAGTTTTTCTTGTTTTGCTCCTTTTTCTTTCCTTTTCACTACAATTATTGTTGTTAGTGTTATATTTTGTTTCGATTACTGAACTCTTATCTCAACCCATGAGGTTTACTTTTTTTCTTATTCTTGTTCCCGCTGTTGGGGTGGGGACTGAACAAGTCTGATGCTTAGTTGCTGACTGGAGTTAAACCATGACATTCAGTTTCATGTGGACAGAACAAATGTTTCTAGAGAAAAAGAACAGTCACAGACTTCTAGATAAGATAATGTAATAAAAAAAATCTGTCTTTAGAATAACTGAGTTATTCTGTTTATCTTTCTTACTTTTATTACTTTTTTAACTTCTATTGTTCCTCTGTATGCTGTACATCTGTGTTCTTACAAGTGTTAAACTTGTGGTCATGATGTTTACTTGCAGCGCAAGAGGCAAGGTCAATAGAATATGTGTGCTTTGACATGGTCATTTTTTGAGCCATAGTGTTGACTTCTACAAACCCTTGCTTCTAGGTCAGTTTTGGTTGGCCTTTATCCTTTCAAATCAAACGTGTGTGCAGGATCTGATATTTTGTCACTTTTTTCATCTGTTGCACGAATGTCTCTCCTTTGCTTATTAGCAAATACAGCATCAAGTTTCCCAGGGAAATGAATCATCACAGGGCATTTCAAATATTTGTTGTCTTTTTCCCTTAGAGCAGTTTTGAGTCCTGTATTGGGTTTATGTAGCAAGACTTTGGTAATGGAGGGATGGAAGGAGTAGCCTTTGTGGGAGAAGGTAAGAACACATATTCCAAACCATGGCTTTTGACTTGGTGCATTAGATGATGAAAATGAGTCTCACCTCTTTATTTACATATGTTCATCTCTGTTGGTTCCCTGAGCTTGTAGATATTGTCAGCTGAGCAGTGTGAGGCATGTGACGAGAAGTTTTAATTTTATAAACTTCTAGGTTCATGCCAGCTTATGTCCTGGTTCTTTATATTTTCACACACACAAAGAGCATCTGCAGGCTGTGCAAAGCACTTGGGTCCTGATTTACGCTATTCTTGGATTAAGAAAAAAGAAGAGGCAGCAAATCTCTGAGAAACAGCTAAGAGAAGGCTATACACGTCTGGTTTTATGTCATGAGAAGCACAAATGCAAAATGGCTGGCGGAGTGTGTGTGTGCATACAGCCCTCTGGAGACGTAAAGATTTCAAGATTTTGTTTCACAGCTTCACGCATCTTATCGAAACCCTTGTTTAGCACCGAACAACTGCAGGGCAGTGTACCTGCTTGGCTATACCTTTTCTAATGTTGCATGTGCCTCTGGTCAGGTTACATCTTAGCGGGCTCGTTACCTCTTCTTCAGTCCTGCTCTGTGTGCCTGCTCTAAAGTGCCCTTTTCTCTAGCATGCAAACTCAAGAAATCATTCACCATCTCTTTCAGTCAGCATCAGAGAGAAATTAGGGAATACCTAACCTGAAGTCACCCTTTGGCATAGTAATTGTGGAGACATATTGTCTCTGTTTAATCCTTCAGAAGAATTGCTTTGAATGCGTAGGTGTGCGTAGCACAATAAGTGTGCTAGCATAAGTAATGTTAACAAAAATCTGGCAAAAGCAGTTACTTTGCTGCCTCATTGCTTCCATCATCATCTTTCTGTGTTTTTATCAATTCATCCTGTTAAATTCAGAGGGCTTAATCATGATCCAGAAAGACTTAGAGACTATCCTTTTCATTTGGATGATGGCAGAAGTTGGTTCTGCAACTGTGAGGTTGCGTATTTGAAGGAATAAAACATGTCTGAGTTTTAATACAGTGCAATATATATTCAACAAGTAATTAGTTCCATGTTATTTATGTTGCTGGTTGGCAAATATCAAACACATCAGGGCCTTGTGAGAATTAAAATGTTAATGACAGAAGTATAATTAAACTTCTTTAGCAGTAAAGAATCTTCAGAATTTCTTCAAAAGTGTTTGGTAACAGAAAGACATGAATTTTGAGCAAGGATGAGTCAGCAAAAATAAAGGTTTTCCTCTGTGCTGTCATTATGACTTTACCTGAATTGGAGCATTGTGATACTGGAGAGGGTGAGCTGTGCAGTGCTTACTCTGTTATATATCCTGGTGAGATAAGGAGAGAAATTGCAACTGTGATGCTTCAGGCTGCCCCTGAGACACTTCTGGCCTGCTCTGGTTGTGGGACTGTGGATTGTCTGCACTGCTCCTTCTTAAGGCTCATGCTTAAGCAGTGCAGACACTTGAATTTTGTTTCTTTGACTGCTTTAGTCACAGTTGAGATAATTGCTTAGGAGTTCACAGGTGATGGTGGCTGTTTTTCTGGTTTTTTTGAGGGAGGGAGGGGTCTTTTCTCCTTAATTTCAGAAACTGTATTATCTTTTTTCCCTTTCTCTACCAGTCTTCCATGAAACCTGCTTTTGATATGCCTTAATAGGAATACAGCAGGCTTCCTGATGTTCAGAAAAGATGAAGACATCATGTAAAAAGTTATTAAAAAAGCTGTTATTAGCCTAGTGGTCTCAGGACATAGGGTTATACATATCAAAACTTGAGAGGGAACTTTTTTCTTTATTTAGACTTATGGTGTCAGAAAAAGGAATTCCTCTAGGTTTATTGTATCATAAATGCAAGTATGTATTTTAACAAAAAAGGTCTAAAGTGCTAAAGTCTGGCTTTATCACAAATCTGATCAAGCCTTCACTGCAGCTAGTAGTGTCTGGATCAAGTTTTAAGTTTCTGTTTCATCAGTTCTGGGTATAAAATTTAAAGAGTATTTATGACTGCTTCACAGCTGAAGTTTTAACATGAGTAAGAGAGAAGGTAATACTTAATCTTGTCCAGAGCAGTAGGTTATCTTCTAAGCTTTAAAAGCTTATGGTATTGGTGAACTATTCTCAATGCTATTTTCATATTAAACAGACTATAACCAAAATTTTTGTAGTTCCATTTAGTTTTCACATGTCTCAGAAGACTACAGAATCTAGAATGGTTTATTTATGGGAATTTTGTTCATAAAGTAGCAAGACTGACCTCTTCAAAATGTTATTACATAAGCAATGTCTCAATTGCCACATTGTCAGAACCATATGTGTGTCTGTTGCGCGTCCATCCTCAAAGAGCTTAGACACTTAACTGTAGTCTTAAGATACCTACAGAAACAAAGAAATAAATGTGGCCTATTTATTTACCACAGGAGAGTGGGAAAGCAGCATGAAAAGCATGGAAGTGTGCATTAGTGGGAAACTTACGCTAATGGAAGTTGGCATCTCATAACCTCTATGTTGGCAGAAGTAGTTGCACACCAGTAATCCCATCTGTAGGGTACTTGAACACATTACAGAGTTTTTTTCTAGGGGAAACAACACAGAAAAACTAACATGCTGTTTTTCAAGCTGCCAGTTGCACATATTCCCTGGTATGTAAGTACATTTCAGCAGTAGTTGATTATTTTATTTGCTTTGTGATTGTTTTAGGATGCATTTAATCTTCATGATGTCAAATTTTGTAGCTTCATCACTTTACACTGATTAAACTCAGTGTGTACCTTGCAAAGGGGAAGCTGAATGTAGTGGAAGTAGATATGATGGATGTAGTTAGCTCTCTGGGATCTGAGAAAGAGATTGTGACAAGTAGAAGACAAGTCACGCTAAAGATAAGATAAAGCAAGTTGGAAGTTAGAAAGTAGCTTGATGTAGATAACCTAGCAAAGAGAGATGGAGATTGACAGCTGGAAGATAAGATAGGGTGCATGCATGCCTTGGCAAAAGGGCAGCTAAGAAAAAGGTAAATAATACTAGAGAGTAAGAATGAACAGCTAAATGGTAGGCAGAGCTGTCCCATCCAGAGCAGATGTCAGAAAAGTAAAGCTGTGCAGCCAGGTTGAAACATAAAGTGGGCTCAGGGCTTGGTCCCCAGTGGATATTGCATTCTGTCTCAGCTACTTGCTATGCTTACCATACAGGATGTGGTTTAAATCTCCTTAAAACTGTGTTATCTAAGCATTGGAATCCAGTGCTTGAGCTCTAGGCTCTTTGGATTATTGGAATAGTTACTCTTCCATAGGGACTTGTCATGTCATGCAGCACCCTGTGGACATGGAAAACAAGCAACAGTCAGGGAGTTTTATCTCCTAAGTGTGCTTTCTTTCACAAGAAACTGATTAAAGACACAATGATTATCATGGAATCATTAAGGTTGGGAAAGACATCTAGGATTGAGTCCAACCATTAACCCAGCACCACTGTGTTCACCACTAAACCATATTCCTTAACGCCACACCCTAACCTTTTGCACACTTCCAGGGATGGAGATTTTGCCAGTTACTGGGGGGCCTGTTTGACTGCCTGATCACCCTTTGAGTGAAGAAATTATTTCTAATATTCAAACTAAACATCCTCTGATGCAACTTGAGGCCATTTCCTTTGGTCCTGCCACATGTGTCCTGGGAGAAAAGACTGACTTCCTTTCAGGAAGCTGTAGAGAGCAATAAGATCCCCTCAAGCCTCCTTTTCTTCAGACTAAACAACCCCAGCTCCTTCAGTCATTCCTCATAACACTTGTGCTCCAAACCTTTCACCAGTGTTATTGCCCTTCTCTGGACTTGCTGCAACACCTGACTGTCTTGTTTCGTTTCTCAAGAGCAGGGGCAGACCTCGTTCCTCCTGCTCCACAACTTGAGGACAAAGCCTGTGGTGACTGAAAGTGTATTTATAAGTTGCTTTTTACAATAGAGTTGTAGTTTAGTTTTTTTTAAGGGCTTGACTAAATGACGATACATATGTTCATATAGTTTTGTCTTCTGTTGTCAAAGAACAACTAAGAAAACTAGGTACCAGTTTACTGTGGAGATAAAAGAAGTAAGTGAATTGTTAGCACAAGGATGTCATTTGATGCCTGAATGGGACTGCTGTTGGGCATAGGCTCAACATACTTGAACATCAGGCTTGAGTTCAATTGTCTGAAGTTGTCCATAGACATTGCTGTGCTACTCCCTACCATTCTGTGAAGGCTGGTCTAAAATGCCCAAGCACTTGTAGGGTGGATGACTCAGAAAGTGAGGTTAAGGAGAAAAAAAAAAAGCCTGGTGAACATAAGGTGTATTGATTCCTGTAAATCTCTGTCCATACTTGGCTTTAAACTAAATCTGGCTTTCTAACATTAGATTTGTACATTACTAAGCAATTTAGGTGAGAATAGTGGGATTCTAGTAGAAATAACTAACTTCTAAAAAGTTTAATAATATGGTTTTCAAAAGTAGGTTTTTAAAAGCTTCAAAGGAACTTAACATTTAGGTCTCATTGAAAGTCAGTGATAGGCAGTTGCCTGCCATGAAAAGTACTATCCTGAGAAAGTAGCTTCACATAGTGTAGATATTGTAAAGTGAATTCAAGTGTTTCTGCATGATTAGTTTCAAAATTAAAAGGTGTGTCTCAGCTGTTCGTTGCAAAGACAGTTTTTCATTGTTCTGAAGCTCTAAAGGAAAACAACAATCCAAACATGATTTCATGAAATTAATTGCACTTGCATATGACTGGGTCTTCTCTTCAGTGTTATTGAATGACTTACAGGGAGGCCCGAGAGGGGCTTGTGTCAGCTGCACATACAATTTTAATGCATAAACTTGCATCCTGCATCAGACAACTGTTCTGGAAAGAGCAGTCTTTCTCATGAGAGTAAATCTGAAGAAGGGGAAACATTTAAAGAAATGAAGTTAAAGCACTTTACTGTTTTTTTAAAAAAATTTGGAGTAATTTCAGAATTTATACTTCATAGGTGCAAGTCAGAACTGCTGTACTTTCAAGCCAGTAACTTCATACTAGATGTGGTTATAACCCTTGAAGTTTCACAAATTATTTGTTCGGTTGTTTTTGTGGTTTGGTTTTTTTTTTTTTTTTTTTTTTTTTTTTTTTTTTTTTTTTTTTTTTTTTTTTTTTTTTTTTTTTTTTTTTTT
>JAWWEW010000112.1:35218036-35231676 GCA_035583185.1 Anabacerthia variegaticeps | reverse complement strand
TGGGTTTGGGGTTTTTTTTTTTTTTTTTTTGTGTTTTTTTTTTTTTTTTGTGTTTTTTTTTTTTTTTGGTTGTTTTTTTTTTCCTCAAAGCAATTCTGTTCCTCTGTGTTCCCTGCATGTCGGGTTGATTTGCAGAGTGGTTTTTGTGCTTGCTGGTCAAAGCAGTCACCCCAGTGTTCCCCTCTGAGGGTACCCTATGTGATCCCTTATGTGATCCCCTATGCTTAGCTGAGCACTGAGCCAGTGCACAGGCTATGTTGCCCATGGGGTCCTCAACCAAGTATTGGAGAGGGGTTACAGCACTGACTGCTTCCATTTACTACTTTCTTTCTATTGTGCTGAATTTCTCAGTAATGTGGATGTAGGCAATGAGGATTTATATTTGGGTCCAGGCTTGCATTTCCTTCTTAGTCTGCAGCTTACACTTAGTTCTCAACCTCAATATCTATAAAATACATGTCCAACATCAGGTTTATGCTGTTCCTTTATTTCAGTGCCAGATTCCAGACTCTTTACTGAGGCTGCAGAAAATTTAAGAGACCTAGTCTGAGGTCTAGGATTTCTGCTTATGGTGTCTATTTTTGAATGTAAGGCACTACAGACAGCACTCACAAAAACTTGGGGATACTGAAAGTTGTCTGGTAATTGCATTTTATAAACTATAGCCTGTTTCACTGGCCTTTCTATAACACTGGTGCTGAGAGCTAAGATTAGTCTTTCTGATAATTTCTACTTCATGTGATCTGCAGCTGGCATAAGATTTCCAGTTGGGGTAGGTTGCTGGAGATTATATTTTGTTTGCTATGGTGCACTACCCAGTTCGTCACCTAAGTCTTGAAATCTGTGGTCCTAAGTCTCATGTTAAAGCAGATCAAGGAAGACCAGGAGGTTGCAGCACTGTTGTCTTTAATCTTTTTATTTATTCCTTCATTTCTTTTTGAGCATTATAATATTTCATCTGCAAAACAGATATGAAATCCTGTGATAAAAGAGCATGTTAACATTTTGAAGTTCATGGTCTGACTTACGGTGAGTTTGCTCTTTGAATTTTCCAGCTAAGGGTGTGAAGAGGTAAAAAAAAAAAAAAAAAAAAAAAAAACAAAAAAAAAAACACCCCACAAACTTTTTAAGTTGAAGTGAATAAAAGGCTGAATGATTCTTTTCTATCAACTATATAATGCAAGTTATAAGACTGAACATTGAGAAATGTCTTCATCTGATGCTTTTGCTAATTGGATGGGCAGTCAGTGATTAGGTCAACCTTGCCTTCCAGAACAAAAAAGAACAATGCAGTCCTTCAAATATCTAGGCTGTAGCCAGAAGGTGTTACAGCAAAAATATAATGGAGTGTGAAACAGCCAGGGGAGAAAAGTGAAGCTTATCACAATGTCAAAAAAATGCATTATGAGAGGCGCCCATAATGAAGATGGAAGGAGCTGAAGTTACACTCTTTGTTGTCTCTCTCTTCTAATACTATTTTAGAAAGTATGCCAGCCCAGCTGGGAATTTACAGTGGAACTGTAATCTGAAGTGCTGTGTTCCTCCCTTAATTTACCTAGTGCTGCAGTCAATCCTGTCAGCTTGACACTTGCTCTTGAAGTATCTGTGCTGATTAAAACAGCTCAACAGAACTCCTTCCTGATTTGAAGAACAATCTTTCAATAAAGCCACACTAAAATGGAGCAAAAATTAGCCCTTGTGCATTCTTGCAGTTGGGCATCAACACTTTATAAGGGAGTGATAGAGCAGCCCATCTGAAAGCTACACATGGCAATTATAAAGCTGTCAGAAGCAGAGCCTGTAGAAAACAGAAGTTTGATGGAAGTCTTCTCTTGAGAGTGCCTGCCTATCAGGAAGAAAAGTCTGTGGTGTAATAAGGGTGGAGACCTCTGCTGAAATGTCACTCCTTCCAAAATACTATTAGCTGTTTTTCTGTATGGCTCAGGTTTTGCTTTTCTGTTTACTTATTTGCTTTCTTATTTACATGAACCACATAAATTGCTTGATGTTCTGTGCAGGGTGCATCACCTGCATATTTCCTATAGCCTGCCTGCTCAGCATGGTGGGAGCTCTTGCTCTAATGGCTTCAGTGGCACAGCTTGATATGAGGGACAGAAGAGTCTGGCTGCTTTTGAAGCAGTTTTGTGTCTCATCTCTCTGGAAAGAATAGCCAATGAATTTAAACTGGTTTTAAATTCAAAAAAGAACAGATAAATGGCTGTTTTTCTTTAGAAAAAGGGAATGGATGGTATTTCAGATGTCAGTTAAATGTGATTAAGAAGCTTCTCACCATAACTGGGGCTATAGAGAGAGTTTGGGTATTGTGCTGAATTTATTCAAATTGAGTGCACTGATGGGTAGAAAAGCACACTGTTTGAGTATAGTCTATTGTAATTTCAAGAGAAAATGAGGTATTTTTACTTCCTTTTTGCTGCCCACCATTTGTTATACACATTTGTCATATTGCACAAAATGGCATTTCAATATACTGTTAGTGGAGAACATTTTTGAAAAGTGCTTATGACTCAAACCATTTGGAAAATTACATTTTAACTAGATGTATGGATTTTGTGTTAGGAAATTTGTTTTAATGTAATAGTTAAAATTCTGGTAGAAATCTGTGGTAAATGCCTAACAGAAGCAGTAAACATAATTTGCCTGACCTGAGGAACAGAACTTGCATAGCTAACACAAAAGAATAGGAACATGAAGAAATATAGAAAAAAATTGAATTGGATGTAATTTGATACTACTTCCAGGCACATATTTATATTTTTATTTACTCCTCAGAGAGATCAGCAAGATTTATAAAGGGGAAATATAGTAGAAATTTTTACTGCTGTTATGGGAGAAAAAACAAATAGTTTAGTTAGTTGCACTAAATATGTAGTTCACTGAAGTGTGCAACAGGAAAGTTAGTAACACCAGTACCAAATTAGAAGTTCTTATACCCCAATAATGGAATTCTTGAAGTGAGAATATGGAACGGAAGATGCTGTCTTTGTACAGTAGTATTTTTGGTGCTGTTATACTCTCAAAAGGGCAGCTTCTTCTATTCTTTTTTCTGAAAGAATGCAGTTTTTACCATCAGCTTGCATGTGGAACAAATACATTTATTATTTTTGGAATGACAGCTGTGTTGTCCTTCTCTCTAAATATACAAGTCTGGACTAATTCAACATCTGAGATTGAAAAAAGTATGCATAAATTATGAATGAATGTAAAAATATTGGAAAAAGTAGTTAATACAGTACAACTGTACCACAGGACATTTGTGCCTGGCCTCAATGATTGTGAGCCCAGTGATGTTAAAGGTTACTTAATGAAGGTTTGTTCAGCATAACTTTGGGATTAGTCTTACTCCGTACCTAAAAGCAGCTAAAACCCTGAGGGATTTAGGCAAGTAGAACTGGACAAGAAGCCATAAAAGCTTTGACGCATCACGTATCATGTATTCTACATGTGCTATACATGAAAAGCTGTGTTATTTTCAGTTGTGAACTATTATGGCTTCTTATTACAGTTTTCCCATGCTGTAGGTGTAGTAGAGGGGGAAAGAATGGGAATCTTGAAAATGTTAACATGGTGAGGAGGAGTATGGAGGATCCAGTGGTGGGTAGGTTACCTGGTAGACTGGCTCATTAGTGATTTGAAGGACTTTGGAATACTTGGAGTTGTCATTAAAAAAATGAGTATTTGGGAAATTTTTTGAGTTTTAGAGATGATTGAGTGTGGAGTAGAAGCCTATACACTGAGCAGCTATGATTATAAAAAATGGTAGACAAAGTTATTAATACTAAATATTAATATTTTTAAAAAAGAAGACTCTTTCCAGGTAGAGAAGAAGAGAAATTGTATTTAGTCTAGCTGTGTTCTTTGTAGTTCTTTTGAATTGCAATTGAATATATGAATAATGTTGGTAGCTACTCCGACTGACCTAATAATTAGCTCTATTCCTCTCTCACAGCTGCAAAATCTGGAAAGGGTTAAAAAATGGCCTAATTGCCTTCCTTGTCTGTGTTTAGCAGGCAGAAATAGCTGCTTAAAATAAATAAATAAATAAAAATTGCAAGAGAAAACAGAACCAGAAACTTCTTGTGGTTATGCAGTAATAAGACAAGAGGTGACAGACTTTAGTTGCATCACAGGAAAGCTCGCTTAGATACTAAGAGGTTTTGGTTGGCTTGGGATTTTTTCTATTACCAGTAGAGTGTTCAAAACACTGGAAAAAGGCACCAGAGAAGTTATGCAGCCTCCATTCTTGGAAATGTTAAAACTTGCCTTGTCAAGACTGAGTGACTTGAGCTCAGTGGTCATTTGAATGAGGTGCTGGACCTCCAGAGATTACATTCTGTGAAAATATCCAACAGTGCAAATCCTATCCTAGCAGTGCATACACTGGGAGTAAGATGCACTCTTTTTCTCTAACTTAGGACCACTTCATAAATAAGCCTGTTCCAGAGGGTATATGGAGCTATTACTGACAATAAATGTCTCTTTATAAAAAGAACTAATATTGGCAGGCAAGCTAGGTTGTACTCCTAGATAAAACCATGAAACAGAATGGAAGGAGAAGATTGGTATATTGTAGCTATTTAAATGTTAGGATTTTAATGCATCACTTGATGCAGTATCTCAGAGTGATATTTGCTTGATTAATTTAAATTTGGGTGGACATCTGATGAAGATCTGAATACTCAGACCAAAAACTTCCTGAGAGACTGGAAAAAAAGGTAAGGACTGATTTCTCCACAGCTAGGCCTTTATACATATATAAAGCTACTTTGGGTTTTATATAACTTCCCTATTAGGATAGAAAGAGAAGATGTAATGGTAACAGTTATAATAGTGATGAGAGTGGACTTGGAGCAGACTTGAGCCTTGGAGTGGACTTGGACTCTTTGCCCCTCAATCACTGATGTATATACTTTGTGTGTTCCTGGTGTCTGAATGTTTTCAGTAAGTTGACTACTAATTACCTCCGAGTATAAGCATATGCTAATAACATTAAGAGATAATATCAACTTGAAGTGAATTGCATGCATCACTGAAAATAGGAGAAGAACAAAATGAGTCAATAAAGATATAAATTAGCAATATGATATTCCACTTGGTAAAAAAAAGTGAAAATTTGAGAAAATATAATCCAAAGCTTAGATAACCATAAGGGAGATAAAATGTGAGAAGCTGAAAGTATTTCTAGTCTTAACAAAAAGGAAATAAATTTTTGCTGTGTATTGGAGTTTTGGTTTCAACCTACAGCCATGTGCTCATGCACAAATGAATAGATGGCAGAAGGATATGCTTTTTCTGGACAGCATAACTACAGTGTGAACACTCCTCTGTTTCTGTAGAGCACATGGTGTGTTTTTTGGGGGTCTGACCTTTCACTGATTTTTCTTCATCAAATGTTCTTCAGTTCTTAGTTTTGCTTTTCTTTAACTTCTTTCTCACATATTGATAATTCTGTACTGCTGAGCTGAACCTCTCATGTCTGTTACAGATGGGTAGCCATGATACAGACGAAAATTGGATTTGAGAAGGGGAGATGAGAGTTTAATCAGAAATGTCCAGGCATGCAAGTTACAAGTCAGTGTAAGAAGTGCTATGTGAAACACAGTAGACTTTATCTATAAACTATTAGGAGAGCAATGTGTTGGTTTTGCTGAACTATTAAGCTAGAGTGACAAGTTGCAGGGGAAAGAGAAAGTGATTACTACATATCTTCATAGCCTCACATACTGTCTAAATAGTGTCTCAAACTAATTAAACAAAAGTTCTTGTTTTAATGAGCCCCAGATTGCTGCTGTCTATCACAAAACTTGCTTTCTCACTGTGGTTTTGTGAGTGGGGAATCTTCTGTGCCTACTGACTGAAGGCTGGTGTTAAATTCTCAGAATGCCCTTGAATGCATCAGTGCAGGTCAGAGAAGAGACCCTCTTGCAAACGATTATAAGTGCAGTTGTGAAAAAAAGAAGGCAACATTTTGTGTGCTCCTCTCATAAGAACCATTTAAAATTAATGGAGTTTGTGATTCATACTTCTGCCTGGATAGCTGGGAGACGGAATTTGTTCTCAGTGGTACTATCCATGCTTGAGACAAGGCAGCTTTGGGGAAAAAGTTCACATGTGCCCTTGATTGCTGCCACCTTCCCTTTTCTTAAGCAAATATGTTCTGTGCATTATGTGGCAAATTCTCTCTGGAGTTGTCAGAAGCATCCGGTGAAGATGTCTACTTTGGTAGTTAGGGTGGTATGTCTGTAACTTGTAGAGAAACAAGAGTTTCAGTAATTACCGGAATTATTTTTAAATAAAAGTGATACATGGCAAGCAAAGGATATCTGCCTTGGGAATTTATTTTTTCTTTCATCCTTTCTTTTTTCCTCATCTCTTTCCCCCATAGTGGACTTTTTTCTTGGCTATTCAAAGAGAATTTTTCTTTTCTCTCTCTCTCTTAGAAATGGTTCCTGTGCAGCTTAGGTGAGATATGGGCATTGTTTTGCAGTAAGGAGCTCAAATGCTTTAGGAGAGATGGGAAAAAGAAGCCATGAAGGTAAAAGTGTTAGTTGCCCTTGTCAGATTATTGAGGTTAAGAATGGTGAGTATTAATTGTGCTGTATTACCGAAGACATGCTCCTTCACTCTGAAGAGATTAGTCAGCTCTGTGGTGTTTCTCCATAGAGGGCTCTTCAGTGCTTGAGAATCTCTACTCTCAGGCTTTTCAGCCTTTAGGATGATTAAACTTTCTTTGTATCTCTTGAAGAGAAAAATATGAAGTGCAATAGAGAGTAAAAAAGAGCTTTTATTTTTAGGAGGCTAATTATGTGGATATTAGCCTGACAAAGTATCATTCAGTCTGTATGTGTTTGGCCCATATGAAGATAATATTTAGCTCTCCTAATTTGTAATTTATCTCAAGCCTCAGGGACACAGCAGAATTACTCAGAGAAGTCACATATGAAATTTTGTGTGAGATATAATCTCCAAAGATGAGGCTGAGTTCTTAATTTCCTACACTGCCCCAGAGAACATCAGCCTAACAGTTGTCTGGCTATGTGGTGGTCTCCAGTCATCTGTGTGTGTTTTCTCCTCTGATAGGTGTGAGTATTCTTTATGTATGACATAAAAAATTAGTGAACTCATGAATTAGACTATTGCTGTTTTGAACAGTTTGAATATGACCTGGTTTTGTGCCTTAAGCTCTTATACTCTTATTCTCTTAAGCTCATTAAAACTGCTACAAGTAGCCATATTGATGACATCTGGGATAGCTGGGATATTCACCTAATAAATTCTCTGCTATTGCATGGGACTGGACTAGGGACACTGATGGTGTGTGTTTTTAACCTCTTGACATGGTTCCTGATATTTATAGTTTTGGTTTTTTACTCAAAGTGAAGTTCTCTTTAGGAAGTTATGTGTTCATGGTCATTGGGATACTCGCTTGCATAGGGAATGAATACTTTGTGTTCCCTTCAGTGCTGAAGTAGGAAATTTGGAAAATAAACTCATCGTTCCTGTCTGTATGCTTTGCCTAGGTAAATGAATCTGCAGTTGACAATGGAGTTTAATTTGAGCCTATACTACTATTTTATAATCAGCCATTGGAGTAGAATAAGGCTTGCTAGTAAGAAAAGCAATTAACTTTACAGATTAATATATTTTTCCAAATTAGAATTACATTGTTGCAGTTAGAAAGCTGTAAATGACACTGCAATCTGTGTTTATCTGCACAATCTAAATGTCATGAAGTGGCTTAAAGGAATACTTCAGAGCAAGGGGACAAATATTTAAGACCTGCCTGAAAAAGATTGCTTTATGTCTGCTTGTTTTGCTAGGGCTGTTCCAAGATTTTACTAAAGAAATCAGCTAAAATGTTTTTGGAAACCGTTTCAGATTGTACTTCACAGCAGACTGTGTATGCAGTAGCATTAACTGCTGCTGCTGAGAATGGCTTAAAAATTAGTAAAAACTACCTGTTTCAGTGCAGCACTAATAAATCCTTCTTACTTAAAAATAAACAATTAAATTTGAATAAACTGTTAAGTTGTTGCTATGTAAGTAGACTTGCTATGTAAATAACCTTGCCTCTGAGTTTTTAAACATATTTTGGGGAGCAGTTGGTTTCAACACTTTTAGGAAAAACTGTCCTGTGTCCTTCATTGGCATTCTCTGCTTGTTTAAGATGAACTGAGAGGTACAGCTGGCTGAGGAGACTAAGCTTTTGGCTGCACTTCTCTTGTTGGTCTATTGAGCCATCAACTTGTGGAGAGAACTTCTGATACACTTTTTCTTTTTTTTTTTTTTTAAAAAAAAAAAAAAAGAAATAACTAAATAAACATAGATGGAAATTAGAAGTGGGAGGGAGTACTGGCACCAGACTTGTCATGAAAATCATTTGCCTAACCCTGGAAGGGAGAGCTTTAAGAAGATATGTCAACGATATACACAATGCAAAAAGACCAGCTACTTGTACGAATCTTGGACTCTGCTCTGGATCTACTCATCCAGGAGTTGAGAAAAGCAAAATCAGTGTTTCAAACAGCAAATATTTTCCTGGACCTGGACCAAATCAATTCATTTTGAAAACATACTGCTTGACATAGCATATTCAGAAGTTTCACACTTCTATTAAGCCATAAAATATATTTGTCCCTCCAGACGCTACATGGATCCTTACTATTTCCATATTAATAAAACGTTCTGTTCACTTACAAAGAAGTCAGCATAGCTTTAAAAGATCTATTTTAATGTATCCTAACCACCTCTTGAAAGTACTATTTAGTTTGATTTTGTTACTGTAATTATACCGTGTTCAAAACCAGCAGTTGAATGACTTGATTTTATACTAATTAAAGCCTTCAACCTTTTTATTGTGAATTGAAATGTAACAGAAAAGTACAATAATTAGTACTTGATTGTATAATTTTAAGTTATGTAAATTGTACAGCTATGAAACTACTCTAAGTGGAACATGGCTCATTTATTTTTAACTAACAGACAATGTGTAGTTCATTTTATATAAGGATATTTGAGATGCGTAATCTGGAATATCAGTAAACCTTAAGAACCCCTGTGAACTGGAAATTTCTGCATCTAAAAAGGTAAATTGTCTTTTGATACAGCTCAAGTCAGACAAACATCCCTGTTGGTCTGCACTGCAGTCTGAAGTGGAGGAGGTTGGAGGAAGTAAGAGGAACTGGTGGTAGCTCGATGAGTCTGTGTTGTCCAGGACACCTCATGATGGTACATCCGTGGCACGCAGGTGTGTGAGCGTTCTCACTCTTATTCTGCTCTGGTCTTTTCTCTCGCAGACTAACTGTAGGGCAGAATGGCAAAAACCACTCTCTCAGATTGGCACATGAGATTTCAGGTGGCATTGAGAATTCTTCACTGATCAGCTTTAGAACAGTTTCTGTTTTGTCTTCCTCCTAGTAGCTCAGTTCTGCTCTTCTCCCAAATGTGCCACGCATGTTATTAGCTGGTGATCAAATGTGCAGCATGGCAGGACTCAAAACTGGGAATGCTCTGAAACAGCAATTTTGGACAAAAGTCAGAAAGGTTTAAGATCTGGTTTTGTGCTGTTGTGTAATAAATGAAACTAAGACTGTTTGTAGAGCATCCTTGAGCAAACAATCTATTCAATTGGACAGAGGAGCTATTGGTAGAGTGGGTAGGAAATCTAGGTTTTGGGGAAGAATTGTGAGGTGTCTTGCACTGATGGAAAATTCCACTCTGGATTCCTCAGGGTCTGTGTGGAGTAGAAAAGAATATGCACATTTGATGGAGAAAATTGCTGTTTTAGGGGTTTTTTTGGCTAAAATTCAGCTTGCCCAAGATCATTGTAAATTCTTTGGGATATGGTCCCAGGACTGTTCTTCCCAGATACATTAAGTCTGGATTAAGAGTATCTACTAAGGATCAAAACTGCAGAACTACATAATGAAAAGCATTTATATTATTAACTTGCTCTGCCAATTCACCTCTTCAAAAATTTGAATGGGGTAAGTCTGTAATATGTACCAGGAGTTCTGGATTAGATAGTCTGTGTACAACACTTGAACTTTACTGAATCTGTATCTTCAGCTCTCGGAATAAAGGAAGCCCATATTCCAATTAGCGCACCAAGAAAGCAACTGCATGTCCTTGATGAATCAGGATCTGCATCAAATCTATAATGCCATCGTCCCAGTACATGGTTTAATTCTTCTAGAATTTATGTTCATGAGCAGAGTAAGTCAATTAGGAGATATATCTATGAACCCTTCATAAAGAGTCCTGGGTTTGAGAAGAGATGTGAGAACATGTCCCATAATGCATTCATTGTCCATGTACTTAGGATAACTTAGCTCCTTGTGTCAACAGGCATATTTGCCAGAAAAAAACATACTGCTGAGTTTCTGATTAACTATTTTGCTAAGTGATAAGAAAAATGTGTTTCATTTTTTCTGTGGGAAAAGTAAAAGGTCAAGTCAGCCTAGAAGTTTTAAGTAAATAGAGGATGAAAAATAGGTATTTATCTTTAACATGATTTGTCAGTAAATTTCAGTTAAAACTTATTCTTTAAAACAGTATCTGGAGGACAGGCAAAGTTTTGACTGTGATAACTTCTTTATTATTCCTACTCTGTGTCTTTCATAATAAATTGATTTTGCTTGTATAAATGGTTCTCTGCAATAATTTTGTTCCTGTTCATTAATGATTCAGACTTACCTGTGAGGCTGACATGTACAGTTTGGAACAACAGGGAAAAAGAATAATGTACTGAGAAATTAATAGTTCACTTTCCTTTGTTCACTTGATATATGAGATAACTAAATCACTGAATTTAGACTGCAATTTTTTATCTCTAGAGCTTACATGCAGAGCAGTTTGAAGTTCTCTAGCTTTGCTCTTTTCATGGCTTTTAATAGCTTGTTTTGGCATCCTTGTTATCAGATACCATATCTGCATTTTAATCTGTTTTTCTGTTTGTCTTTAAGTGTGAAAACTTTACTTTCAAAAATCAGCAAAATAAGTGATAGTTTTTTTGATAGTGACAGGAACACATAATTTTTAGTATTATTCTCTCTTTAGGTATTCTGAAGGGAAATTTTGCTCAGTTTTGGGGCACACATGAAAGATTATTTATTCAAGCATTTGCTTGAGAAAGAAAATGAGCAATTTCAGTTCCAAGACAGGGCCTGGGAAAAGTCCTTTACTAATCCCCTTCCAGGCCTTCACTTCTGCTTTTCAGCAAACCTCTCCATGGTCAGTCCCTGCTACACCACACTAATTTCTCTCTTCTATATTTTAGCTGATCTTGTGTGGCACTAAATCAAATGCTTTTTAAAAATACAGATAGGTTGAATACACAATTTTCTCATCTCCAAAAAATTTGTGCCAGCCAAAGGTGTTGTAGCAGATTGTGATACCTCTTTCTTGATTGTTTTCCAGACACACATTTCTGATGTGCTGCCTGATAAGGCCAACTCCAACCCTGCAGTTACTTTCTTGTTTTGCTTGAGCTGATTTCTAACGGTAGAGCTCTTCTGAGCAAGGAAAGAGTATTTTTACCATATTTTCCCATTGCTGAGAGTCTCTAGTGCTGCTTCAAGCTATCTTAGGTAGTGATAAAAACTCCTGACACTGTCCTGTACCTCTATATTATGACAGAGTCAATTATGTTGCAAAACCCAGTTTGACCTGATGTGATGGATAAGAGGTTTCCCCGAGGGAACTATCCCTGTTGTTCTTAGTTCTGTTTCTGCAATTCAGGAGGCTGTTGATTCTCAATGTATCCACCTACAATCTCAGAAAGTCATACTATCTTATCTCTGTGTACAGAGGAAGGAGGCTAATAAGTTTTAGTATTTCTACTCGACTGGAATGGTACCTGTGAAACCTACCTGCTGCATATACAAGATTGAACTTCTATGAGCATGAGAAATGGAGTCCTCAGTGCAAAGACTTGTCATTGCCATCTATCCTTTGTGGTCATTCAGATTACATTGTGCTCTTTGAGGCTGGTAGAGAGCTCTTTCTGCTGACAAAGAACCTTGCTGGTCTCAGTCCTTTTAAATCAGTATAGAGGGTTAAAAGACGGGTAAAATGAGCAGCGGAAATGGGTCTCTTGTTTCTTTCTTTCACCATGAAATAGAAAAGTATACCACTTTGAATCCCTGGGTAATAACTTAAAGCTGTAATGCACTGCCTTGTATGTTGTTGAATCCAATAATTTTATGGCAAGTGTCCTGTCTGAGAGTGTTGTGCAGAAGTTTACTATTTTTGATACGAAATCAATTAACAGCTCAGTTCTGTGACAGAGTTGTCTGAACAAAGCCTTTGGTCACGCTTGATCTTTTACACTTGCTGAGAAGAAAGACTCAGGATATTTGCTAGGCTTGGCTCAGTAAGGGAGATAGGAACCTTCATTCTACTCTCTCTGTTTGCACAATGGAGAGGAGGCAGTGAAAAGCATGAAGTTCTCTAGAGCCTGGCTAATGGCTAATTACAAACTGTTTGAAAGACAAGTTGACAGGCTGATTATTCTTCCCCATTGGCCAGAAGACTGAGGTGTATGTGAATGCAATTTCATGCACTGTAATCTCTCTGGTGTAAGCCTTCTGTAAGTGCTTTGGGATGCTTTTACTGCTTAGAGGCATTCTGGCTTTGTGGAAGCTGTATGGCTGAGTGCTTCTCCCCATGGAAAGGCTGCTGGCTGAAGTAGCTTAGTTGCTCGTAGTATGAACTATTTTTTTTATCTGTATTTTTTATAAACTTGGCAGGATTATCCTTCAGCTGTTGCTGTGGATCTGTTTTTCCATGTGCAGTTTGTGGGGATGCATGAGGGCTAATTTGTTGCATTTATTTGCCTTGGGATGGGGTTTAGATGTCACTGAGACTTGAGCAGAGGTGCCAGGTCTTCTACTACATCTCTCCATATCCCTAAAGTGTGATTACCTCAAACTATTTGGGATGATACCATTGGCATGTGTTCCTGGAAAACATTGCTATTGGAATAACATTTGTGCTATGATTTTAAATACCAGTATAGCTTTGGAGCAGCAGACAGTTAAGATAATTTGCTAACTTTTTTTAAGGGATTGAGAGATTAGCAGTTTTCAGTTCTTTTCCAGTGTCTTTCTCACCATAAACTTTCAACTTATTTTAATTAGTATGTGTGTGCTGAATTAAAGGTAAACCTGTGGGAGAAATGAACCCAGGCTCAAGAGAGATTACAAATCAGAGTTACAATTTAATAAAAAGATTACAATAAATACAATAATACAGAGAAAAAATGGTTTTAACCCACAAAAACAGGTGTATAACCCAGCACCCTGGGTCATGAACAAAATGGTGTTCATTAGCCCCCGTGCTGAGCACCACGTGGTCCCCTTGCCTGCAAAGTAAACGGAAAGGAAAATCCTGTTGGTGAGGGTGATGGTCACAGTCTGGTTGAGAGTGGGAGTCGCAGTCCTATTGAGGTTCTGATCCTCCTCTGGATCCCACAAGTGGTACCAGAAGTTCCCAAACCCCAAGATTATACATGCTCAGGTGGGAATGCCCAGTATCTCCCCCCAAGGTGGGGAGTTTCACAATGGGTGATTTAACTCTGTGAGTCATGGGATATTTTTTGAATCTTTAATGGTCTAGGTCAT
>JAWWEW010000112.1:35205818-35217936 GCA_035583185.1 Anabacerthia variegaticeps | reverse complement strand
CTGGGCAGCTGCTGCAAATGATCCATTATTAACAGTTCGTGAGAAATGACACAGTGGGTGTAGAATACACAGTTTTGATTACACTGGCATTATGATGGACTGGTCCCAGCCCCTATAACTAGGGCAAAGTGAAAAAGAACATTTGGAGCCATATCAGTCCATGATGGACCAATCCTTAAGGACTGTGATTTAAATGTGACTGTTTATTTAGCCTTCTGAAATTTGGCAAATGTTTTCTATTAATTAAATGTTCCAGAATTTTATAGCAAAATATCTGGTACTGATCTTTAGAGTTCCTTTCTTTGCATTGTATCAGATTGTTTTAAGTAAGGCTGATTGTCTGCATCTGACACAACTGAAAGTAGTCAGCGTAGCTGTGTAGGTGTTAAAATCACTAGTTCTTTCCTAGCTGTTAGGTGTCTCTGTAAATCATTAGTCTCCATTTTTATAATTGAAAATGCAGTATTGTAATACATCAGGATCATAGGAAATAACCATTGAATAAGAGATTTTCTAGATTTTGGAGTCATCTTCTTTCTCTCTTAAGTATTTGTGTGTGAGCAGACTACAAATTTCTTAACGTATGAAGCCCTGAATCTGGTAATACCTCAGTTTAGATTTTACAGGCATGTCTTTAACCTAGTCTGCTTTTGTTTTTTTGGGTTTTTTTTTGTTCTGTTTTTTTTTTTTTTTTGTTTTGTTTTCTTTTTTTTCCTTGCAAGAAAAGCCCTTGCAGTATCTCTCATGTGCTTATTCATCCTTATGTTCTCATTGTTTTCATAGAAGAAAAAGTAAGAAAAGTAAATGCTTTTGACAAATTCATGATGAACTTTGCAAGCAGGTATGATATAAGTAAAAAATTCATTTTATTATTTGTTCCAATGTATTTTATAGATAATAATGATACTGTAGTGTCTTTGCTTGTCTAATCCCCAGCTCTCTAAACTTTAAACTTCAGAGATCTTAGTCAGCTTTCATTAATTCCTGAAAATAATATTGGACAGCTCTCAGACTGCCCTGGCAAGTTCCTGAAGTAATCAGGAGTAAATTTCTTCAAGAGAAGTTGATTCCACACTTAATGTAGTCTCTGCTATATAGTCTTATGTCAGATGAATTATGGTAGCTCGAAACATGTTGTAGTCAGACAGGTTCATTCTGAATGAAAATCTGGGGATTTGCTAAGGTCCCAACTCCAAATTGGTTTGTACAGAAAAGACATCATTATAAATTTATAAATGGAATAGCAATGGATTGCAGAGAGATGTCCAATAGTACTATGGAGATAAATGTTTAGTGCATTTTCCTTAACAGCTTTATTAATTCTATGAATAGTCAAATATACAACGTATTAGTTAAATATAAAGGTGATGCTAAATGCAGAAACCTTTGCAAATGTATGAGATGGTGTGGGGAAAAATGCTGGGGTACCTACAGAGCTTTGAAAATGGGTAAAAACCAAGAAAACCCACTAATTTCACAGATCTACTCTGGGAAAATATAGTATAGATAATATATTTGGTGCAAAAATAATTGGTAATAAAATTATTTAATGTTTCTTCATATTCTCTTGAACTATTAGTGCTTACCTGGTGCTCGAGAGCCATAATCATTTTTAGTGCTTGAATTTCAAGGCATTAACAGTGATCACAAATCTGTATAGACTTAGAACAAAGTTTGACATATTGATTCTGCCTGAAGGGGAGACCCTTAAAAGAATTTAGGGTTGTTAATTCTCTGACTTACTTAGAATTTGAAGATCTTGGCTTGTAATGGTAATATAACTTTCCCTTGTGATGTTTCTTCATATCAAGCTTAGACAGAACTTAGATAATCTTTCAGCAGACTAATATACTCATGTGTCCTACGTTGTTGTAATAGTGATAGAATGTTTTGAAATTTCAAACTATTTGTTTCAAACAATGTACAATTTTTCAAAGGTTTTTGAAAATAGAGTGAAATATGCAGCAATTGACATCTTCCCGAATAATTTGGGACTATTAATAAATACTAACTTATATCACAGTGAGTCTAGAAGAAACAGTAATATACCAGAAGCCTGACATTTGCTCTGGGTGGAAATAAGAGAAAAGTAATTCTACGAAAATAAATTATACTTTTAAAAATTACAACATTTTAAAACCTAAGGGGATGTAAATAGCTGATGTGTCAAACTGTGTATATAATAGTCTAAAATACACCATCACTTTCAAGATGGAGCTGAAAAGAAGTAGTTAAAATAACAGTACTTTGAAGGACCAAGAGAGAAGATTTTTGGTGACTATTATTCAGTCACCTATTAAAACTGGATAAACATGTGGTAAAGTTTCTTGAAAGTCTGTAAACTTGCACAAACCCCCCTGAAATCTAATGTAGATTGATTTATCAGTTTGTGGTCACTGTACATTATGAACTGTGTGAAAACACACGTATATAGTGGCACAGTGAGAGTTTAGTTAACCTTAAATATGGAATTCCTTGAACTTTCTTCATCTCATCATGTAGCCTTCTTAATTTGTCAATCATTCTTTGCCTGTTTTTTTTTTTTTTTCCACATAGGAGGGAGAAACAGTGAAGGAAAACTTCCAAGAAAATGAGTTTTCATGGGATGTTGGTGGGTCACCACCCCACTCCAAAAAAAAAAATCAAAAAAAAAAAAAATCAGAGAGTACCTGACAAATTCTTTAGCCTTCAGACTATTTGACTAGGTGCCTCTTGAATTTTGTCACTGGTGTTTGAAACTGTATTGGAATTTTCCTTTTCTTGGGCAGACTAATATTTGCTCTACCTAGAAATCTCAAGTATTTATCCCATTTGAACCAAGAGTTAGGGTTTCTGGACTGACATCCTGGCCGTTACTGCTCCAGCATATGGAGTGGAGTAATGGAGAGTAGTATAGGTGTTATATGGTCTGCATAAATGCTTTTTATTCCTGCAGTGTCTCCTTTGGTCTTCTGAACTGGATTATGTCTCAACTAATATTTCCCTATGATGGCACTGCCACTTGTCTAGAAAACTTGAGTAGCATGTAAGATCCTATGGTCCAAAATATAGTTACTATTTCACCTTTCCTGGATTTTGTGTGGCCAACAGCCTGAATCTGTCCTTGGTAGAAGTGAACAAGAATGTTCTAACTTTAGGAGAACTATGCTTGCTTGAACTAGATGTAAATTTGCCCCAGCTCTTCTAAGTCGGTTATTTTTCACAGTGTCCACAAATGTGAAGTGCAGTGCCAGGAGATTTGATTAGTCTAAATTTAGCCAAGCTGTTAAAGCTACTAAAAGATACTGATATCTTTCATTCATGTTTCTTGAGAGATCTTCAGAGTTGGTATTTCTTCCATCTTTGTCACGTGTCTCTCAACCTGTCCTTTTCTTTCTCCTTGAGTTCACTTTGTGACCAAATGAAAATTGTTGTGTTCGGTTTTTTTTTTCATTTTTTCTTTTTTTTTTTTTTTTTTTTTTCTTTTTGATTCCCATGACTCCTGTGTCAGTAAAATGCTGGCAAACAGAGTTTCTGATTAGGCTTTTGTTTTATTATGTAATTCTTTAACCCATCATAATCATCTCTTGGTTGCTAACTAGTTGCTAAGAAGGATAGATGGCCTTCAGAGAACTTTCTGGGAAATGGTCCAGTTCCTTGCTTGCCTATTTGAATCTCAAGTTTGCTGTTAGAATTATGCAGTGTTATAAGATAACACAAGTCAGATGCAAAACCTCTGCTTCGTTGGTTGGAAGACAACTGAGGACACATGCTCCCTGCAGAATAATATCAAATAATATGCTCAGTACTTTGTATCTCACTTGTGCTTCATTATGTGATCATGTGGATTTCTGTTTTGCTCGCTAAGAGAAAGGAAGATAACAGTGTTGTGCAGTGCTGCATGTTGTGTGAAGATGATGGTTAATTTGTTAATCAGACTACTGGATTTGACATAGCAGAACTTGATGAGAGTCTTACAGGCTAGGTAAATAAAATGAAAATTTCAATGCTATTGATTGGATATGTTTTGATTACAGCACAGTGGATGACTAGATACTGGATAAAATAATGGCATTTTAACTAATTTGTTTTAGGTGAATTGAGAACAACTCTGATTAAAGCAGCAGTACCACAGACCTAAATGTGTTTTGTTTGAATGCGTCTGGCCCTATTACAAAACACGTGGCACTAGCTACAGCCCATTAACTCAGGTAAAATATGATGTTATGTAGTCTGGCCAGGGCTGTGCCTGGCTGCCTGTTTGTGTCTAAATTGGGAAGGGAAGAAAACCAGACCAATTCCCTTCCAGTACAACTGGTGCAACCAGGCTTTATAATGAACTGCAGATGTTTTGTTGTTTTCAGCATTGTAAAGGCTGTCAGGGGCAAGATCAGATGGTAGAAAGCAGTAGGGCTGATATAGTTAGGAAAAAGGGAAGATGCAACCAAACACTGTGGTGTAAAGCCTTGCCATTTATCATGCTGTTATTGTAAGTAATTTTGTGTGTAAAACCTGTTCTTGGTCTCAGTATCTTACTTTGGAAACTGATGAATCTGAGGAAAAACTGGATATAAGGTGCAAACACCTTTTCAAAGTGGAGGTGAGTCAGTAGCACTTTCTGCTTCAGAACCCAAGACCTCCAAGACCATGAAGCTGTCTACTGTAGCTGTAACTGCTGAACTAACAGAGTTTGTCCTCTGGTGTTGACTCATTCAGTTATTAAAAGGAGGAGACTTTCATTTTTTTCATATTTTTTTTGTGATATCTGGACTCTCAGGCCCTTTTGCTGTATTTATTTCTACTTGGTTCTGAACATGGAGCCTACATTTTGGTGCCACCTCTGAAGTGCTCTGATTCCACAAAACTGCTGAAGTTTTTGAGAAACTGTGAAATGTCTGCTCTTCATACTTTCAAGAAAGAGTTGTATCAGTAAGGTTAGAATTTAGACTGTGAATTTGTAAGTTTATTGGATACAAGCATGTGTACTCCTAGTGTGTTTTAAAGCAATTCTCCTCAATAGTCCCTTCTTCACGCATCTTACCTAGGTAGAGTTTATTATTTTGCATATTGCACCAATTCACAAGTTCTCCCATCATCAAAAGTTCTCTGGAAATAAGTAAAAGTAAAGCTCTTACTCTGAAGTTAAATTTAAGTTTTCTCTTGCTGTTTAAAAATAATTTTTATTCCCATGAGAACTTTCACAACTTGCTTAATTTTGGTCTAGTAGTGAAGTAAAAATATTAACACCATATTAAGATCTTTACTGTGTATTATAAGAGTTAAAACATTGCCAGAAGCTTAAAAATGCAATGTTGTGATCTTATCTTGCTTTTGTGTGGAGACTCTGCCAGCAAAAAGAGTTCTTATGTTTCTTTTTTCAACTGACTTTCTTCAATGTAGGCTGTATATTAGAAATCAAAGTTGTCCAGGCCCTGTGCACATAGTGATACCAATTCAGATTAGAAGTTATTTTGGGCTTCCTACATCTATTACTTCAAAGCAGACAATCGTGGTGCTCTAATCCACCTTGTGTTTTTTAATCCAGTACTACACTGTCTTAGTTTCATGAGGCCTGAGGAGGACCTGGAATTTCAGTGTAGGATGAAAAGCAGCAGCTAAAAGTTGACAAAAAAAAAATCTTGATGGAAAGTGCTGAAATTTGAGCAGATTTTCTACTGATAATGAGCACAAGTGACAAAAGGAAATCTGAAAAAGACGTATTTTGAAATAGATAAATGTAAATTGGATAAATGGTAAAATATTTATACTTTTTCAGTTCTAGGTGAGCTCTCTGATGCAAGAATTATTTTCTGTTTCATAAAGTCAGTGGTAGTACTGAGAATTTATTAACCTGTTAAGAGAAAATGTATCATTAGTAAAAATCACAAGACTCTACATCCATTGTTCCTGAAAAACTAATGATTTGAAGAGCAAGTTATATGGCTGGATGAGCTCCATGGTTTTTCATGTATTAATTATGATGATACCACATTAAATGTTCATTTGGCAGCACTATAAATAGGGAGTTGGGTCAGACTTTGCCTTGTTTCTTTCTCTAGAGGATATATTTATTGCTAATAAGTATCACTGAGGGAGGTGAGTAATGTCTTTTGTTTCAATAGTCATTCACCAACACAACTGCTTATTACTATCTCAGTGAGTCAGTGTTTTCAGAAATCACTTACAATTTTGTATGCCTCAATTTCTGCCTACCCAATTTGAGAAGCCATAAAGAGGCTTCTATGGGAGGTAATTTGTGTTAGTTTTTTTGGGTTTTGTTGGTTTTGGAGTTTTTGTGCGTGTGGTTTTTTGTGTTTTTTTTTTTTTTTCCTTCCCCCTCCCCCTCCAGAAGTTCTTATTATCAGTGTGCTGGTTTAAAGGTAAACTGGCAGGAGAAATGAACCCAACTCAAAAAGAGATTACAAGTCGAAATTACAATTTAATAGAAAGTTTACAATAAGTACAAAGATTCAGAGAAGAAAATTTTGCTTGACCCCCAAAAACCAGATGTATAACCCAGCACCCTGGGACATGAACAGAATGGTGTTCATTAGCCCCTGTGCTGAGCGCCACGTGGTCCCCCTGAGTACAAAGTAAATGGAAAGGAAAACCTGTTGGTGAGGATGATGGTCACACTCTGCTTGAGAGTGGCAGTCGCAGTCCTGTTGAGGTTCTGGTCCTCCTCTGGGTCTGATGAGTGATACCAGAAGTCTTCAAACCCCAAGATTATATATATATGCTTAGGTGCAGGTGGGAATGTCCAATACCTCCCCCCAGGGTGGGGTGTTTCACTATGGGTGATTTTACTCTGAGTCATGGGATACTCCTTAATGGCCCATTAGCAGACACGACCCCTCAGGCTGGATGTGCTGATGCCTCCTGTAGCCTGAGGGGTCAGGTGTGCCCTGGGCAGCTGCTGCAAATGATTCATTAACAACAGTTCATGAGAAATGACACAGAGGGTGTAGAATACACAGTTTTGGTTACACTCAAACAGTGATAAACTGGTCCCAGCCACTGTAGCTAGGACAAGCAGCCTTCTAGAAATCTTGATGTAGAATACTCAGTGTATGTAGAATTCAAGAGAATCCAGCTCCTTCAGTGATGCAAAGGGGACAAGTGGCAGTTCTTAAGTGCATTGATGACTTTCCCATGCTCTGAAATGATAGAGGACACTTGATTCTTCAGCTTTACAGTAACTTTCATGAAATATTTAATGCTTGTCTGATTATTTATTCTTCTCTGCATAATGCAATCTAATAGAATGGTTTTGTTAATTATTTACATTGTGCCGCTGATGCTATTTCTCTTCAAGTGCTTTCCAGCAGTAGTTGTTTCTCCCTATTACTGGGAGAGACTTTAAGAGTAAGATCTTGTCATGAAAGCAGAATTATAACTTGTCTTATTTGTATCTGTGTGCTTTATAATGTGTGTGCTGGGTAGAAAATACTAATGGGGCTAACTCCCCCGGGAGTTCCATGCTCAGGAATGAGAATAAAATCCTAAACATTCCTGGGGCTTGTGAGTGTAGCTCTTAGGGCCCCTGATGGCTATGTTGGCAGCATGAGAACCTGAAAAAGGCAGTTAAGAGAGGTTTTTGAAGCATCGCCGGTATAGAGTGAAGAACAGTAAAGGACTTAAGTGAAATGCCTGAGAGTGATGATTCAACATCACTGCAGGACTCTAAACAACTTGCACGGTGATCATGAGTATGCTTTTGCTCCTGTAATCTTGTTTTAATAGGGTGTAAGTCTGACAGCCAGCAGTGGCAAAGGAGGGAGGGAGGCCGCCAGTTCCTAAGAATGCATGGAAAGAATGTCTTTGAGTTTCTAGGTCTCATGGGTTCTGCTGTTGGTGATTTCTCTGGCTGCCTGAAACCCACACAAGTAAACACAGAAAAAGGAGAGCTGTCAGTGATGACCTCCTATCAAAGGCTCTGCTTGCTGTCTCTGTTGGTTCCTATCAGAGTGTGAGGTAGGAGAGCAGAAAAGCCCTCCTGCCTCCCTCAAAAGCTGAGTGGCTTCTCTCTGTGACAGCTGGATGATTGTCCAACTCTTGTAGTGCAGTGGGGAGCAGCATCTCTGACTTCATAGGAGGGAGAGTAGCAGTCTGATGTTTATATTTCTCTCTTGATCACTCTTTGAGTAACAGCACTCCTAAGCAGGAAGTATGGTTCTCAGTTCCTAACAATTCATCCAGCAAAGGAGAAAGGACTTTCAAGACACAGTTTCATAAAGGTGGCATGGCTTAGCTTTTTAGATAGCATTGGCTGGGATAGCCAGGTGTTAAGGTGACCAATAGTAAATTATAACAAACAACCTGAAAATTTTATTTCAGGAGATAAATAACATGGGAAAGGCCCTTGTAAATGCTCTATAATATGTGCTATTGAAGACATAAGTGAATTTGGTTTTTTAGCTTTCTCAAGAACTGTAATTTAGTCCTACACAACTTTAGATTTTTCAATGCAGTGTATTCTAGTAGGAAATAGTAGATTTCCCAACTCCTCTATTGGTAGGGGAAGAGGAAATAAACTCCCCGTGGAGGACTTTTCCTGGGTTCCAAAGATGTGCTGTGTGGCTAGAATCTACCTCTGGGCATCCCCTGAGAAGAACAAGACAGATCATTCTCTCAGATACAGTGGTAAAAATTAGGAATAATCTCAGTCAATTGATTTGCATTGTTATGAAAAAAGAACAAGGACTGACCAGTAAAGCTGGTCAAGCAGTTTAACTACTGAGTTGACTCTGGTTTGCTTGCTAACCGGTCTCTATCTGCTACTGCTCAGTGTTGTAGTAAAATATCTGGGGACAAGATATGCTCCACTTTGTGAGGTACAACTACTTCAAGGATAAAAATTGTCCAGTGGTTTGTACGAGATAAGGTATAACAACATCCAACCCCCGTTACTTGTATGGGACCTGGATCCTTGTACATGCTTTTTGACTCAGTCCAATAGTCAGAATAATCCTGCTGACTTTCAGCACAGCAGACCAAGCGTTAGCCTGCAGCTGAGAGGAGTGCCTTTGGTTAATTTTATGCTTTATAAAAAAGCAGCAACAAAATAGTGCTATAATTTATATTTAAGACTTGCTAAGCATGAGTGACAGAGTGAACTCTGCTGCAGACCCTGGGAAACTTTTAAACATGTAGCCTTTTCAGTGATCACTTGGAGTTATGGGGCAGAAGCCTTTCCAGACAGCAGCTTGGAGGCTCTGTCAATGGGCTTACTGCCCAGCTGGGGACTTCACATACATTCCTGGTGATTTCTGTGCTAAGCCTGTTGCCCCTGGCTTAGTCATATCAGAGGCATACCATACATCTAAGAATCTCACATTAGACTCATTTAAATAAACAAATGTATAGGGCAGTGAGGGATAGGGAGAACACTGCAATTTTTTTTCAAAGGCTTTTGGCATGAGTTAAAGTGCTTCTTTATTCTCTCTAAGAGAATCCAGACTTGTTGCTTGAAGTCTCTCATGAGTTCTCTGCACAAGTCTCTTCTGAAATTCCTTTATGCATTTAGAAACATTCAGGCTTTCAAATTCTGTAAATCCATGGCACCCTTTCAGACCTCCATATGATGAAAAAAGCTGACAGTAGACTGACCTTTATCTCATGGTCCTTATATATAATGCAACATATATTCTTAAACAGCTTGCAAGACAAGGAATATAAAGTGTTCTTGTACATCAGTGATAATTGCTCCTATCAATGCCCACCCATGTCAGACACTCTTGTAAACAGAGAACCAATACTGACAAACAACTGACCCATACCTCCATGGTGCTTGTATGCAGGTCCTCTCTCCTATGCAGCCACACAAAAAACAGAGTTGGCAGGTGTAAATGGTTCACTGTTCAAAGACCTACTGCAGGTAAAATCTGCAGGAGTGCATCTTTGAATTCACTTGTACATCTTACAGGGCTGATCATGAACATCATTAGCCGAACTGCTCCATAATGAGTACAAACTCATAGTGTTAACTACTGCAAGTCATAGAACTCACTATAGTATTGCTGCAGTACATAAAAATGTTGGAGTCTTGCATAAGAAGAAACTAAGCAAGAACATGAGTGAGATTTGAGGGTGTATGAAGTCCCAGGAGGAAAAAATGAAATACACTGAAATATGACTTCAAGTTATCTGGATCTTCTAAGACTATTTCTATTACTTCTTAATTTCCTTTGCTCTTTGTTGGATATTGTTTCCTTATCTGGTGTTCTCTCAATTATTAAAACCCAATTACTGTTTGTTTGGTTTTTAAAATTAATTATTTAAAATTCAGAATGAAGCATAAGAGATATCAAATAGCTGTGTCCATCAAAAAAATTTTTTTTTTGGTACCTTATTAAAATTCCCATTAGTTTCTCATATGACTGCTAGCCGTCTCATTTTCTTCAGAGGAATTAATTTCAAGATTTGTGCATTTCTATACGAGATGGAGAAAATCTATTTCTACAGTTCTGTGTGCTATGAACACCATTAAACTTGTCCTTTGGTTGAGGGAATTTCGGCAAGATTTTATTCTGGGTGGTTGCTCAGGTCACTGTGACATTCAGAAACGGATCTGATTTGCATTAGAATATTTAATTTGCAGTGCTGTATCATTACACTTGTCTGTGCCCAAGAGAAAAGAATTAAAACTTCAGCAGAAATCTTTTCTTGATTATCTTCATGAATTATTTTACTGTAAGAGTCAATGTGGGCATACTTTCTTGCCCTGGCTCAGGATAAGCGGTGGATGTTTTGGTGGGTAGTGTGTTGGTGATGCTTGGATTTTTTGCCTTGGAGGTCCATGAGAAATAGTTTTATAAGTTTCTGCTGAAAGCATTGAAAAGTTAGACTTTCATATCCTTATTGTTGTCATATCTTCCTAGTTAATGATGGACCACTTTTAAAGGGTGTTTTGATTTCCAGTCCTGTAATGCTTGCCTGGTGGGCTGACATCACACCATGCAGTGAACAGGGAGGTTCTCTGTGTCTCCAGAAGGATGAGAAGTTCTGCTCCTAAAATATAAATTTCTTTCAATACAAAGCAAGATTGTAAACCTTCCTCAGGAAAGCAGTCTCATTTCTGGCAGGAAGGTGAGGTCAGATACCAGTAGAGAGGCTGCTGCATGGCTCTGACACAATCCTACTTCTGTCTGAGGGGCACTATCTGTGGAGCAAGTTCCTAGATCTGGAGGCAGGGCTGGAACGTGTCCTCTAACACATTCTAGATTTCTCAGTGTTGTTGCTGATACTCAATTTGTTTGCCCTGAGTGGGAAGTACCCAGGCTGCACATGCTATAGGAGGGAAAGAGTTAGGAGGAAAGGCCAGTGTTGGGCAGGACACTAAAAATTCTACCTGTAGGTAGAACGAGGCTTATTGGACACAATTCTCTGTCAGGAAAATGAGGGAATAAGAGAACTTTGCTGTGGGAAAGGTGGATTCCCTCATTCTCTGCACAGGAGCTGCTATTGTCTCATCTGTCTCCCACTGGCAGCCATTATGGCTTCCAAAAGTTTTAGATGGAGGGTGTCAGCATCCCTCTGGAGACACAGGGAACCCTGCTGTACACTGCATGGTGTAACATCAGCCCACCAAGCAGGCATTAGAGAAGCACTGGAAACCAGAATGCCCTTTAAAATTGTTTCACCATTAAACAGGAAAGAGGGGTGATGATGATATGGATATGCAAGTTTAAACTTGAATGTTTTTAGAAGAAATTTGCAATGGTATTATGAAATTTTATCTCCCTTACCTCTTTGAGCAGAGGGATTCCTGTGCTGTAGTTACTGACTGGTTTATTCTTTATACTTTACAAGCTACTGGAGACCTCAACTGAGATGGAAAGTCGAGAGCAGAAAAATAGTTTGTGTTGTTGAAGAGTCAAAGGGTCACTGGCAGGATGCCTTCAAAAATACATTGGCACCTCTGGAGATTTGAAATAGATGGCATCTGCACATTTGTGTTCTTCCAAGTGCTTAATTGTTGTGTAGAATTTTCAAGGAACATTTCATCTGCATTGATAGGTTCTTCTCTGTCATTGCCAAAGCAACTGATTTGAGAATTATACTGATGCCATAGGGTTTTCATGAATTTGTAGATTTTTATACTTCTAGGTAGTTTCTCACATACAGAGCAGCTAGCAAC
>JAWWEW010000112.1:35137033-35205718 GCA_035583185.1 Anabacerthia variegaticeps | reverse complement strand
TAAGTAAAAGAACTCTTCTCTACTTTACCCACACAAAGTTGTCTTGGAAGTTTTTTTCCCCCTTCCTTACGGCAACAATACCATGGATAGTTAAGAACCTGAGAAACCCTAAAGTCTGCTTTTCTGGATCCCAGTCTAGGATCTTATCTGTAAGGATATGCTTTCTCAATATTTTTCTCAATTGTATATGCGATAGCTTTTGATTTATTTGTCTGATTTGTCAAGGTTGTCTAATTTTTTGGTTCAAAAGCCTCATTTTCCTTGATGCCACCGTGCCGATATAATATTAGAAGAACAGAATGTGTTGACAGTCAGCTGTTGTATTCAGTAATAACTTGCTTTAGTTGGTTTACCATTGCCAAAACTTTCCTTTTGCAATGTGTTACATTAATTTTTCTTAAAAGCTAAATCTTGTAATGATGGAGATCGGCTGGAGAGGAAGCTGATGGTCTGCAAGAAGTCACAAGTATACGGGCAGCTGTTAGGGAAATGTATAAAATGGTTGACCTTAAGCATTTTTTTTAAATTTATGTATTTTTTTATTACTTAATTTAAATTTCTTAACCTAGATATGAAAGAAAAGCTAAGAGGAGTCATATTTGCTTCAGGGAACCCCTAACACTATGGTTTGCTTTAAAATTGTTTTTCATTCAAGTATTATTAAAGGCAAATCCTAGCATAAAGCATTTGAATTAAGGACATATAGCAGCAGGAACATGGCAGAAAGTCAGGGGGGAAAAGGCATTTATAATATAAATGATGATGGGCAGGGTACTTTGCATGTAGACAGTGCCACTAATTAACAACTGTGAGGTGGCTCAGGACTGGGACTGAGCTCAGAGGAAGACAAAAGTCCAGATGGCAGGCTGTGATCGAGAAGTGTGGAGCATCAGACTGTGTTACAAGGTTACTGCAAGGTGAGAATGGGGAATTTTTTTTTTTTTTTGTTAGAACAAATGCTCTAAGACAAACTGCATAGGGTTGTAATGATCTGCTGCACATACAGACCTAGCTTTAGAGCTAAGTATACCTTCTGCTGTTCTCCCAAGGTTTTGCGACATTAACATTGCCTGGGAGATATTTAACTGCTGGAAAAGGAAAAGTGAAATCTGTTATATGGAAGCAAATGTAAAAGCAAATATTTTATTTACCTTGTGTGCTAGTCACTTAACTCAACAGTTCAGAGTCTAGGGGTGATATTGTTAGTCCTTATGGGGCTGTGCAGAGAAACATGCCACTACCACACGGTGTCAGCCGTGGAGAACCCAGCGAGTGTTAGTGAATGGAGGGTGGTGCAGAGACCAAAGTGTTCCCTCCCGTGGGCATGGGAGCTGTGTCTTCTGGGGCAGTATTTGTACTTCACCTTTGCAAAGCTTTTTCATCTTATTATAACATGTATCATGTGTGCAGTGTTCCTCCCTCTGGGCCAAATATATCTCAGTGCTTTGCTTTCAAGCACTGCATTTCTTAGGCAAGTAATCCTATGTGTTTCAACAGCATTATTGCTTTGAGAAATATCTGACAGTTCAAGGAATAACTCAGAATGAAGCCATGGGAAAGGACGTAATTAGAATGACACGCATCATATGCCAGTACTCAGGGAAATGTTGAGATCTTATAAGTCTAATTATTCATGACATATATCAATTTTTGACATAAGGTCAAAAAACTTTTGAGAAAAGGTGAGGCATTACTGACTAGTGTGTGTGGGAGTCAAGTTTCAATATCAAAGTAGTTCTTCACATAACATCTGTTTTGGATGCAAAATATGAATATGTAGCAAACAGAAAGAATATATCCTGTTGCTAATGCCATTTGACAAAGTAGTTGTCTCAGCCCTTAGGCTGATTTTAGGAGGGTATCTGTTAATGGTTTTGTCCTATCTAAAATGTTATTAGAGTCTTCAAATATGAAATAAGTATTCTTAGGCCATATTGAATTTTGGATTGAAATCTGGATCTTAGTTTATCTTTTGCGATGTTGTAGTAAGATGTGGCCTCCAGACTTAAGCCTGCAGATATTTTTTTTTCTGATGTTTAGAGTCTATATTTACTGTTCAGCTTGAGTCTGTTATGAGGAGAAACCTGCACTGCAAATTCAGGCCTATGCTGCTAGATTAGGACAAACTTTTATTAATATCTGTATATGTACTACATGAGAATAATTCATCATGTATAGTATGAGACAATGGCCCTCACCTGTGATTAGAAGAATGCTTGTCAATTTTGTTCTTGTCATATGTGTGTAAATATGTATATTTACTAGAAAAAACTAGTTTCCTATACTTGAAATGTTGAGCCAAATGTTTACTATGTGAAAACATTTTCTATATAGAATCATAATTAGTGTTCTTAGGAAGCAAAACCAAAGATGCTGAAAATAACAGCTGCAGGGAATTGATTAAAAATTCACTGTCTATAAAGGTAAAATGCTTTGTACTTTTAGTCCAGATAAACTGTGATCCTCAGTTGAGCTATTGACTGAAACTTCTGCCACTCAGTGAAAAGAATTTTGTATATTTGTGGAAAGCACATAATGGAATGACAGCACTGAACATATCACTTTTTCTATTTTTGTCTTGGTATGAGGCAAGAAAAGGGTTGTGGGACACATTATGGCAGTCAGTAGAAAGAGCACTAAATAAGGTTCCAAAAGCTTTGGCATGATCCAGTGATGATGACAAATGTCCTTCTATGCAATTTTGGAGTAAATTGACGCTGAATCATGCACTTTATTTCAATATACTTTCTTACTGTAGTAATTCACTGGATTTGATTGTATGAGAGGCAGCTGCCAGCTTTTCTATTTTGTATGTGAAGACAGAAATGTTTTAGTCTGACAGACCTGACAATAACACTACATACACTAAAAATTTCTGTAAAATTTATAAAGTTCTAAATTCTAATTTAGGGTAGAGTTCAGCAAAAAAGCCTCAATACTAAAGACGATCAAAGTACAATCTCAAATTGCTTGTGAAACATGAACTCTGAATAACTTTTTCTCAGGGCTGTTCTGACAGATTTGAGTCTTCCAACTTCTAGTTTAGTTTAATAGGGCAAATTTTTGTAGGGTAAAACCTGTTTTGTAATAGAAATAAATGCAGCAATATATGACATGTGATGCTGCAAATTCAGCAGTTGAATAGGCAGCTTAATGGATTCCTATGTTGATATAATTTGCTCTTTCTTTTCCTGTTTTGTGGACTTGGTCTAGTTATAGTCCTTGAACCTGTATCTGTTCTTCCTTACACTGATGTAATTTGGGAGTAATACACTAATATCAGTGGAAAACTGATGTAAAGCCTCTCAAATATCTGTATTAGAGCTTTTGCTTTTAGTTTCAGCTTCCCTTGAATCTTTATAATAGGTACTCAAAGCTTTGTTTCACACAAACTGTGTATACATGTATATTATATATAATATGCTTTCAGGTAGTACTGAAATGTTTAGTAATCATTTTTCATCAGTGATCTAGTAACAAAATACAAAGTGGTAGGGAATTGGACCACAAAAGGCTTAAATAATTTAGGTTTATCTACTCTTGCATGGTTGCTGTTGTGACTGTGCAGCAGGGCATACCTGAGTTAACTTTAAATTAGCTGGCTTGGCCAGGAGTGCAGTAGTGTGAGGTACCTGCTAAGAGTTTCCCAAGCTTCCAGAAAAGGTGTTTTGGCCTTGTGTTGATCACGTTGCTGTAGTTAGCTCAGTCTAATCTGACCTAAGTTCAAGGCCCTGACTGGGCTGCAGAGGTGGTTTTAGCATCATATTGACGCAACCATATAAGTTAACAAATACCAAGTATCTTTGTGTCTGATCTGCTCCTTCTGAGGGCAGATGTAATCCTTACGGAGGGGGATCTTAGTTCTACCTAAGACATTTTTACTCCTTCTGACTTGCAGGTGCAAGGAATGATGTAGAAAGAGGAGGAGGGAGATGCTGGGATGTAAAGGTTGGAACACTTAACAGCTGGCCTTCTCCATGTGCTCTCTGGACATGGTGAATTCACTTAAGGGAGTTCACAGATCAGGAGTGATTCCTAACGATGCTCTCCCATTGTCTGTGGAGTGGGTTGGAGGGAGGTTCTGATATAGCCATTGGGGAAGTGAGAGTGCAGGCTTGGGATACCGGAACAGACAGACCTTTATTTCTGGTGATGAGAAGATTAACCTTTTGGTAGCTTTTCCTAATAGTGGTATGGGAGCAGGAGGAGAGAGAAATACCAATTCTGTATTTGCTTCTGCTAGAAGATATTGTGAATTACTGCTTTCTCTCCTGAACCACTTCACTGCTTCCAACTGAAATTGGATTGGAAATTTTAAATGTATAGCATTCCTGAAATGAGGGAGCATATTAGTGACTGTGCTTCACGTGCAAAACGCTGATTTCTACAAATACATTTATTTCTTATGGGTTGTAGAAGAGCCTCCTAAGTAAAATGTGCTGATATGAATAACAAAGCAGAGTGACCTTTGGCTGGCTGTGCATACCCAAAGGATACAAGACATGCAGTTTATACTGCTAAATATCTGTGAAGTTATATTGTTGCTGGGTTCATTATTAGTAGATCTTTATCTTCTAAAATCAATGGTTCCCTTTGTGAGATTTAAATTTTCCATGCAATCACTTCCCTGTGGTAACAAAGGATGCTTGATTTAGCAGTGACATTTGCTAGAGAGATTCACCATCAGGTGATTCAGTGTGTCTGTTATTAGTCTTTACTTTGTTCCCAGCGAGTACTTTTCAAATTAGTTTGCCTCATACCATGTTTGGCTTGATTTCTTATTGAAAATGAAAATGTTTTGCCCTTAGATTCATCAGAGGCTTTTAAAACCTGAGTAGTGAGAAAAAAACTCATTAAGGTCAAAGGCAAGAATAATGTGTTGGAGCAAATGGAAGCATTGGAATTTTTCACTCCTCACTCATGCAAATAGCTTTTCACTTCACTCTCAGAACTATTGTTGTCCCTTTGCTATTTGTCTGTCAAATCAGTCATCTGTGGAGCAAGAGAGGGAGATGGCCTTATATATATGACACCATAAAGGTGTCAGATGCAACCACATAAGTGCCTGGTAAGGTATTTTCAGTGGGGTAGCAGAGTTGGCAGTGTAGCCAGTACAGGGCATCCGTTCAATATGTTGCCTATGCCCCACTTCTGTTAATGAAAGGCACTCCAACATAAGCAATGAAGGTCAGGAATGCAGCACTGATATGGACATTGAACAGTTCACCAAAGGTATTTCAATGGCCTGGGTGGCAGGTGACTGACTGAATGTGCCAGAAAGCCCAAAGCTGCATTTCAAACTACACAAGTACTGACTCATGATACATCTATATTAGCAGTTTAGTTTGGATAAAGGACATGCTTTTAAATTGAGCCTCCTGGGTTTTTGCACTTACCCCTTTGAGCTCCCATTGTGGAACAGTCTTGGGCTGTAGAAACTGGTACTAAAACTAAACTGTCAGGCCTAAACTCCCATGTGCTGGAGCACACCTAAATATGCTCCAGCTGCTAACTGACTTTCAGCCTGTGGGGACAGACTATAGCAAGTCTGAAGTGCTGTTTCCCCTCTCTCCCTGAAGTGTACCTAGTGTGGAAGCAGTGCTTCTCAGCACCAAGATGCTCTACAGATGCACTCCTGTTGCACTGTGTTATCTGATGATGCAGATATACCTGTAAGGCATTAACAATGGGTTTCATTTTGTCTGGCCAGCTTCTTTAAA
Source organism: Anabacerthia variegaticeps (assembly GCA_035583185.1). Classification (NCBI taxonomy): domain Eukaryota; kingdom Metazoa; phylum Chordata; class Aves; order Passeriformes; family Furnariidae; genus Anabacerthia; species Anabacerthia variegaticeps. The sequence continues at coordinate 35,199,998 of JAWWEW010000112.1, read as the reverse complement.
CTAGCTCTGATAATCAGGAGCAAAGATATAGAAGACATGAATCACACTCTGCTTTAAGTGGATGCTTGAGATAAGCTGAATCAACCTTAAAAGTCTTCTGTAGTTTTTTCCCCACAGCCTGTAGAGGAGGGCTAACTTTCAGGCATCTGCTTGCATCTACCTATTAGAGTTAAATGAAAAGAATATTGTGCAAAATGGAGAAGAATATATTCTGTAAGAGACTCAAAATTATAAGAGAATAGTGCAAAACCAACCATGAAAAGATAACTCAGAATCCCTTATTCTCAGGACAATTATTTTAGAAGACTGTGGTATAATATTAACTAATAATGACTTTTACCTGTTAATATTAAACTGAGAAGACACTATATATTTGTCTGTGGAAAATAGCAATTAAAAAAACCCCAAATTTTTGCATAAGTGATACACGATTCATCAGCTCATCAGGAAGTTATGATTATGGGAAGGTTTTGTTTCAAATCCTGAACAATTTGCATGTTTTCCAGTGTGTAGTTAGATATTGTTCATTTGGAAGCTGTATGAGACATAATGAAACTCTTCAGTAGTGGATGTGCCACTTGACTTAAACCTTTTGCTGTCACTTGGCCAATACAGCTGATTGAGTGTGGTATGGTGTACTTGCACCATGGGTGCCTGTGCATTGTCTCACAGTAAAATAGAGAGGGAAAAATTTCACAAAGTGTACTTCAAAGATTCTTAATTGCTGTTTTCTTAGCAGATATTTTTATTCAGTGATCAGTTTATCTTATTTTCACAAATATTCTAAAAATGCATTTAATTTAATCTGTTTTGAATGTTTTGGTAAGTAGGACTATGAATGGACTCTGGGTCATATATCTCAGTTTTAGACTTTATTTTTTTCTTGGTTAACTTGCAAATAACATTTGATAATGCATTACTTTTAACATTTTCAATAAATCTTTTTTTATTTTATATGATGTGACATTAATGCTAGAAATGCTGAAATGAATAGATTCTTTAGTAAGACATTTACAGAGTTTTTAAAATTGATTTTTAGTATTTTTTTCAATATGTCTAGCTTGTTTTTGTTGTTACATGAACAAGGATCAGCTCCTTTTTTTGATTCTCAGTTGTTTTAATAGGGAATTCAACCTCAATTATGGTTTTTAGGTTATCTCTAATATTCTAATGACAACTTGAAGACTCCACTTTCCAGCATGAACTATGTAAACACAAAGAAAAACCTTGTAATCTTTCTTTGTGTTGTCTGGAAATCCACTGAGAAAAACTTATCCTTTAATTCCTCGGTTACCACCTGGGGCAACAACAATGTTCTCTCTACTGCACTTTCAGCTGCTTATAACTGTAACTGCTTGAAACGTAAAAAGCACTGGTGGGACAGTAGGTTTACAGCTGGTATCTCTTTTTACTCACTGAACAGGAAAAATGTGAGTAGAAGTAAAATTCGGCAGATATGGTCTTTACTCTCTCTTGCTAGGTATGGAACAGTAAGTCTTGCTTCCTCTAAACTGTATTTAGTGATGTGTTTGCTAACAGGCATGAACCATGATAAACTAATTTTGGTTTTAGGCTTACTTGCCTTTTTTACCTCTCTTCAATCTAGCTAAACCACCAAGCCTATTAAGCAGATGGGCTCTTTCCGGAGTACTGTCAAAGCTGTTACCCACTTCAAACTGATCTGGCTGTTTTGGGTCACTGCAAACCTTAAGTGACTCCTCAAAATTTACTAGGTGCCATTTTTGTGTTGGTATTTATTTATGCAGTTAGATCTGGTAGTCCCATTGAGTCAACCTAAAAAAAGTTCACCTTTTCAGGCAAAGTTTAATCCAGATGTGGGGGCTTTATTGTTTCAAAACTGTTGATAATGCTGGCTTAAACTTGCCCAGTAAAGAAAATTCCTCTTGCATCTATATTAGAAAATAATATGGGATAGTAGAAGCAGAACTGAAAAGCAGACTTATGATGATTTTTTTATATTTTTTCCCCCTTGGTTGGGGGGCGGGGGGGGGGGGGGGGGGGAAGGTCTTGGTGTGTTCCCCAACCCTCCCTCTCCTTCCCCCCCTCTCCCCCCCCCAAAAAAAAAGCTTTCTGAAACCTCTGTCTAATGTGAAGCACAGCACACTAAGGAGGGATACTTGGAAGATCTTCTTCAAAAACACTTTTGAGCCAAGCTAGATGCATCCTATGACCTGGAAGGCTGCTAGAAGAAGATCCAGTAACTGCAAATTAGTACAGTCAGGATTTTCTTTTCTGTATTCCACCTAAACCCTTGTCTTCAACAAGACTATATTAAAAGAAAAGTGCCAGAGACTGTTTGGGGTGAATTTTTTCTGGTTTCTCCTATTGAATGTCCTGCTTATTTTGGGCAATTATTTGCTGAAGAATGGCATAGGGGAGTGCTTTCCTGTTATGCAAATGTTCCCGGCCATCAAGAAACAGCTATTCTTGCTGCTCATACTCTCAGTGGCTCTCCCGTAATAAGTATTAGAGGTAAAATGAGAGCAGTAGCAGTTAGATAGTCCTATGTGTGAATTCTATTGTCTTTCAAGTATTTGCCTGACATGAAGACAACGTAGAGTTTTCTTGAAGGTTCTGTTGGGAGCAGCTCAGCATTGTGTGATGTACTGAAAGAAAAATAAGGAAAAAACCAGCTCTCTAGTCTAGGAAGCGTTCCTACCTGTGAGGTATGCTGCGGATCCAAGTTCCTCCTCCTCTAAGAGGTATTGTGCATACATCTGGGATATCTCTGCTCGTGTGGAAGGGTGACCTTTTTATTTTTAGGAGAAGGTTTGATTTGTGCTATGGAAGGTAAATAAAATGAATACTTGGAAATTCTGCTTGAGAATTAAGTAAACAAATATATCATGTATTTATTTAACTGTAAAAAAAGCTATCAAGGTAATGAAATGCATTACTACTCTCCTGAGTTTGTTATACTGACCTGACAGGTAAGAGGAATCCCTATAATGGCACTGTTGTTTGAGATAAATTTGGCTGATGAGACCAGGTTAGTAAGGGAGAAAAGGACTGCCTAGGCCAAGGCATGCATTTCCAATACCTTGATCCACTTAAATTTTTTTGCTCTCAGTATTATTTAGAGACTGCATCTTTGGAAATAGACCCAAACTATAACTGTTCTCCCATTAATGGGAAAAAGAAAAGATACTAAAATGTGCAATTTTCTACTGGAAAAAATAAAATGATCCCACAGAGAAAATAAAATTACAAGATAAGATGGGAATAGTCTCTAGGTTATATGAAAATATACATGGCGGTGACCTCATAAAATTGCTTTTCTTCTCTCTAGAGGTTCTTTTCTAACAATAAGGAACTTGTTAACTAACTCTTAGGGAGAATAACAATTAATACTTTGCTATCACAGGAGGGAATAGTTCTGTGGTCAGCTTCCCAGGATCAGGTGATGTAGACTGGCTTTGTTAATGAATGGCAACATCACAGTAATTTCATATTATTGTCTAGTGCTGCTGGAAGCCAACAGGGAAGGTGGTATCTGGAAACTGAATAAAAGGTAGAAAAAAAGAACATGAAGAAAAGAATAAGTCTTACTTGAGGGAGTTCACATTTGTATCTGGTTTTATGGGGCTATGAAATTATACTCCTTACTGAATATCATTTTGATTGTGACTGCACTAACTATTGCTGTTACCACGAAAGTTTATTTTAATGCTTTATGGAAACTGGCACTGAACTTTCCAAAGTTTTAAGTGCTTTTTTGTTTTAGGCTATCAAAATGCCTCATAAAAACAGAACAAGAAAGGCCAGAAGAAAGGAAATGATTGAGGCTTTAGTAATGCTGGAAGTGGTTGGTATTAGAAGAGAAAGCTTGGATTTCAAGAAGCGGCTCCTGCAATGAACAGATTGTCTCATTTAAAGAACAGCAGATGTCTCATAGAGAACTTCTCAAACTGTTATGATTTTGCCAATTTCTTCCCATTATTTTAGTTGTCTTCCCTTGTCTTATTGCCACACATATTTGTGTAAGAGCAAAGCATATTGTTTAGGTTTCGGTTAAGTTTATATTTCCCCTGAGAAACAGTATTACTTTGAGTAACAGTAATTGTTCCCTGCAGTGGAGCCTTAGGCCACCTAATAGCAGCAAGGGTGATAAGAAAAATACTGTAACTCAGGTGATAAGCAACCTGTGATGACTTAGTGCTAGTTTGTAACCTCAGCATCTCACTTTTGGTAAGTCTTGCTGGCAGCAGTGGTCAGTAAAGCTGCCAATAAAAAAATTCCACTATCTCTTTCTGTTAAATGCAGTGAGATTAGGGTGAAAATCAATTTCTGCTGTTTGAATTAGATCCTCTATATGTGTGGATATCATGAACTGCCAGGTTGAAATGCCAGGTGCTTTTTGGAAGAGAGGAAAGATTGGGCTTTGTGGAGTAAAACAGGAAATAAGTTTTCATAGGTAAAAATATAATTTTCTTTGTCTGGGGAGATGCAGGTGCCTGGATTTTATTCTGACCTCCAGAGAAAGAAATAAAGAACAGAAAGAGGAGACAGTCAGTGGTTTAAACTACCTCCAGGTTATGGAGATGGGTAGGGGGGATGTGTTGGTGTGGTGGGGTAGTGCTTGAAAGGAGCTGCTGAGGGTGGGCATGGCCGCTGGGCACTGCAGGGCACAGGTGTGCAGGGTGGCCACAGGTGAAGCTGTGCAGCTGCAGGACATGGCCTGTCTGATGCCTGGGACTAGGATGCCCTGATGCTGCCTGGCTGCCCTGCCCTTGGCTGGGACAGCGAAGACAGGTTCTGGCTCCAGCATTGTGGCCTTGGGGAGCCCATGGGCTCTGTGACATCATGGCACCTCTTCAGAGTGAGAGGAGCAGGTCTTGCTGGTGCTTGGAGGTTTGTGGCTGGTAAGTAGAAATGGGTACTTGTAGCCTCCTTCACCAATTTGATGAAGAAATATAACTAGTAAATCATTTACTATTTCTTCTTCTTGTTTGCACACTTCATTTTTAATGTCCAGTCATTTCTGGATTTATGCCTTTTTTCTTTTTTGATTTTTTTTCTGTTATCTCTTTTTTGCCCAGTATTGAAGCATTCATTCCTGTTCTTTGTTTATCTGAGTTATCGCTTCCTCTTCTAAGAAAGTACCAGAACTCCTCTTTTTATCCCTTCCCCTTCCTCTCTATTTTTAAAACTTTTTGATTTTGAAAAGTTTGCTTGCGTGGAACATTTTCTCCAAAACACAAACCCTGATGAGTGGGAAATCCATGTGTCTCCTTTCCTGTGCTTGCCTCTCAGGAGTTAAGTGGTCCAGAGAACTAAATCACTTTTGATGTCTGCTCGTTGTCAGTTCTTATTTGGTGCATAGTTTATTCAGAGGAATTTAGATGGGAAAAGCCAGTGAACAAATAGATCACAACAGTGTTTGAAGGAAAGTTGGATTAATATAAAAGGGAGTGTTTGTCAAAAGTTGCCCTTGAGGTGACAGGGGGTTTACTGTTGTGCGTACTGTGATTTTGCTGTGCTGACTGCGTTCATGATAGCATGCAGGCAGCTGGGGAGATGCACTTCTCATCCAGCACAAAGCAGCTGCTGAAGTAATAAGCAGTGGTTTATACTGCCTGCTGATGAATGGCCTTGACTAGGAGGTTGAAAGATGTTCTCATGATGCTGGCCATAGGCAAGCCTGTTGTTGAGGCGCTGTTTTTACCTGTCTGTTACACTAGCCAGTATTTATAAAAAATAAAAAGTGTTTATGCTATTTCACTCCTTTAATATCCTGTAACTACCTCTTTCCTAGGGCACATGTTAATTCATACACACCAGTACAGCAGGCAGCAATTTCAACACCTTCGTACTCGCTCTGTTTGGAGTGAGCATGGCTGTTTGGAGAAGTTGCCAGGAGTGCTGGGAGATCATTCCACCATTCATCTGTGACACTTTGCAACCGAAAGCTGGTTTTTTTCCAAGGAAGTATTGCAACATTATGTGTAAGGATTATTTGAGAAGTGGATTCTCTGCACTACCTGTTAGTGATGCTGCTCTGCTTCTGTAAATTTTTCTCTTCTAGAAAGATATCACAGAGATGGAGACAGTTTGACTTTACCTTCTTGGTGAGGGACAGTCAAAGATGATACACTCCTGCTAAAACTTTGTTTTGTAAATGGTGCCTTGTAGACTAGCACTTTGCTTCCAAAACTGAGTGTTTATCTTTTTATTAAAGGAGATAATTTTAGATTAATAATTTTTTGTTTTCAGCATTTTCTTTTGTTCAGCATGTCTGAGAAATCACTCCCTTACAAAGCTGTAGTCCTCAGTAAAGTACATGTTTTGGATAAACCTCCAGAAGTTTTTCTCTCAGAGTTTAACTCTCTCCATCTTGAGAGTGGAAGGACTTGGCTGAGGATGGGATATATGCCCAAATCTTTTTAAAGTGGTCTTGACTTCATTGTTGTCCTTTATTTCAGGGTTTAGTTCAGTCTGGGACTAAAGAGCTCTAGGAAAGCAGAATTTTCTGTTTGCCTGACCTCCAGTCAATAAAGCCTTCTTACCACTTTTTATTAAGTATAAAGCCTCCTATAATTTAAGTATTTCTCAAATTATTTTACCATTAGTGCATTCTGTAATGCAAAGTTCTTCTAAATACCCTGCTGACAGTTGTGAACTATGGCTCACCTCACTTTCACAAGCTCTAACAGAGTGCTACAGTGCACTTCCAAACATGACAGAGACAAAAGACCCTGTGAATGAAAGCAGGTTATGTGGACTTAAATTTAGATCTTAATATAACATTAGGAGGACTTTGGACAACAGATACAATGATCTAGAGTAAGGAAAAGTCATAGAATCAGGGAATGGCTTGTGTTGGAAGGAACCTTAAAGGTCCAACCTGGTCTTGAACACTTCCATTCACAGTCCTAATAATTTCAGGAAAAGTATACGATGTCAAAAAATATATACTCTTCCTACTGCCACCAAATGTTGTATAACTGCCCATGCCCTCAAGACAAATGAACTTCCACATTCACTTATTTTCTCTAAAAATAGAGCTGCTTTGTGTTTTTTTTTCTTTTTAGAAAGATTTGTGTGAATAGTTCCAAGAGGCTTTTCACTTTCATCAGTGTTGTGTGTTTTACCTGTACTTTGATATAGTTTAACTGTCACTTTCTTCCTTTCCTATAAATATGTATGTTTATATGAAAGTGTTTCACCCATTTTCAGATTTTTGATGATAACAAGGTGGCAAGCTGTTATATGTGTGTTCTTCTAGAGGCACAAAGAGTTTATAATGAGTCATTATTATGATTTGTGTGTGTGTCTTTGATGCTATTGTCTGCTTTCCAGGCAGATGTCCCACCCATTGTGTGCTCCTAGTTTCAGTCTGATGAACTGCTAAAGCTACTGGACACTCAGCAGTAACTCCAGCATCCCACAATGCATTGGCAACAAGTTTTCTTTGAGATAAAGAGGCTTTAACTGCAGAACGAAGTTAGTAGCCCACACTGGAAGAAACAAATCAGAAAATCACTGTTCCATAAGCACAGAATTGAAAGAGATGCATAAGTAAAATGATAGGCTATCCATTCCAGTTTGGAAAGCATGAATAGGATTTTTGATGAAGCTTAATTTCCTTCAAACTCTTCAGCCATGTCTAAATTATTTAAAATAAAAATAGATTTGTTGTGGAGCAGTGTCCTCATCACTGTTTATTATTTTGAAAAAAACACGTGTCTTCCTTTACCTCATTGTTAATGACAAATAATGAGTTGAATTCTGTTCTCAATTTCAGCAGTACAGAAGTAGGCTAATTCCCCTGGCTGCTATGACTTTGCTTCACATTTATGACAGAAAATGGAAGGAAACATCTGGACCAGTGACTGTTAATGGCTTGCAAATAACAGAGCATGTATTCTCTGACACATCACTGAGCTGTAGATTTTTAAATTGCTTGGGGTAACTTAAATAAGCCTTCAGTAGATAAAATGTTAATTGAAGAGATGTATTCTACTGACCAATGTCATGCATTGCTACTATTGTCAAATGAGCCTCCCAGGCATTCTATACCCTTTGTACTGACTGCAATCTGTTTCACCTTTTAACAGAATGCATCCTTGAATGATGCTAGTGTTTCAGCTAAATGCCCTAAATCTTAGAGAACTTGACCATTTCAAGAGATTTTAAAAAACCCCAAAAATACCAACCTACAAAACCTACCCAACCCCACTGCTTTGGAAAACAACTTTCAGTCCAAGAATACATTCACATGCTAGTGAGCTGAATTGGCTGGGGAAGTTGTTGGCCAAAAGGAATGCTTTAATGCTGGATATTGTCTGCCTCAACTCTTGGTGGGGCACTGTCTTGCTGTACAAATAGTCACTTCAGTGAACCTTCTTAGGGACTGCTGCCCCATTCAGCTCCATTAACATTGTGAGAATCTCACCTCTTCTTATGACAAGCTTCTTGGGGAATATGAAAATCTATGCTGGATGTGCTGAAGAGCTGGAGCAGAAGATGGATATGAATAGGAAAAGGACAGCCTCCCCTCTTCCTCCTGTTTTTTTCATATGCAATTATTCTTTGTGGCAATCAAAAGAATGGATGAGATTCTACGCATCTTTTGGAAAAATATTAATGAACTTTCAGATTACTTACTTTTTACTGTACTTCTAGCCATTTTGCAGCGTATTACATACAGAGCAGAACAGGTCATATAAGTCTCTGTTACACTACACCTATGTTTTAAGCTAAGGCCTTGGCCTTTTTTTTTTTTTTCCTGTGCTTTTTGAAGTATAAGATCACAGGCAGCTGGAAAAAGTGTTTTTGAACACTGATTTTCTAAAGAGCTGATCAAGTGGCCAGGCTGTTACTGAATGTTTTGGGAAACTGCTTTGTCTTTATAGTGGTACTTGGGGAATTACAATATATCATTTTGTAACCACTGTTGGTTTGTAGGTTTTCTTTGTTCTCTGTTATGGAAGTATCTGTATGAGAGAGCATATTTATGTTACCCCACTGTGGCCAGCCAAAGTCAAGAATATATGATCAACATGAAAATATTTTGTGAACAAGTAGCTTTATAGTCTCACAGAGCCCAAGTACAGGTGAAATGAACAAATATGTTAAAAGGGCTGAAGAAGGCAAACAGGAAAAAAAAAATTACCTGTCTCAGACTGTTGATTTACTTGGGAGAATAATTTTGCCAGCCCTAGCTTAGGTCTCAGCCACTGGAATAAACATTTAATTTGTAAGCAAGATTCTGTTTCAAAGAAAAATGCAGAATTTTTTGAAGGCTTGGAGATGTATTTGTTTTCCATGCCAGTGTGTTGGATGAGAGATAAAGTAAGTGACACTGTGCTTAATGCTGGAAGCAAACAAAAATGCCAACAAAATAAATGTTTGCAAAACTCACAGCAGGGATACCCATCATTCAGCTACAGGGAGTTGAATATTGTTGAGGTAACAGTTGCTTGTCTGTACTGATGTATTTTGGACCCAATTTTGATCCTGATGAGTTGTCCTTAATAGTACGAGGCTGTGGTCTGAACTGATGTCATCTATTGTCAGTAGAAAGAATTCCAGGAAAGAACCAGTAGGTTTTAGATCAACCTTCTTTACAGACAGTTTTTTTCAGTGGCACCACTTAGCAGAACAAGCTCTCAGTTCATGTCTGCAAGTACATAAGACTAAAGCTGTCTGTTCCCGTCACTTGCTTCAGCAGACACAAAGCGTGAAAGGGACTTCCCACCAAGTTATACTGTGAAGCATCAGACATTTGAATGTTCCTTTTTCAAGTGAGTAATTCCTTTTGATCTTGAGGTCAGCTGTAAAGTTGCTCAAAACGCAGTCAGTACTTTCAGAGCATTATGAATGCTGGAGATAATAAATAGATTCCCATGGATCATGGGTTAGGGGTTTTGATGTATCTGTCTTTATGGTTAGTCTGCCCACAGTACCAAGGCTTTCACCACAGATATAACTTCTGTACAATGTCCGAAATGAAATTGTCAGGGATGTGAAATAGCCAGCTTTATTTGAAGTGAATTTTTACCACTTAAGTGCTGACAGTACAAAGGTGAAGTTACAGCATCACTAACTAGCCATGATTGAATAGGATAAATGACATTCACGTGGTAATATCTTTTGTCCTCCTTTTCTCAGTGAAGCTTGACTCCTCCTGTGAACTGGTATAATAATATTTTCATTCTATCTTTAGTATGTAATAGTATAAGTGAGAAATGAACAGTTTATGGACTGTCCACTATCTCTCCAGAGTTTGTATTGGAGACTTTAAATTTTTCCTCTGGGACAGAAGAGTTTATGTGCTCTCAGAGTGACCATAGCAAATATAGATGAAGAGCATGATTGCACATTTGTCTTGTCCTTCTTCTAGGGTAAGTGAAATGCAAAAATTCAGCTGGTTTTATAAAGAGAAATCCCTCAGGAGGAATAACAAGACCTCAGGAGTTCATACTTCCTTTTGTTGCATACATCAACCTAGCAGTGTCATATTATTTTCTTTTGCATTCAAAAGAGAGTTTTTATTAAAAAGAAACAATGTATTTAGTAAATTTGCAAGATATTTTGTCACTCTGTCTTCTGCTTGTTTTTTGTTTTCTTTTTTTTTTCTTTGTTATTGTGGGTGGTTTTTGTTTTGTTTTCCAGAAATTGTCAAAGAAGTGTGAAAACAGGGCCTTGACTATCTTCTCTAAACACTTATTCTCTGTTAGAATCAGTCCTACCTGTGTATGGTAAATTTTAGACCAGTATTTGTATAAGATGTCTATCAACAGCAGATATGATTCTATATTGATATCTGTAATGTACCTTACTGTGCTGTGATATTATTCCATAGGAATCAGAACCTGAAGGAGTTTTCTATATATTTGAAAATTACACAGAAAAAAATATTAAAAGGAATAGGTATTTGAATTTATTAGCTTTCAATGAGCTTGCATACCTACAAATGTTTTTTGGGGAACAAAACTGTTCCATTTCTTAACTTCCTCTTTTCCACAGAGATGGCAACTCAAGTCCTAATTCTTCCAGTCCTCAGGGGTTAGACATAACTATTTTTATTCTGCTTGCAGTGTTACCTAGGACTTTCAAGTAAATGCAAGGTAGTGCTTGTGTCTGGAGTGTGGACATGCTCTTGCGGAGGTGTCTGTTGTCTGCCTGGCCTCGGACATTGAGGTCCTCTCTAACCAAGCAGAACACCTTGCCAGTGCTACAATCATGCTGGTTCACTGTAAGAAACAGATATTTTTGTTTTTACAATTCAAATTTACTTGCTCTGGGTTTGGGAGAACAGAAAATAGAAATAGCAGTGATTGTTTAAACAGTTTAAAATACAAAGGACTCAGATAAGTGTGGGGAAAGAAAAGTTTCTAAACAGAAAGTATAAATGCACATGTTGTTTATTTTTAGATATATTGCAGAAAGGATGAGTCTGGAATTTCTCCAAACATCTTACAAATGAACAAAATTACAGAAAACCCCAAAACCAACAACAAGAAAAAAAAAACAACCACAAAAAACCAAAGACCCAAACCAACCCAAAACAGAAAAACCTCAAACAAAAAAAAAAACAAACCCAAAATAGAAAACTGAAACAAGTAAACTCACAGTAGAAATCAGTAAAAGTCATTATTCTGAGATAGAATTTTTTTAACTTTTCTAATAATTCTGCATACATAAAAGTATGTAAATTTTATAAAATTTCAACATACTTTCAATTCTACTTCAGATCAAAATAAATACTGAACAGAATACTCCCTGTGAATTGCCATATGGCCTTTGATTATATTCAGCATTATATTCATTTCCCCATGTCTTTTTCCGTGTTTTACAGTAAAACATGCCAGGGGCTGGATGTGTAAGCGGGGATAGGTGTTGCTTTTCTAACTGAGATGAAGCTGATAGTACTTATTCTAGCCTCTCCCTTCACATCACCTCGGAGGTAAAAAGTGAAGGCTTCAAGATGTCCAAAGGGCATCAGTGACCTGCTAGACCACATAATGTTTTGATAAATAATGGCAGTACTCTTTCCACTTCAATTAGATTAACAGCTGAACTTCCAAATCATGTCTCCGGAGGGTGTTTTTTGATAACTAACTAATTGGCAGTTGTCTGAAGTAAATTGCTTGATATTGGTCAATGGAAAATTGTGATCACATTAATTGCAGTTCTGCCAATGGTATAATTAATGCTGTTATCAAAGCAGTCAATCAGTTCATTGGAAAAAACCCTCAGCACTACAATATTAAATTCCCAGTTGCCATGATACAGAATGTGATTCTGCATAATAATAATAATATTGGCTCTGCTCACTGTGAGCAAAAGCCATTGTTTTCAATGGAAATGGGGTAACCGGATGCAATGGTGTTCTTCATTATTATAAATAATGCAATCAAATTGTCCCAGAAAGACCTCTGTCTCTCTAAGTAAGTTATCTTCCTAGCTGTCTGGGAAAAGATATGACCAGGAGCTGTATTTTATGATCCATTATGATTGACAGAGGTACTGCTATGGGTATTGCCTGGAAATGACAGGGTTTTGCTGCACAACACACACACACACACACAAGAAGATCACAGAATGGCTAAGGTTGGAAGGGACCTCTGTGGGTCACCTAGTCCAACCTTGCTGCTTAAGCTGGATTCCCTAGAGTGTGTTACTCAGGGTTGCTGGGACAGGGCCCTGAAAATCCCCCTTTTTGATATTTATGTTTTGTGTTCTCACTTTTGGGAGTCATTTATAGGGGCTAATGACATGGACTCTGTCCCACGTACACCTTCTTTTCTTCAGGTATCTTTCTCAGGCAAAAGTGGCCCTCCTCTTAGCCCCAACACATGCTAATGTCTGCCTCCATTTATCAAAAGTATGTCTCGCCATCATTGTAAGTCACTGGTTTGGTTTTGTTCTGGCTGGGTGGGAATAGGACTGTGTGCTTTTATATCTCCAGCTGTTTGGTTGAGCAGTCGTCAAGCAGTGTTATCAAGAAACTGCCTTAAGTGAGTCTCTGGCGCCTCCTGGGTTCCTCGTATGCTTCTACAGCAGCAAAAAGCTGCCACAAATGTTGGCTAAGCAGGTAACTTATAATTTTTTTTCTGTTTTTGAGGTATACTCCAGTGAGTTGTAGGTGTCAAGAAGAGTTGGAAAGCAAAAGGCTATTGCTGTACCACTGGTGTATTCTGGCAACCTCTACTTGCCAAACTGTTGTGCTAGACCTTATTGTGGCTGACACAACTTAGAACAGCCCAGAAAATATGTAGGAATCTCCTTAAGGCTTGTTGAGTACCTGAGTCATCTGCCAATTTTGTGTTGCTTGCCTTTTTCTTTACTTTTTTCCTTTTTTTTTTTTCTTTTTTTTTTCCCTCCTCCCCCTTGTTATCTGTGCTATGGTGCATGTCCAAAGATGGAAATTTTGAGAGAAAGGCCACACAGTGGTATCAAAGACTGTAGAATTGAACTATGCTGTTGAATGATTACAGCTGTTTGTTATAGTAGACTCAACTATTCATCGTGTGCACCCCTCTCCCCAGTTGTTTTGTATAATTTTTGTTAAAAAGCACTTGGAAGTGAATTAGAGTGTTGCAGGAGGCAGGGCTAGTTAACCACTTATTCTCAGACATGATATTCTGTCTGTCTTTTCAACATGCAGAAAGTACCCAGAGGCACAGACATATGTAACTGCTTATGGATAATGCAGATTTTCTAAATTTGTCTGTTTTTAAAAAAATTCTATTTTTTCCCATTTCTGTTTGTTATATGAGGAAATAAAATATCTACCTAAAAATAATTTCCTGTCTCCAGCATTTGGTATGCTGCAGTCAACAAGCTGGTATTGTGAGAACTGTGTAAAACTTTTTGTCAGGTACTTTTAAACAGCCAGGTTCAGAGCTGGCTACTCTAAGAGGCTCCAAAAACCTGCTTGAAACAGGATTCTAATACTTCTGGGTGGAAAACACTAGTAGATATTCCAGATTTTCTTCTGATTACTAAATGCAATCGAAGTAGGTAAATTTTGTCATTGTAAGTTATATTTCAGCTTTATTTCATAAGAAAGTTTTGTGAAGAAAACAGGGAGGCTTTTCTTTCTTCTTGTGTTCTTTTTGGACTCATTAAAACACATAACCTGATTTAGTATGGCAGGAGATAAAAAATGTTCATGCAAAAAACTCATATTTGAAACTTAAATATATAAAAATAAGAAATATTTTCCATCATCCTATGCCATGAATTCTTTTGCAGATGTGATGACTGAAGAAGATCTGTGCCTTTATAAACTAGAAAGGCAGTAATTCATATTTGAAACACTAAATAAAAATCTGAGCAGTTACTGATGATTTGAAAGGAAACTGACTTTGGGAAATATGGTTATCACCCAGTTAAAGCAGTAACACATAGAAACTGGATTTTCATTGATAAGAATGCTGATACTTGAAAAATAAGGTCATACAAATGTGTTTGAACAGAGGTGGAGTACATTTATACTGGTATATGTTCTTATCAAGTCCTTTTATCACATTATAAAGCTCAGAAGAATATGAACATTTGTTTCCTTTAAGAGAAAATTAGAGCAACTGCATTTCTTAATGAGAGGCATTCATATTCATCTTTCCTGAATAAATTCTCAATTAATAAAAAAGGTTTTTGTTTAGCTCTTGTGCTAAGAAAAAGATTAAGATATTTGATCTGTTCATTACTTTCCATGCCTCCTTCTTTTACTCTGTGTTTGTCTTTTCAGCATTATTTTGCAAAAAAATTATTTTTTCATATTTATGAAAATCAGACAATCCCCTTCTTTTCTGAGCTTTTGCTATGTACTTTTGAAGTAGGATGTTTAGAGAGAAACATCAGATCCATTGTAAGATGCCCAAGTAATAGTATTTATTAGAACTGAAGAAAATGTTAGAAGGAATCAAGCTGCATGTGCATACAACACATATGATACCAATCCACACAAGCAATAAAATGGAAATTAAGAGAAATTAAGATCCATCCCTCTAAAATTCATAACCTCTATCTCCCTAATTACACATGTGCTTCACCATTCTTATTATTACAGCTACTCCAGCCTAAAAATCACAGGTTGCACTTTGGATGACTCTGAGTTTCACACTGTGGGAAAAGAAGCTTAAAATATTCAGGGAAAGCTAAAATATTTCCTGTGGTTGAGAAAACATTTGTAAGCACTGCAAATGCATAAAACATATTCTGATGTGTGACAGGAAGTGGTTGGAAATCTCTTTGAGCTGATCTTAAGTTTTCACAGCTCGTAAATATTGCTCTGACTTTTACAATTCAGACAGCTGCAAAGAGTTGAGCACTTCAAGTGGTAAGGTAGTAACACTCATTTCAGAAGGAGACAAGTAGGTTCCAGGTAACAGAGTTTGTATTGCTGTCAATGGAAGAGACAAGAACTTGTTCAGTCTTTTGTCTGACATCTCTATGAACACTTATTTCTGCAGTGAACTTCATGATCTGTCTGTTCTGTATGAGAGATGTGAATTTACTGTTCATGACACCGTAAATTACAAATCTCAGTTTATAATTTGTAAACTCTCTACTGACATTGAAGAGCAAAAGGGGCAGTGACTTGAAAGCTTTTTTACGTTAGCTCACTATTTCATGACAACCATCTCATAAAAAAAAAGTGTAAATCTCCAGTACCACATACAGCTTAGAGTGGTATCAGAGTGCCACAACATTTCTTTTTGCCATTGAAGCTTAGAATGATTCTTGATTAATGTTATATTTGAGTGAAAAATAACAATATTGTGCTTTGATGGCACTCTGACCTAACATAAATATCTCATCTAGCTGTAGGTCAGGAGGGGTTGAAGCCAATATGCTACTATAAGCTATAAATTGAAAGCATACCTACCTTAGTTTAAAAAATTCTATTATCTTTATAAATCAATAACTATTGCTTATTTTTAGACAGAATGCTGTATGTTTATATAGCTGCATTCTATGCATTCAGTTCTCAAACACGCTATTTGCATTGAGCTTTTTGTTAAAGTAAACATGCATGCATCAGGAAAAGACATAGTTGTGCGATATACTACAGTGTTAGAACATTTTTCCAAAAAGATGCTTTCTTTTCTGGGCACTGCATCAGATTTGCTTTTGCTCTTTTTAGTGAAGGCTGCATCTGATTTCATTCAAAGCAACCAAAACACATAAAAGAATGTTGGGAGGTAGGTCTGAAATAAAATCCATATTGTCGTCATGACAACTAAAAATGTTAAAAAGGATGCAGAGAATGATTATTTAATAAGATATTGCATCAAGTTGTTATGGCAACTATATAGTAACTGGAAAAGGATCATGTTTCAGAAAAATGTTTGAAAAGTTTCCCCTTTATCAAGACATGACATTGTAAAAATATTATAATGAGAAAAAAAGGGGAGTGAAGGACTTGGTGCTGTAATGTTCCATGGAGAGTATTTCTGCTTGGTTTCCAGTCCTGTCATAGATGAATCAGAACACAGAAAACACTAGAACATATCCCTGTGCTCTTTCCCAAAATTATAGTACTATAGTTCGATGCCACATTTCACAAATAAACCTTCATGACTCTCATTTACCCCCAGTGGAGTAGATGAAGCTTCAGCAGCTTATAAGAATGGACTGTGAAACCCTATTACAAGAATGGGATAGGGGAAAGGTTGGTGGTGAAGAGTACCATTAAGTGGCTTTAGTTCTGTGAGAGAGCTTCTTTTTCAGCACACTGGATGAATTCCTTGTTTGTTTAGCTTATTTGTTCATAATAAATGAATATTTGCTAATAGAAATAATTAAAAGAATAGTATGAAGCTATTTTTGGACCCAGGAAACCTCTTAAGCAGCAGCAGCAGTAGAAAATAGTATCTGGGCTCTGTGCTGCAACTTGCAGTATAAGCAGCACTAAAGACTACTTTGCCTGGTGCAAAAGAAATGAGGTATCATGTTCAGGGAAGTCAAAATATCCCCTGTGCTGTTTTCCCTTGTGTGTGGTGCCCAGCAGGCTCCATCCTACAAGCTGCTGTGGTTTGTTCTTCCTGGTTATAAGCCCTTTTCTGGGGAACTCCTGCAGGGAGTCAGAAGCTTCTTTCAGCAGTGCTCCCTACTTTAAGGCAGGTGTTAATGCAGGAAAGAGGAATGACCAGGGAGCGTGTAGAAAACCACAGTCAGAGATTCACAAGAGAACAAATGGGCTTTTTGTGTAAGAGCTGGCCACTTTCTTGGCCCCTTGGGTTCTCCTACAGCAGGAGGTGGGGCAAGCTGATGGGTATTTTTATACAGTTTCTCTCCATGCACTAGTATTTTTCCAGTTAAATAATTTTTTAAATTGCTTAGCATGAAAAATATTTGCTGTGAGTGCAACACTAAAGAATACTGCCTTGCATGTTCTGTCACAGTGTCTTCTGGCACCTTAAGTTTACTTGTTCAATGTCTGGCTTCATTTTTAAGGGCTCAGTTCCCCACCTGGACTTAGTTTTGTAAATAGTTTCGACTACAGTTCTCTTCTCTAACATTAGTCATCTTGCTATTAGTTGAAATGATGTAATTCATCCAGAGGTAAAGGAGAATTTCAGCTTGAAAGACTACAAAAACTACAAAAAAAGGTAGTGGAAGATACTAGATCTTGAATCAGAGTAATTTTTCAGAGTTATTACTAAAAGTATGAGACTTGGAAACATGTTTGGAAGCCTGAACATAGGTCTGTGGAGAACTGGGGCGCATTGTGACTTTGCAGACTTGAAGGTAGTTGCTTATTTGCATTGAAAATACATGTGAACCATGGCCTGAGGTCATATGTTATCTACTTCTCCTTGAGACTGTGATGGCAGACAGGCTAGCTGTGATGATTTCTGCCTTGGAAACTTTTTTATATTTTACTCTATTTTGAAATTCAGAGAACAGTGAGCTTTTAGTAGAAACTGTAACTGCAGGCATACTTGTCTTAATCTTCATGGTATTTTCTAGCGTATTTGTAGCAGAGGTATGGACTGAGGTGACTACTGATATGGCTGGGAAAAAAAGGGTGCTGGAAAAAGTTGTCTTTCAACCCAGTGGCTAGAAGGGGGATGGTGGTGGTAAGTAGGACAGAAGAAAGGAGCTTAAATAAACTGCAGCTTTTTTTTTTTTCCTATCACAGTGGGACAGTAAAATCCAAACCAGCAAAGCTCTTCCAAACAGCATCTTGTTAAAGAGCCGTGAACAGCTTTGCCCAGTTTCTGCAGCCTCAGATATTTTTGTCACAAGTTCTTGTTTTTTCTCACAAGACTAAATTAAATGGCTTTGCCAGCCCAGAGAAAATTAATTTGAATCACTTCCCTGCCTCTAATAGTTTATGCCACTGTCTCACTGGCATAAACAGAGGTCCTGAAAGCATGAAGAGATGTCCAAGCCACCTGTGCACAGCAGGCCCTTTTCCCACATGGCTAGTAATAGCTAATGAAAATAGTGTGGGTTCAACACTAATCAAATTAAGGTATTTCTCTGAGGGAAGCACCAATTACATGCTTCTGTGTAGTATCTATAGCTTGGCTAATTCTCAAGGGTCAGCTTAATGACACTAAAAAATTTGCCAGTTACTGCTATTCTTCATGGATCAAACCAGGTGGTAAGGGTTGTGTGCAACACCGCTTGCTCTGAATGTGTGTGTTATCAGCCAGTGGTGTTATTTCACCATGCTGTCTGCCTTCAGGGGGATGTAGAGAATACTGCCATCCTACTGATTTCCAGGGAAGTTCTGAAGTATAAATATATGTGTAGAGTGCCTTGAAGAGTTAGCAAAGATAAAATCTGTTTAAATAATTGTGGAAAAGGAGGGTGTGTACTAGGGAAAGATTATGAGAAAAAGAAAGAATAATACACTTTAGTAGAAGCTAGACAGATATTGGTGTCCAATTAATAGACTCTGGTTGAACAAAGCTGCCAACAAGTAATCTGATCAAGAAAAAGCATCTAGATTATATTCAGAATATATTCATGCTCTTTTTTTCCTCTGTCTGAGAGTCCTGGAGGAGTGCTGTGCTCAGGCTACCTGTTAGCTTTGGTCTTTTCTGCCCTTTGCAAAATATCTGTTTAAACTTTCATTAGTTGTGCCTCCATTCCTTAGTGCCTGCTCTCATGCAAGATTTTTACAGTTATAAGTGGTGTGTGTAAAGCTTCCTCTGTTGTGTGACTGGGGCAAGAGTCTTCTCCAAGATCATCCGACTTGACTCTTTTCTAATACTTTGCACAATGCCTTTCTTCTGACCAGAATGCGCCTGACAAGTGGGACTAGGTGTTTAATATCTTCTGAAATTGAAATTTTTTTTTCAACCCTATAGAAACAGACTCAGCACCTTTCCTGGCTCTGATAAAAGTCATAAAGCCAATTCCAGACTCTTGATGAGCTGCTAGCCACTACTCCAGGTGAATACACAAGACATCTCTACTCTGGACTGATCCTGCTTTTTCATTCTTGGAAACAGACACCAAACAGATTTTCAGAATACTAAAATTTCAAGACATTCTAATACAAAATATGCACTATTTTTTTTTTTTTTATAAAGAGGAGTCTATAAAGTATGATGCTTATCTTCTAGTGTGAGGGAAAAGATCAAGGATGCAGAGGAAGAAAGTCGAAGCTGAGAGAGGCTGCTCAAGCTCTTCCTTCTACAGTGCCTGCAGCTTCATCATATCTCTTAACTACTGTACTTGGATGATCATGCAATGATTCCTGCAAGCACCTGAGACAGTAGGTCTAATGAAAAGTGGGGGGAAAAAGAAAAATTGGTTTTGCATTTTGATGATTTGAAAGTTTTCTCCATGTTCATTTCATTCTGATGGAGAAAGGTGCAGCTGGTGAAGTGTTCACTGAAGCACAGCAGAAAAATGAATACTGCAGGAATCTGAGGGGATGCTGCAGAGTTTTGGTGCAGCGATTTGCAAAACAATTTGGACACTGGAAATTTTGGTCTCTCTGGAATTCTGAAGCCTCTGTGGCATGGTAATGTAGTTTGTTCATAGTCTTATAAAAAAGGCAGTTTCAAATATATGGATTTCTTTATCATGAGTCATCTAGACACATGAATCAAGGGAACAGCAATGGGGAAATGATGGCTGTTCTCATTCTTCTAAATAGCTTCACTTTCAGATTGCTGAAAAGGTGTATGATGACAGCAGAAAACTTTTCCTCTTGGAATGTTTTGCTTCAATTGGGATTGCAGCAATAGTCCTTTAAAAGTGTTTTCCATTTTTCTCTGAGTGTTTCTTACTATATAGGGCTTGATAAAATAGCTCACAGTAGGGACAGGGATCAGGTTCTTTTTGGGTTTTATATTTTGTTATTTTGGAAATGTCTGTATTCACTGTACAGTTGTTCCAATGCACTATATTTTTCTGAAGGCTTTATTTTATCTTTGCTCACAGGAATAATGAGAAAGAAGCCCAGCCTTGGAACAATCAGTGGCAATGGTTATCAAAAGAACCAATAAAAAATAAAAAAAATATTTTTCTCTTGTTAAAAATTAGTTAATTAAATCTTGACCTGCATTTCTATAAAGACTAGCTAGGTTACAACTCTGTTGCCTCTCTGAGTTCTTCTGTAGTCTGATAAAGGGTCTGTCATTGTAATTTAGTTTAAAACAACTGTACTTTTGGGTATTCTGCTATGGTCACCATAGCAGGGCCTGAGGCTAAACAAGGAAAAATAACTTGGATATGTCTGCAGTGTGGCAATATAACTGCAGACCAAACCAGTTAACTTTGGCCTACCTGATCTGGGCACCAGAAGTAGTCCAGCGGTGACATCCAATAGCTCATCATGGGATGACTTATGCTCTTTTCTAAAGGTGGGTGCTACCTGTGAACTTTCTTTCTGTGATTTGGCTTTCAAAGCACAGTAGGGAGAGAAAAATATCATGGCAATGCTTTGTTGCCAAATGTGGTGATATTAGGCAATGTCTTGCAGTTGATCTAAAATGGCTCCGATTTCAAAACAAGATGTGTTATGGTCTATGCACTGAAGAGAAAATGTGAGCATAATTCACTTTATCTCATGTAATATGAAGTTATCATTACCATTTCAGTTCTTTCCATTTTTTTTTTTTTAAAAGCTGAAAACCAAGAATAACTAAGCATTTAACTTTCAGAATAAATTGACATCACACTTGGAGACCATGTGCTAATTCAGTTGGCTCTTAGAAGAAACTTAAAATAATGCAAGGAAGAGAAGTCTTAATTGGCAAATTTCCAGTAAGAGAAAGCTAAATATGAAGCTAGACAGTACTCTCTGCCTTCTGTCTGGAAAGCAATGTTACGTAATAATTAGTGTATTGCTCTTTCTGTTCTGAAAAAAAAAAAAAAAGGTCTGTTTCAATTTCATGTTAATGTCACTTATGCTTTCATAAAATGCAATTAAAATAGGTGTTTTAAACTGGGATACGAAGTGAAAGTTGTAAATCTTGAAGCAACTAAAAAGTGGCAAGGTAATTTGTTGAATATCACACTAGTCAAAATAAACAGAGAAAGTTCTCTTCCCGTTTTAGTATTGATCTACTTGGTGCTATTGCACAGCTCATGTATATCTGAGGCTTCAATATATGTTCTGTACAGTGGACATAACCGTGCTTTTCTGTTTTGTAAACCACTGCAAGGCTTGAACTTTATTTAAAAACTACTTTTGACATATACAAGAAAGAATGGAAGTCCAGAGCTGATTAGTTTCTGGTGAATTAATGCTATGTCCAACAGGCTTTGCAGAGTCCTGGAGGTATTGCAGTGGACTGTCCTGCAGTCTGGGCTTTCATGTATCAGCATGTGTAGTAAATGAAGTTGAAAAGCCAGCAGGTAATGTAACTTGCAAGCAATTAACATTTCTTTCACTGACAGGTTAAATCTTGAATGTGAACTTGCTATTATAGGACTTCAAGTACCAAAAATATTGTGGCTTAGAAAAAAACTAGGATAGAGGTGTCTTGAAGAATGGCTGTGCACTTGCATGCATTCACACCCACACATACCCCTTTATTCTGAGCTGCTGTTAGGCTACTTCTAAGTAATTCCAAATATCAAATGACTGATTTTTAAATGTCAGGACTTGTACAGCTCCCTAGGGCAGCACCTCCGAAAATACTATTAAGGATAATAGAGGACAAAGATTATCATAACCAGAAGTTTTATTGCAAATACTTAGTGACAAATTTTGACAAGACTAATTTGATTACACGCAAAGTGACTAAGAAGCATAAGCTGTCTTAAAAGAAGACTTCTGCAGTTTGTATTCTATTCGTTATTTTTTGGTTTTAGCGACTTAACAATGGTATCATCTACATTACACCAAATTGAACGGTTGAGTAAATTTTAATTAGGCTGATAGAGTGACATCGTATCCCTTTGCAGTATCCCAAACCTACTTTCCAAAGTACTGTCTCCATGGAGTATTGGTGTTTTGTATTATTAATTTATGTATGACCTTTGGCTGCAGTAAAGATCTTGGCTACTACAGCATCTGATTTTGGCTGAGAGAGAGCAGTGATGAGGAGATTCATTAGACCTTCACAGGATACTCTTGAGACTGCACACACAAAGTTTAGGCTAGGCTGCTGTGCTCAGGAAGGTTGGTACAGGTCCAGGACATGGTCAAGGTTTCTGAAATGACATAAGAAATTCTGACTGTAAAGGAAGAATACTGAATAAATCTTTATTGATTCAGTGACTGATCCATGCATAACAAGTTTTTGCTCTGTGTGTGGCATGCTGATTCTTGTAGTCCTTTGAATAAAGGCTGCAGATTTTCTTTTTTTTTTTTTTTTTGGCTGAGTCTCAGCCTTAGGACTGCAGTGTTCCTGTGTGCAGAGATACCTGGCTGAAGGTTAGCTGACTAATTCTGAAGTGTTGGACAGAGAATGCCAGGACTGTCCGTGTTCTCAAGCCCTGTAATGCTGTTATAAATAGTAATGGACATGCTATAATCACACTAAAAATCTAATAATTCAACTTTAAACTTTTATAGGTGTATGATAAAGTTTCAGAAACATAACTCTTCTACTGAAGCCTATATTTAAGTATATGGTAACATCAACATGTCCAGGATGACGTAACTAACTGTAGCAGTATGGTTAAGAGATTTTATTGAAAGCTATGTACATATTAAAAAAATAATTCACTTTCTTTATAACACTTCCTGGATGCAGTAAATTCTTACTTTACTGAGGCACTATAAGTTATCTTTGAGACAGTGACCTGGAAACTGCAAGCATCTGGTTGTTTTTTGTGGTTGTTTTTTTTTTTTTTTTAATGGAAACCTCAAGGTTTAACTTTTTAATACTTTCTAAGATTTATAAGGAATGTACTACCAATTACAGTTGGAGTACCTCCAGAAAATTGCTATTAAGGAGCTGTTATGCATGCAGTATCTCTTCTGGGTCTTTTCTCCAAAGATATCCCCAATTTGTTTCCAATTTTAGTAGCACTGGTTCACACTTTAAGCATGTGTTAGACTGTTGTGGAGTTTGTGTTTGTAAAAAGCCGAAAGATGTTCCTTCCTATTACCTTCTTCCCATTGAAAAATTGCATGGCTAAATTACTACTTGATGAAAATATGGCTATAAAGGTGTGACTTTGGCCTAGGCAGCTATTATTCTTCAATTCAGGACATAGCTGCTCATGTCTGGCTCTGGAGGAGCTTGCTGTATGGGCTTCTTGTCTCGTTTGAAAAGTAAAAATGAGCAAGGTACAAACTATTATCTCCTCTTTGTTCCTTTCTTCCTGTTCCACTCCTCATCTGCAGTTTTATTTTCCAGTTTCCTCCAGTAACAACTTTACATTGTTTGTTTTTGGTGGTTTGTTGTTGTTGTTGTTGTTGTTTTTGTTTTTTTTTTTGTTTTGTTTTTTTTTTTTTAAAAGACTTAGAAGTGAGGAAGGATTTTGTATCTCTGTGTTTTGCCTGGTCAGTGGAAAGTACCTTAAAGGGTCTCAAGTGCTTGAACTTAGAAAATCAAGACCTTCTCTCCTAGGCAGCTTACAGTTTGCAAGATTCCAAGCCCATGGAAATTGGATGAAGGCTTTGGTTGCTTATGTAAATATCGAGACACAATACACAAAGGCCCTGTTTCTGTTGAAGAGAAATAGGCAAATTAGCTGAGCTCTTGAGGAAAGACTACAGCATTCCTATCTAGGCCCTCTCTGCAGAAGTGGCCTTAGGGGGCTCACTCCTGTGAGTCATCATTTTCCTTTTATTTCTTGGTGTTAATTCAACAAGTCATGACTGAATATATGTTGCATATAGGAATGGATTTTCTCACTTTCACTAATGAAGACGACATCTGGTCTTGTGGTCTGGTATGGGCAACCTTCCCATAGAGTCAAATAGCATGTCATGAGGCTCTACTCTAAAACTGTAGTAAATCAGATACAGTAACAGCTGCTCACAGGTACAGAAATAATTGGTCTGATGTTCCCAAAACTTTTCTTGAACTAAAGACTTGTACAGTCCTGTTCAACCATGTGTCTGCTCTGGTAGTGTTTGTCAGCAAACAGGGTGGCATTAGCCTCCCTGTCTTATTGGCTAGTAAGTTTCTGGAGAGTAGATCAAAGGGTTAGCAAAGACGGACAAGAACTACTTTGTGGACTAAGGGAATCTGGATGGTCTTAAAGTTCTGTTCATGTTTTCTTATTTTTTCCTTTGTTTTCCTGTTTCTTCATGTGTTTTTTAGTATCTGTTTGAGAAATGCCATATTTGACTTAAAAATTTGATAGAAGGACGGCTTAGTAAATTGTTTGAAGAATGCAATTGGGTTTTCAACCTGTCCGTCCACACTAGGAACCTAAGGCTTCACACATGCAGAGGATCCCTGGAAAGGTCTCCTGGTATACTGGTGAAGTGAAGTCAAGCAACAAAAGTTCCTACAGAAGGATCCAACCTCTATCAAGTTGGTCAATGATGAGTCATCAGAAAAAGTGTAAAAAGCCTCCCGATGTTTTAAAATATTTTTTCCCCACAAATAAAAGTGTATCTTCCACTTATTATTCCCTTTGTAATTTCCTTATTCTATACTAGTAATCAAGTTCACTTCAGCAGGGATAGCTCTCTATGACTCAATAAAAGATGAAAAACCTCTAATGCCCCTTGTTTGTTTTTTTTTTTAATCTTTTTCTTTTATCCTGTGTTCCTGTGATAAACACAGTTATGGGAAAATAAACACTAGTAATCTCTGAGCAAATGTCAAACTGAATAAGAAGAGGTCAGGGTATATATGAAGTGGCACATTTCTTAAAATCATTGACCAGTAGGCTGCTGTCATGGATGTTTATTATTTCTATACCTACAATGACTGGAATCTAGTGTACCATTTTTCCTCTCAATTTGTATTTTATGATCTTATTAAGAATTCAAAAGCAGGAAAATATATTAAAGTGATATGAAATTGATGAAAATTAGTGTTTCCTTTTCCTTTCAGTGTCAAAGCTTTCGCTCTTCTGTGTGAAAGAGCTGTGTTCCCTATATTTGTGGATTTGGTAATAGAGCAGAAGAGGAGAGTTCTGATACTGAAGTGTAATAAGGGTAAAATGGGATTAGAACAGACAAAAGCTTAATTTTCTCATTTACAAAATTGGAGCATTTAATATTGCAGCATGATGCAGTACATAATGTGAAATATAATTAATGTTGAATTACAATAGAGGTGCTGTAAATGTACAAGGCACATATGACATCCACCAACACATCAAATAATTTTTTTTGAGAATAGGCTAGCAATTAAAATGGATGCCAAATGGATTTGTAATGAAGGGGGACATTAAATGCAGTCTTACCCTACTTATTGTCATAGCAATTACCTAGGCTTGTTTTCGTTCTGGTGCTAGTACTTCATTATAATTGCTAACATTTTGATCTGAATGTTTGCTGAAAGAACTTCTTTTGCCGGAGATCAGCACCTTCATTCCTGCTCTTAACACGATACAGAAGATGGCAAACATACAGTGTGTGAGAGCGATGCATGAATATTATTGGTGTTATTAGTGCATTGATAAAAAGAGAAAGGACAATATTAGAGGGTGCAGAGATATAGTATTTTATAATTGCAGTCAAGCTTTTAGAGTGATTACTTAAATATGTTTCTAACATTACCATTTTTGGAACACAGGTTATGGGTACTATAAATCCCAAACCACATAGCATATACCCTTCAAAATATTTTAGGCTACTTCTTTCTCCACTCCCCCCCGCCCCCCCCCCGGGGTAAAAAAATGCTTTCAAACTAATTTTGTGTATATATAAATATATGCACACAATTATATATGTAAAAAGATTTCTGTGAGGTCACCCTTTACTCAATCTGTAAAACCACCCTAACTATGTGATTTTTATTTGAAGGCTAATGGAAACTTTTGAAAAGTAGTCCAAGTCCTTGTGGGAATCTAAGGGTTTTGAGAGATGGAAGTGTTCTTTATAAGCCTTGCCAAAGATATCATATAGTATTAGATAGAGATGCTGATTTAAAGTCAGTATCCTGAGAGTTTTGTATTCTTGTGAATAATATGAACTGACTGGCAAAGTTTCATAGTCTTTTGTGGCCATCTTCCTGTTTCAATTCTTATAAGCCAGTAAAACTGTCTTTGCTACCTATAACCCTCGCTGGTATTATACAAATCTGTTTTTTCCCTCCAATTATAAAATGTATTATTTTTTGAGGAACCATACAAGATAAAGAACACCACCATATGAACAAATTATAATGACTTTACTGTCCAATCTCAATGTGAAGAGAAGCAAAATGTTTCCACTTAGGGTAGGTTTATATGAGAGATGACCTTAGATATTATTGCTGTCAAATGAAATGGCAAAGAAAAATAACTGGATTTTATTACATCTTTTCTGTTTCCTTTTCCTATTTGCCAAAGTATAGATTTATTTGAATCATTTTTGTAGAATGCCGAACCATGTCCTTTTCTCATTCCTCTGCCAGGTATCTGGGTTTTTAAAGCTTGCTTTATTTTTTTGTTCTAATCTTTCCACACATTCTATTCTGTCCTCTGTAAAGCATAACGGCATTGCAGTTTTGCTGCTGATTATTACTTATCCAGAAAGCTGTTTTTTTCCTCATGGTGCATTTTGAGCAAAAAACCTGTTCTTTTTCTGTTTGATCATGACATTGCTTACTGCGTTTATTAAACAACTGAGTATTGGATTTTCCTTTAATTTCAGAATGAAAAGTT
Organism: Anabacerthia variegaticeps; assembly: GCA_035583185.1. Taxonomy (NCBI): domain Eukaryota; kingdom Metazoa; phylum Chordata; class Aves; order Passeriformes; family Furnariidae; genus Anabacerthia; species Anabacerthia variegaticeps. The sequence goes on along the minus strand of JAWWEW010000112.1, from coordinate 35,172,824 downwards.
AGAAGTTACTTCTACTGAAGAGAATCATATATATATATTGACATATACACAACTATTTCTCTGCATTAATTTTTGTTGTGACTATAGTCTAATTTTTGTAAGGACTATTTTCCCAAATACATGAATACGTCAGACTGAATTAGGGCTTGCTCTTTTCTGAGTTTCCTTTGCATTTTTTTTTTTTAAACTAGATAAATACAAGCTGTTTCACATGCAATTAAACTCACTTGAGTAATTTTCTGGTGCTTATATGTTGAGACAGCCTCCACAGTTCTTGGTTATATTTTTAGGCACTTCTTACAACTTTCAAATTGACCATTACTGAGCTTTTTTCAAGCTCATTTGCTGGAGTGTGGTGTTTTCTTTTTTCCTCTGGCTTTTTCGGCATTGAATTTTTGGGACTACTTAACCAATGCACACAATGCACACTTTGTTTGTACATATGGACAGGGCATTGTATGGCAAAATGGATAATAACATGGCAAAATGGATAATAGATCAGCTAGGAGGCTCCTTCATCCCAAAATGTAATTGACCATTGGTCAGCAGTATTGCTCTTTGGATTTGGATTTCTCTCTCCTTCTGCAGAAATGCCTGGGAAAGCTTGGGAGGTTCAGTGCTGACAATTGCAGGAAGCCTTGAAAAGCTGTGAAGAGTCACATGTGCTACCAGAAAAGCTGTTCTTCCTCTGTTCCTGTGAGGCCTTGCAGAGGACAGCAGGTCATTGGAGTTTCACTTGCAGTGCTCCGTCTTAGTTCCTAGCTAAGCAAGCTATGGAGTCTTTCATGGGCAGATTACCAGTTTGAGTTTTGCCCAGTTCAAAGCTGTTTTCATCTAACGATGGGCCAGCCCAGAAGGTGATTGTGTGACTTGGAAACTCTCTCTTACTGTGCATAGGTGCTATCTTCGTTATTGACCTAGATGAAGGGATGGAGTGCACCCTCAGCAAATCTGCAGATGACACCAAGCTGAGTGGTGTGGCAGATACACCTGAAGAACACGTTGCCACCCAGAGGGACTTGGACAAACTCAGCAAGTGAGGCCATGGGAATTTCACGAAGTTTAATAAGAGCAAGTGCAAGATGCTGCACCTGGGTTGGGATAATGTCCAGTATCAATACAGGCTGGTGGATGAACAGATTCAGAGCAGCCTTGCTGAGAAGGACTTGGGAGTGCTGATGGATGAGATGCTGGACGTGAGCTGGCAATGTGCACTTGTGGCCCAGAAAGCCAATCATGTCCTGGGCTGCATCAAAGACAGGATGGTCAGCAAGCTGAGGAAGCTGATTCTGCTCCTCTTCTCTTGTGAGAACACACCTGGAGCACTGTGTCCAGCTCTGGGGTCCTCAACTCAGGAAGGACATCAGCCTGTTGGAGCAAGTCCAGAGGAGGTCCCCTGAAATTATTAGAGGGGTGGAGGACCTCTCCTATGAGGAAAGGCTGAGAGAATTGGGAGTATTCAGCTTGGAAAAGAGAAGGTTTACTTAACTGCATCCTTCCAGTGCCTGAAGGGAGCCTACAAGAAAGATGGAGAGGGATTATTTACAAGGGCATAGTAAGTGAAAGGACAAGGGGGAAAGGCTTCACACTGAAACAGAGTAGGTTTATATCACTTATTAGGAAGAAATTCTTTACTATAAGGGTGGTAAGGCACTGGAAGGTTGCCCAGAGAAGCTGTGGTTGAATGGAGCTCTGAGCAACCTGGTCTAGTGAAAGGTGTCTCTGCCCATGGCAGAGGGGTTGGAGCTGAATGATGTTTAAGGTCCCTTCTAACCCAGGACATTATATTATTCTATGAGCAATCCCAAAGGGCTCTGATTTCTCCATGAGAGCTTCTGCTGAGGGAACTACATCAATAGCCTAGATCACAGTACTCACTAAAAGGTGTGAGAGTTTCAGTGCCCTAAGGACATTGCACACATATTAAGAGCAAGAAGGAAACATCCCCAAACTACACTTGTCATTTTTTAGTTTGTGTAGTTGGTGTTTCATAGTATTTTAGCTTCTGACCCATCATCTGTGAATTTTGGGGTTAGCCATCTGAGAGTGGTCAATAGAAAGAAATGCAGTAAAGGTTTAAGAGGAGGATGCAGCCTCTGAAGAAGACTTCTAGTAGCTGTAAGATTTCTATGCATCAGAGGTGCAGAAGAGATAGGGCTTTGCACTTGGTGTACGTGAAACTGTATATACGTGGGAGTTGGTGCAATGCAGGATGGGGCCTCTAGAGCTCTCTGTTGCTGCATTTTTCTCTGTCAGGGTTTTGAACTGTTTACAGAGTAGCGCAATACAAATGCGTTGACTTTTTTGTTTGTGTTGTGGTGGGTTTTTTTGTTTGTTTTGTTTCTTTTTTAACCCCCAGGGGTTTGTGCACTACATGCCCAGAGGCACAGGGAGAGGTGAAGATACAACACTATCTGTAATGCAGCAGAATAGATACGAACTTTTGTTAGTCAACATCCTGACAAATACTACAAATAGGAGAATAACTAACAGAGTTTACTTCAAAAGGGTAACTATTCAAAGTTCAGACCTAAATTAAGGATAAAAGTCATGTGGAAAAAAAGGAAAGAATTGGGACAATGCAATAGCATAGCCTTTAGGGGGAAAAAAGTGAAAGATAATTGCTAACATATGAGTGAAGAGTGTGGATCAATAGACTTGTGACAACACTGTCTCCCCGCTTCTCCTCCAAAAAACCTACAAAGGAAGCACTACTAGGAAGAAAAATAATTCAGTCATCTCAGATGAAAGTGCACAAACATATTAAAACAAGAATCTGGAAACTGTGTAGAACAAACACAGAAGAAAAGTATATCATATTTGCCGCAGACAAAATCTGAAGTTCATATCTTAATCATTCATTATTCTGAAGAACGTGCAGTTATTGAAATGCTACAAAGTAAGAGGCAACAATTGGTATCCAGTTCCAGGGGAGATGTTTGTAATCCACTCAAGCAATGGCTGGTTGTCACAAAATCTAATACAAGAAGACATTTTTATACCATATAATAAGAAATGTCTGACCCAGTAGCGTGCAGATGTCATTGCAATTTTGGTTCTCAACATACTGAGAACATTTTTTCCCTGCATGGATGCAGACCCTCTTTGGGAAACTTTGGCCTTCCTTATGCTGTCTAATCACCATGGGAGTAAAAGTTCTGATTAAGCTGCAGTCTCTGTTATAGGGCACAATGATCAAGGATTTGCTGGGAGAGCCTTGCTCAAATGTAGAAAATGTTATTCTCTTCATCTTGCATTGCCAATAAAGTATTGGCCTAATGAGAAAACTGCAGGACTCTATTGTTAGAAAAGAGGTGATGGATTGAGTTGTGAGAGGTAAGCGTGCCATAGAATTTCAGTTTGCTTCTACATTTTAGTTCAAAATGGCTGAAATATGTTAAGAGAGCACAAGCCTGCCAGCAGGGATTATGAATTTCTGCAGAGCTTTACTAAGTGGGCAGCTGGAATATATTCTTTGTGTCCCTGGAGGTACCTGGCTACTTTTCTGGCCATCAGGTGGCTGACCTGCTGTAGCTGGCTGCCAGCCTCCCAGACTGTGACACTGGGCTGCAGATATCTGATGAACATCCTGCAGGCAGAGGAACACAGTTGGGGTGGAAACTGTCTTTTGAGCCTTGCAATCAGCATGTGGTGCTTGTCAAGTTTGAAATTCAAACACATAGTGTGTCAGCAAAGCTGTTAGTCTACCAGAAAATCTCAATAGTCTCTCTTAAAAGCACCCTGTTCCCTCAATTTTCTTTTAAATCTAAACACTGAGGGAAAACATGAAAAGAGGCTTCTAACACCTTTACTTCTTTCAACCCTACAAAATGGAGCATTGATCTTTTTCAGGTCTTATAATTGCAACTGTCTAAGAAAGGTATCTTCCCCCCCAACCCCTGAATATATTTTCTATGCTGTATATAATTTCTATCTAGACTGTAGAGAATTTTAGTGTTTTTTCATTCCAGTTCACACTCCAAAATATTTGTGCTTGAAAACCTCTGTTTGGAATCTTAGGTGGACTTCTGGTTCTGAAAATGAACAGAAAAGATTACATCACTCATAAAAAGGAAAAACTGGGAGCTTGTCAGGGCCTTATCTAGAATTGACTGCCATTTAAAAATCCCATTAAATCCCTTTAAAACCACACTACTTTCCCTGAACATAATTTTAATGATTGTAGCTGCCAAGCTTTTTATAGATAGGAGATGTTCCTTGTCAGTGACAGGACTGTTTTTTCCTTAGGGCTTGGTCAAGGAAAGAGTGGGTGTCTGTGACATATCTCTTGTGTCCCGCACATGGGGCAGCAGAAGAGAGGGAAAAATTTTCCAGCTAGCATTTGAGAGCAGCAGCTGTTAGTCTTCCTGAAGCTTTGAACCGTGTGCTAGGTGAAGAACAGTGTGATGCCATGGCAACCTTGACTGGGCAGCCCTTTTTTTCATTGTGCCACCCTTGCTAAGGATGGATAGCAGAGAAGATGGATCTCTTCTTATATCTGGAGTAATCCTATCCAGCTTCAGATGTGCAGCTGACTTAACTCCTGGCAGTTTAGCTGTAGGAGTGGGACAGACCCTTCCAAGGGGTAATTCAATCCACCAGACCTCACCTAGAAACGCTTCCCTTTCCCTGTTTGACTGATCAGAAAACCTAGGTTAAGTTTGCTCCCTGGCTTAGGTGAGTCAGCAACAGTCTAAAGTAGACTACAACCAACCTGGGAGTTAGCTGAGGCACCACAGTGATCACAGATGACTAGGAAGAGTATGTGGAGAGGTGATCTCATGGCATTCCCATCAAGTAGGCAGCAGGTGAACTCAGCAGTGTTTGGCAATGTCAACAGAAATGATGGGTGCTGAACTGTCAGGCTTGCTGGCAGCTCTCAGGTGGTATCATAGCCATGTCCAGCTGGGTGAACATGTCTATTGTTAGCAGAATTAATAGACTGTTGCAAAATAGGTCATGTCCAGTGCTGCAGATTGAGAAACAGATCAAAATGTGACATGATGTCTAGCTTTTAGGTACATCCATTCTTGTAAGGCCACAGTTTCTGTGTAACACTGAAGGTGAACCTCAGAAAACTGACAATCTGGATACAGTGCATACAGAAATTTGTGAGACAAGCTATGTTTATCTCCAGAGTATGGTCTGCTAGCGCTGTCATCAGAGTTTCTACTCTCTTTTCCTTATGATTTTCCATTATATATTTGAGGAAATTCTCTGCTTTCGCTCAAATCTTTTCCTCCTCAGACAAGGAATGTAGCATTTAAGAACCAGTTAGAGGTTCAGGTGAATCCAGGGTTGCACTGTTGTTCTGGACCAGGATATCCTCTCTTAGAGGAGAGGTTTTATCTAGGACTTTTTCAAAAATATTTTTAAATACTACTATTTTAAGGTCTCATTCAGTAAGAATACTATTGTATTCAAACATGATTGGGTTCCTTCATTGTGACCATGGAATAAATGCTCTTATTTTAGGAAGTACATAACTGTTCAGCTGGAACCAACTGAGGATGCTATTTTATTTTTTTTTTTTGCACTGAATACCTTGATCATTCCCAGTCCAGCCTGTAGTTAAAGTCTGGCTGTTATGCCTCCATGAAGATTTTTTTCTAAAGTTGCTAATTATGTGCCCATCAGAATAATGGAAGAGTAATTATCCTTATAGTGCTTAGTGACATTGAAACCTCCATTATTCTCTGATTTGAGCTGAATAATTACAGATAATTGCTGCAACTGCATTGTCTGTTCAAATATAGCTCTACAATAATTACCTTATTTTAATTAAATATATTTGGGATTTAAGTGGTTTTCTCTTCGTTTACTCTACTAGAAAGAAACTTCATTTAGGTATAAAAACACAGGATGTTGCAAAGTAACCACTCATTCAACACATCACCAATTGATTTTACCTAATGTGATTTTACTTGTTCTGTTTGAAAATCACTCAGATCCACTTAATTAAATATTAAAAAATAAGCATCTCAGTGTCCCAAGACTGGATTTCACAGTCAAAATCCCCAAAATACCTCTTATTGCAGAGCTGTAAGATGCTGTCTCAAGTCTTCAGCTTTCTGGAAAAGACAAGTACATTTTTCAATTGTAACCAAAAGATTTTCTGAACGTCAACACTTTAGTTTTTGAAAAATCCCCCTTAACAAAAAGAAGCCAGATGCTTTGTTTCAGAAAGAAAAATTGGCCCAGATTTAGCATCCGTTGAAGGTATGCTCTGTGCTTTATGATCTCACACTGCTGCTGACATGATTGATAAGGAGGGTTTGTGTGCTGATGGCCTTTCTTCATCCCCTCATGTGGGCTCTCAGGGAACTTCTTTTATCAGCTTTTTCATGCTTGGTCTGAGAAGCTGCTCACCTGTGGAGGGAATCTGAGGCTAATAGCCCCCCTTCCCACTTTAGCATAGAAAGGCTGTTCTAAGACAAAATTTACTTTGTACTATATACAGCTGTGTCAAGTGGATAAGTATACAGAGTGAATCTAAATGAAACTAATGAGATGTGTCAAGGACTCTGGTATCTTCAAAGGTCCTTTCCTTTTGGACATGAAATCAACACATATAAAACACAGGCGACATGAATTTTAACAAAAAGAGCAGGAAGTTGCAGGGAACAAAATCAAAAGAGATAAACCTTGCACTTAAGTGTTTATGTATGACCTTGTCTAATTTACTTTGAATTTACTGACAGCTTGAACACCCTGCACTTTGAATGGATGGTTCAATCTCATTCTACAGTGCATTAAAGAAATAGTACTACACATGCTCAGTCTGAATATTTAGATATAATGAGTTATCTTACAATAGGGAACATAAGATCTTCAGTTTCAAATAATCATGTAGTCAATGAGAGGAAAAATTGAGTACTGTGACAGTATATAGCTTGTGCTTCTACTGATAAAATATAAAGCTTTATATTTTGGGTATTGAAGTCATATATAGATAACACTCATTAGGGTCTGGTTGCACATATAGTGGTGCAAACATTTAATTAGTGTGTTTCCAACATAGGTCTAAGTATGTGAGCTATAAAAATTATAAGGAAGCAACCTGAGAATTCAAGATTTTATTTTAAATTTTTGTATGTGAACAGAATCATAAAGCATCTAAGCAAAATACTTGGAAATAGCTTCAGTGACGTTTCTTTAAGTAATTTCACTTGAATTTGTATTTCTAATAAGGCTTAATTTGCCAATATAGATGGAAAGAGTATTTAAAACTGAGAAGATAAGTGCAATAATTATATTTTATTCTTAAGAATCTTTTCTTTGGTGTTTGGATGTAACTGGGGAAGATCAGTGTCATAATTATGTTTCATTCCTGGATTTGTTGTATTTTGTAAGTTAATTACATTCAATGGAATACTATTTTACTGTGAGCTTTCTCATTACTACTGCAATCTGAAATGATATAGGAGTGTTTAGCCTTATGTGCATAATTATATAAATGATTAGGCTATACTTCATTAAGGACATCTGTTTTTTTTTTTTTTTTTGTATGTGTGTGTTTCTGTAAGGATTTTTTTTTAAAAATATTTCCATTCTTGCAAAAGTTTAAGCAAACGTTTACCCTTAAGAAACACTCATGTTGATAATTATACCAAAGGGTTTCTCTGATTTTTGATTTTTCAATTGTATAGATGTTAGAAATTACTGTAGGTCCAGTGTACTAGTAAAATAACTTCAGTAGCTGAATGTTTATACATACTAACCTCATCCTATATCAACCTCTTGAAATTCCAGTAGCTGTTTAGTCTCTATTTCAAGGTAGAATTGTAGAGAAGCGCCATGAAGCCTGTACCATAAGATAAAGACATGGACAGAAGGACCTCCAAATCAAGAGGCCTCCAAGGACCCGACGTGCTGTGAAGAAGACAACGACGATGAAGGAAGGGTCCCGAGCTCCCAGACCCAACTCCCGACGGGGTGTGCCGGGGGAGGAACAGGGCAGGACTGGGGGAAATAACAAAATGAGATTGGATGGACATTATTATAAAATCTTGGAACTCGGGTCAAAGGGAGGGATCCTGGGTGAGTGTATTCCTGGAGCCTGGAGGCTCATTAAAGCTCCTGCTCACTTATCTTATCTCCTACTAAAATTGCCTGGAGGTTTTTTTTCCTCAATCCTTAAGGCATCAATAAAAATTGTAGACAACTGCTTTTAAAAAGATCCCACTAAGCTTTCCCTCTCGCCTTTAAGCACTGAATCACCTGTGATGACCTGGTCTTGCTTACTTACAAAGGATTGTCACAGAGAAGGGCAATATGATTCCAGAAAAAATGAAATAGGATATCTCAATCCCTGCAATTTCTTGTCATTTATTTTACCACACTGACCAGTTCTGATTATGCCATTTTTGCCATGAGTGGGAATTTTTCTGCGGCTTGAAGATGAGAAAGGATTGGATCACAGGAGGATTTCTCTTCAGATTTCATCCATTGATGAGTGATCTTGTAATGACACGTTCTTAGAATCCACTATTGACTCAAGTCAGTCATGAATAATTTGAATTAATTGCTACTTCGTAATTTCTGAGAGTGAAAAAACCAGGATTGACTTCAAGATGGCACTATTGGGAATTGCTCAGTCCCAGGTAAAATCTGATGTGAAATTTTCCTGGATTTTCCTTCTCCTGGTAGGGGCTCCCTTTGGTAAGTAAAGAAATCAATGGACTACATGCTGCTATCTAGCAAGAATGTCTGTGATGCTTTGTGACAAATTACTGGCTTGGTTTAGTGGGTTGTGCCTTCCCAGTGGCAAATTGCTGGTTAGAAACCAAGAAAGGGAAATAATGACAGCTTCCCTCAAGGTAGTGTGCTACTGAAAGTTGCATTTCCCTAAAGGAGATTGTTATAGCTCGAATTTGTTTTTTGTTTCAAGAAATATCATTTAACTTGGTTGTTTTGCCTTAGGTTTTTGCATCCACATTCTTGGCTTGTAATAGACAATGCCATCAACTATCATTCTGCTTTAATTTACAATGACTTCAATGTTTTGAGTGTTGACATATCTTTTCACACAAGAAAAGTTGAGTAAGTATTCAAATTTCTTGCAAGATATAGTACTCTCAATACTTTTTTCTTTTATTGGTGCCATTTTTGAAAAGAGCATTCATGTATCCTCTTCTAAATACTTTACCCCTGTATTGATGTAGTGACACAGTTTTCTATAAAAATAAATGATAGTAGGATAAATGGTCTTAAGTACACAGAATTGTAATTTGAAAGTAATACCTACATCCTGTTATGAAAAAGGAAATGTGATCAACAGAAACCAGTGAAAGATGGGAATCCAAGAACTGAATTATAGGGTCAAAAACTCAGAATTGTCATCTTTATACCTTCCCCATAGTTACTGGGGGCTGCTGCTATGATTCTCCCAACTGTTTCTTGCTCTGGGTTGATGAAACCCAGATTCCTCAGCTTTTCCTCACAGGTCAGATGCTTCAGTCCTGACTGTTCTGGTGACCATCTACAGAGCTTCCCCCAGTTTTTCCATATCTTTTGTGTACTGGGTGTCCCAAAATTATCCAAATGGTGAATTGCATATGTTATTCCTGGCTCTGTTCATCAGAAGTACATCTGGACTGAATTTTAGTGAAGTGTGCTAGGGTATGAGTTTAATGAGATTGCTGTGCAAAACTACATCTTTTCTATTAGTTTGTGGGGGGATACAAGATTTTTCCTTGCCAAGGTTATGAGAATGAGAGCTTCACAGGTACATGCATAAAAAACAAGCAAAGAAAGAAGATCATGAAATCCTACACTTCAGAAGTGGGATTTTCTCCTGCCCTCTTTTTCTTAATGATGGCAATATTTTGATGTGAGGTAAAAAAATAACGGGAAATGGAAACACATTAATTAGACTGAGCAGGAAAGTAATCACAATTTCTTATGATTGCCACCCCTGCAGGTGTAGTAGTGAGTCTTGACACCACAGAAACTTTTTCTGCAGGGTGAAACTATTGCTTGTAGGCAGAGCTGGAAGGGACCCTGTTCATTGATTTAAAATCCTCAAAACAAGACTGGTCTGTTGCACAGGCTCCAGTCTGGTCCCTTAAGCACTGTATAGAGTTTATTGAAAATTAAATATAACATTGAGAAACAAAAAAATCCTTTAAATGTAGTTGGGAAAATATGTGCATGTGATGCAAAAATATTGCATTTGAGTTTTATTTTTTCTATTTATTTTACCTTAGCTTCTCTCTAGTTAGAAAAACCTAGTATGTTCAAACTTAATATTTTTTTTAGTAGTAGGTTATTTAGAGATATACTGTTTTTCTCAGCCTCTTCCCTTTCCCCCTTTAATTAGCATGATCTGCAGGTTTCAGCCATCCAACTGTGCAGACTATAGTATCTAGTAACTTTTCAGACAGCTCTGCTGGGTTGTCTTTGGCTGCCCTTAGGGTCTAACATATGGTTTGTTAGGATTAGTCAGGTATTTGTTTAAGAAACCTTTCAATGGGTTTCAAAATAACATGGGGAAAACATTAAAATGATTGCCTGCAGACTAGACATATCTGGGAATGGAATAATGTGCAGTAGGAGATGGTGCTAAAACTTTCAGTAATAGTGTGACCTTGGTTAAGGTGGTGTGAGTACATACATTCCTCTGACTCATTCAAGCTGAAAAGCTATGATTTTTTTAATGAACCAAATCCTTCCCATGCTTGCAATTAGTGTTTATTCACTTCAAATAGTGTTTGTCACCTGCAAAATCACACAATGTGATATTATTCTATTAACAGTAATATTCGTGGCTCCAGACTGTTTAATGGAAGCGGATAGTGTGGTGAACATTTTTTTGATTATATACTGCTACCTTTTTTTCATGATGAGAGTCAAGAAAACAACCAGGATTTTAGGTAACAAGATGGTAGGGCCAGTTGTTTAAATGGGTGCTGAGAATAAAAACCTATGAAGGAACAAGATGCTGATGTTAAATTGGTACTATAGTGACAAGCAGCATCCAGAGTTCTAGCTATTGTAAACCAGGGTTTTTTTAGGGTTGAAGGTACTGTTTGAGGCTTCCATAAAGTTGTTTTTGTTTTCCTCATCACAATTGGAACAGTAGCTCATTCCTCCCTCCAGGTCATGTTCCTACTTTTTCTATTGTCCCTGTTTGAACTGGAAAAGCTGTTAGAGAAACTCAGCTTTTCATTTCTTTCTGTTTCCAGAAATTGAGATGTGTGTAGGGTAGGAAGAAGGTGTTCTTTAAACTGGCCCTGTACTTTGGATCCAGTGAAGTCTTGCTAAAGTATTTTTGAAATGCAAGAAGTACAGTCTGAAACAGTGCAAGTAGCTGCTTCTCACATTGCTTTTTCTTATTCACTGCTCTTTGTTGTTCTTGTCCTACATTGATTTCTCTCTACTTTCATCTGCAGACAAGAGCAGGATAAGGTAATTTTGTCAGGGTCCCCTATGATGTCTCCCAAGACATTGCAAAGACATAGATACTACAGAATTGTTTAATTTCGTGCCCCAGAAGATTTGAAGATTGAGCAATAGACATATAATTACAATAGTTAAACAGAGTGGGATTTTTTGTAGAGTTTCTATAGGTTGAGGAGTGACAAGAAAGTCCAGTGTTTCCATTCCCCATCCAGCATCTCAAAAAGTATCATTAAAAAATACTAAAAATATTTTGCAAACTATAGGACTATAAGGAAGAAAAGCAATAAGCAGATAATTCAGATATCCAGTCAACTTGCTTAATTTCTTCAGACTTTTTTTTTCCTGTGGTTTTTTATTGTCCATTTAGATGATAATGTGTACGGAATACACAGTGTTTTGTGGTGTTAGAACCACCAACTTCAGGATTTAATTCACATCAACATTAACTAAATTGAAAATGGGGAAGTGAAGAGCACATGCAGAAAAAACAAAAGGAAGCTTGGCTTCAGGCATTGACAGCATTGGTGAAAAAAAGCCAGTTATTCTCAGACAAGTACAATATGTAAATGCAGAATTTCTTATGACAGAGATGTCAGAAAATATTCTTAGAATTGTAACCCCAAATTCTAGATAATGAGATTTGGTCATTAAGCAATGAATTCTGAAAACTTTATCCTTAGATGAGTATTAAAATTGCTGAGACTAAGAACACAGAGACAAATTCAGAGGAAATAAAGACAATGACAAGAAATCCTACAATGGAATGTAAGCAGAGCAGTAAGTAGAACAGTTGAGAAATAGAGATAGAGCTGTTTAGTAATTTTTTTTCTGTAATGATTTCTCAAATCAAAAATCAGTTCCTCGATTTCAGTTTTAGTTAATAGAATTAAAAATAGTAGTTTTCACTTACTTGATCCAAATTCAACTCTCTAGATGAATTTTATTTAATAAGTAAAGTAAAGCTGTCAGTTGCACTTTTCTTTGAAATCCTGATCTTATCTGGTGACTGGGTTCCCTGATGGGCTGTGCCTTCTGTCATGACACTTATGACATGGTAATTGTGAGTTTTACATGCCTGTGCACCCAATGTGGATGGAGTTGACTACTCCAATGCTATGGTGAAAAGGATTTCCTATCCCGAGCAGAGGAGTAGGGTGAAAAACAATACAGCTTTGCAAGGAGCAGACTGAAAAGAACTGTCACTGACCTGCACCCATTCCTGGGGTTTTGAACCAAAGTGCATCGACTTAATTTTGTGAAGGTTACAGAAAGTTAGTTGCAGAATGAAATCTTGGCAACCCCAAGCTTCTGTTCTTTAGATTTTTCTTCCTCATTTGAAACAGGATGCAGCTTTGAAATATTGTGACTACACCCAGCTCCTTAAAGAACAAGCCCCGTGACAATAAATGTAGAAATACGGCTGATCAACAGTATAAAAATATGTCATGAAATGTTCATTGAACTGAAAAGTAAGACTCAGTCTATTTGTGCATCTCTGGCATTCACAGATCATGAGTATCTGGTTAAGTTCAAAATTGTCTGTTATACACAGAGCCTGTCTATTGCAGCTTCTTGTATGAGATTTGCTGGAGCAAGAAATAAAATTTGATTTTTAATGAAATAATTATAATGAATTAGAACAAGTGTTGTGAAGTGAAGTCATCTAGTCAGAAGTCAGGAACAACAGCATGTGATTGAGGTGATGTGCCCCAGGACTTTGTGTTACATGAACTATTCTCCTAATTGCTTACATAAATCTTCATAAAACTCTCCATTGAAGATGTACTAGTGTGAATTGTAATTGCAGTTTATTGATACGAAATTTGCAAAGAATAAAGAGGTAAATGCCTAAATAAATTATTCTCAGCAGTTATTTCTACTTCTCAAAAACACCGCAAAAGAAACTTTGACGGAGACTGTAGTGGAGAATTTTACTTTCATCTAACATTGACAAAATGGATCTTTGTGTTTCTAAATGAAAAAAAAAAAATCATACTTATTCACAACAGGTTTTTATAAGTGTCTGAAATTATGTTCTATGATAGTAATGCATTGCTGATAACAAATTTAGCAACATGAAGCTGTTAATCCAATTAGGAGGAAAATGTACACTTTGTTCTTTTTTCATCTCAACAGAGAAAAAGAATATAAGCAAATTCAGTATTTGCATGGAAGGTTTTATTTACAAATACACACAAATATGTCATAGAAGAGGAAATCACTGCTTTTCCTGCCTCAAACTTATTCTATGGCTATACTTTTATAATTGGCTTTTTTTCTTTTAATGTCTATTTAACAAGTTGAAAGGGTTCATATCCTTTTGGTGGTCATCTAATAGACTAATAAGCAGAGAGGTGTTATAAAAAGTGTTATACATTAATAGAATTATACTGATCTCAAAAGCCATAATGTAGAGGAGGGCTGGATAAGAGAAAGTTTGTGGATTTTCTGCAAGCGCCCATCAGGGGAGATATTCCATTGCTTAAAATAAGGGTTTAAAATAGGGAGAACAGAAACACTTTTCTGAAGGTGTTGTACATCTTTTGCTCATGTTGCTGTTTCTTGCTGGCAGTGTGCCAGAAAGTCAATATTTTTAATTAGTCTGATGGCCCTTTTAGACTTCACATCTTCATTCTCCCAGGGTAGTTGTATATTTTTGAAAAACAGTAGTATAGTGTTTTCTGGGACCTAGCTAAGACTGATAAATTCATTCAAAAGCAACAAAGGATTTAAGATGGAGATTTTAACTTTCAAATTTCAGGGCTTTCAGGTTTATTTCTAAAACTAAAATAATATAAAGGACTGGATAGTCAGGTTGGTTTCATATAGAGCTCCTATCTGAAGTTCTTATTACTTTGCTAATTGCAACAAGTTTTTATAAGGTTTCCAGTCTTAATTATCAATTGCTGCTGGCATTTTCAGACAACAACTGTTATAATGCACTGCATTGTAATCACTGATATTAGAAATTCCAGTTATGTGAAATTCTGTCTGGCACATGTTGTTGATCTGGTTGTAGAATGGATGAAGGCTAGGTTGTTGTCTAGCCTTTGAATTATTCACTTTGAACAGGTCATTTCTTTTCTGGGGTTGTTTCCAAAAGGGACATCTTGGAATGCCCAGTTCTGTTCTGGTGGGACCTGCTGGTTCCAGCACTGAGCTTATGGTTTCAGAGGCTTGAGTAAGTTTGTGTTTAGACGGGTTACTCTAAAACTACTACAGCGAAATGATATGCTGTAGGCTGTGGTGTTGAGGGTTGGGGCTGTTGATGGAGATTGAACATAACAGTGTGACTAGTGAGGCAGTAGGACTGCTGATGCAGCATTAGAGAGGATTGGTACTATAATTATTATTAAGGCTCCAGTGGGTGGGTTACTGCTGTGCTCAGCAGGGGTTGATGAGGTAGGTTTGTGGTCACTGTCTGTAGCTGCTGCACACATTTGGTTCTGTGTGTAGGGAAAGAAATGAAAGTAAACTTGTGTGCTGGTTTAAAGGTAAACGAGCAGGAGAAATGAAATCGACTCAACAGAGATTACAAGTCAGAGTTACAATTTATTAAAAAGTTTACAATAAATACAATGATACAGAGCAAAAAAATTTGTTTTAACCCACAAAAACCACATGTATAACCCAGCACCCTGAGGCATAAACAGAATAGTGTTCATTAGCCCTTGTGCTGAGCACCATGTGGTCCCCCTGCCTACAAAGTAAACGGAAAGGAAAATCCTGTTGGGGAGGGCAATGGTTCCAGTCTTGTTGAGAGTGGCAGTCACCATCCTGTTGAAGTTTTGATCCTCCCCTGGGTCCACAAGTGGTACCAGAAGTCCCCAAACCCTAAGATTATACATGCTCAGGTGCAGGTGGGAATGCCCAGTACCTCCCCCCAGGGTGGGGAGTTTCACAATGGGTGATTTAACTCTGTGAGTCATGGGATATTTTTTGAATCTTTAATGGTCTAGGTCATTGCAACTGCCTATTGTTCCAGTCCCTAATGGCCCATTAGCAGACATGACCCCTCAGGCTGGGTGTGAAGGTGCTGATGCCTCCCCGGAGGGGAGTTATCACAGCTGAGTCATTGATGGGAAGACCGAAACGCTCCCCTATCTTACAGGGTTCTTTAACACCCATCTTGTAGCCTTAAGGGTCAGGTGTGTCCTGGGCAGCTGCTGCAAATGATCCATTATTAACAGTTCGTGAGAAATGACACAGTGGGTGTAGAATACACAGTTTTGGTTACACCCACACGCTGATAAACTGGTTGTGGCCACTGTAACTAGGACAACTTCTTTTTCAAGTAAGCCAATGAAGCAGATAAAACTTTCTCTCTTCAGAATGTGTCAAGGATACTGATACATTATAAAATGGTCAGGCTGAGCTCCAACCTCCTAATTGGATCTTCAGCCAGTAAATCTGCTGAATTAACTAAACCTTCTTGAAGTGAGTAGCTGGGCCATGATGTAACCATTCTTCTAGTGCACTTGTCTGGGAAAAGTCCCCTGGTGGTGGTACCAGTATATCCAAGTATTTGAGAGGGGCTCACTTTGCTGTTTTTTTTTTTCCTCTTTTGTTTTAGTTTTAGACATATCTACTGGCTTCTGTGCTTTCCCACTCGAATTGGCTTGTTACAGACAAGTTTATGTAAGAAGAGCTTGTGTAAGAAGCTTCTGTGTTGTGTTGCAAAATTTCCATTCTTAACAATGGCTGGATAGCCATGCAAATGGTTTATATTAGAGGACTTATAACATTTTTATACTTTACAATTAAATATCCCACTTTTCTTGATGGAAAACTTATGAAGAGAGAATGATATAGGAAATCTGTCTAACATCACTTCTTTTTTTATGCCTAAATTTATTACTTTTTGCATGGACCTCTTATCAGGCTGATCCATGACTGAAGATTTCCTTTCAATTTAAGTTTTTATGAACCAAACTCCTTGCTTTCCTCCATCTTAGTGTGCTAAGAAGATATGCTCTAAACAATATTTATTTTAATGAACATCTGGAATTCTTCTTTTGTTGGGATTATTCCATTGTGATTCACCTTTTTGCTAATACTTTTGTTTTCAGGATAGTGGAAGACTACTGATGTAAACTGGTATTTGGGACTTGACCTTGTTTATACAGTAATTTAGTCCTTGAGTCAAAAATTTGCAGGGTCATGGAGTAAAATCAGACCAAGAAACTACCAGGACTCCTGTAATGGAAAAACTCCCACAGGAAGGCCTTGGAAGTTTCAGATGAGAGTGCCTTTAGAGTTTGATATTGATTTGAGAAGAAGCCAGATCCTGCTCTTGACCTTAGAGCTGAAATGTTGGGTGAGCTTGAAGTATTCTGTTTTCCTGCATGTTTGCTGTATGTGTTTAGAATATAAACTTTTAGGGGGCAGGGGTTATTGAACATGTAAGGCAGGTCACTGGCCATGGCAGATAGATAATCTCAGTTGAAGATTCCAGGAAATATAAGGCTGTGGATTTCTATTAGGATTTTATCCAAATTAACAGATTGTTGTTGCTGATCACTAACATATTATTTTCTGGTCCTTACTTTAGAATGTGCCATGTGTCACTTTTCTTTTGCCAGCATTGTCAGTATCAAATTACATGTCAGTATCAAATTACATGTTTAGAACTTCCTAGATCAGCGAAAAAGTAGTCAAAGGGAGAAAAAGAGTAATTTTAGTTCTAGCATGACAGTGGTCTGTGAGGGCTTTTCTGAATGATTATGAAATCTGAGAAAGAAGAAAAGGCCAAGCAGGGTTTTTAAGTGAGGAAGAATAGAACCTGCTTTCAGCAGCAAACTCTTAGTTCAGCTCTACTGTAATGATAAACTGTGTAATAGGGATGGTGCATTCATGTGATGCTTCTTTCCGTTTTTGGTTGTGCTGTGTGAATAGCTTCACACAAGTAACAAAAATATTAACAGCAAAATGGAATGTTCTAAACTCTGCTATTGACACATGAGGCACCAGTGTGAATTTATTTCAACATGTGATATTTATAATTGGTGAAGTACAATGTAGCTCACTGTCTTCCACATCCCACATACTTTCATCACTTCTTTGATCTGGAAAAATGCAAAGCAACCTGGGACACTATTAAGAAAACTTACATTCCAACAATTCATACTTTAATTACTATGTTGCATTTTGGTTTGTGCAGATTACTGGCTGAGATACAGAAGGAAGGGAACATGAATTTTTCAACAGGTTATTAATATTTTTCTTCTAGTTTTTATTGGAGTTTTTGAATACAGGCAGGAACAACAGAATTTTTGAAAATATCCAGACTTGAAGTTTAGTGACCATTATCACTGACTCACATAACAATTCTGTATTAGTCATGGAGAGCCATATGGATACTTTTCCCTTAACTAAAAAGTAAATCCAGTTTCTGGGAACAGATGCTCCTTTGATGAGACTGCCAATAGAGAGTGGCAGTTCAGCAGTGTTGTGGGCTATCTGTATTCAAAGGGAAAATCAGCAAACCCAATGTGGCATAAAGGATCAGACTGAATTTTGCTGAGAGATCAAAGTAGTGAAAAATTTCTTTGAAACCTTGCGTACACTGTGCAAATTAAAGGTGTGAGTATGTGGCACGATTAAATGATCTGAAGACATATTTGGACAAGTTCTAAACAAGCAAAGTGAAGTGTAGATAGAGGGTAGTTCTCCCTGGATTAAATGTCTCCTGCTGAAAAAGGTAAAACAGTGATATGCTTTTGATATTTGAGCAACTCCATTTACCAAGTCAGGAGAGAAGTAGTGTGCCAAAAGTGTAAAGGCTGGAGGAGTTTTAAAAAAATATGCAGCTAATCTTTTGCCTGTTAAAGTCTTATACAAATCTTTGTTTTGAAACTGTAGCTTTTAATAAGTCTAGGAATGGAAAGTCATGGAAAGAAGTGGAAAGATGTGAAGGAAACGTGTCCAGGAGATGGCGAAAGAGCCAGTACTTTATAATATATCCTCCAGGTGTCATCACAAAGACAGATGAAACTTTTTCTGTCTTTTGGCTGAAGTTGGACAAGTAAATTGGTCGGTGCATGTGCCACTGGAAAGAGTAATGCTATGTACTAAGAGCAATTGTGTATTTTCAGTGTTAACAATGGTCTTTTTTGTTTGTAAACAGAATGAAGGAAGTCAGAGTTCAAAACATTTGTTAGAGAGGCGTGATGCCAGCAGGTGTGATATGAGTTGAATGCAAATGGCATCAGCCTGTGCTGTCAGCACACTTGCAAAAATGCACATGGCACAGCACCAGCCAGGCAGTCTTTATGGTCTTATTGAAACTTCTGAATTTTTTCTGTAGGTCAACACATTCTATTTCTTGTTATTGTGAGAAAGGCATCTGGTGAAGCAATTCTTATATCGATGCCTCATTTTCTGTGTTCTTCCAGTATGCAATGCAGGTAAACCTGCATGTTTAACATGACAGTTGTCACCTTTGCTTCTGTCTTGCTCTTTTACCACTAATACAATTGCATTGCAACTCAGTCATCAGTATAGGGTAGGATAGTAGAGCTGCTTGGGAACTTGACAGTGTATTTAATTCTTGCTGGAAGATGCACGCTTGACAAAACAAAGCTGTTATGGCAGCATTTTGTTTCCAAATTCTCCAATTTGAAAGTTTTACAGTTCTAAATTTAATCCAGAGTTTTGCTCTTAGAAATATTTGTTAAATTGCACTGAAAAAGGCTTTAAAAGTTTTAGCCATCACTGGTTTTTTCTGCACAGCTACGTATGTGTGGGGTTTTATGATCTTCATTACGTATCTGGACAGGAAAGCTTTGCCACATTGCACCTCTAATACACCATGCTCAAACACCTAGGACCAAATTGACCAGGGACATAAAAACAGCTGAGGCACAGACAGGAGTCACAATTCTCAAATGCACAGTGTAGCAAAGTTAAGCTAGAGTGAGGGCAGGCAGAGACAAACCAAACCTTAAATGTGCGAGGAATCATGATCTCAGCAAGGAGCAGCATTTCTTTATGTTCCTGCAGCTCCATTTGTTATGGCACCAACATCTGCCTGTTTCCTGGGACATAAGCATTAGATCAGTATTTGCCATAAGAAGTTTCGGATAATTTAAATGCCCTCTAATCTGTTTTTTATGTTTATGCCAATCTATTTAAACTAGAATATGCTTTCCTCAAACAATTTGCAGGAGTTTCTTTGGGGGAAGATTGGTAGGCTGAGTAAATCCTCTTTGATGTTTTCCTGAGGAAGGTGCCGTGGGCATCCTTACTGTTTCTGGTTTAATCTTCACATAACCGCAGGGTTTTTTCTGTGAGGTATTAGCTATCTTTTGCTAAGTCTTTATGGTAATGCTGTACATATGTAGAAATCAGTGCTACATTTTCCAGCATCAAAGGCAAAAGCTGATATCTCTGTGATGAGGGACTTACTAATGCGATACACATCTCTGACAATAGGTAGTTGTAGTGACAACATATAGAGATAAGAAATGGCAGGGTGATGATAGCACACTGATCTATTCCTGCACAGAAGATGGAGAGAACATGGGAGAACAGTATAGTATTCTCATTAAAAAGCCCTAAAATTACATTTGTACTATCTTTTATTTAAATAAGTGGCTCTCACAGAATAAGAAAGGCAGGAAGACAAAGCACAGGTTAAAGAATATGTAAAATATAATAATTAGAGGGCTACACTCTCCTAAAATTGCATCTTATAGGTGCTTAGAGAACTTTGCAGTTTGGTAATTTCAGCAGGATTACAGTGCAGTTGCTCATCTTGCGAGAAGCATGTTGTCTTGGTCATTTTGCAATTTCATTCAAAGTCAGAAATACAGTTTTTAAATTTTTGACTGAGTCAATTCTACTTACTGTTAATGAGAGCAGGTGAAATGAGTGGATGGAGCCAATGAAACATCAAACCACTGCTGGTCCAACCCTTTTGAGTACTGATTTCTGAATGTGGAACCATTAGAAAACTACCACTTTTTTTTTTTTTTTTTTTTTTTTTATTTTGTTGATTTATTTAAGTAGAAGTGGCTAACTTGGAAAGAAAAATAATTTTGAAAATTTGATCAAATTTTTATTGTAATATATCCACAGTAAGGTTATGATTTAATAAAATATATTTCTAATGAACAGAGATTCAGGTTTTTTACAACTGAGGTTAAATTCTTAGCCTATCACTTGAGAGTTTACTCTAAGCATAGTCTACTATAGCAATATTTTTTCATGATTAGCTAAAATAAATCACATAACAATGTATTTTAACATAGACATATTTAACATAACATAGACTGCGTAAGTGTGCAAATACTTCTAGCTCTGAAGATTTGCAAATACAAGACCACACCAATCCTCTTGCTGCTAAATTGTGTTCACCATGATACTTAAAAATAACAATATTTAGAACGAATATATAGTGTCAGAAACATGAGTGATTCAAAGTAAAATTTGTTACATTAAAAGTTAAATTAGTTTAGTCAAGACTAGCACATATTTCCGTTCTCTTTAGAGCATATACTGAAAAAAAAAATCAAGTTTAAATTGTCTTTAATACACTTTCTGACTTCTCCATTAATAAACCTACCTGTCTTTGGACTTCAATGCACTCTGAGTCACAGGTTGCCATGTAAAAGAGAAGCAGAAGTAGAGAAAGATATGCTTTTACTGCAAGTGAAGAAGATCCATTTGATCTGTAAGCTTTCATCACATCATCTCTGATATTGCTTTTGAGACTGGTGCTTATTACTCGTTTCCATAATTTGGCTGTGTTGGCCATAAACATTTACTTTTTTTTTGATTTCTCCAGGGCAGCAATGCTTGGTATTCCAGGAGAGTGCTGAGGTAAGGTTCCCTGTTCCTGTAGAGAGACCCTCCAGCAGGGACTGCTGGTAGGTGTTTTGGAGTTTGTCTGGTAACTTGTCTTGCGGTCCTCTGCTGTCTCTCTATATTGCATAATGTGTTCAGATTTGGCATTATTTACTTCAGTTCCTGCCTCTAATGGCTCTAAGAGTTACTGATGTTGACTACATGTCTGCTGCTCCAGAAGGGCTTCTCACGAGCAGTCGGACAACATTGTGGGTGAGAGCAGGTTGTGGCAATGCAGAGACAAAATCACCAGCTGGATGTGCTGAGTGTGGAGGACCTTTGATTCTCTTGACCCTTTCCATGGTGGAAAGATGTCTACCTGCAGCCTATGGAGGAGAGAAAATTGGTAGTAAAGTTGACCCAGGAGGAAAGGAGAGGTGGGAAGAAGGTGTTTTAAGATTTGGTTTTTATTTTCTCATTGTCCTACTCTGATTTGGTTGGCAGTAAATTAAATTAATTTTCCCCAAGTTGAGTCTGTTTTGTCCATGATGGTAATGAATGAGTGATCCCTCTCTGCCCTTATTCCATGAGGTTTTTGTCATATTTTGTCTCTCCTGTCCAGCTGAGGGGGGGAGTAGTGGAGCAGCTTTGGTGGGCATTTGGTGTCCATCCCAGGTCAAACCACACAGGGACTATTATCACACAGGGGAGTCATCTGTTTAGAGAATCTTGTCACAGGATTAATGGAAAGCTAGCTTTTACAATGACTCAGTCTGTTACACTGAAAAACTGAAAGGGCAGAGTGCAGATTGATCCTTTGTTCAGGTTTGAATTTATCCTAAATTTCTTCTTTGGTGTCCTCCTACATTGTATTCTGTTACCTAGATTATTAGAATTATTGTATTATTCTCTTCTTTTGTAAAATAGCTACAGTGATTCTTAGCAGAAACCTCTTTCAGTGGATGTAGTTATATTTCTAAAGGAATGATTAAATTAAAAAACAACTCCTAAAGAAGAATGAGACTGTTGAATGCATAACTCTGCACTTTGACTTTAGAGATTTACCCTTTTCCCAAAATAAGTTAATACAGTGTTCCACTGATTACTGAATTATTAAAACCACTATTGATTTATTAATATAACCAGCCTAGTTTATTGTATTCACCTCATAGCTGTGTTTGCCAAAGTTATTCTTTCAAATGATACAAAATGTTATTTTCAATGAGCTGCTTTTCCTCTTTAAATCCATTTCTTTAAATGTGGAAAAATCTTGAATGTTCACCATGATATTTTCAGAGAAATTATTAAAAAAACCCAAATGAAAAGTGTAGCCTTTCTAATATGGAGTCCAAAGCTGGAATTAGATCATTACACAAGGGGTCTTGTAAACTGAAACAAATTAATATTTAATACTGGTTCTACAGCTGGTTTTAAGGTTCTAAATTAATGAAAACAACCTAAGCAATAGGTTTGCTAGGTTTGTATCTCAGGAAAGCATTTTTTATTGCATAAATTGAATCAAGAGAAATACGGACAGTGCTCACATTTTAGAGGACACTAAAATTTTCACAGGATTGAAACTTTTCTCTTAAAGTCAGTAACAGTGCCCTAAATCCTGAAGTTCTTTATAAGAATGCTTCCACTCAGAAATGTGTTTGTGCAAACTGCTTTGTTACAAGAGAGATTTAGTAGGTTAAAGGAGAACTTAAGGTTGGGAAGAAGTAGGACAATTTTCTTTTTCATGGGTGAATGTGGGAAATGAGATCGTATCAGTTTCAAGCCTACCAGAGTTATTTTTCAAAGTTTCTTTGGAGACATGGGAACCTAATTCAAATCCACTGAAGTCAATGGAGATATTGGTGGTTTCAATGGGAATCGGATTTCTCATTGTTAGAAAGATGAGTTTTAGGCTGAACTGTAGCTCACAGAGTACAAAACATACTTGCAAAGAACCTCATGGCTGGGATTTTTTTTGTGGTTTGTTTTTTTTAAAATCCTTTTGTTGTTAGTTTTTTGGTTTTATGTGTGTGTGGTTTTTTTTTTTTAATTATTATTATTTTTTTTTATTTTTCCCTGGTTTCAGTAAGCAACTGTCACTTCCTAACAGAAAAACTGACAAAACCAAGTCTCCTGAGGTGCAGGGTACTTCCTCAAGAACTTGTGCTCTTGGTGAAAACCATGTTTTGTGCAATCTTCATTGTACTTCATCAGCCCTATAATGGAGACCTAAAGTCATAGGCTGTGTGAGCAGCTTTAGACCATGGTAGTTTTATATTGTCAATTTCTCGAATATATTTTTATGATTTTATGATAAACATTTTATAAATATATTGCAATGATTTTCTTTTCACTTCTCAGTTTTGATTCCTGCTTTTGATCATTTACATTTTCTGTCTTCTGTTTTTTAAGTGCATGTTCCCCTCCCTTCTGGTCAGGGTTTTGCTCTGCTTTCTGCTAGTGCTCTTTCTTTTCCCCCTCTGCCTTAAAAATGTCACTATGGTGCTCTAGATGTGACAAAAATTTGAAACTCTGCAGCTTTTTGTCACAGCTAAAACATTATGGATCTGCATAACTTTAAGGGATGCTAAAGCAGTTAGAATATCTATAATAGAGACAAACTAAACTGGAAAAAAATAAGATGCTGAACCTTCATGAATTATCCTGTATGAGTGTAAAAAATGGTCAGTGTTCCTCTGAGGATATCACAATTTAAAGACATCACATAGAACTGAAGGAAACTAGTCTGAGGATGGGAGGAAGGCAGTACCACTTCAGAACATTTGTAGTGATAGAGATAGCCTTTGCCCTCTGCAGGTGGTCTCATAGGAACTGGAAATTAGAGCCACAGCTCAGCACATTGACTTAGGTGATTGTTGCTTCAATTTTGTGTTAGTGTGCTGGGCTGTGTTTTGCAGTGACTGTATGTTGCTGTTCTGCAGCCTCTGCTGTGGCACAAAGAGCAGATAACAGGGTGGGACAAACAGGTTGTTGCAGCCACTTTTGCCCGCTGCTTCTGAGCCTGATGGTGTTTAAAAGTGATTGGCCTTAGGAGGTTTAACAAGATATCTTACTGTCACTTAAAGTCTTCATTGTCTCTTGCAATCTGGCACTTGGAGCCCCTTGTTCATTTGTTTGGGGATTTTACCTCACTGTGGAAGCATTTAGAGTTTTAAGGCACACGTCCAGTAGAGTCAAGACATAATAAGTTAGAGCGTGATGTAAAACCACATTAGTGGATGTGCAGACAGTTCAGTGTGGACCCTCTCAGAAGCAAAGTACCCATACAGGAATCTAATGAGCTTTAGCTAATGTGCTTTCACTTTTCAGCAGTCTTTAATTAGTCTTTCCATTCCCCGTGTCCCTTAATCAGTGCAGACTTCAGGTCTTATGCATCCTACCCCCCATCTAGTGCATGCTATATCTTACCAGAAAGCTCAAGAAAGAGTACAGATCAGCACAGGTCCTCCCAAGGGGAGAAAAATACTGCTGTCTTCTACTATATGTGGTTTGCTTTAAAATACAATTAGGTTCCCTCAGTGGCACTGTGGTGTGCTCTTTATATACAGCTCTGGAAGTTGATTTAACTTCAGTTATTAATCTCGGCAGCTGTTTATGGCATTGTATAGTACAGCCATAAGATATAAAGATTATCTCTTAAATAAGTGTAAAGATATGCAGGCAGTGAAGTGCAGTATTCTCATAACAGTCTAACCACAGGTGTGCTATACTGCTGTGTAATAGACCCTACACTTAGAATAAAGTTTAAACTCTCTTTTCTCTGCCACTATTTTATGGGATTTTTTTCTGAATTGCCAGAAAAGTCAAGGTGGCAAGAGTTCTTTTTGATGGCTCAGAAATTTGGGTATAGAATTAAGCGAACTAACTCCTGCTTAAAATTGTTTGTTTATATTATAATGTCAATATCTTTTATGTAGGGTAGTGATGCCAATATTTGTGATATAATAACAAACACTGCTGTGGCTGTAAGTTTTTGACAACTTGTGTCCATGGCTGAATGGAAGTCTGTGAAACTTCGCCTTCTCTAGAAAATTCACTTTATCTCATGAGTAGTTCCCAGGGTTCAGCACCATCTGAGCTTCTGCACTAAGCTGCTCTCTTGTTGCAGGACACTTTCCTCTATGTGGCTTCTTTCCAAGAAGTCTGGAGGAAGAGAATTATTTTTAAGTCCTCTGTATATCTGTCAGATTTTGTTGAAATTTGGTAACCATTGAAAAATAAATGAGGTTGGCAACACATATTATTGCATCAGTGAGGATTCCATCAATATTGCTGTATCTGCAGGAAACTACATAAAAAATTACAAAATGCTGGAGTACAGAACACTCACTGTATTTTACAAACTGGCCAAGTGATGAAGGACATAGATTAAAAAAATGTCGAAGTAGCTTTACAAACACAGATGTATTTTCTTTATCTGTTTGTAAAATGTTCTCAGTCTATAAGTGAACATCTACTCTTTGCTTGTTCTGGGTGCTGCTCTCCACAACCATCCAGTGGTCTGGGGATTGCATTGGCTCCTGTCCTCTTCACACTTGCTGAATGAACCCCAGCTGTGCATGAAGGGATACCTGGGGAAAACTGTGGTCCTAGCATCTCTGTGCAGATGTGTCTGGCGCTTCCATGGGGCACACAGTTTGGGGGATCTGCAAGAAAGATGACAACTGTTAGGGAGAAGAGGCCCATGAGTAGCTTGTCAGTGACATGAGGAATGGAAAGCAGTAAAACCCTACAGGTAGTAGCTAAATTGTGCAGCTATGACTGAATGCACCTGGAAAGGAGGCCTGTTGTGGAGGAAGGTGTTCTAGAGTCTTGTTTTGTGGATACTTGTTTTGGTTAGCTTCAAACTCATTCAGCATGGGATTGACTCTGCCTCAGACACTGCTGCTATATTACAAATGTTTCACTTAAGAGAGAGAGAACAAAAAGGCACCTCACAGACAACGCAGAGAAAAGCAAACAAATAGTTATTGTGTAATGGGTGAGAGAATTTAGAGGAAAAAATAAAATAAACATACAGTTTACAGCCTGCTTGTATCAGACTAGCTTTTAGAGAACTTTTTTCCTACCCCTAAAATAAAGCAGAAATGTTGTTTAAGTGAAACAAACACATTTAAACTTAGATAAGCCTTAACCAGTCCACCTAAATGGAAAAGAAAAGAAAGAGTGAATGAGGTTACAAGTCCCACCCTCAAAATAAGTGTCTTCAGGTTCCTGGCCTTGAAGATGTTTATATAAAATTTATTATAATATATTGGAGGTTGGATGAGTTATACATTATCTAGTACTCAGATTAAATGAGAGAGTAAACATATTTGAAACCCAAAGAAAGTCTGGTAAAATTTCTTTTGTGTTATTTTTCTGTTTGGCATGAATGAAATGTCTTAGCTTTTAGAAGCAGCTATTAGTGTGCAGTACTGATGAACAGCAAATACCAGGCTTATGTTGTAAAGAGGCACTTGTGATGATTTTGGAATTTACAGACTGTGACCTCATCTTCCTTTAGCACAGAGTAAATTGCTTGAAATTATAAGGAAGAGGAGACTAATAGAAGACTTTGAATATAACAGATACAAATTAGAATGGTTTATGTATAAAGGGAAATAAAACTTGTCAGATGTGCTGTAGTTCTAAGTGCATTAAAAATATGGCACTACTTTATTTTTATGTTGGAAGTCTTTTAGAAAATTTTGTTGATGGTCTCTTGAATTGGGAGGAGATACTGTCATGAATAAAAAGTTTTTAAGAGACAGATATCAGAAAAGAGCCTGAAGTTCAGAAATATTCTGTTAGCTGCTAAATTCACTGTTCAAGCTCCCAGACTTGCTAGGCTTCAGCAAACAAGACAATGTCCTGCTCAGTGGTCTTGCCAGAGCAAAAAGGTCATTTTCAGTATGGAAGGTCTCATCACAGGCATAATGAAATTTAAATAATTGATTTCTTGAGCTTGTCTCCCGAGATATGCTGGTGAAGTGGAAAAAAGTTTTCTTTAGGACTTCTGGTGGAGAAAGCTCTGTCTAGTCTGACATTCACTGAGAGGTTAAAAGGCTCAGTTTCTTCCCGATTTAGGCTCCCACAGTGTCATTTTTCAGCAGATGCTAGAATCTATGTGTGACTATTCCATACTCTATATAGTTACTCGACCTATCTCAGAGTCATGAGGCTGTAGGAATATAGAATAATGGACTGGAAAAAAAGGATAAAAACCCAGTTTCTTATTCCAATTGTCTATCCCTTCTACCATCAGATACAGTGATTTCTTTCCTGCACTGTGGTGGCAGATGAATCCTTATGTATTGCTTATGAACAGCTCCCCATTTGTATCATTAGAGGGACAGAAATACTTTCTGTCCTAATGTGCAGCCAAGTTGCACAAACCCTTTCTTCAGCTTAGTTTGAGACACCAGGGCTTTTCTGCATTAACTCTGTAGTGTATCAGAGATACAAAAGGCCCTGGATGCCCGCTCTTCTGAGGTGTTCCTCCACTCACTAGCTCCTGAATATGCCTCTGAGTTTATTATGCTGACTATGGTAGCAATCTGGTCTAAAGGTGTTTCATACCAGATCAAAAAATCTGTAAGTGAAAGCAGAAAATACC
Organism: Anabacerthia variegaticeps; assembly: GCA_035583185.1. Taxonomy (NCBI): domain Eukaryota; kingdom Metazoa; phylum Chordata; class Aves; order Passeriformes; family Furnariidae; genus Anabacerthia; species Anabacerthia variegaticeps. The sequence goes on along the minus strand of JAWWEW010000112.1, from coordinate 35,145,019 downwards.
AGCTCTTTGTTTTCAACAAATTCTGAAGGGGAGCCATTAATTTTGAAAATTTCTGTCTAGGTCAGATAGCCTCTTCCTGTCCCTTTTGAAGACTGGATCTTGTACAATAAAACTGAGGTTTATCATCAATATTTTTCTAGTCCCCTTTTCAAAGCTCAGTGCTTCAGTCTCTGGATTTATTCCAGATGCTGCCATCCCTATATAAGCCCAAGGGACTCTGGATTTCATCTGAATGTTTGCTGGATTTTAATTTTTGCTTTTCTGTCTGTCTCAGTACCTAATAACTTGACTCATGTCTGTTGAACTACAGCATTCTTCTGCTCATTAGTCAGCTAAGTCACCAGGCAGCACCAGTGTCTGACCCAGAGCCGGAACACCCCACAAATAAATGCAACAATCACATTTCCCCTGCTTAGTATCTTCACCCATTAAGGGCTCGAGCAATGTATGTTGTATGATGATGGGGATGGTTTGTCTCTTTTGGGAACTCAAGGGACAATGCCACTGACCAGAGCAAGGGTATCTATCTGGATACCTTACTGACTTTGATAATTGCAAAACAAGATTAAGGGTCTGAGATGAAGTCACAAGAAAGCCAAAGACTACAGTGAACATTTTTTTCTGTTTATAGAGAAGGCTCAATTTTAAGCTAGTATATGGGTCTAATCCCTAATTACTTGTGGGGATTATCTGTGTAAAGATCTGGGATACTCTTTTATATGAAGCTAAGCCATTTCTGCTGGTGCAGAGCAAGAAGACAAAGTTCATGATCTGCCAGCTAGGGAGGAGGAGCATGGGCTTTCATCGTGGTCAACATCTCTCAATAACATGTGTCTGGAGATCACTCGTGAAGTAATTAATATTTCTCATTCTTCAGTGCTTCTTTCAGTGCTAAGCCTCCTGCATTTGCAGAGCATCTCTTCTCAGGTCAGAGATGCAAAAGGAATGGCAATTATTGGTGCTGTGAGAATGCTGACACCATGAGAGAATATCTAGCAAAGCAATGAATTGCATATGCATCCCCATCTCTGCTTATAGGCTATGTAGCTGTAGGTAGCCCATGCTGAACATGAAAGAAATCAGTTCCAAATATGGCTGTATTGCCACAGGAAGGATTGTTTTGAGGCTCAGATACAAACTTGTGCTCGTTGCAACTTCCAGAACTATCTATGAAATCTAAGGAGTATTTCTTGTGTTTTTGCCATGTTGAGATAGGAAGCACATCTTCACAGTGTAAAGATAATCTAATGTTTTCTTTTGTAGTGGTGACTGACATCACAAAAACTAAATTTATTCTTATCAAGAAGCCAACCACTTCTTTTTGGTGGAACATTGCCCACATCCTGCAGTGAATATGAGCAGTGGCAAGCTATGTAGAATACCAATAGCTTGCCTGTGATGCCTGCTGTGGCTAATTTGATGGAAATATGTAATCATATGTGTATACCAGATCTGCACTACTTTCATGGGATTTTTTAGATCTTCCAGTAGGGACACAGGCAAAGAAAGGAAGTGAGGAACTGAAACTGCATCCTAGAGAACAGAAGTGGTCTTTTGTTTAGGCATTGGAAAGTTAGGTGTTTAAATGCAGAGGTTGGCAGTGTTGAATCACCACTACTGCAGATCCAGAGTTGCATTTCATTTTTCTTTTCAGATCTTACTCTCTCCAAAACTGTTGCTTTTCCTCTGTAGGTGATTATATGACAGTCTGTCTGTATTCTCTCACTGTTACTCTTGTCCGCCTTGCTCTGTCATTGTAGTAATGACTGGCTACTGCAAATGAGGCACTACAGTTTTCTGCCGGACAGCACTGGGTCTTTAAACTTCTGAGAGCTAATATATTTTCTGCTGGGGATGATTTGTGCATGAATGGCATTTCTTGCATGCTCTTTAAGCTGTATACTTGGTCATTGAAATTATTTTTCATTGCTTCTGTCCTCTCTTTGGGAAAACTGTAACAGATTGTCTTGCAAATGTGTTCTCATGTTAGCATTCAGATTTATGTGCAAGCATACACACTGGCAATAACGTAAGCTGCTCCCAAATGTTACTGTGAGTAAAACTTCATCCATGAGCATGCTTGCAATCAGCAAACACAGGTCATGAACACCACTGAACTAACCAGATATAATTTGTCCAAATACACTCAGAGAGTTTTCCCAAAGTTTTTAAGCTACCAGTTGCAATCCACAGCTTTTCACAAGGAACAAGATTCAGAATTTACTTTTCCATTGTTCCATGATTCCAGGGTATACCTGATGTTTTTTAAAACCTGTGTTATCCAGAGCCTAGCTGTTGAATATGACGTTTCTTAATTTTTTTTTTTCTTAGCTTGCAAGAAGCATAAAATGACAGATGAGAGACTGCTGTTGTGTCTATCTCTGCTTGAATTGGCTAATGTTATCTTCTGTGATTCTCATCTTGCCAAATAATGAGAAGTGGAGACAGTTGAGAACTGACTGACACTGCCTATAAATTGTTAGTGTCATTTCTTCCATATGCCCACAGGCAGTGGTAATTTATATTTACTGCCTGTTTGTCAAACTGGAAAAAAAAGAAAAAGATGGCTGGAAACTGTTTTATACACTTTTTTATGTAATTTGGTGTTCTGCCAACAGGCAGCAAAGTCATTATTTCTGCTGCAATATAGAATGCACAAAGAAGCAATGACCTTTCTGTTTTTTAGGCTGTCCCATTTTTTGGTATTACTCATAGGAATGACAAAGACAACTTTCTCTCTTTGTCCCCCAGATCTGCAATACACTTTTGCTGGTGGGGCTCAAAGGCCTTTGAAAAGGGCTTCGCTTACTGCAATTATACCCTTCTACTTACATTTTGGGTGTGTTGATGGAGCACTTTGGTTCTGTTCTCCCTTAGCAACATGAGCATTCGCTCATTCCACCTGTCCTTTCAGAAGGAGAAGATGAAAGAGAACGCTAAAAATCCCTGCCAACTGTCTCTGTTTGGATGGTGGTAATCTAGATGCTGAGGTGCCAACAGGCACTTGCCCTGTTAGCACTCCTGAACAGTGTGGTAGACAAGTACTTTTTAGCCTCTTTCTTCTAACTTGATCTACATTGCAGAGTTTTCCAGCAGGTAAAGCATTGCAGAGGGCTTTCCCCCCCCTTGCATTGTGTCAAGTTTCTGGAGCCTGAGACAGGTTTGATTTAAGAAAAATGAGTTTTTAATGCAGAGCACAGCAGGGGACTTCCTTCCTACAAACCAAAGAAAATTTGTCACAGATGCTGTAATAGCTGGTGAACAGGTGTCCTTTAGTGAACAATACTTATTTTCACAAAGGTCCTGAGAATTCAAATCTGTGTTGCAAAATCATAGTGCTGGACTTTCTGGGTAGCACCTTGTCATCACCTCAAGCCTTTTTAAGATGAAGAATTTCTTTTTAAAAGATGTCCTATATGCAAAAATAATTTGACTGTCACTGTTGAAGCCATCTGTAAACAGCACACCGAAATTTTCCAAAGTTAATTAATGGTCATTTGTTTCTGCTAGTATTTTAGATATACATTTTTTATACCCTATAAGCACATTGCATTCAGTTTTGGTTTCAATATTAATAATCAATTATTGAAACTCATTGAAACATCTCTTAATCATTTTAAGCTTCATTGACTTTATCAGTGTGCTGCTGGTACAAATTCTCTCTAAAGATATGACCATTGCAGTAGTGTTGCCAACTATTATAAGGTACCATTTTGAAGACTAGCAGAAGTGTTAGGAAAATGATGTATTAATGGTTAGAATCTCATGGCTCGATGATAAATTATTTTGGGGCCAAATTCATTCAACTGCCTGAAAAAGAAATCTGAATGTTGGGTACATTTAAGCACACTCTAATTCACATATGCTCATGCTAATCCACGTAGATAATTATATAAATAAATCCCCTAAAAGAATCCCAAGAATGAATAAATTCACATCTTCTAACAGATAACAGCCAATTCTAAAATGACATTTTAAAGTATTAGATCAATTTTTTCCTCTGACTTCTGGTGTCATTTCTATGGCAATTTTTTCCCCTAAAAGCTTCCCTGAAGCTTTTTGGTATATGTTGACAGTTGTGGTCAAGATGTATAGGATATGTTATTAATATTTTTTTTTTGTTTCTTTTTTGTTTCATTGGTGTTTTTTCCCCCTCCATTTTATCCTCTCTTCTCTCTGAAGTTTTAAAAAATCCATCTCAGCTGTGTAGCGATAAAACATTTTATTTCAATCTGTTCCAATGAGAGAGTTAAAAGATTTAAAATTTATTTTCCTTGTATGCTTTATCCTTTGACTTCTTCCCAACAAGGTAAATCAGATAGGAGTGGTACAAGCTAAGATGTCTATTGGTTCAGGTCTTGGTCCTAAAGGCATCAACTTGCAGTTATACCAACATGATGTTTTTATTGTCAGAAAATAAAATTTTTGACAAAAATAATTCAAGAGGAATAACATCAGTTTTCTTCAGTTAACTTTTTTTTATAGTGAGAACTGGTCTTTCAGGTCACATAAATGTTTTTAAAATTTTTATCTTGTATCATTCATAAAAATATTCACAAAGGAACTTTTTAGCTTAAAAAAACCATGACTGAGTGAAAAGTCTAGACAGGGTCACTGGTTCAAAGCCTTTTTTATGGTAGAAGGCTGGATGAGCTCCATTAATATTAAGATTTTGGCTTTGGCCTTGAAAGGCTGAATTTTCTTGGCATATCAAAACTATTTTTCATCACTGATATTGACATGTTGAGGCAAAATGTATATTGTGAATGGCAGCTGATTTTGAGATATTGAAAGTATGCAGTAGGCAGAGATGTTTTCCTTCTAATTTCTGAGCCAGAGAAAGGCTGCTAGTTGTACTCCAATGGACAAGAAATCTGGGAGTAAAGTGCATAACAATTTTTTTTATTTAGGCCTAAGGGGCCATTCACTTAACATTTATGATGAAGGATATATATTTTTAGGCTGTCATGCATAACAGGAAAGGGAAAAAGCATCCACCAACCCATGAATAGGGATAAAGGTTCAGATACTGTAGTGCTCAATGTGCTGTTACGAGATGCTTAGAGCATCCTGGGAACACTGATGATCTCCAATATACTACCATGATTATGGTAACTAATGTAAATGTTGAATAGGAAAAAAAGTAGAAGTAAAGGTTAGGTTTCTCAGTAGAGACCTGCTGCTACTGGAGACACATGAGTTTCTGTGCTGTATGGAGTATTTAAAAAACCAAAACAACACGGAAAATGGCTAGTCAGGTAGTCAAGGTAATAGACTGACAATGAAGGTGTGCAGAAATATCTCACGGTATTGACTGTAGAATGAATAATGAAGAGATCTAATAATAGTTATTGGTCTATGAAAAGTGTCAGTTGTGGTTTCAGTAGTAGACAAAAGTGCAAACAATGTGAGGAATTACAAGGAAAGAACTAAAATAAAAAAGAATTCAATAATTATGACATTTTCTAAATCTGTGGAGCACTCACACTTTGAATGAACTCTATGAACTATGAACTAGAGTGCAAAATTGTACAGTGAAGAGAACATGATCAAGGGTATGGAATTATTTTTGTATAAGAAAGGACCACATATTCCAATATTCACTAGGATTGGCAAGGAAACAGATAGAGATCTGTAATTATAAGTAGCACAGACAAGATTAACATGGATGCCTATGCAGCTTTCCTTAAATAAACAAACAAGCAAAAGCATTAAGACGTATTAAGTTAATTGGGTACTAGTTCAAAACAATAATTATAGAAAGGTGATTTTTCACCAAATGTATGACTAAACTGTGGAAATACAGTATTGTAAGAAACAGTTAATGACAGCATCTTGGGGTTGCTTCAAAAAATAATGGGACAAATTCATGCACAAGAAATGCTCTTTATGGGCAATTAAATGCAGAGATACCACCTCTGGCTGAGAAGCATGGCAGCTGAGCTGTGGGTTGCCAGAAGCTGTGAGAGCATGGTAAGGCAGCAGCACTACTCTTACATTCTTTCCTAACCATTTGCCTTTAGCCACTGCCAGAAGCAAGATGCTGGCATAGGTTGTTTCTCAGCCTGATGCTGTGGGGTCAGTCTTAATATATGCTTTGCTGGTACTCAGAGACCTATGTTTCAGTTCAGGGCAGCACTGTGGCATGATACCACAGCAAAGAGACATAAGAGACCCTGTCCTGTAGTTATGATTTGTTTCTGTGGTAGGGTTTACAGCTGAGCAACTAAGGAGCAAAAGGGAACATTTTGGATGAGGAGGGTAGGTTAATGACTACAAGATGTGTCAGTGTAGAAGTATAAAGGAACTTATTCTGTAGTCTCTGGTGATGTGTGGTACCCTAATTCAGAATTAAGTGGACAGTGGTGATGTACTGGTGATGTACTTGAAGATACAGTACTACAAATAAGTTATTAAGACCAGTACAGAGAAGGTAATTTTAGTTACATTAATGAGCATCAGTAGAAAAAACCAAGATCTGATGGGAAAAAATAACACAGAATCAGGAATTTAAAAGACCATTGGTAATGCACAGGGGGGCTGAGACAAAACTCCAGAGGCAGCTTGAAATTCTGGTATTTGTTAACTTTTGCATATTTATCTTGGTGAATTTAATGTACATGCAATGTAGAGTTTTGTTTCCTGGCAATGCACATTCATTTCAGAGAATGTAGTTCCTTTCTGATTAGCTTTCAAGTTTCATGTGAACAAGCAGAATTTGGCAATTAGACAGAAAAAAATAGGACTGAAAAGCCCCATGGATAAAAAGGCAATTAGGAAAGAAATATATTTGAAAAGATAGAAAATGAAGCTCTGGAAAAGTTAGTCTTAAAATTTTCTGATATGGCTGGTATTGTTTGTCTGAAAACATGTATGTATTGTCATGTTTACTAAGTGTTCAACCATCATCAGTTAAGGCAGCATGGCAAGTTGTAAAGGACATGAGAAAGGCCTTCCCCCCCCCCCTCTATTTTTTACTGGCACAATTTGCTTTCAGTCCTTCCAGTTCCCTGAGCTTGGTGGTAGAGTGGGTGGGAATGAGCATTGCCTGCAGGGATGCTGGCAGGGCCCAGCTTTGGCAAATGGACTGCCAAGCAGCACCTGTAGGATAATGATGTGGTTTTTTTGTGTAAGAATGCTGCTGAAATATCCTGATTTTGCACTTTGTTTACTTTTAAAAGTCACTTAGCCTTCTCAGCTGATCATTTAAATAGACTGCTGAAGCGTTTTGCAAATGTTTCACAAATGGGGGAACAGAGAACAAAAGAAAAATAATTTTGTTACTTTTTGTGAGAGTTATATTATATGTCTGGTATTTTGCCAATTACATGCTATTTCTGACTTTAACATATCTGAAATAGCTTGGAAACCTTAGCATGGACAAAAATGTCCTGATAAACCTTACTGCAAAATCATTGCATGTTCTTTGATTGTGATATTTTTTGATGTATTATTCCTTGCACATTTGCTGGAAATATTTCAGCTTTTTGTCCAGAAAGACAGATACTCTCATTAGGTACTCAGAAATTTATTAGGTAACCATTGTGTAACAACTGACACTTAGATTAAAACTGTTTGACATGACTGCAATCTACATATTCATATATGAGATGAAATATTCACATCTTTTCTTGGTCACTCAGATGAGAGTGTGGCAAATGAATGTACAATGAATTGTAAAAATAAACAGATACTGTTTAAAGGTGAAATGAAATTTAAATATTTAAAATATGTAGAAAGACAGACTTGAAAGCATCTACAAATGTTGCATACAGCTGGGTTTACACACAACTGTAATGGCAAAACCCAAAGGCACTAAAAATGCAAAAATGTGCCGATTCTAACAAAAGCCACTGCAAAATTTAAAATACATTATCATGGCTAGGCTTCGCGAACGAAGATTTACAAAGGCTCTACCCACGCTTGCTACAAGCACGTTGGTGGCTAAATAGGCCAATGCGAGATAGGCAAGTCCGGTCACAAAAG
>JAWWEW010000112.1:35082995-35113966 GCA_035583185.1 Anabacerthia variegaticeps | reverse complement strand
TTTTTTTTTTTTTTTTTTTTTTTTTTTTTTTTTTTTTTTTTTTTTTTTCTTTCTTTTGTTTTTTGTTTGGTTTTTTTTGTTTAATTAACTGAGACAAAGAATTTTCCAATCTTTGCCTTGGGAGTTCCTAGAGCCCATGACACCTTCACTGTCAGGAAGTTGTTAGTCTCGGGGCAAAAAAATGTGTTCTCAGCTGTACTAATGCAACACTTCATTAATTTGAGCAAAGAGGCATGCACCTGTCTATGCACAGAGCTGGTCTTTCAGCTTTTGCTCTGTTCTGTTTTCTTCTCTGTAATTGATAAAGATTTTCTCACACCCTTCAGTCCCTGTAGCTACCAATTACTCATTCTACTTTGCTGCCTTTATATTTTTTTCTGTAAGCTTTAACTCATCTTCTGTAGTCTTCATTGTTTCCCTCCCTTTATCTCTATTTCCATTAGATCTTTCAACTGTTCTTAGAGAGTCAGGTATTTCACTGCTAATTGATTGCATTTTTCTGTGTCAGTGAGACTATAGTCTGTTATGTGTTAATTAGTGTCTTGTAAGATTCTCTGAGCTGCAACCACACTCAGAGATTCTAAGTGTTTCTTGTCATAGCCACATCAGCTTTGCACATAATTGTTTTCATCACGTTTTCCATTTGAAATCTAATAGCTGTGTGAGGCTCTCTGGGATAATTTCATGGAGCTCAAAATTCAAGTTACTGCATTAGCCATGCCAATATCTTGGGTTAGTCATGAACCCTACCATATTTGGCACTTTGTGTAGAGTGTTAATCTCCTTCTGTGAACCTCTAAGAGCTTGCACTTTCACTTTTTTCAATCAAATCTGTTTTTCATCCTTCTTTTTCTAGATGAAAGCCTGAAAGATGTACTGCCTGTGGAGTCCAATCCCAGAAGGCAGAAATGAATTCAAAACATCCTTTTTAAATGTCACAATTCTGAAGTAAATCTTGTGGGCTTTTTGGTCTGCCTAATGATTTTTGGGTGTTGATAATAACCTCTGATCAGCAGCCTTGATGCTTCTCATCCTCCACTTGAGACACAAATAGCTCTGTTAGCATAGGAGTTTAGGAGCTAAGGAAACGTTGGTCCCTGAAAAACAGGAAACTGTTGCTCACTGACAATTTTTATTGATCTGATGGTGCACAAGATTAAGTGAAATTATAAACCCTTGCATAACCTATAGCATTCTAAGCTTTATACACATCTTGCACTGAACCCATGCTTTCTTACCTTGAATACTCCCAGTAAAGAACATATTGGCAAAGACACTAAAGAATTAAGCAACATAAACAAATCTGGTCATCTTATGATCTAAATGATGTTATGGGAGACTGATGGTGCTTTTAAATCTGTGTCAGTGCATACCATAATAATGCAGTCTTATTCTCTGCCTGACTCCATATTTAAGCAATTAAACAATCAATAGAGTTGCTGACTAGGAAATTTTCATTAATCACGAGTACTAAGAATAAGGGAAGGAAAATTCAGGACTTCATTGCTTCTTTAGATAAGTAAAAGTATCTCACAGTATTAGAATATCCTCAGAGTCTTTTTGAGTATTGCAACTGAAATTTTTGTTCTTAGGGCTGTTTTGACCCGGGCAAGAACAGCTACTTTTGCTACCTCACTCTAGAAAGTTTTTTCTTAGTAATTCTTCATTCTATCTAAGGGAACAAAGAACTGCTTGAACCCATTAAAAAGAAAAAGAGGGGGGAAGTATCATCAATTTTAAATTCAGGTATTTGACAGTGATCTATTATTTTGTCTTATAAAGAAATCTCACAGAAGAGATTAAAAGAAAAAAGTGAAGCTTTTTTCTTAGGAAACATTTTAAATTTTACTTTTTTATAATAGGACAATAACTCTGGATATTAAAGGGCTGATGTTTCCTTGCATTTAGGAGTTGGTAATGGATTTCTCTCTTTGATTTCATCCTAATAAGAATGTCTGGATGGGATAATTAGTTAAACCCTATAACTTCCAGTTTTTTTCATTCAAGTATATGATATTACCTCTAGAAGAAAGTGTTATGTCTCAGATGAGTGCCTTTGAACTGAACTAACATACATTAAATGAGCCTGTTCATACAAAGGAAGTCACAGGGAACGCTTTGAAATTCATTGCTTTAGAAAGTTTGCAAGCTTCTGGAACAATTTTGTAGTTTGGTAAGTCTTCAAGGTCGTGTGAGAAAGTTTAAGGCTTAAAACAGTTGAAGGGAACAGCTGCATGTTTTGAAAACAGTAAAGGCAAACTTGAGACCTAGTTTTATCAAAGCTTGGCTATTTTCCTATCACAGACAGTAGACGCCACTAATCTCTTCCTTTTGTTTAAACAGATGCTATTTGCTTGGCAAGTAGCTGAATTTTAAATGCAGAAAATTATTATACAAGAGGAAAAATCTTGACTGGAGGTTACATTCAGAAGGTTAAGTTCAAGAAGAGTTCAAGAGAAAACCTTATTTTCTCTTGCATCTTCCAAGCTGTGTGAGGTAAATTTTCCCCCACCTTGGGAACTATACATTTTAATATTCTCCAAAACTGAAAAGTTTGTGTGGGTTTTTTTTTTTTTTTTTAAACAGGCCAAATATAATGCTGATATCCAAGTAGTTAATAGTTGAACCCTATGGATATATTTGATTTACATGAGTGTATTTGGTGTTAGTGAAAGAGGAGGCAGAATAATTCAGAAGATCACAAATTCTCCCTCCATCTACCTTTGATATAGCATCATACAGTTGCTTTTTACCCGCACAGATAGTTTTTAATCTAGCTGAGTTAGGTTGATCAGCATTCAATGACAAGAAGGCACAGGTTTTTTGACCTATTAATTTTCTATAGTGTATTCAAGTTCAGTTGTTTTTCTTCATTTTTTGACCCTGGATTGGAAATCTTTTCTTTCTACATGAAGGGTGGCTATCCTTGGGATGGATTTTAGACAACATCCAGAGTTTTCTTGTAAGTCAACCAAAAGACTTGAGCAGAAGAGCATGGAGCAGTGATGCAGCACAAAGCTTCTAGACACTTCTGTTACAGCTTGCACAAAAAAAACTGTGCTTTGCACTGCACATGGAGTGATTAATCAACTCTCAGTAATGTGTCAGTAGCTGCTATTTTGGAAGCCAGCAGTGACCTGGGCTAAAAGCTGGTTCCACCTGGGCACACATATTCTTCCTTAAAGCACTCCAAACACGTGTGGCTTAATATGATGTGGAGATATGGGTATAATCTGATCTGCTTAGCTCAAGGAGGGGTTAACTTTCAGGGCTGAGGAAAAAAGTTTCTTGCTGGAGCAAATTTTGCCTTTGACTAGCCTTTCAACTTCTCAGATCTAACGCAACAGATGGTACCTCCTGCAATACCATATCTCTTTAACATCATACTGAGGCTTTGGTTCAGTAGAGGCTCCTGGCACTGATTTCTGCAGTGCTCTTCCTTTTTTTTTTATTTTTTCCTTTTCTTGTGAGACTTCCATTTCTCTCAAGACATAATGTATTAGCCAGCTATGTCTGCTGAGATCACTAACAGAAGTGATTCATCGACACTCCCAATTTTAAAGCTGATTTTTTTTAGTACTCGGTTACCAGAAAGCAAAGAGAAAAAACATTCCCTCTGTTCTTACCTTTACTCTGTATTTTGCTCTGCCTTAAGACACATTCTCTTCACTCCCTGCACTCTTCTGTTACTTCCACAGGTAGACAGCTGGTAACACATTTCAGGATCAGAGATGTTTGTGATGGTTTTGGGGAAGGTTGGCAGCAGAAAGGTGGTGCATTTTAATTCTTAAATATGTTCTTGCTGTGCAGGAATTTCATTCCTGGCACAACTCCATCTGTACAGGAGAATGTTAATTTATTCTTGACTGATTCTAATTTGGCAGAGGTTATGAACAGCTTAAAAAACAACAAAGAAATGGATCCCTTGTTGCTCTGCTTCTGACACTTCCCTCACATACCAAGGGATAGCAGCATGGGGGTGAGATGGAAGAGGCATAACACTTTTGAAACAATTCATCTACTGTTACTGGAGATAATTTTTGAGAATTGTTTTGGTACTTCAGTGTTCTGTTTATTGGTTTATCCCTCAGTTTGCCAACAAAAGCTCACTGTCAGATCTTTCATTTTTGGGAATGGAGATCCTTCACTGTAATTTTTTTGAATGGTAATTGTTAGTGGTACTTAAATGCAAGTGCTTCATTTTTCTTTTGTAAAATTAAATGCAAAGAGTAATTTGTAGAAAAATAGAAGTGAGGCCCAGACTTTCCTCAGTTATCCATTCTTTTTGGTACTGTATACTATGAAGAGGAACGTAAAACATTTCTTTCATGTATTATGCCTCCTCAAGGTTTGTCAGATACTATACTAAACATAGTCTTTAGATAAAATCTTAGAGTTCATTTCCTTTTGTCTATTTCCAAGGACAGGTTGTCATTTATGACTTCTGTATCTCCTGCTGTTTACTGATAAATTCTTTTTGTGGTATGTTCTCACAGTGCACATCAGATGTACCACTCTAAACCAAAATCGCATAAATATTTCTGTTTGTCAGCTTGTGAATTCACCTGAAATGAAACTCAGCAACAGGAGATGTTTGTCTCACTATTCCTTCATTTTCTTTCTCTATTTCTGAGCTTTAATATGATGCAGTAATTTTTCTTATATCATGATACCTTAAGCTCCTCTTTAACAAGAATTAACAAGGAGGGAGTGGGTTTATGTATTGACCTTCACCTTGTAAAGGTCAGTGTTGCCTCTGGGAAGAACAGGTATTGATAAGGCCATATTTCTAAAAAACATTCCATGAAGTGAGAACATGCTTTAGGTCACTGGGGATACCTCTTGATACTATTCTGTTTTGTCCTGTAACCTGTCTCTGATAATACTGTGGCTTTAGGCAGCCCTGCAGGATATGACTCTGCTTTATGGATCCTTGCATCGTTGTGAGGTTTCCTGTCCAGCTGGGCATTTTTTATCTGAATTGAATTTTCCACATTCAGTTCCTGAGCATTACTAGCCTGCTAGGATTTATTTTTTTTTGTGTGTGTGTGCGGTTTGTTTGTTTCTAACAGCTGTAAGTAAATTTGCTATTCCTGTTTTTAATAAAACCCTTGATACTAGTTTACTTACATTGCCTTGGTAGTAGTTTCCTTAAATTTTGGACCGGTCTGTCAAGGGCTCCATATCCTTCCTTAAAGAACATTACAAAATGCTATCCCTTCACTGGTGCCTTTTCAATCTTGAATGATCCTATCCTTTTCCAGCCTGCACTCCCCATCTTACTACTTCAGGGTTTCACAACTGTGTTCTAAAAAACCTCCATAGAATATAAATAAAATAATGGTATTATATAATAATACAAAGTAATAATAAAATATAGCATAAAATCTTAATATAATTTTATACAAAAAACTGATGTCAAGAAAATTAAGAATCTCCATTATCTGTTTTTTGCTGTAGATTTTATGTCAAAGTTATTAATGAAGTATTTGCTTATGGTTGCACTAACCTTCAGGAGTTTTCATCCTAAGGTTCAGTCTCTGAATTTCATGCTAGACATCCTTGTTGGCTATTGCAGGCTCTCAGAAGAAATTAAAACCTCTAATTCCTGAAAAACTCTCCAATGTGGATTTCAGGACAATACTGTCTTTCTTTGAACACATGTAGCTGGATACCTCTGAGTGTACCCCAGTCCTTCAGCTTCAGGGTTTACCTCCCCCCCAGGTTGCAGTCCCATGGTGTTTTGAGGTGTGCCTCTGCCTTGGAGATCCTTGTCTTCACAAAAGAGGACTGTTGCAGTTGGGTTGGGTTCTTCCAGCAAAAGACAGGGGACTGGAGGATTTTAAGACCTGACTATGGACAACAAGGAGGTAGATATCTGCAGGTTTTGGCCAATGTGGTCTCACAGGTCATTCCCACCTGTTTGCATTGGGATTTACTTGAGTACATCTGGCTTTGGGGGTATGACCTGATGGCTCTTCTTCAAATGGTGTGTTAGCTTTCATTGTCAGTTTTTCTCAACTTGTCTTAAAAGCTCCATGATTGCTTATTTCTTGTTTATTTTCTCTCTTCCAGAGCATATTCTCCTGCTTTTTCAGAGAATTTTTTTTAAAATTCTTGGAAATTATGGATTTTCTTTTTTTTTTTTTTTTTTTTTTTTTGTAGATTGAAATATTCCTAGGGTAGATAAAGTGTACTCTTCTCTATGTGGCTTAGCTACTAGCAACTACTGAGAAGGAACTGTTCCCTCTTTGGTGATCTAGTGTGTACCAGGAAAACATATCTACTTCCATTGAACCTTGCATTGCCTTTCAAACTGTTGAATGGATTAGCATTCTCCATACAGACAGAAAAGTAGTTTAGTACTGGTGCTTCTCTCCGGCTAATTGTTCAGATGAGGCACAGAGGTGATGAGATTCTTTCTGCTGACCATGAGTTTAAGATGACTTATCCAAAACCCTATCTTTGAAGAATTATAAAAAATTAAGCTGGGCTTCAGAACTTGGATATTGAATAAATAAGCCTTTACAATGTAGTATTCATATGTCATAAGCACTGCTATTTTGTTCAAATTGTGAGAATGTTTTCAATAATAGTGTTATTCATGGTACCACTTAGTGAATGTACAAATTTTACAAATAACTTTTCCGCAGAAGTCTAAGTCTATAAGACTCAATTATTTGTTTGCTGGGTTAGCGTTTTGCTCTAATAACGGGTATTTCAAATTTCCTATCTGAGTTGTTATATAAAGCACTGACATTGTTTTAAAACCTGTCTCTCCACATTATTTTGTCTTCTTCATTATCATTGCTTTCTAATGGAACTGGCTTTTCTCTTGCTTTGGGAATTCAGGGTGTTTTTTGTCTTTTATTTTATTTGGATTTTATCTGTCTGCAGGTTTCCCTGCACTTTTCCTTACTATTTTTCTTTGTATTTTTGAGTCTCAGGAGCTCATGTTCTCATTTAAGGTTTCTCAGGTCAAAGTACTTTCTTTTACAGGTGACAAAGGTTTTATTCTGGGAGGAGAAGGCAAGCGAGTTACATCTCTTTTGTGCTTACATGTTCTGCAATTTCTTTCATTTCTGATGAACCAGGGTCTGATAAATGCTAGAATAGTTGGACTGGGGGGAATTAGCTGTAGAAAACATTTTTTACTTTTAAATCATGTGATATTCCTAGTGGTAGTAGAATGATTTTATCATTATGTTCTGATATAATTTTCACAGAATTAAGGTTTACACAGTGCTGTTCTTCAAAGAGGGCATTAAGCCAAAGCCTATTTAAATCAACTCTATATCAGTGTCTGAACAAACTGTGAATCAGGACTGAATAGAGTGCAATTAATTTTCAGAACTCAGGAACTCTTTTTATTCTCATACTGTTCTTCATTTCATGATGATGTTTTTTTCTGATGTACACATTACTGATCTCTCCCACTCTTCCCTTGTAGTGTCCTGGTTCTGGTCTGCAGGTTCTGCGCCACATCTGCATTCCTTATAACTCTAGTTTCACCTGTGCTGACTTTCCTGTCTAGGTCATATGTGCTTCACGTAGCAGCAGTTGATACCCATATCAACTCCAAATGTCCTGATCTATGTCAACATTCTTTCTTCTTCATTCAGTCTTTTCACAGGGATGATCTTTTGCTATCTAATGAGGTAACCAAGACACCAATATATTTTCTTTAGGGAACTGAAACCAGTCTTCCTGAGCTGTCAGATTGCCAATTTCCTGTGTGAATGACTTTTTAAAGTCACTGAGAGGCAGAGAGTAGATATGTTCTGATCAATTTTTGAATGTATAAGGTAAGGTTAAAAGCTTGATAGATTCAGATTCAGCAGTACCATCTTAGACGATGTGTCTAAAAGAAGTGGTTACAGTATAATGAAGATTAGATTTCTCAAAAAAGATAATGAATGGAATGGAAAGCCTAAAGTTATTACTTACAATCTGGATAATGTCCTCCCTTGACTATTAAGTAAAAACCCCACTATGTCAATTACACAAACATATGCTTTTTCACGCCCAAGAATAATTTGTGAGAAAGGGACATAATGCAATAGTAAAACTTAAAAAGCTGCGCCCATTTTAGTTAACTCTGCCCTTACTGTCAGTGTTCAAAAGCAGCAATATTCATTACAATTTTGTTTCATTTAATCTATAATTTGTGCAAAACAGATACAACTCCCAATATCCCCACTTGAAGCTATGGTAGGTATTTATAGCACTCAGCATAAGCCTGGAGGTTTACTCAACCCTCATATTTAGCAGTAACAGTACATTTCATAACAATGTTGTAACTTAAATTTGGGCCGTTGGTTGGCACAGACTACTGCAGCCTTTGGTAGAACTGTGTACATAGTCTTTGATCCTGAATTTTTTTAAAAAAAGAAGCTAAGGATTTTACTTGATCAAAAATGGAAAGCTTTGAAGAAATGCATTATTTATTTTGCAGTGACATCTACAATTTACAAAATACCTCACTTTGCTTTTTGTAGTAGTATAATATAATCTTTTACATACATTTGTCTGTATTTCAAAGAGAAATAATCAGAATCACTAGCTACAAGGGGAGCATCAAATTTTATAATGCATTCTTAAGTCAGGCTTTTAGTTTTCAAGCAATTAATTTTCTAAGTTTTCATTTATGAGTGTGATTATCTTTCTTTGTGAGGAATACTTTGCCTTTTTGTATTCCTTGAAGCCAGCATAGATAATCCTCATCCTTCCATATTAGAACCTGTGTTAATTTCTGCTGAAATATTAGAAGTACTATGGATAGCAACAAACCCACAATTTTTAAAGAACAATAATGACATTTTCGAAGGCAATACTTGGAAGTAGGCAGTTAGAAGGAAGGGACTGCACTGCCATAACTCTTTTCAAGGCAAAGATTTTCCCATTAAGCTGTTGTTCTCTGAATATCTCATTTACCAATGTTGTTCATCATTGTCTGCTTCCTTTGTTCTGGTACTGAGGCATTGGAAATGGAAGCCCTTCTGTGATTGTCAGTTCATTAATGTAAAAACCAGACAGAACATTATGAGTGGCTAGTTTGAAGTCCTGTGTATCAATGTGGCAGCCCAATTTTTCTTGAATCATGCCACTAATTCCAGCTGAGCTATTGTTTACAATTTAGAGTGACATCCAGTCTTGATTCAAAGACTTTTTGATGGAAAACTTGGCATGTCCCAGAGGAAGTAGGTCCTAAATGTGTTACTGTTGCTAAAAGAAGTCTATATTTTATTTCTGCATTTAAGTGATTCAATGTGATGCCTGTTTTCGACCTCCAGGTGCTGTACCCTGGCATTTGTTACTGTGGTAGATTAGGGAATGACAAAAGTTTTTCTTCTCATCTTAGAATTAATCAAGTTCAACATTTGTGCAGTCAAAAAACTGTTGTGTTGTTGTTTGTTTGTTTGTTTGTTTTTTGTGGGGGGAAGTTGGTTTGGTTTGGTGTTTTTTGTATGTTTGTTTGGGGTTTTTTTTGGACCTGAGCCAGAACAGCATAAATTTGGTCTTGATGTACTCCTGTGGTATGTTCTTGCCGTGCAAGAGTGTCACTGGACATAATTTGATAGGCCCTTATATTTTATATTTAACTTTAATAAAGTGATGGGCAGTCCTTTCAGAGGCACTGAAATAATTAGCACAGAAAAAGATGTTTTTATGAACGCTTCAGGAACAGATGAAACCAGATCATTCTCAGAGCTGATAGTTCTTGGGTGATGAGATCACTTTTGGAAACTCCTCCACTGTGACACACAGAGGAAGCATACCCTTTTATTGCTAGAGATAGTGTATATTTTTACATTGTCATTAAAAAAATGTAAAAAATCTGACAGTTATGGTCAATGAAACATGACTTGAGCTTCTTTCTTATTCTGTTATAGGAGCAACTGTGCACCTGGGTGCTGCATAATTATATTTTCATGCCTTTTACAGTTGTGTAGTGCTGAAACGGATGCGAAGAAGTCACTTCCTTCTTCCCTTCCCCAAAGACAGCATCAAACACATTTAAACACATATTTGCTCAACTGGTTAGTAAAAATATTTGGTGATGGGACTTCTTTCACCTCTGAAGACAATTCATTCTAGTGTTTTACACCCTAGGCTGCTAAAAACTATTTTAAATACCCTCAAAACTCTCTAACTATTGAATGGGGTGTATGAAATAATTTGCTGTGAGTTCAGAAGGAATTTGGTTTATAAAGCCTGTTAGGACACTTGAAGAATAATGCTTTCTTCTCTTTCCTATGTACCATTGTAAAAAATATATAATTTTTTGGAAATGTGTCTTTTAACTTCCTGTCATGGTTTTCAAAGTCAGTAAAAACTTAGTAGGGATTTCATAATAATCCACGCACTTAGGTATTTTCACCCTTCTCATCCCTCAATATCTGGTAACAAAAAGTGACAGTGGTTATAATTATTTTCTGTCACTGTAAGCATGAGGATGCACAGTTTCATTGTCCTTAGTGAGGTGGCTGTACCTGTAATTAGACAGTCTGTTGTACCATCTCAGTGAATGCTTATGAAATTTGCTTCCCTGATCCAGTAAAACTTTCATGGCACTACAGTATGCTGATTGGCATGAATATCTGATGGATTTGGAGTGTTTTTTGTGTACATATGAGAAAAACACAACAAACAAAACCCAGTGAAAAAGTCCCACTTCTAACTGTTATGGCTGGACATAGGTGAACAATGTGCTACAAGTTTATTGAGGTCACGGGTCTCATTAACATTTATTGTGTGATCAATGTTTACATTCAGAACACAAGTCTTGCCTTGCGTGTGCAGTGATTGTGGACAACCCTCCCTGCAGAGCCCTTTGCCACCGCATATGGAGCTATGTAAGTACAGAATGTGATTTCCCCCTTCATTGCTTTTACAGGTCAGGACAATATTTTTGGTCTCTCAGGTCCACCTACCATGAAGTGTCAGCTGCTTCAGTATCTCCCTGGGCACTGATGGATTTTTGCCACATGCACTAAAGTTCTTTGAGCATTCTTAATTGGTAGAATTGGAGGTCTGTCTGAGACCTTTGCTTGGCAAATCATGCCAAAATATAAAGAAAAATAATATAGTAGAAATTGGATAGTGTATAAGTGGTAAGATCTGCACAGAATGGAATACTACAGCATCATTCTCTTCCTGATATTGCCTTGCTAATACTATGCAAACCTTTGTGAAAGGTCTTGAAATTATACTGTATTCTCATTGTCTTTACTTACTGTATGTAGATGCATTATTTCCAATTTTGCTGGTAGCCTGCCATACAGGAGGCAGAAAATGCAAGATCCTAGATACCCAAAAATATTGTGAGGCTTTTAGATGGAGCTGGTAAAAATGGCAACAAAGGGTGTGTGGTGAAAATATGGATTATTTCCATGAAGAGTATTTGAAAATATGAATAGAATTTATTAGATAATTTTGCTCAATTTATTCAGAGACAAGTAAAAATGCCATTGCAGTAATTTACCTCTTTTTAACTTTATCTCTGTGGCTGGAGGATTTTGTGAATTTCCCTGCTATAGCCAAATATTCTGTAAGATTATGAAATAATCTTTACTGCAATCTCTTTCATGTTTATAACACTCACATGAGAATGGATACAGTAAGATCAGAAATAGGTTCACTCCCTTATACTTCTAGAAGTCGTAATGTCCTTTCTTCATAAGCCTTATTTCCCTCAGAACTTGCACTTTCTGTTGTCTTCTAAGTTAGAAGTCTTTTGCCCATTGTTCTTGGCACTTATATTCCCGACCACTGGGCCTTCCCCATTTATTCCCTCAGAGATCCATCCGGTGTGCATTTTTTCTCCTTATCTTTGGTATGAAGCACCTTGTATGCCAGTTTTCTCAAAATTCTGTTTTTTTGGATAAGCTGCCTGTCCTGTTTTCCAAGTGCCTTGTTGGTCTTTTTGTGGCTTTTTTTTGGTCTCTCTTTTTTTTTTGTTTTGGAAGGTGTTCTGATATATATTTTATCTTGTGCTTATGTGGAACAGATATTCTACCTTTCCCGAATATTTGTGTTCACTAGATGAGTACACATACCCCCAGCACCACAGCTCAATTCCTTCTGTCCACTGATAGATTTAAGAGCCACTCAAGGCTCAGTTTTCCCCGAGACATTTAATTATATAATGAAGCAATCACTCTTGTCATGTGAAAGGCATGCAGTGGCCAACTAGCTGGTTTCCAAAGACAAGTGAAAGCTGGATAAATTAAAAAAGGCACTACTTGGCCTTTCGCTAACAAACTGGCTAAGGCAAAGATGGGATTACTTCCAGGTATGGTTAAGGCTGAATTCAAACTCCTGACCCACAGAATTAAATTGTTTATTTGCACGTAAGCAAACTCTTGCTATTATGAGTCAATAGGAAACATGATACTGATGTGTTATACTTTTGAAGTGTGTCTAGAATGAACAGAAAGACCTCTTAGAAAATGGCTTACAAAAAAAGAAAAAAACAAGAAAGGTCTGATGTGCCTTTAATCTCTTTTGGTACTTGGAGAACAATGGCAACATTTGGTATTGCTGACTATTTAATTTTATTGTATGGATTTATGGATTTCAATTTTAGTGTGTAGTTGTGCTTCTATTTAATGGGATGTATACCCATAAAGCAAGGAAGTTCTGCTGCTTAATCTGCTCACAATTCCTAAAGCATCACAAAATTCTCTTATGAGTCCTATATTTTTTCTAAGTGTTCTCTGGCAGATACAGTGCAACATTTTTACTGATGCTTTGGAAGTGGCCTTTTCTTGTGGTGCCTGATATCTGATTTGCTGCCTTGCCTTTGCAGTGTGATAAAAGTTCAGTATCTGAAGACTTGACATCTCCTCATTCTTATTTGGAAAATGCTCTTTCCTAGGAAGTAATTAATGACACTTACTTTCAGCCAAGTTATACTCATAAAATGAGATGCAGAAAAGTGTTTTACATCTCAGAAAATGTAAAGGTGGTTGTTTTTATTTTTTTTTTCTGTTTTGCTATGTCTGAGGTGCTTTGAATGAGGTCTCCTGACTAAATGAATTGCCATTTTCTACTACAGTTTCCAGGCAGCTTTACTCTAAGGCTTCTGTGATGACAGATTGCTGCATCAGTATGTTATGACTTGCCTACCTGTTAACTAAGTACTGACCAGTGACACTAAATGGTAGCTCTACACAATCAACACTGAAAGCTCATTACAACCTCAGTGAAGGCTTGTCACTAAACAAAGCAACAAAAGTCTGCCAGTTCTTTACTGATGGTAAGAAGCATACACAGATGTAGAAGGATAGAGAGAGAAGAATTATCTGTGACACTAAATTTTTAGAGAAATCATTTGCATTCATTTTCTTGTCATGCCTGGCTGGCATGTTCTTTAAGCTCTTCTTCATATAATCACAATTGCAGGGAATTGTCTCATCATGAGCATGTGATATTTCTTCTTTAGATAGAGATGAGCACAATGAAAGCTCCAGCACTACATAAGTGATTAAAACTCCTTGGTGTTCAACAAGAAACTGCACTGAGAGAATGCTAAAAGTAATATTTATACACCCACCGCACCAGAAAAAAAAATTTCTAAATTAAATTAAATTCAAAAGTGTAATGTCTCTGCCAGTTTGTTATTATATTGTAAGCCCAACCCATTTTCTTGAGTAATCCAGGTAACATAAGGAATTTGTCATAATTTGGACAAAGCTCAGTGTCTTACAAATTTGTTACCTGTGGCTAGTTATGCCCTTGGTGCTCTCTGATGCAATTGTATAGGTTAAACTATCTGCTTTATATGAATTTGTTAAGAAGATGAACAAGTAATACACATCTAAGCAAGTCTTTATTACACTCTACTCTGTAATTTTACCCAATAATTAAAGACAGAAAACCAGAAGTATTTAAGATAAGGTCACAGTAACATTAAATCAATTATCTGCAATGCTCAACTCTTACTATCACAGAGTAATTCCAAATTGTAAGGTTGGTAGTGGTTTTCTCCTGGGAAATTTTAAGCAGAGGACTGATCCCTTTCTAAGAATATTAGTATAGTCAGTACTATATATTTGTGTTGACCAAGGTAATACAGGACACAGATGTCCCTCAAATGTGCTTATTCAAGGATGCGAGTGTTTGTTCTACTCTTCTATGGCAAGCAGTGCAGTCTCCTTGTTCGTCTTCAGGCAGTTCCAGAAGTGATTGTAATGATTCCATATTTCCATTTCCACTTTAAATTACATTCCTCTTGGTCATTATTGTGCTCGATTTTATTCTCTCCCTTTCTAAAATTGCACAAAGCCTTTCAGTTAGTAAATTATGCATAATAATATTAATATAATAATACAAGATTTTATGCCTGAAGTGCCAATTGACTTCTTTCATTATTGGCTGGTTTTTACTTTTGTGAAGCTATTAAAATCATAGCTTCCATAAATACTCACACAAACTCACATAGTAAATCTGTAAACCCACTAAAAACCATTGATGCCCATTCACTTGAGAAATAAAGTAAAATAGAATGATCAAATTCTTTCTGCTTTGTTTTGTAGTCTCTCACAGAATTTGTTGCTCTCTAGAGTGAGAACCTGGAAACATGGTTGGTAACCAAATATGCACGTGGTACATGATTGCACATGATTGAGAGCAGCTTTTAAGAGAAGAGGGTGTTTGTGGATGAGAGGCTGGACATGACCTGGCAATGCCAATGGGCACTTGTAGCCCAGAAGGCCAATTGTATCCAGGACTGCATCAAACATGGCATGGGCAGCAGGTTAAGGGAGGTGATTTGGCCCCTCTCCTCTGCTCTTGTGAGATCCCACCTGGAGTGCTGCATCCAGATCTGTCGTCCAAAACCTAACAAGGATGTGGACCTGCTGGAGTGAGCTCGGAGGAGGGCTACAAGTCTGATCAGAGCACTGGAGCACCTCTCATATGAAAATGGGCTGAGGGAGTTTGGATTATTCAGCCTGGATAAAAGAAGGCTTTGGGGAGACCTTATAGCATCTTCCAGTATCTAAACAGAGCCTGCAAGAAAGCTAGAGAGGGACAATTTAGAAGGGCATGTAGTGATAGGACAAAGAGGGAATGGCTTTAAACTGAGAGAGGGTAGGTTTAGATTAGGTATTAGCAATACATTCTTTACTGTGAGGGTGCTGAGGTACTGGAACAAGTTGCCCAGAGAAGCTGGGGATGCCCCATCCCTGGAAATGTTCAAAGTCAGGTGGAATGGGGCTTTGAATAACCTGGTCTAGTGTAAGGTCTCCATGGTCATGGCGGAGGAGGTTGGAACTATATGATCTTTAAGGTCCTTTCCAGCTCAGGCTGTTCTGTGATTCTATGACTCTGTGATTACCCTTCATCAGGCCATCTGTCTTGATAACTCAAATTTACACTTCCTCTGTCTCTGCATAGGTTGTATAAGGTAAGGGGGATGCACCACATTTTGGTCAGTGGCATAAAGAAGTGAAAAGCAATTTTTATGCCATGCCTTTGATTTTATAGGGATTGCTTTCAATTGGTTCTGCATCAGGTATCACTTCTTCATCCTCATCGACAATTAGATGAATGTAAGACTCCAGAGTAGTTGCAAGTCAACCTCTTTTCATTACAGGAAATGTTTAGACCTTTCATGATAATGGAAAGTTTCACCAACACATACATTGTGAAATGATGTACAAGTATGAATGCATGAGAAGGTGAATAGGGAACCAGAACTCTACTTTCTGTGGCATGCAAAGGACACAGGACTCTGAATCAACAAAAACAAAATCCTATAAAAGTACTAAACAGTCTAAACAGTACACATTCAGTGAAGTAAATGACTCATGGCTGTCCAATATATCCAACATTTATGAAAAAAAGTCTGCTTCCTTTGAGTGACAGACAACTAGGGAACTAATTTGCACTATAATTTACACTGTGGCTTTGATCATGAAACCTGTAATATATTTTATTACAATAATTTCTATTCATAATGAAATGATTAGGGCCCTCCAATGTCTGCCTTGAATCTAGACCTATTTCTTTCATGTATCCTATACAATTTGAAACATATCAGTTAATTGGGGTTGTCACTTAGCTGCCAGCTTTACAGGAATCAATTTTTGAATCAATGTAAGACACATTGTAATTGAGAATGAGGTTCCAGGTATCTAGTGGTCACTTCATGGTGCTCCAAATAAATATGACAATTTAGAGAGTATAAAATTAGTCTCATCTGCTAAATGCATCCTGCTGTGAAATTGCAGCCAGTTAGAAAAGGAAAGATGCCCTTAGCATAGAAAAAATGGTTTGAGAGAATATGAAAGTTGTAATGGAAAATGTAATAGATGCCAGAAATAATTACACAGGTGACTTCCACAGAGTATGACTGCTATTCCTTGTATTTCTTGAGAAAACCCAGGGCCTGTTATCAATTAAGCTGCAAAAATAGGAATCTGCTGTAGTTCTTTAACCATTAAAATCATCTGCTTTTCTTTTATATACATTATGGTCTTTCAAATGGCACTTGTTCCTGAAATATTTTTCTGTGGAAACAAAGGATCATTTAATATTCAACTTTTGTGGTTGTGATATTCTCTGTCCTAATCTCTTGAGGTGCTGCTTTGAGACACCTTAGATGATGAAAAGTTAACATGCAGTTATGTTTCTAGAGATGTATACAGAGTAAATAGGGCAGGAGAAATGGCACTGCTCTGAATACTGACTGT
The DNA here is from genome assembly GCA_035583185.1 of Anabacerthia variegaticeps. NCBI lineage: Eukaryota > Metazoa > Chordata > Aves > Passeriformes > Furnariidae > Anabacerthia > Anabacerthia variegaticeps. The sequence goes on along the minus strand of JAWWEW010000112.1, from coordinate 35,097,266 downwards.
AAAAAGTGCTTACATTGCAAACCATCTGTGTGTATGAAAAATATAAGGAAGATGAAGAACTCACAACGACATTAGGATGTTGCTGCCTATAAGTGGCTCACTGGCCTTTTTCTTCTTCAATTTCCGTTTAGCCAGAGTGCCTGTGAAATGACAGTGTGCTGCTGCTGGATGTGCTTGCTGCCTTCAGGGTGGTGGGCTCAGTTTTTAACTGTGAATCATATGTCATGGTGACTTCTGAGCTGTTTTGTTTGCTAAACAGTTTCAGATATTGTTTCTCCCAGTTTATTCTTTTACCCTTGGTGGTTATTATTTGATATATTGCCACTGTTATAATTCGAAGGTGGAGTGGTGGGGAGTGGGGGCAAGGTGGAAATATCATCTATTAGAAAAATCTGAGACACAGAGAGTAGACAAGTCTTACATGTCTTCAGTTGTCTTGCTATAGAGTGGTCCTCGTACTGCCGGTACTGCTTAATTTCTTGGCATCAGTCTGAACAGTCTGAAGGCTGACATTACTGATACCAATAAGAGCCAAGGTGGCAGGTGGTTATTGCAGTTCTGCAGAGCTTCCTCCATCCAGCCTTCCTCTTATTAGTTGTCCCTTGCTTCTGCTGATCATGTTCATGGAGGGGGTTAAAGAGATTCTGCTGAAGTCACTGAAGAGGAATATGGAAACAGTCCTAGATACAGTGCAGGCATCCAAATGTGATGACACTGCTTCTGGTACTTGTTCAGGCTTGTTTAGAGCTGGTTTAGCTGCAAAGTGTAAATGTAAGCTCCGAGCTACCATACAGGATTAGTTTACATTGGAGAGCTCTTCCAGGTATCAGGTAACTTAATTTCAAAACTGTTGTGGTTTGACCTTGGCTGAATGCAAATTTCAACTCTAAAGGAGAGGAACATATGATGTATTTAAGAGTGAATGGTAAGAATAAGCAGTTTGCATTATGCAATGCTAAAACAAATATCTGTTTTTTGAAACAGAATTCACTACTACAATTAGTAAAGTCAGAGCTAAGCACCAAAAATCTTGAGGGGATTGAAAAACTGGTGTTGAGTAATAGTCTTGCATAGCCAGATGCAACATTTAATTGACTAAGCTATGGTGTGGAAATAAAGGGAGAATGAAATAAACACAGCAATTGGAAGAAAAGACAGTATTTGTAGTACTAAAAAAATTAGACAAGGGAGAAAAATAAGGCAACAGGCAATAGTAACAGGTAAATGATGAAGTAGTATCAATGAAATATTTCAAAATAATATAGCAGTAATTGTCCAAGGGATTTGGTTAATGTCTTGAATAGAAATCTGTGGAAACTAGCCTTGGATTTTATCGAGTCAGGAAATTTGTAGCCTGAATAACTATCCACTGCCAACAGTATTAAAAATTATCTCAGAAATAATTCTGCAAAAGAAAACTTGTGCTAGCCATAATAGAGCAGTCTGATAAAAATCATGATGAATGGCAGACTTTAGTAAACTGTGCCCCTCTGATAATGAATAACATCTATTTTTTATTTAATAATTGAGCCAAAACATTAAAGATGGGGCAATCAGGCATGTTATAAGCCTTGAAGAACTACTGTATTTTATGAGTTTCGTACCAATTAAATTTATTTGTTCTGCTGTATGTCACTGTTGATTTGCATTTTTTTCTGGCCGAAGCCTGGAATCAGCATTCCCTATAAGCCCTGTCTCAAGCTTTTTAAATTCAAAATATGAATGAATGTATTCTCTTCTTTAGATTTCCTTCTCTGCTGCTACATAAATTAGTTTTCCAGCTCTTTTCATTATACAATTAGGCACCTGATGTATAGACAGGACAGGTTGTGAGCTGCAAGTTTGAACTAGGTATGTGAGATAAAAAGGCTTGGGCTGCATCTCACTGCCTTCTTCAGACTTACTTAGATGCCTCTAAACTGTGGGAGAGGGCGATTTCTCATGGCTTCCCTCTGAGATTCTCAGGCTCCCCTACTCAGATCAGGGCAGGGGTTTGAGAGCCAGCTCCCAGTGATTAGAACATACCTAAGCTGAAATTGGAAGTGGAATGTTCTTATTTTTTGTCAGTCTTCCCACAGTCCCAGCGTCAGAAACAGAAGACCAGTCCTGCAAATCTGTACCCATTTGACTAAGCTTGCTTTCATGAGTAACAGCAGAAGTGCTTTTCAGGGTTGGATTTTTAACTTAGAATCCAATTATGTTCTTCAGCAGTGAGTATGATCATTAATCAGTATGCAAGGTTTTCAGCTCAGTGGAAAGATACTATCATGGGCTGATTACTCCTTGTGAGCAAACATTCTCCATAGCCTTCAGACCAGCTCACAGCTATGGAATTGCACCAGTCATTAGACATGGTAACGATCAATAAAATACAGTTACAGTCAAAGAGGTATACAATAGACAAGTAAACAGAATATTTAATGTCCATGTAAAGCTAAAAGTACCTTATATCAACAAATGCTTCCAAATTCAATGACTTGGCAGCTTGTTCACTATTATTATTATTAATGTAATTTCTACTCCTGTGGATATACACAGGTTTTTAAGAGTTATTTCAATTATTTATGTTTCAGCAGTGGTAAGCAGCTTAAAATAGATACATCTTGATGAATGTTGTTCAGATAAATATTTTAAAGGGTGCAGATTAGAAGAGAAGGTAAGCACCACATCTAATCCATCTATTATGGCAAACTAGAAAGCATTTTGAAATATTTTTGCTCTCCGGGAAAAAATGTCCCACACTAATTTATTGATTTTTTGATAATTCTTTCAAACTGAATGGTGTGCAGTTTTGCTGGAGAGACAGCGTGACACTGCTCTAAATCACTAAGAAACATTTACTTTTAATGTCAGGATGAAAGACTACTTAAGTTAGCTAATGAAATCAGTATCTGGAATTTGTCATCCTGGTTGATATTTTCACACTCAAACCAGCGTTTTTTTTTCTTTTCCAGAAAAAAATGTTAGTTTGCTGAAAATTCCCCAGATTGTCATGGCTGATGTTATATTTTTCTTGTATAAAAGCTGTATTACAGTCATTGGGTAATGCTTATGTTTGTCACCCTGCCAAAAGAAGTCAAACTGCAGCATTACTGATTCAAGTGAAGGGAAAGTCTTAGGAGTGCTGGGTAAGGACACAGAGACAAAGGCAATCCTATGACACTTTTGGGAGAGCAGCAGGATTTCTGTGGGGACTGCCTCTGCCCAGCACAATAACTACCATTTTCTGTTCACCTCTGTGTAGATAGACAGTCTTAATCCTAGGCGCTTTAAGACATGATGTGTTAGGATTTTGGAACTGAGGTAATCTTTCAGCTAGACTTTGAACTTTACTGGTCTATTAATGTGCTCTATAGCCATTCTTGCTTTCCAAATGAAGAATAGGGAAAAACATGTCAGTAATCTTGAGAGAAACATGGAATAATTTGAATATGTAGCCTAAAAGTCACGGGAAGAAAATGAGTTTAGCAGTCCCCACCTGCCTGTCCAAACCCCAAGTTCAGCTGAGTTCAAGTGATGAGCAAGTTGCTGTGAGCAATTTCAGGAAAAATACCAGGAAACTTTGGTGACATCATTGTGCCACATTTGAAAGATGAAGAGTAGTATGGAGTTAGGGTACAGAGACAGACAGCTGACACTGCTCAGTATTATTAAAGAAAATCACAGATTGGTCTGAATAACACTTAGTTTAAGTCACCTGCAAAATAATAGTAAGCATTTGTCATCCATGATTTAAAAATGAACTTAACTGGTACTTAAAGCAGACTCAAAAAGTCTAGAAATAGTGGCCATAAAATAGCAAATTAAAGCTATTAAAGATTATTGAAGAAAGAGAAGAACAAAGCAAATGAGGTTTGTACAGTTTTTTACAGTCTGTCTTATAAGATTGGAATACGTCTCAGTTTTCACTGGAGCTGAAGTCAGCATACTGTCTAGTCTGTATTGTATGTATTGTACATGGGCTACACAAAATGTTGTGTCCAAGAAATATGAATAGTCTATTATAGAGTCTAATCTTTTCTTCCTCCTAAGTATGCTACCTTGAAATATTCTTTTAGTAAATGACATTTTTGTTAAGAGATTTACAAAAGAAAGGAACCTGAGGGATATTTTACTTGTGTTGTGGAGTGAATAGTATTATTTTCACTAGTGGCAACATAATAGCTTGCTCCTATAAAAATGATTTTCATCAATGCATCCCATGCTCTTCAAAGTGGGATTTTTGTTTTAATCCCTGGGTTATGGCTGGTGAAACTGAATCACTGTGAAGGTACGGTTTTATCCAAGGTTGTGTAGTGTGTAAGTGACAGATCTGGGAATAAAGATTCTGAAATGAGCTCTATTAATCAGGTTAATAACAAGAGTAGCAGCAATAGCAGCAATGCATGTTGAAAACAAGGATGAGAGATGAAATCTCTGATTGGGAATCTCTCTGTTGACACATCAGGTTGGGTTGTGACTTTGTCACAAGCAGAGTATGTAAGGAAATAAGATGAACTACGGTGATGATTCACTGGTGAAATCAAGCCCTTCAAAACAACCTTGTCACTTGCTAAGTAACCCAGAAACATTTTAGCTATCACCTTCTTCAAATTATATAGTTTTCTTCTAAGGATTACGTATTTAGAGAAGGTTTGGCTGTCCCAGCTGAGGTGCCTGGAAATTTAAATATGAGCAACTAAGAGCAGTGACCATAGGTTGTACCCCAGAGAGCTGAGAAAGATTCAGCATCATCGAGGGAGGGGCCGATTATCCCCTAGAGGCCCCTCATTCACTGCACTGACTCTGCAGTGAGAGTGCCAGCTTTTGTTATAGTTATCTAGCCTCTTAAAAAACAGTCAGGAGAGATGATTGCTTCAGGAAATCATATTTCCGAGCCCCTTTTCAAAATAACTTTTTAGCACTTATGTTTTATTGTCAAACTTTTTCAGTTTGTGAACTACAAGATATTTGTGGAAGTTCTGATCTCTTCAAAATTTTGGATGGATGAGGACTGGAATATATGTTGGAAAGTAAAAAAAGCTAATGTAAATCAAGACAGCTTGAGGCGATGTGGCAGACTAAATAGATGTTAATTCTATCTGTAATATGCAGATAAAAAGCTTTTCATCAATTAAAAAGAAGATGAATTACATTTAGCATTGCAACTGTTCATTAAATATTTCTTGACTTTGCAGCATTCATATTTAGAAGTTAGATGACTTGAGAGCTCCAGAAGAAAGATTTCTTCAGGTGTTTCCCAAGGCTGCTGCATGTGCAAGGAATGCTTTGGTGACTGCCATCCATTATAAATCAGTGTATGTTCCTTTTGTGAATAACACCTGATTCTTTTTATTGTCTTTTAGGTCACTTTCAAAATTCAGGTGTGCAGGGAGGTGATGGAGGTGACAGAAATGCTTCATGGAGTTAAGTTTAAGGCAAGAAGAGACAACCAAGTAGAGTAACTGAACTGTGCCTCATATAGGTTATGGGATGTCATGTGGTCAGTTGTGTGTTGAGCCCTAGCTGTAACTGCTCAGTGTCATCCAGAAACAAGCTTTCATTTGGCAACACCAAGAAATGGAAAATACACTTATATCCTCAGTAGCTTGTTCTCTGAGTTATTGAACTCTTATTACTAATAAGATACTCAGTGAACAGCAATACAGGACTAAAACAGATCTTAAGTTATCGAATTTTTTTAAGAGACTTGAAAAACAGTTTTAGTTAGCATTGCTAATATTTTTTTACTGCTAGTAACTCCTAAAGCTACTGAGTAAAAGAAATTGGGGGAAATTTTTCTTTTCTGTATTCTAGTTGTGCTTAGTTCTTTCTTTACCAGCCTTTAGTTTATCTTGGATTTTTTGTTTCTAGTGAATTCTGTGTTTTTCATTTGGATGTTTTGAAACCAGAAACGTGAAAGTTTTTTTAAATTGGGAAAATGTTACTACAGAACTACAAAAAATTGGCAGAAAGATTCAGAGAAAATATTCCATCTGCCACTAGTTTTAATTAAATCAAAAGCCCAGAACAGAAGCAATCAAACATGTGCAAAACCAGATTCAGTCAAATGACCTGTATATTTAAAGTTATTTTCATTGGAAAATGAAAATGACCCCCAAATATTTTTGCTCCCTATTTTCCACTGTTGTTCTATTATTGTACAAAACAAGATCTCTTAAGTAAATAACCCTCTTCTGAACCACAGTATTCTTGTTTACTTATGTTTTGAGTGTCTTTGTATTATATTGTGTAGCGCTCAAGCCATTTTAAGTTAGTATTACAGTCCTGGTTAGCCTTTTCACCACTGATTTTTTCTGTTTCCCCAGAATATAATTTTTGGATGGTTGTTTAAATGATGAATTGATACGTATTGGCATTATGTTTGGTAGCGTCATATTGACAAAGAAGTTCTGTGTGACTTTAAGAGTATGACAAACAGATTATTAAAAGCTCTCGCTAGACTAGCCAGCTGGTCCGTATCTTAAGACTGTGCTAAAATGCCAGTATGAATTAGAGTGGGCAACAAATTAATGGACATTGCAAGTTATGATGAGAGAAAAACAAAATGTGTGTTCTTATCTAGCATCAAATGGATAGGAAATGAAAGCTGATGGGTGTTAGAACAGTTCCCACACTTGGAAAGCATTTAGGAAATTTATTAACTCTGCATATACGACAATGATTTCAGGATCTACCATTTTTAATGCCTTCTGTATGCAATTCACCACAATAATTTTCAGCATGCTTTCTATTATTCCCTTTTTCTTTTCTACCTTATATTGTCAGAATTAAGGAATATATGAAGCATTACTGACAGGAACCAACACCACAGTCTTCAGGAACAAGATGGTGTAACACTTTTCCCATTTGTTGGGATGCTGTTGGTTTGAGTCTGGTGTTGTGTTCAAACTGATATGGCTACAGCAGATAATGTAAAGCAATTCTACCTGCTATGTCCTTGTGTCCTCTTTGCCTTAGATGCAAACAAGATCTGCCACTGCTTCTGGGCTAGGTCTGGGTTTTTGTCCTTTCTTGAGAGAAATTCTCACCCTGTTGTTGAGAAAGGTGTGTGCAGTTTCCCTATGGTTGTCCTTTCCCTGAGAATATTACATGAAGTAAAGCTGTATAAATTCATACAAGTTCTGGTGGCCTCTCTGTGGGCAATGCTGCTGGTACCAGAACCTGCTCAGTCCGCAACTGAGGACACCCACATCTTACCTTTTCTTTCAGACCTGTCTCTGCAGCCTTGGGGAGTCATCTTAGGCCTTCTGTCTCACAGATCAGTGGCTGGATGACTGCTGTCCATTGAGGGCGCATGTTCCTTCCTGTTCTGGTCAAAATTAAGAGGTGCATGAGGCTGTTGAGAACTGTGCTGTTAGGTGTTCCTTTCCCATTGCTTCGGTCCACCTACCACAAAGGAAGTGTTTTCCACTGGTTTATTGAGGTTTACTTGACTGTCACATGCTAGCTGAAGATTTCTTTCTTCTCACCTCTCATAGCAGTCACATCTTTGAAGAATTTGTTGCATTTTTTCATGCATCAATAAATCCAATTCCCAATGGGACTAGGACCTAATATTTTACCTTCTTGTGTAAAATCAGTTTCTCAGTCCATGGGAATCTACTGTCTGTTGCATATATCCAGGATGGAGTCAATCTTGAAGTGAATTCTGTTGTCATAGGAATAGCTGGAGAGAGAGGTGAACTGAATAAAATTGATATAATGAAAAACCTAGCAATCTTAAAACAAGTATAATTTTAAGAAAAAGGTAGTTTAAATAATTTTCTGCAGAGTATTTACAGTAGCATGTGTCTAATGCAGCTGGAAAAAGTACAGAATATTTCTGTATTGTACCAGAAGGATAAAAGTATGAATTTTGTTGTGGTTTCATTTATTTATTTATATATTTAGCTTTTTCTCTCATGATTTTAGTGTATCAAGTTATTCAGTAATATTTGAAAAGACGAAAAACACTCTACCTGAAACTGATACCACTAGCAATATAAATGTGCTTGATATATGAGGAAAGAAAGAGAAGCAACTTTTCATAGGGTTAGTAAAATTAAAAGATGACCTTACAGCAATTTAGAATTTTTTACAGTATCAGTGAAGTTTCTAAGTTCTGGCAAGTTGATTACTGTTACTGAGTGAGAAAAGCCTTTGGAAGGTACTTTGGAAAAATTTTTCAGTCACAAAAAAGATGCTGAGATAGAATTTGAACTTTAATGATTCGTGTTCCCCGTACATTGGGACAGGGTAATGAACATAATTGTAAATCACTTGCCATGGGATTGGGGATGAAATCATAGTGAACAGAAAGCTCATGTCAGTTATGGCCTGGGACTCATGTACAACTCTGAGACTCAACTTAGGTCCTCTTCTGCTTTCATGGATGTGCCTCTGCTGTTCTGAGGGCATTGTGGTGAGTTGTGTGAGCCAAATGGCTGCTCGATTTCATTTTCCCTGAGGAAAACATATAGATTGTAGGCTAACATAAGCAAGAATATTTATACACATAGTGATCTAATGACACCAAGACATAAGGAAAGGCTGAGAAATAGCAGTGTATTTCCATAAGAGTTCTATTAAAGGATTTAATGATAAAAATGAGAAGACTGTCTACAAATTCCAAGTTAGTTTCAAAGAAACATGAAAATTCAAGCCCCATATCCTTTCAAAAAGTACTTTTAACATAGATCTTGTTATTAATTGAGCTGATGTTCAACCAAGTGGTTTTGATATTAGAAAATCTCTGTTCATGTTATCTGAATCACTGGCCCATATGGAATTTAAATTAGTTAATTTCACAGATTTTAATAAAGAAAAATTGACTCTGCATTTGTGAGTCTTTCAGGAATATGTAGCCTATTCATTATGATATAGAGATCTGTGCTTATGTATTTCAACAATGATGAGAGCAATGGAGGATGTAAGTCTCCAGATAATGAAAAAGATCTTTATCTTTGATTAAGTGAGGAGGTCTAAAGGGTACAAAATTGTTTTTTTTTTTTCAGAAGGGAGAATGACTAGCTTCATAAATGTTTTGTAAACCTGTTCAGGGATTACAGTTTATGTTAAAAACAGTATATGTTATACGGATCGTACTCACTAAATCTTTCACTCAGTTGAAGTGTCTCACTGGTGAATAGAGTGGCTGATTTGTTATTTGATCCTTTGCAATCAGTCCTATACTTCTGAGGAATTCTTTTGGAAACACAGGACCATGTTTAAAGCCATGGTTGCAGTTATTCTCATGGATTAGGTTCTCTTTGCAATTACTTACATGTATTTATGGAAATACAGAAAGGATAGGAGGGGACCCTGTGAAGTATAATGTTCGCAGGATGCTGAAAGAGGTGCTATTAGGTGACTTGGTACTGTTTCAGTGTTAAAAGACTTCAGTGATAGACTTTAATTCTTACAAAGACACTGGGCCTTTAAATATAACCCAGAGAGTTCAGCAGGTCTTGTACCACATATAGTAAGTATATGGTTAACATGCTTGTCCTTTGCTTTGCAGTTTGTCCCTCTGGCAGGCAAAAATGTATATCTTTTTATATTAATAAAAACTATTTATAGGTCAGACATTCGAATTATCCCACTGACTCCCACGTACAGCAACTAAATTCTGGTTTTGACTACATGCAAGAAATTTTAGGTCCTATATTTCTTTATTTCTTGTATTTCTTTCATTCATGTATAGGCTTGTAGCGAATGTCCATATAGATTTGTATGTACATTTTCACTTCTGTGTCTTTTGACCCTATTTTGAGTATCTCTGAATTTCTGATTTTTAGTTCTTGTATACCTGAATTTTACCAGTTGTATGATAGGACTAGTGATGCTTGCATATGTGTGAAAAACTTTGAATTTTTCTGTTGAAAAATGCCTTGTGAGAGCAAGGCATTATTATTTACAAATTTAACTTCTGGCAGCATTGAGTCATACCACCAGAATGCTAAAAGACCTTAAAGCTATTGTCCATTCTAATACATTTTCCGGGGCTAAAACATGCAACAAAAAGCAGCAGACTGTGAAGACAGAAAAACTACCGGCATAGTATGTCAGGCTGGGATACAAATCCAGTTCTCTTTCTTACTTGAAACAAGAGGGCATCTTGTGTCTGAGCAAGCTGATGCAAAGTAGACCTAGGGGAATCAAGTAGTGAAACAGCAGACACAAACAGCAATAACACACTCTTTGGAGCAACAACAAAACAGATGGTTCAGTGGCCCCCTGTCCACTCCAGAGAATATACAGTTACTTACAGGAGAAAGCCCATCTGGTCCTATAATAATCTGAGAATTCATCATGACTAAAGCTGCAGTTGGCCTTCTGCCAGCTGTTTAAATTAACTTGATCAATCACCTTCATAAACCTACCTAAAAAAAATTCCAATTCTCTCCACCCTTTAACCTTCTGTAATAAGTTCACCTCTTGCCTTGTGATCAGAAAAACAGAAGATACCAATGCCACCTGTTAGCTTTGGGAAGGATGGCCTGTAGCTATTGGAAATTGCAGCAAATTAAGTGAGCAGTCATAAAGTTTTAGCGGCCACTCTGTAAACTTGAAATTTTGGCACTGTGACTGATTGTCTGAGGCCAGATAGATAAAGGAGATAGCATGTAAACATGTATGAAAGTATAACTCACCATGAAAGGGCAGTATTTTCAAGAAACTAAGCCAAGGACTTATACCGCACACACATATAGAAGGTGATTGTGCAATAAACAGGAGCTTGTAAAGGGAGAAGGAGGAGGTGATACAGCCATACTGGGGCTGATTCAGGAAGTGTGGAACACCAGTGACATTTTTTAATATTCAGGGTCCATTAAGTCACTGTTTTCTACCTTTTGTAGTCACTCACATATGAACAAGAAGATGCACACAAAAGTCTCTCAACTCAGGACAAGAGCCAACTTGCTGTGTGCTCCAATCCAAGCTGCAATCTCCTGAAGTATCCTTTGAAAATATCTTAAGCACTTATTTCTTTTATGCACATTGGGTCACTTTGGAGGAGTCCCTGGGTCAAGTAATATATGCAGTTAATTCCTTACTAAATTGTATCTTTTGTGTACATAATTGCCATTTCCAGCATTGATCTGATTTTATCTTTTGTAAGGGCCCAGCTGGTGTCAATATGTAGTTGGCTTACAGAAACGCATTAGACCTTTTTAGCCATTTAATTTAACCATCAAAGAGGCATGATTGCTACCTGCAGGTGACAAAGGGAAAGGAGAAGAGTGGAATGAAGTGATGTATGTGAATAAAAAACTCTCCTGTCTGTATGTGAAATCAACACTGTTGTAAGGATAAAAAAAAAGCCTTAGTCCTCAGTCAGGCACCCAGTCCCATGAAATCAATGCTTCCTCTAAACATCTTTCTAATGCAAGCTCTATAGCATTTTCATACCTGCACTGCAGCTAAGATTCCAGTAACCAGCTTCCAAAGAAAAGTGTATAGGCACTGCAATATGTTTTCAGAATCTGGAATAGCTTTCAGGCTGTCACTGGCTCAATTTCAGGCTTTTTGACAGGCTATAATCTGTCCTTCTTGAAACAATTGACAATTTTGCAGGCAGGAGTTGTGGAAATATCCAGAAAAATGGACAGCTATTTTTAAAAAAAATATTATTAAAAATGAGAAAACTAAAACGTGCAGGGGTTCTCATGTTGAGTGCTGTTTTTCAGGGTAGTGAATATAATTTTTGTAATTCTACCTGGCGGTACAATTCTAAGTAAAAACTGTAAACTGTGACTAGTGTAGCATTTGCTAAGAGGAACATACGCCATTTATTTTACGGGAATATAAAGTGAGTTGGTATGCAAGATGACAGAAGGGAAGGAAATATAATTAAGCATCACATTAACTTTGCTACAGTGCACTCGTAATATCTAACTGCTTTGGTAATAATAAAAGATACGTGGGAATTTGACACTGCTATCAGAAAGTCCTCATCTTGGTACTTTTTGCATTTTTCATCACTATGACCAGGAGAGTGACCTGAAAACTACTCACCGATTTTCCATTTTTTCTTTTTTTTTTTTTTCTTTTAAACTATACAGCATACCATTTTTCTTTTAAAAAGTTATAATTCTATTTTTGTAGTTTACCTGCTTCTGTGTACATGTGCATGTTTCAGTGTGTCTGTCACTGATCGGCTTTGTTCCTGCGACCACCATGTGTCCACAGCACCAGGCTCCAAGTCTTTGCTTATGCTGAAGTCACTAGGTGTTCCTGAAGTACAGATATGCCCTCAGCTTTCTTTTCCTCTAGCATTTCAAATTTACCCTTTCTTAGTATGTCTTAAAAGAGATGATAATTCCCTCTGCAGCAATTGTGTGTGGGAATATAAGCCATTCTATGTCCCCATGCAAGCCAAAGTAGTGGGAACAATATGTAACTTAAGGATGCTGTACCCAGAGATGAATTTTATCCCATTAAGACCCAGGTGTACCCGAGACATTCAATGATGCATAAGGTTTTCATTGGCTGCTAGCATATAATTGAATTTTATCCAAATTGACTACTGTGCAAACATCCCCAAATCCAAACCTAATGACTGTGGAAGGTATTAACCTCTATCAGTATTGTACATGGCACCTTGGCATGCTCTGTGTTTACAGTTTGTAGTGAGCGCTTCATTAAGATTTCTGTGTGTGCTTGCCATTGCTGCAACACTGCAGGGACAGATTAGGGTAATATGAAATCTTTATAAATCGCATTTAAGAATTTAAAGAGTGGGCACAAAATTACTACTTTCAGGTTGGAGAAAATAAACTTTCAAAGCAATTATGAGCAGCTTAAAATATGTAGTCTTTTGTTGCTTTACATCTTCAATTCATATGTAGTTATGATGGGAAACATCTCCATGGACACCCCCTTGTTGCAGGGGAGAAGCTTGTGTGCCCTTATGAGGTTGTGAGCTGTGCTGGAGGTGGTACATGCATCTGGTAGGGTCTCTCATGCTAGTCAGGTCTCAGCTGAAGGGTCAGACAAAGTGTGTCCATGGGCAGGATGGGCTCGCTAGCTCCCCAGCAATCATCCTAGGAGAAAGACAGCTCTAACTCCAAACCCGGGCAGATGGAGCTTGCTTAGCCCTGTAAGGCCATCCATCTAAGAGAAGGACACTCTAACCAAACCTATGTCCTGAGGACTTTGCTGCCACCATCCAAGCTCACTTGGCCCTGGCAGATGAACCTCAGGAGTAAAAAGTGGGGCCAGTTCTGCACACACTGTGCCTCACCTTAAAAATCCATTGCTCAGGCTCTAGGGATCCTCCCACGTTTGCAAAGCCCTGTAGTGACAAGTGAGGGGTGAAATGCCAGGTGATGAGGTGCACTGGGAGTCACAGCCCCGACCCTGTATGCAGGTGGTTCAGGACATTGGACACTTGAGACTGACCCGGAGATGACAGTCTGGTTCGGCAGCATCCTGAATGACCAAGCAGCCTTTTTCAAGGAGAGCACTGCTTGCTCCTCACAGAGAGGGGCCTAGAAAAGGTGGCCTAACCAAAGCTCATCTCTACCCTTCACCCGGTTGGCTTGCTGCAGTCAATGGGCATCTTCCTTGTGGTCAAACAAAAACAAAACCAAAAAGACAAAGGCTTACACCTGCCTCCAAAGGTGTATCCAAATTAACTATGGCATGTTGGAACATCAGAACCATGCTCGACTCTGTGGGTGGTGAACATCCTGAGCATCATTCTGCTCTAATTGCCCACAAACTGTCACAACTCAACATTGACATTACTGTTCTCAGTGAAGTTCATCTCCATGAGGTAGGCAGGCCTAAAGAACAGGATGCCGGCTACACACTCTATTGGTCAGGCAAACCCAAAACTGAAAGTCACCTTTCAGGATTTGGTTTCGTGATTAGAAACTCCATTGCCTCCAAAGTTGAAAATTTGCCAACAGATCATTCTGATTGCATTATCTCCTTACACCTCCCACTACACAACAAGCAACATGTTTTTCTCTTCAGTGTATATGCCCCAACTCTCCAAGCTGATCCTGCTGAAAAAAACAAATTCTACACAGACCTGCACTGCCTTACCCAAAAAGTTCCTGCAGATGACATAGTCGTAATCCTTGGTGACTTCAACGCCAGAGTAGGTAAGAACTATGAAGCCTGGAAAGGAGTACTAGGGAAGCATGGTGTTGGAAACTGCAACGACAATGAACGCCTGCTGCTAGAGTTTTGTGCAGAGCAACAGCTCACCATCACCAACACTATCTTTCAGCAGAAAGACAGCCTGAAGACAACCTGGATGCATCCTCATTCCAAGCA
>JAWWEW010000112.1:35059716-35082895 GCA_035583185.1 Anabacerthia variegaticeps | reverse complement strand
TGTCTGTCCTTGAACAGGCAGAGATCACCAGTATTGAGGCCATGCTGCTGAAAACGCAGCTGTGCTGGGCAGGGCACATCTCCAGGATGAAGGATCAGTGCCTCCCTTAGATTGTTCTCTATGGGGAACTCACCACGGGCTGCCGCAAGAGAGGAGCCCTGAAGAGGAGATACAAGGACTCCCTGAAATAATACCTCAGCCTTGGCCATATTGACCACCATCAGTGGTCCACTCTGGCCTCCAGTTGGGAGAAATGGAGACACACCATCCATAACGCTGCTGTTTTCTTTGAGAACACATGCAGAATCAGTCTTGAGGAAAAAAGGCAATGCAGGAGGAACTGTGCCTCACCACTACTGCCAATGGAGACTTTCCACTGTGCCTTTTGCAATCAGACTTGCCTATCTCACATTGGCCTCTATAGCCACCAGCGTGCTTGTAGCAAGTGTGGGTGGAGCCCTTGTAAATCTTCGTTCATGAAGCCTACCCATGATGATGATGATGATGATGATAGGAAAGCAGCTACCATCTACTACTGAACAACTGAAATAACAGTTTGTTTTATTTTTTCCTCCCTTATTTCTTTCCTTTGAGGTAGCATTACTTATCTGGTGTACCTTTATTCCACACCATGCAAAATTAGAAATACTTGCCTCTTTTTTTCTTCTTTTTTTTTTTTTTTTCCTTTATTTTAATTTCATGAATCTGAGGAAGGTCTTAAGGTGCATATGTTATTCTGTGTCCTTAGACAATGTGTTATTCTTGGCAGAATTTTAAAGAGCTAACACAAGCATCTAATTTCACTGTTTCAAGCTTAGAGACGCTAAAGTATATTTAGCATCTCCGCACTACTTAAATATTTGTAAATTTTTATAATTATCATCCTTATTTGAATATGCAAAGATAAAACAAAAATGGTAATATAGTGTCATTAAAATTTCATTTAAGCTCTGTGTCATTGTTATTTGGCTAATTACACAATGCATCAGATGAGATACAAGAACTGATTTCTGCTGCAAGTGTACAGTATTGGCTGCTATTGGTTAAATGGGTGAGAGAATCTCTACATTGCACTGAAGTTGCTGTTCCACCTTGTTACTGAATTAAGGAGTTAATGTATTCAGATTTGTTAGACCATGGTCAGCCTGTGTGGAAGGTAAAAAAAAAAATTTGAATGACCTCCTTCTGTTTTGGAATAATAGAAAGTAATACCTGCACAAACCCCCTGCTTTGTTCATAGCCTTTGTCCATCATGACTACAAAGGCATTGCTGTGAAAGTTATTGAATGGTTTCTAGGTACCAATATCCTGCAAATTTAGATCGCTCTGAACAATTAGGATTGCTTGCGTGTTAGGAAATCACATTTCTGAAGTGCTTAAGTGGCAAAAGATTTTGACAAGTCCCCATTTTCCCTTAATCTCTATCAGAACCTGCTGCTACTATTTATTTGAAGTGGCTCAAGTGTCATCTCTGGGAAAACAAATAAACAAACGCAGACAAGCTTTTGGATACTCGAGACCCTTTGTCTTCAAGTCTGAGACAAAGTGTAGATCTGTGTGTGACAAGCATACTGAGACATGCAGACATACCGAAAAAGGACAGGTAATAATGCCATGCAACACTTAACATTTGATAAATGGTCTAGCTGTACAACCCAGGGATAAATCCTGTCCCCAGAGACAGAGCAGAAGGAGTGTACATCATTTTATGTAGCTGTTGTGTGCATAACAATGCAAAACCAGTGTTCTACTATGAGAAATGTGATCTTAATTATCTTCTAAAGCCTGAATAATGGGCACTGTAGAGATAGTGTTCCCAAGACACAGAGATTTTGAAGGTTTGCTCTGTTTCCTTGGCTTCAACAGTTTCATAGCAACTGAGAAAGGTGCTTCTATTGTATGAAGCATGCAAGGGATTAATTTCAAATACAGGTCATGTTTAATGTACAGACTTGGGTTAGAAATGTTCTTTTATAGTGTCACAGAAATTCTAAAAATAACGGGACTCAGTTTTGAGAAGGGGAGTGGGATTAGCCTTGGCTATAACTGCTGTCATATACTGAAGATGCTTCTGACTGTGTGTATTCTGAGCACATTTTCAGTTCTGGTAAGTATAGTGTTGGTAGATCTGCATACTAAGAAAGAGACATTATTCAAGTTAAACTTCAAGAGTTTAATCTAGATGTTCATGCTGATGCTAATGTATCTAGCATTAATATTTATGAAATGAGTATAGTAAAGAAGGGGGTAATATAAGACAAGACCTATCGATATCATAAATATACTAATGAAGATAAATATTCTATGAAAGTTTATCAGTCAGTCTGAAGACAACTCTAGGCTTGTGTCTGGCTTTTGCATTATTAATTACTTAGCTGAGAAGGAATAAAATCCAGGAGGCTGAGAATGGTTATTTCATCACACTTGTTCATCCCTCCATTGTTAATTGTGTTGTAGGGAAGCTGTAGAACTCCAACAGGATTTAAAGACAACATAAATGTATATCAGAATTTACAGTGGACCCTGGAGAAAAACTGACCCAGTGTTTTTGGCATTCCTGTGAGTGGCATAAATGATACCAGGCACTAAGCACAAGTGTTGCATGAAAACATGTGCTCTGAGACATGAGAAACAGATATGTGGATTGTTTACATCAGGTCTGTGTCTTATGGAGGCTTTAATCAAATCATCTCAGATTTACATTGCGCAGTCACCCTCTGTCTCTAGTAGCATCAGATATTTTTTTGCCTGTTTAACTCCACACATGCAGTTTGCGGCAGCAAAACAAATGGTGGGGGTGGTGTGGCAGATAGCTGCTTTAGCATGGTCTGTCACTCTTTGGTGCTCTTCAGCATAATGCAGAACAGGATCGTCATCAGCTTCTAAAAGTCCTTAACTCCACCCTCTTGATAGCCTTCTGCCTCTGCTTGGTGCAATCACACAGCATATCATAGCCGTTCGTTCTTCTTGTCACCATACCAATGCATGGGCTGCTAGTGTTAAAGGTTACTGTGAAATGCAGAGCTGTCCCTCAGGAGCTTGTCAGAGGTTGCTCCTTTCACAGAGGTTATAAAAGTTAATAAGTACTTGATAAGTGCTTCATAAGAGATGACAAGACATGAAGAAAACCCCCTCATTACCTTAACACTACCTTCATCTGGTGAGTTCTGTCTTGTTTTCGTAGCAGTGACTATTAAAGGCACATCCAACACCTGCTGCATACATTTGATTTAATACTGTTCCTCTCCCTTGCTTACCTCATAGATCAATAAGTTTTTGCAAATGTCCATTCCAATTTGCTTTCAGCCAGAATGGCATTTGTTTTCTTAAATGATTGTGCCTATATATTTTCTAATTCTAGAATGTCTTTTGTAGGTCAAACACAAAAGAGGTTCAAAAGACAGAGAAGATTAGAGGCAAGCTGTTCCCTGAGGTTTGTGCAGCAACTTTGTGATACATAACAACACTCCCTCTGTGGCTCCCAGGGTGGGAAGGGACTGCCAGAGTGTCACTTTGATGTCAGATGCTGCCACTGCACTTGGAGGTTGCCCCAAGAGAATGATATGGTAGTGTTCAATGTAGGAGTGTGGGGTGTTGAACCAAGCCTACTGTGAAGAGGCCCAAAGTAGCAAACCAGGTTCATGACAACAAACTGTGGCCATTAGCACAGTAGTTAGACTGAGGCCACAGAGCTTGAGCAGTGCTTGCTATTTTTCTTGTACTGGATGCTCTACTGGTACTATGAGCTATAGTGTTAACTATCTCTTGGCCTTTATTTCTCCTTGGTTTTTGCATTATGTAGAAAGGACACAGTTTTAACTTAATGTAAAGCCACATATATGATAGGTGGTGGATAACAGCCTTCATGACCCAATGAGGCATTACACAGTGAAACATCAAGAGGGTCAGGAAGGGAACAAGTTTCCTGTTAAGTGACTTACTTTTCAAGCAAAAAAATTACCATTCTGGTTGGTAAGTTTATGTAGCTACTGTGTTAAGTGCAGTGCTTGCGTTTTTAGCCATCTGACTGAACATTTCATTTAAAGTTTAGCCCAATAAGTTTCCACAAGTGAATTCTCCTGAATAGGTCTGGTGGACTTTGAACAACGAATAATTGAATATTATTTTTTAATGTTTAACTTAGAAGTTAAACACTCAGGAGATGTGTCTAAGAAGGCATAGGCTATAATTTCTAATACAAATAAAATACTAATCCATTACTGTCTATGCTATTATTAGCATTTGCAAGGGACTAAGTGTCTTAGTATCTCTCAAAAGCTACTGAGAATATCATTACTGGAATACTCAGTTATGGCTTTTTAATATCCTGTTTTACTAACTGGCTTGGTTAATTGCAGCATACTCAGTGGGGTGGATCAAGGCACTGTTTGACTGGTATATGATATTTGCATAGGAATCTTTACTCCTTTAGTGCTTTAAAATGCTTTAGAGAATTGTTTTTGTAGAATTCCTAAAACGTGATGTTCCTGCCTCGGTTTCCTTTCCTTCCCTTTCTTTTTTCCTCTCACCCCGTTTATATGCATGCACATGTACATTTTAGATGAACAGTTAACCTGTAATTGTGTTTGCAAAGTTTTCAAAAATGACTTGCCTATTGGTTAAGGAGCAATAGCAAAATTAGGAAGCATATCCTGACAGTGGATGATGCAGCAGGACAGGAGATGCAGAAATCTGGATTTGAAACACATCAATACATGTCAAAACATATATTAGTAAATTCTCAAGCTATAACCAAAGGCATTTTTTCCTGTAAGTTAAAGCAAATTTAGAGCCAGTAAGGTATATAATTTTAAAACTTGTTTGGGTTTATTTTGTCTGTGGTAGTCAGTAAATGAATGCAAGGAAAGTAATTTGAAGTCTTCCCACAGAAACTTCTATTCAAAGAGAATAAATATCAATCAAAAATAAAAGGAATCCAGAAGTTCCTAGACAAATGTTGTGATCATGTCTTAAGATGGGTGCAGAATGTTTATCTGCTTTCCAGAATTTGTATGATCACGTATTCACAGAAGAAAGTATCTTGAATCTTTCTCAACCTTTTCTTAGCCAGAAAATGCTTGAGAACCAAGTTCAACTACCTGTGGACAGCAGGTATACAGAGCTAGCTATAGAAGCATTCATCCTTGTCCTTTGCTGCACAGTCGTTGTGGCTCAGGTGTGTATTATTTTGTATATTGTCTAGCCAACAGCTTTACTGCTGATTCTGCTGACAGAGATACTTTTGTGGTTTCCAAAATTTGGTCTGGGGGTCTCTTTCCAGAACCAAGTGGGTGAAGTATCTTAGTTGGTTATCTATATATTTTGAACTCTGAATTTATCATAGTCCTTAGCCTTATGTCTCACTTTTCTTTCAGTGGTTGCACTTTTCCCCCCTTTCATACTTTCCCCCATCATACGTTTCCCCATGCCTCTCAAGCATGATTACTCTGGTTCCACTGAACACAGGGAAGAAAAAAGCAAGAACAGAGCTCTCTCTGGGCATGGCCCAGTGATCCTTTAAGCTAAAATCCCTAACAGGGATCCCTAACTCCCCAATATGTGCTCTCACTGTTTTCTTTACCTTTATTACATATCCATACATAGCCTCTAGACACTCAGAACTAACTGTCTGGGTCTACAGAAGAGGATAATGAATCAGAAGCCTCTCTAAATAAATCTGTACATTTTTTACCAATAATCTGAAGCAAAGTCTACTACCAATGTCACCAACCCTGTGTTCCTGCTGTTCTTGACAGGGTATCTTATTAAACATTAGGAAATCCTTGAAATATTTCAATAATGTTGTTTATTGCAACATATGAATGCATATTAAAGTGTTTTATATTCCAGTTGATAAAGCAGTTATTCAACTATAACTTTATAAGCCATTGGTAAATTTGCAGAAAAACCTGTAAACATCAACACAGTGCTAAATTCTAATAAAAGAGGAAGGAGCCTGGAAGCTGATAAGAGAGGTGACTTAGAGAAGAAAGATAGTTCAGGCAAGAATAAGCAGAGAGCACTGATTCATGAAGAAAGAACCTAAATATTTTCAGAAAATCTAATGCAAATATTGAAGCTGTGTATGAGAGCTTTAAATTACACCACCAGAACATATGTAGTACTAAGAATACCACAGATCTGGAACAAATTAGGGGATTAAACTTCATATAACTATATGTATTGACCCTTATATTTATGTAGGAATGAAATCTTATAATTGAAAGTCTTCAATGTATTGTGCTTGACTGTGTTTTTCCTTCGGTGGGTTTTACCACAGCTGTAAGGCTAAAAACCAAAACATTGAAAGAAAATTAAACAAGAGTGAGTAGGCACTCAGGGGTGAAACAAGGTGAGTAAATTCTTCCTCAAACTGTTGAGCTGTCAAGTAATGGTTTAATTTTGGTAGTGGTGGGGGAAAGAGTATGGTGTTGGCGTGAGAAATGTTCATGCTTGTGTAGGTGGCTGAGGTACTGTGGTAGTTAGATGGTCAAACTGCACAGGAAAATGTTCTGGCATTTCCTTCCTTCACACCTTCCCCACTGCTTCATGCTTAAGTCACTTGAGAGCTGATGCCATCAGTCATTCCAAATTATAGGATATTTTGTGAGGTAGAGGCTTGCTGCGTATAACAGACATTTAATGGCTGCTATTGTCAAAAGGCATCTTCAGCACTGTCTCAAAGAAATATTCCTTTCTTTGCTGCAGGCAGACACTTGTGGAAGAAGGGGATTTACAGCTTGGAAACAAGTTGCACATAAGTACCTGGCTAATGAGGTTTAGATGGGCTGGGCTGCCCTCCACTGTGGAAAAGGATAAAACTTGCAGCACATGGACTGGGAAAAGGAAGTCAACATCCTTCAACCCTGAGCCCTTATAGAGAAACATATATAGGCTGGTTTCTGATGGCTTCAGGAGAATCTGTTGTCACAATCTGCTTCCACTGGAATGGAAACTATCCAAATTTAATTATTGTCTTTTTTTCACTGTGCAGACACTACCCTGGCAGCAAAACACTGCGAGTCACATCCAGTTCAGCATTGATGGTACAGCAAGCCCACTACACCAACAAGAGTAAGGCTGCTCACAAAGGCAATATTGAAAGTGTCTTTCTTTTTATTTAGTCTCCTTATGAATCACAGATGTACTTGCAGTGCTTTCTTCAATCAAGTGAAATAGAAGTTATAAAGGCAAAAGATATAATAATATTTTCATTTGTAATGACCAGCTTATAGAAATGTGATGAGGAATTTAATAGCTCTTGTAGTTCCTATTACTGTTACAGTGTCAGATGAAACATTTTTTTTTTTTAAAACCATTACTGAATTTTTTACAAACTGATTTATAAGATCTGAATGTTTTCACATCAGTGAAAAAAATGTAATAACTTGGATTCATCAGGGAAGTGTTGTATTTGTTCAGTGGGTATTTTGTATGGAAAGTCTGGATTTCTTACTTGAAACAATGTGTTGTCAAAGAACTGAGATTCAGCTGTTACCTTTATACATGCTGGGAATATTACAGTAGTGTACTTAGGCTACCCATAGGGCAAAGTGTCCCTTAAACAGAAGTATTTATTGTGAGCATCATATGTCTAAAAAGTTTGGTAGAGATGTACCTAGGTATGTAAATTTGAGTATGTTAGATGTTACGTAAATAAATCTAAAGGAGTGAAAATTGATATTTTAACGAAATATGAACTATTTTAAAGTCTGATGATATATGCAAGATTTAATTCATATTTTTATGTCAGAAAGAAGCATTTGTGAGAAGGAGTTGATTGGCTCCCAAAAGGAAAAAAGAAGAGATCATAGCTAATATGTGATTGAGTGAACAGAATCAATGAGTGTTTATGCAGGTAATAATGAGCCAGAAATTTTAATCAAAGAATTATCTATCATTCTAAATGAGTGTTTCAGTTTGGTTTTATTCATTGCATTTCACAACAATACCATGTTGTTGTTCATCATGTTCAAATATCATGTAGTTGCTCAAGAGAGCAAAAATGCATGATGGTATAATCTATGTATTTTCCATAAAAGCATTCTTAGTATGTATGTTAGCGCACGTATGCAACCACCCCACCCTTGAGATCTATGCTTTCCCAGCTCAACAGGCTTTCATTTAACCTGTTTTGGATGGAAAAACAGGGGCTTGAGCAATTAATTTCTTTTTGGGAAGAGAAGCATAATTTAAAAAATTTAAAATTTTTTAAAAATTTTAAAAATGTCCAGATGACACAAACTCTCAAAATTCCCAAGCAGTATAGAAACTGTATAGTTTCTATCCAGGTACAGAAATATTATAATTTGAATACACAGCACTACAAACTTAAGGGAGGTCAAATTTCATTTGTTTCATATACCTTTGAAACTCATAGCAGACATTTCCTACTGAACCTCATATAGCATGATGCCCTTTGTTAAAGTGGTGGATCACCAAGAAATGAACATTTCATCAGGACAGCTTTGAATTTAAAAATTATTTCAGACTGTTTCAGTTTTATATTGAGGCTATTTATTTTTAATCATGTATTAGTCTGAATTAATGGCATTTCATAATTGCAAATACATTGAAATACTAAACAATTGATTTGATTAATGGTAGGCAAATGATTTGAGAATTTTCTGATTCTGTTGTCAATACTTCTACTTCTCCCATGATCCCCTTCTCACAAAAATTTTAGGTTTTAATAAATCTGCATTTTTTTCAGTTAAAAATAATTTGTAAAACAAGAATCCTTGTAAAGGCACACTAGCCACCAGCTATGTTGTTGGTACACATTTACTGACATTTTTACTGGTATTTGTAGAGAGTCCAGTGCCTGATTTGAAATGGTAGTGGACTGTGTGGAAAATGTGTTGACATTAGCTTCACAAATTGCTCCTTAATTCTAAAGAATGTAATTTTTTTTCAGACTCTGACTGCTATTAAGTACATTTTGCAAGACTTCAAATTTTTTCATGGCAATGTTACAATAAGTTTCAGTTCTGCATCTGAAATTCTTCAGAGAACTCTGACTTTAATGGGAATTTTCCTACAGGAAAGATTCAAATTGTTAAGGACACGTATAGAAAAAAAAATTCTGTTGCTGATGCTGAACTGAAGGCTATTGTCAAAATTACTCATGTTAGTAGGCAAAATGCAGACCTGGCAAAGCAAAAGTTTGAAAATATTAACTTATTTTTGGATAGGGGAATGAACTTAATAAATGAAAGTAGACTTGCACAAACAAGATTGCTATCCTTATTTCACTATAGTTTTTCAGGTGCTGTATCATCTCCCAATTACATTTCTAACAATCAATTTGCCTGAATTACCATTGTACTCTCTGAAAGATCTAATTGCAGATCCTCAAAAAGGACAAAGAGACCTATGCTTTTTCACTTCATATTTCCATTTAGACTCAATTATCCTAGGTTATTTCATTTCTGCACACTTTGTTGAGATTAATTTAAATGTCAGTTGTGTAAGCATGTGCAGAGCCAAACCCTGCCATTTGGGAACACAGGTTTTACTTGGACTTCAGAACAGAAGGTTGAGCCTGACTACCTTTGTTTTAATTCCACATGCTTCTCATTTTCACTCCTTATAATTCAGGGATAAGTGATTTCTCTGGTAAAAACCCACTAGCTCTCTGGCACTGAAGTTCTTCCTCAAATAGTAAATATACAGGTAATTCATGGTTTGTAAGTAACCACACGGAAGAACCACATGGAAGAGTGCCTGAGACTTATGGTTTTTGCTCAAAAATATGTAATGCTAAAAACAGTTCTAGGTCTATAATCATATTGCCTAACTAACTTTATTTGAGTATTCACTTAAAGCAATTGGATTAGAAACCCGCTCATTGTGAAAATCTCTCTATATTCACTGGAGGGAGAGAGACTTGGCTGGGTGTCTTTAGAATGGTTGTTTGTCTGCTGTGATACTCTGGGGTGGGGAATAGTCCAGCCAACATGTGCCTACACCACCTTGTGTGTGTTACCTTTCTGCCCACCCCAAGAGAAACATCTCACCCCAAAGAGTATACCCTCCCTTGTCTTGGAACTGGGGCTTTCTCAGGACCCTTGGTCCATACAATTTTCACTTCTGCTGATCACTGGACAAGCTTAGTTTTAAATTGTTTACAATTCACTTTGGAAATGAAAAGGAAGTAGAGGCAAATATATAATTTATCTCAGTGTATCAGCAGTAGAAGTGATTTAGTCTTATTTCTTTCACAAGGAGCAAGGAAAGTACAAAGGTGGGCAGTTCACGTTAAAAGCTTGGTGGAAGTTGATACAATGTCAAAGGAATGTGGGAGGAATTTTAGTTAACAGGATAACTTCTGATCCATGTAAACACTCTTGGAGTAGAGAGAGATTGGTTTTCTTCTGTAATTTTCTTTTCCCTGCTGATTGCTTAGTCAAGCTATTGAAATACCCATTTAACTGATGTAATTCTGCTCTACTTGCAACATCTACATGATGCCAAAATATAGAGGGTGTGGACTACATATGTAGGTACAAATCATTTTGTTTATGATGGATTTACATTACTATC
The DNA here is from genome assembly GCA_035583185.1 of Anabacerthia variegaticeps. Lineage (NCBI taxonomy): Eukaryota > Metazoa > Chordata > Aves > Passeriformes > Furnariidae > Anabacerthia > Anabacerthia variegaticeps. Next base: position 35,072,350 of record JAWWEW010000112.1, on the reverse strand, counting down.
CCTTGAGGTAAAGAAGCAGCCCTCAGTTTCTAAGCAGGGAAAGTGAAGGAGGAATGCTGAGACTAGACGTGAAGAACCATCGTTTAGATTTGAGACTGAAGTCACCAGAACACATTTGCTCCTGCAAATAAGTTCTGCTGACTTCATGGTAGCATGCACATGAATAATATTTACATGTTAAGTCCTCCATATGGTTGACTGTGCTGTTATTTAGGCAGTCTGAAGTCTTGCTTCAGCTATCACTCAGCTGTCACAAAATTTGCCAAGTCTGTACTAAGACCTGGATCTTGGCTGGTCATGTGTGTGGGTGCCTAGGGCCATGCTGTTCAGCATCCAGCAGGCAGCAGAAACCTGGCTTTTCCTCTAACTGCTCACCATTCCATGACAAGCTCCCACACAGCACAATACACAGTTCTCATTGCTCCTTACAGACCTTCCCCATGAGAGCAACTCAGTAGCAGGATGGAGAAGCAAGCCATAAAATCAGCTCTATTAAAGACATTCTGGTTACCTGTTCAGGTTACTTATACAGTAGGAGAGAGGGGAAAAAAAAAAGAAAAAAAGGAAAATATCAAGGAATGTGTAGATACTTGGTTTCTATGAGCATTTCATATAGAAGAATATTTTTGACATAGTTTTCCTGTTGCACTTCATGTCTTAGGGCAATGGAAGCCAAGGACCCTGCAGATGTTCAGGTGTTGTCCCCTTACTCCTAAATAGTCTAGGCAGAAACTTAGATTTTGTTTGCTTTTTTTTGAGGGTGAGGTATTATTACTTGGCTGTCAGTAGTCATAGTAACACTGCTTTCCCAAGACTATTGAATGCTTGGTGCTGAAGGTTTCTTTAGTTCTGGCAATCTGTTTTTCTGTTTGTTTATTTTTCTTATCAGAATTTGTTCCCCAGAGACTTTAAAACTGATTTGATGAGTTAGCCTATAATTTAACATGTCAAAAACTGGAAGTGCTTCCAAATTTTGGTACAGATTCTGTGTTGGTGCCTAATAGTTGTATTTATTCTGCCAAATTGTTTTAATACCTTAAATTTAGAACAGGCTTCTCAGCTGGTGTGGATGGGCAAAGCTTCAGTAATGCTCTTAAGGCATGTCTAAACAGATGGGCACAGGCAGCTGTAAGCTTCTCTGTCCACTCTTGTGAGCCAGCAAAAAGCAAGCCAGCTCTGCTCTGGAAGTTGTAGAGCTGCATTCATGAGATACTTTGCCCAAGCGTTTATCTACTGCCTCTTTGGCAAAGTCTCCAAATCTAAGTTGGCTCTTACCTGTCCGTTCTGGAAGGTGAAGAGGAATGTTTGTGCCTGGCACCATTCTTCATCTGGGTTTGTGCAGGAAGGGGTCAAATCCTGGCTCATGGAGAGTGTGTGACTGACTTGACTGTCAGTCTGAGCAGAGGCTCAAGGGCAGCCTTTTTGTGTATTCAAAGAAAAGGAGAAACAGTGAGGAGTGTTGGTTTTTGCTCTAAGCCTCTTGCCATACTTGTCACCTTTAGGACACAGGACTCCTTCCACAGAGGAGTGGTGCAACAGCCCCCAGTTCATCTCTGAGCATGTTCTTGGGTGGATTAATTTGCTTTAAAATGCACCATTATTTCATAAACCTTTCCAGTGTCTGGATTGAAAGCATAGGTGCAGGAAGACATGCTAACTGCCATATTCGAAGCAAACTCCTTTGAATGACAAACACATTGTAAGGACCTAGTGCAGTCCTGCACAAGGCTTCTCTATTCACAATCTTTTCCCATTTTCCACATCTTTGTGTGCCTGCCATCTGCTGATGTGCCTTTAATTTGGATTATAAGGTCCCTAGGATATCAATCTAACTTTTAATATCTTTCCTCTGAAACATGGTTGGTAGGTATAATAATGATAGCTAATTAGAAGAAATAGAACATTGGCAAGAGCTTTCTTCTCAATGATCTGATATTTCTATTTTGATTAGGTATGCAGGCACAAAGCTTAGATGGAGATACTTTCTGCTTCAAGTATAACTTCTGGTAGATGGTACTTTTGGGAACTTTCACAAAGGGCATGTCAACACACTTACATGACTATATTACTCTCAGTTAAAGCATTTAGTGCTGCATGGCAGAAAATGTTGCTGAAAGAAAGCATTCATTGCTGATACATAGAATTGGTGGTAGTGCTGCTGGTTTTACTTTTACTCTTCCAGATGTTCAGAATTAAGCTTTCAGCTGTCATCTCTGGTGAAATATTTGAAGGAGCAAAGAGTAGCTAGCTCTGTAACTCCCACTGAGTGTGAGTATGTGTGAAAATGTAGATAGCATTGAGTAGAGTAATAAAAAAAAGTTCAAACTACTTTTTGGGCTCCTGATTTTTGAATTGTTGCAGTGTGATGTAAAAGTCAGAAAGACACAAAATGAAATTCTGGTTAAAGGATGAGGATTAGTCATATAGGTACTTTTCTCCAACTGGCTTCAGAAAAAATTGCATGTGCCACATATAAAGGCAGAATGTGGACTGTCTGATTAGGAGAGCGCAGAATTGGGGGATCCTGTGGATTGTTTAATCTTGGCTAATAAGAAGTAGCACACTGAATTATCTTCTTGTAATTCAGCATCCTGTTCCTGAGGGCAGAACTCGTGCAAATCTATGGGTTTTTTTGAGGGAATCAGTGTTGGAAATTGAATCCAGGCAATAGGCACTCTACAGATGTTTACTTTCCTTTCCTCTCTTAACACTGGTTTCTAATTTGCCTTCATATGAGCTGGAAAACTTGGTTTTTTTCTTTGCATTGTTTATGTATTAATAAAAAGGAAGCAAGAGCTGTCATCTGGTTTGATTTACACTGAGAAAAAAAGCCTTCAGATGAGCATCAGATCTAGTGAAGCGTGTCCCACGTTGCATAGCCATCCATCTCCTTTCTTTTTAGTGAACTGTCTTTCTGCTTCCTTAGGATGTTTGATTTAAATCACCAGGCAGCAAAGGCACTGGGCATTTTGACTGGTTTTTTCCCTCCTGTGTGACGGTGTTGATATCATCTTTTCATGGGCATTGCAACAGCATATCAGCAGAAAAGGCAAAGCAGATCTGCTTTTACTCTCAGTAGGTCTACTAGAAAACAGCAATGCCAGACAAGCTGAAGTGATATCATAGCCTAAACAGAAAAGAATCCTGTTATGTAAGTTGGCACAGCTTCCTAAACCTTGCATTGTTTTATAAGAATGTAGTTTGATTGTCTTATTGCCATGCAGATTCTTAACCCCCTGTCTGAAGTTATCTGTATTCCCCAGTCCTTGATCCCAACACTTCTGTCAAGCCCTTTTGCATGTGTCCTCTACCAGTCTCCTTCAACAATTGTCTGTGGGCTTTTTGTTTTCCTGCAGCCAGTTTGTTGCAATCTTTCAGGCTGACAGGCTTTGTGCATGTTCAGAAAGATTTGCTCTCAGATATGAAGTAGCCAAGTCTTACTGAACTTGAGCATGAAAAAATGGTACACTTACCCATACAAAACTGCAAACAAGCATTTGCTTTCAAAGTGATGTCCTTTTGTGGCTTTTTCTTATATGCTCATTAAACACTCAAAAGTGCCTAGGAATAGAAAAAGGGATTTAAGATGCTTTAAGAAAAGAAAGTGTTCTTGTTCTGTTGTTATTCATTTGTACTTGTTAGTGTGTAGAGATCTCATTCAGCCCCACTGGAATAGCTACCATCCAAACATGTCATAATAGACAACCCTTGTCCCACAGATTTGCCAGCCTAAAGAAATCATGGGCAATGGTCCAGAGAAAGGGGCAGCAGAGAAATGAAATTACTTGGCTGAAGGCACCCAGGATTTACTGTGATCTGGAGAAGAGGGAAATGTGCACCTCTGCCTGTGCAACGGCTCTGTATAATGCCGTAAGCCTGTCCCACTGTTTTAGTGCAGAACTGCATCTCCCCTGCCCTCATTAAATGGCCACTCATGGGGGAAGACACTTGCAGAATTTAATTTGTGTCCTATATGTACCTCTTCTTAGTTAAAACTGAGCGTGAAATGCAACATGGCCATAGGGGATACCATTGCCTGTCATTTTGCAAACACAGGATCATTGAAGAAACACAATTACCTCTCACAAAACATAGGCTCTCTGTGTGCTCAGACACTGGATTAGAGGAACATGGGTGAATTACAGGGCTCTCTGAGAGCCACTGATAACAGAAATTCTGATGCTACAGCAGCACTTCTGAGTACCCAACAGCTCTGCTCGGCTTTGCTCTTACTCAGAGTAATGCTCCTCTCTACCATGCACTGGCTGTATTAGACTTGTTCTGACCTCCGAAAAAATTAAGCAGGAGAAAATTTCTTTGTTTACATATATGTACATGCATGATTGTATTTGTGCACAAAGGCAGTGGCAAACAGTGGTATGTCCCATTCTCTTTAAAGTTACAATGCAATGAAATATAAATGTGAGGAGATGACTCCACTCATTCATGTATCTTGTCTGTAATAGTTGTGATTGGGATGGCTAGCTAATAAAACTTGCTCAAGGCCTCTCATTCCTGAAGAAACATGGGAATTGCCACATTAAATGTGTCTAGTGTAATACTACCCTGATCAGTATCAATTCTTCAAAGTGAAATAGTATTAAAGCTAACTGTACTTAAATAACTGATTTTTGATTGCCTTACAAATCTAAAAAAACCCCAGAACTACTTCTTAGGTTTAGCTCCAAAACCAAACCAAATTCAGAGAAAAGATGATAGGTTTTTAACACTTTCAAACAAAGGGGCATTTTGAAAATATAAGAGAAAAATGTTTTAGCATTTTAAAAAAAAAATAGTTTGATTTTTTTTTTCCCCCAACTGGATATTTCACCCAGTTACACTTGAATTTGTGAATATCTATTTGCATCAACTGAGTAGGTCTGATCAGGTAAGATATGTGCTGTATGGACTTTTTTTTTTTTTTTTTATTTGGATGAAAAATTTCACTAAACCTTGAAGAAAACAAATTATACCCCAAGAATATTACCCCTAACTTTCTGCTTCTAGATGGTACTTCTCATCTGAGCCATGACAATAGTTTATTCAGTTTTTCTATCACTTGTCTCTAGGACAAAAGTTTCTATATTTTTTCCTAAATAAAAGTGGAGATAGTAATTTTATTGTGCATGTTGAATGCTTTATATATCTCTCCTAGACTTGCTGACATAATGATGTCTTGTGGCAATACTTTTCCAAGATTAGTATTGTAGCATGTAAAAAATTATGTCCTTTCTGTAGATTTTCTTGTTTCCATGAGCAATGTTTTAGAGATTTTAAAAAATGTTATTGGCTTTACCTATAAAGATAATGAATTTTGTGCCTGTAGCACCAAGTATGGGAGCATATTCATTGTTTATACACAGACAATAGAGCTAGAAATGACAACTGTGCAGTGTTGACAAAAGCAAAACATTGCAATCTATAAATTTGTACTTTCTCTGACAAATGAGGGCATGTTAATAAGTTCTGACTTAATCTCAGTGTAATGTATATTTATATAAGTATTCTCTGAGCCTTGCACAGGAGCTGTTGTATCAATCATTACAACAAAATCCTTTGCCTTGATAAATTAATTTATACCCTGTTTTGGTGATATTACGGGACCATTCTACACAGGAGTAGTTAATTCAGGTCAAGTCAACTGTGTTTTATTTTTGAGGGCAAAATTACATTCCCTCGAATTTTTCTGAAAGCACTACCTGGAACCAGGAAAACTGACTTTCCTGCTTTTGGGTCCCATCAGACCTAGGGCACATGTTGTCAGGTCTCTTTGAGTCAGGTGAGCTGCTCCACATCTTTTGCCTTGGAGCATCTAGCCATGCTGAACACTGAAGTCAAAATGGATTGGGTGCAGCTTAGAACTTTTTCTGCCAGTCCGTGGGCAGGGTGTAGCTAAAAGAGCAACACAACTCAAATGCAGCAGTGCCAATCAAGGGGCTGGGTGCTAAGCTGGAATTAAACTTAGGATCAGGAATTATGCTTGATAGAAGATTAATAATTTGCCTTGGAAACAGCAAAGAGGGTAAAAATGGCATAAGAGATTTTGCTTGGCAATTTTGGCATCTGGAAGGAGGAATCAAAAAAAACACTTTGTATATTGGGCCATATGAATCAAGAAGTGGAATATTAGCTATCTGACACAGCCCCTGAGGTTAGCATCATGGTGGATATCGTGTGGGGATGGCTGATTTCCTTAGGATCTGCAGGAGCTGATTGATTGAGCTGTCACAGCCCCTTATGTATCAGAGCCCGGGGAGACCTGCAAGGGAAAATTTTAATGGTGCTTGTCATCAAAGAAAAATTTTGTGCTTCTCACTTCAGTGGCCCTGCTGACACCATCAACATAGTGCCTGCACTGATCCTCTCTAGGATCATGACAGGCTTCCTCTTGTTACCCTGATCTTTACTGATCTTTACTCACAGATCCTTTTCACTGGATGTGTCTCTTCTGCACAATTAAAGGCAGTAACAGAACTCATCCTGCTTAGAAAGATGAAGTCTAACACCTCTGGAATATTCCAACTAGATAAAAAAGTAATGAATATGTAAGATTTCAATAAATGTAATCTTGCTTTCAGGGTGAGAGGACTAAGGAACAAAGTATTTTTTTTATGTAGAGGTTTTGCTGTTGTAGGTATTTTTTATTAAAGTACATTTCCATAATTTATTATTTGTCTGCATCCACAGAGCAGCTCAGTGCTGGTTCAGGTCCGTAAAGGTGGATGCTGGAGGATGTGTGATGGCAGAAAGATTGGTGGGGCACAGCTTTGTGCTGAAGAAGAGCAGTGCCTGTCTCCAAGGGGAGATGGCAGAGTAGGACAGAGTCCAGCTGATGAAGGAGTTTACAGGAGCTGCAGCACTGGCAACTCTTGCACAGGTCCTCCAGGGAGGAGGAGGTGGTGGTGAGGACTGCAAAGACAACATAGTTGTGTTTTTCATGGGTTCTGCTTTTTTTTTGTGTGACCTTGAAAACTGAAGGGATAGGGAGAGATTGTAGTACATGCATTAGAGATGTTGTACCAGGCATGACAGAAAAGATGGGAAATATTTTATCCAAATCTCTTACTGCCACAGTAAAAAAAAAAAATCAGTGTGATTTCAGTGGTCTCAGAAAGCAAAGGAAATGTGGATGAACTAAGTTGTTTTTTCTTTTTTTTTTTCCTTATTACTTTTGCGATAGGAAAAGTGCTATTTGTAAATCCTTGGATCCAAAGGACGTGTTCTGTCCCCAGCTGCCATGAACCTTGTTGGCGTATATGTACATTCATGCACTGTAGAGGTGCTGAGTACTGGGAAGGCTTTTGTGGATAGTGGGAGTATCAGTCCCTGAGACCCCTGACAATCAGGACCGAGGCCCCTTGGCAGTGAGAAGACTACTGAGGTCTCGTGCTCATTGCTCTGGAATGTGTGGGGAAGCTCTAACATGTCTGCCCAGTACTTTTGGTGGTAGCATGAAGCATTTTAAGTGTTTCTCCATTTTGAATCTGGTGTAGCCAAAAGAGGAAAAGGGCAACAAGTTGTCTCAGTTTCTTTTCAGAAACTGGGCAGAGTCCTTCTTTTTGCAGTGAAGCAAGGTGGTAGGGAAATATCTACAGGAAAAGAAAAGGACAGTTTCATATTGTGCAGACACAGATGGAGGAAGCCACATCCAGCAAGTAGCAGCAGCAAGACAGTTTAGCACTATGTAATTAGCCAATTGTACCTCTGCTCACCTTGATAAGAGGATATTTATAATTACTGTGAAAAAATTATGCCTTCATAAAAGCAAATGCACTGTGGTGGTTGTTGTGATCACTTCACTTAATCTTTTCTTCTTCGTCTTGATGGTGACACGAAACCTTTGAGTGCTCTATCAACTTGTGAGTAACTGTCAATAAGTTAACATAATTGCATTTTTCTCTCATATTGCCAAAGTCTTTATGCAAATAATATATTTTTGTAATATATAGGTGTGTGTATAACTATAATATGTATTTGTCTATCTGTCTGTCTGTCTCAACTTCCATAGTGAAATTGGATAACTTGCTAATCACCTAAGCTTTTCAGAAGGATCAGAAGATGTTTTGGTCTGAGGGGGAAAGTTACCCCTCCCTATATGTTTCTCCATAAAATTTCCAACAACTAAGCTGTTAAAAAACTCAGAAGTGGAATGCAAAATAGTAGTAAATAGATTTCAAGTTTAAAGCCCTCCTTTTTCTAGTATAGCTGTATGCTGCTATTTAAGACATTTCTTCTGAATTTATTGTCTTTTCCTTCAGAGTAAGTTCTGTGAGATGCTGCAGTGTGATAGGATGTTTCCTTCGACTTTTAAAAAAAATGTTTCCACATTAAAACTTAGCACAAGTGTATCAGGGGATCTGTCTTGCTGTCAGTTTTTAAAAACAACTCAATTTTGGAGTCAGTGGGGATATCTGTTGAACAAGGTGTGGCATAATATGGCCTAGGGCTACTAAGTTGCCTACTGGATAAATGTTATAGGAAATGTATTCTGATTACTGCACTCTTGCTCTTTTTTTTGCTAAGTGCCTTACTACCAGGGATTCTATCCCTTAGTTTCTTCTAGTTTATATGTCTCCATAAATGTGGTTTCTCTGCCACATAGTAGTCAGTTGAGAAGAGGGAGGAGAATATAGCCTGACAGCTATCCCTCTTGCAGGGCAGCTGGTACAGCTTCAGCAATTACAGAAAACCAAAGAGAAGGGAAAAGAGTCCATAATGAGGTTGCTCATCACACTTGGCATTTTAGGTATATTATATTATATTATATTATGTTATATATATTTTATGTATATTAGCATTGCTGCTCGACTGACTTTGAAAGAAATCAGCTGGCTGTACTGTGTGTAAGATTTTTCATCCTCTAAGATGCTTCCAGTCTGGACATAGTTTGTGAGGTTTTGTTGATTAAGGCTGATAGTAAATCAACAAGGATTCTTTTAGTCCTGGAGACTTCCAGGGAAGAATTGGAAGACTGAAGTAATTTATATAACGTAATTACTTTTAGCCTCAGTGGAATGAGCATGTGAGCATCTACTTATTGGTAATGTGTCCAAGCAGGTTTAGCAAACACACTACTGATTTTTAAACTGCAGCTTGAGCAGTACAAGTATGAAGAAAGTCTTTACCATTTTTGTCAACTTTAGAAACAGGATGTAGCCTTAATATCTTATTCCTACTAATTGCGAGCACTTAATAGCAAAAAGGGCACATATTTTCTAGTGAAGGTCAGCTATGAAAGAGGTTTCAGTGAAGTTGTTTGGTAAATTTGAAGCCAGTAAGCCCCTGAAGTGAAAATAGTTAGAACCCAGGAATGTATTCAAGGACAGCAATTTAGTGCAAATTTCCTCTGTTCTTATCTTTTCTGAGGTGTCTGCTTATAACCACTGTTGGAGAAAGGAAAATTCAGTTTCACCATTCCTAGATTTCTAAGACATCTACTCCTTCTACTGAAAACGTTAATTTTTCCCCTCTTTGGCTCTGCATATCACAACTGCATAGTAGGTCATCTAAGCCAAAGCTGTTTTTACCAAAGTCACAGTTTTGTGCAGGTACTAGGAGTTATTTTTCAAGCGTAATGAATGAGAGAAAGGGAATGAAAAATCCTATTTCTGTAGAGGAAACTGATATGCATGAACTCACACACAGCTACATCAGAAGCCTGATGTAAAGACACGACTCTGTAAAGAGAAAAGGAAAGAGAAAAATCAAAATTTAAAGTACAGTTGTCTCTTTTATTCTGAAGCAACACTGTAGGAAATAATCATAATCCCCAAAACAACTGCATATGCTCACCTTGTGGATGTTAGTGGTTCTTGAACCTCAAAGAATGTGTTCTGTGAAGCAAGTCTCACTTTCAGCTAGGTGGAAAAACCGCAAATTTTTTTTTTTTTTAATGCAACAGCCTGATTATTGAGAATGTCTTTGTCATAAAGTGTTCTCAGGTCCAAGAGAGACTTCTGATCTCATATGTGAACAGAAGAGTTTAAAATTACTTTGTGCCTCCCTACTTGGAATGCAGACAGTCTAAGTTTAAGTCACTGCTGTTCCTGATAGGTAGTAGGGTTGTTCCCTATGTCTCTTTCACCTGGTAGGGAGGTCACTCCCGTCGCTGTTAAAGCTCATACTTTTTTTCAAAAGAAAATGTGTTTTGCATTTCACACTGAATCAAGACACATGCACCCTTGCAGCAGCTTGACTTCTCTGTCTGATTCTACTATTCCCATTTTTAGTGAAATGTCTTATTTGCTTACTGAGTATCTGCAACCACAGCTGTAGCCATGACATTTGTTAGAGATTAGTAAAGCTGGAAAGGAACTGATATCAGTTTATGCTCTATGAAAACTAGGTTGACAGGCTTCATAACTTCTGCCTGACACCTGAATGACTGCTTTGTTTTTTTCCACATAGTGATCAACATAGCAAGACAGAAGCTTTGATGTGTTTGTTCATTCGTGTGTTCACCAGTGCAGCAGCCTCATGTCTCCGTATCATCATTTATCTGTTAAATGTAAGTTCACATTCAGTTGTTTTGTCTCCTTTCCACAAGAATATCTTTTTTATTGGTCACTGTTTCAGTGCCAATAACAATGGGCTTTTCATCTTTCATTGAGTTTCTACGTGCTACTGCATTCAAGTAATAAAGAGAATCTGTTCTCTTTGCCCTTGACACTTGTTTTATAAAGGGATACACAAGAATTAACTAGAGCCAGCTGTTCTTCTGATGAAAATACAGAGCTTTATTGCCACTGGTAGAGTTATGCCCAGTTTTACAGTCTCATGGCATACCATAAATGTTTTTGCCCTCTGAACTAATATATTTGAAAACATTTTCCTGCATTCTAATCCTTGCTGTGGAAAGATAATGTTTCCAAGTGTTACCCTCTAAGCAGCTAATCACTCGCTCAGCTTCACACGCTAGCTTTTAACCTTTTCTTTCTGACTGATGAGGAGTTTAAGTCTGGAAGATAAGGTTTTTCTACTGTGATGTATATAGGGAAAACAGCTTTTTAAAAATCCAAACAGACTGGGACCTGCAAATGCTTCACTTTATAAAAGTATCAGATGAGAAAGGATAATTGCCTGAGTGAAAACTTGAGTAACTCATTAAATGCACCATAAATATGAAAGTAGTCTCTTGATTTCACATTAAGCTGAGATTAGTTAAAAAATAAAAGCAGCTGTTTTACCATCAGAAACAAAGAATGCAACACTTTCCCTTATCCTCTTGCCAAGCTGCTGCTTGGTCTTATCTTTTAATTAAACCTGAACTTTAAAATACATGTGTCTAGCATGCCAGTTTATTAAATGAAATATCAATAGGCAAACAGTATTCTTGTCAATTAGCTTTCTGTACAGAGTTTTCAGGTTGTTTTTTTTTTTTCTGCCCTTGTAGAATAGACACATTAAAGGTCCCAGTTTTGTTGCAACTCAGTATAAAATCATTGATCAGAAAGAGACAAAAATTAAAGTCTTGTGCTGAAAATGGTTTTAGTTTCACCTAGATCTATTTTCTACTACAAAACCACACCCATCTGCTTTAACTTTGTGTTAAACAAGACATTACTCCCAAAAAATGAAAACCGGAATACCACTCTCTACTTCTTGTCATTCCTTGATAAGGAACTAGTAACATCATTCAGAAGGGAAAGCTTGATCTGATACATTTTCTCTAATTCTCAAATAATTTTTAATTTTTTTAATTATTTTTAAAACTTTTGAAGAAATTGAATCTCACTGGGGAGGTAAAACCTTAACTACAGTGAAGCCAATTGGGAGTTTTACCATTTATTGAAGGCCAGTTTTCATAAGATTCCTCACATATAACTGGATGAAACCACAAATCACCACCCTAACTACTATGCAAGCCCACAGTTTTGACCTAGTTGTAGTTATTCATTCAGAGAATGAAAGTAAAACCCCATGATTTAGACAACCGAGCCCACAGTACTAGAACACAAGTCAAAGTACTGACTGTCAGAGAATGCAATTTCTGGCTACAATGACTAAAATCCACATCATTTAAGGAATGTCCCAGCCCAACAAAGGGCTTAATTCTATCCTAAAATAAGAAATGATGATGGGATCACCGATTCTTGACGTTAAATATATACTTTTCTCAATTCAACCTCAAGAGGTTTATACTTATAAATACTTATAAATAATAGAGAAATTACCAAGCAATCAAGATTAGTTCCCAAATTACTGGATTGTCAAAAAAAAGAGTGGGGTATATAAAAAAATTGAATTGGTGTTCAAACACCTCCATGCCCAACAGAAAAAAAGCATATTTTCAGAACTCTGGTGATCTAAAATACTTTCACCACCTTGAAAATATTATCAATCAAGGCCACCTTTTTCTTCAGATATAGATGATGACTGCGCTTTCATTTTTGTTCAATACAGTATTATATAGCAGTTTTGTGCACATTAGTAATGCAGGATCATTGTAATGTTATAATGACTTATAACCTAGAATAAACATAGCATATCGATCTAGTAAAAAATGATGTGGTAAGCAATGAGGCTAAAACAAGGACCTAAGAAAGAATTCATGATGGAATTGTTTCTAGGAACTCTGTGCAAACAATATAAGGTGGTTAATTGGCAAAATGAATTGGAATTAATTATACATGAA
>JAWWEW010000112.1:34979812-35059616 GCA_035583185.1 Anabacerthia variegaticeps | reverse complement strand
AATTGTTTCTAGGAACTCTGTGCAAACAATATAAGGTGGTTAATTGGCAAAATGAATTGGAATTAATTATACATGAATCCTGTGGCAAGTACAGCAGCACTCAACTCATTAAGAAATCATAGCTTGGAATGCAGGATGCCATCCTCACTGTGCTACCTACTGAATGTGCTTATGGCCATTTTTCAGAGGATTGCAAGGTTCATAGCTAGCTTTATAGAGTGCACTGTCATTAGGAGAAATATCTGGGATTTCTGAATCACTGATGATTTTTTCAAGAACCCTTGGGAACCTGTGAATTCCCCGACAGGTGAGTGATGACAATATGTGATCTTTAAAAAGAGAAAAGGGATAAGACCCATAAAATGAGGCCCCTGGGAAAATTCAGAAACAAATAACTAATCAATCTGCGTTTAAAAAAAAAAAGAAAGGAGACAATAAAATGATAAAAAGTGCCATTATAGTTTTTTCAAAAAAATATTCTGTCGAACCAATTTAATTTCTTTCCTTGACAAGGTAACCAGCATAATATCTAGAACAGAAAAAAATGAAGGCAAGAGATATTTATTTTGGAATTCCTTTTTTGACAATGTTTAATGTGACAATCTCATAAGTAAGGTAAAGAAATATGGTCTAGTTCTAATCACTGTAAAGAGGATGCACAACATGGATTAAAATTTTCAGGTTTTAATTAATGTGAAGTACTGGACTTCACTGGGGACAGTGCTTTTTAAGGAAGGGGTAGATAAACAGCATAACAGACTATCAAGGATGATGCAAAATATAGAAGGAAAAGTTAAAGAAAAATCTAGAGACTTATCTATACAGGCAGATGTTACACTGAGGAAGTTAAACAGTTTTCTGCATTTCTAATTAATGGCAGAAAACAAAGAAGTATATTAATTTACATCAAAAAATGCTTACTTTGGATATTGAGTAAATCTTTCAAAATGGATGAAGGATGAAGTATTGGGATTAGATATGTGGTATTATTCAGAAATTCATGGAGTCACAGAGCAATTCAGGTGGGAAGGGTCCTTAGGTGTCCTTTTGTTCCAACTTCCTGCTCAAATAGATCAAATAAGAACAGGTTGCTCCAGACGATGTCCAGTGAAGTTCTGATTATTTCCGGTAATGGAGATACCAGACGCCGTCTGGGAACCAGTTCAGGTGTTTTACTACCCCTACGGTGGAATTCTTTTTTCTTGTACCTTACTGGAACTTCCCATTTACAACATTTACAACTTTCCTATTTGCCTCTGGCTCTGTCTTCTTTATGTCATACCACTAGGCTGCTAACTGTGGAATTTCCACTATTACTATTATTGAAATGTTTGATAAACATCTTCAGGAAAAAGCTTGAATTTTCCTCAGTACAGGGATTGAGTTAAATAAGTCCATTATAATTTTGTGATTTTGTCAGTTGTTAACTTTCTATAATTCTTTGGAATATGCAGAAACATATCATTTAGTGAATTAAAGCATCTATCTGTGTAAATGATATGTATAACAGACCTATATCAATGGGCCATGAATGCATTTCAGTTGTTTTGACACTCTTCTTATGGTTAAATATTTGGATTCTAAAGCTTTCAAAATTGTTTTTTCTCCATAAAGTCCTAAATTTAGTTTCTGGTCGGAGAAGAGTTAGTGGTCCAGTTTTCTGTGATGTGAGGATCTTTGTAATGAATCACTTTTACTCTGACAGGGAAAAGTGCCTAATTTTATTATCAGGAAACAGATTGAAATATTTTTGGTCCCAGACACTTATACTGAGGTTAATGCAAGATGTAGACAGATAGAATCCCTTTATTTTTCACAATCTACAAAGCTTGGTTGGTATCACATGAAGGGTTAAAGGAAGGAAAAATATTTTATAAATACTTACATTTTTTTTTCAAGCAGGATTTCTCAGTCATGAACTCCATAATAAGGCTAGGGAGATATAGACTGAAATTAAAATTAGTAGGCCAGTGTTTAAGAACCACACAGTCTAAAAAAGACTTAGCAGGAGAAGCTGGATATTCTGCTGTTGTGGGTTTAGAAGAGATTTGAGATAAAAATTTAAATTATCATGTATTTAAAAAAGAGGAAAGAAGGTGATATGTGTGCTCTGTAGATGCTTGTAGAAGAAACCAAAAATCTGAGCACTCCAAAGTGAGAAAGAAAAGTGACAAGGAGAAAGTAAATGAATATTCCAAATGGTAGAAGAAGTTCTAATCAGCTGCATGTGTTTATTTTCAATAAAGATGTCTAATCAGGGCATAAAAATTAAATCAGAGGAGTTATGCTGGAAGCAAAAAAATAACTAGCAACAAGAATTACGTGAGAAAAATAAAGAGTAAACAAAGTGATGTATGAATCTGCATATTTATTATTTGTTTTGTAACATTCTCATCAAACACTATACATAGAGAGTATGAAAACAGTGAGCAGAAGAGTTCTGAAATGTCAGAAATTATAATTTTTAAATTAATGAGAGCCAAAAGAGTTGCTTATAACTTCTGGAAAAGTAGATTTGATAGCTATATAAAAGAGGACCTGGAAATTATGGCATAACTGTGTTAATGGTCAACTATTCTAGTAAATAGTCCAACAGAAAAAAAAGGAAGAGTTGAAAATATTGTGCATTTTTCAACCAATTATATATATAAAGAGATGACATGAAAACAAGCAGATAATTTGTTTCAAAAAGTGACACAAATCAAATGTAACTCCATTTTTCAGTAGTGTTTGTGCATATCTTCAATCTTATCAATGGTTTAGCTAGAAGAGTGTGGATATTAGAGGAAAATGGTTGAGCTTGGGTTTTTACTCAGTTTCTACCTAAGTATAGAACTCATTAAAGCCAAGTTGTTGCAATTTAGATGTCCATTAGTCAAAGTGATGCTCACATTCTTGATCAGAGGTGGGGGAAGCCCAGTAACATGAAGTTCAATGGGTTAATATATGCTAGACTAGGTGGGAATGACCACGTACCTGCCCTGGGTGAGGAATTTTACACTGTATGATGTAATACTGGTGATTGTGTGCAGTCCTCTGGTGGAAGGCTTCAGAAACCTCTGGGGGTACTTCGAAGGTCTCTGATGGTGTATGACACCTTCTAAATCATGAGAGGTGCCTTTTGTTAACATAGTTGAGCCAATTATCTCCCATGAGAAGGGATGAAGACCTTGAGGCTTATGTGTGAATTGCCCCATATCTCCACTTGGAGCAGGGTTGGGAGTTTTACAGCTGACCCAGTTATATAAGGGAGGGTATAGGCATGCTAAAAAGCACTATTCCACATCGAAGGACCTGCTTCTTATTGGCCTCTTCCCTTATCTGCCTCAAAGTACAGCTTCTTGCTAAACAAGTTTGATTTGTCATTGTCATCATTTGGTGCTCATACCTGTCAGATTGATGGGTCCAATCAACCATATTGTGTGTGTGTGTGTGTGCGGAGGGGCTCAGGCCCCCAGTATCAGTGTCTGCATGGCAAGCCTGGCAGCCAAGACAGCACCAGTGGTGGCAGACACTTGGCGAAGACGGCCACATGGGGCACTTGTCAATCAGTAAGGCCTGCCCACCCCACAGCCCCTGGAGTCTCTGACCGGCTGCAGCACCTGTCACTTCAGCCACGGGGACAGTGAGTGGTCAGTGACCTGAAGGTCCTGCCCAGAGGGAGTGACCACACTAGATAAAGAGGCACACACGTGGTCTCCATCTTTCCTTGCCCAACATGTAACCTCTTAGTTGTAAAGATATTTTTGTCTCCTCTCTTTCTCTCTTTATTAGTTATTCTCTTAATGTCTCTTCCTTTACTCTTTTCTTCCACTTGTGGGTAACTTAAACACCTGTTTTATGTATTTCAGTGATGGTATTTCACTTGAGTTGTATAGGGTTGGTGTTTGCTAGGTGCAACAAAGGCTCCCTACTCTACAGCAACACCTGCTGGCTTGAAACCCTTGGGGGATGAAGAGAGCAGAGCTCAGAATGCTGCTTGGAGGGAAGGAGGGAAGTCTTTTTGTTCCTACTGGCCTGTTGTAATGCTTTTGTGAAGTAATTTTCTTGGTTGTGCGTTGCTCCTGTAAAACCATTTCTGCCAAAACTCCTGTTTTCTCACCAAATTAAAAGAAATCTCTTAGGGAAAACTGTGTAGCTTTTTCTCCCAATGTGAACTCAAGGTATCAAAGAATCAAAGCCTTTGCAAGAGTTTGGGCAAATTCTCTTGAAGTCTGACATTAAGGTGTACACCTGGTGAAGCTTGGAGCTTCACTGGGGTGTAACAATGCCCTCTACACCTGGACTGTGTTACAACCTGCACTGCCAGGCAGGAGTAACTTTTGTTTTATTAGCACCTTGGAGTGAATGAAAGTAAATTGATACTAGATACAGATATATACAAATAGGGTTTATTTTAGAACATTATGGTTGCAAAGGAAAACAGGTATGTAGCTGTTTTGGTTGTTACTGTCTATAGTGACAAGGCAGCATAAAGGTATTGCAAAGGAAAACAGGTGTTTAGCCATTTTGGTTGCAATATAGCAATGTATATCACTCAAGAAAATGTGAAAGGAATAAGAAAAGGAAAGAAAGAGAGAAAAGAAAAAGAGTTAAAGGGAAAAGAGAGAACAAGAGAGAGAAAAAGTGCTTATAGTCATCACTTAAATGTCTCTGGCGAACCTGGTTGCTGTTGGTGTCTTGGTCTGTCAGGTAGTAGAGGGGGCGAGAAGTCAGTGAAACATAAAATTTGGTGTGTTTATATACTCTCAAAAACTGTCCTGATGCCTCCCTTATTTATGTGTGTGTGGGGGGGCTGTTTTGCACAGCTGTGCTGATTTTGCCGAGTGCTGGAGGTGCTGGTTTTTGCAAAGTCATTTTATGCTTTAGGGGAGTGTGCTTCAGAGGCACCCCTGCTGAGAGCTGAGGCCTTCTCCAGGGTAGTCATGGGTATGTGCACATACTCCTTTGACACGGCCTGGCCCATAGGATATAAACATCACACACCTGGAGTGTTACTGCTGGTCTTCTTTAGATAGGCATCACACTCCTAGAGAAACATCACACCCCCAAAGAGCCGCTCCCCAAGCCTCCAAAGTTAACAGTTTGTGAGCTATGGCCTCCTCCCCTCAGCCTTTATCTATTCACTCTCCTGACAGGAGGTTTTCATGGCTCACTATAGTAGCAATGTTTTAAGGCAATTAAAAAAGTCCTTACAGGCCGTTACCTTGCACATCATCAGCAAAGGTTGCTTTTGAATTTTGGTTGACCAGATATCATCATAGTCCTTTAATGACTGACTGAGGAAAGAAGGAAAAGTCTTGTAGATACAATTAAGATACAGTGTTTGCAATATCATTTTCTATATGGTATTTTCTACTCGGACTGTCCTGCTTAATTTTTTTTGTAAAGAGATGTGCATGGTCCCATTTCCAAGATAACGTTTTGGAATACATCAATTACCATAATTATCTGAAATTAATTTGTGGTTCAAGGAAATGTATTATCTCTTTTTTTCCAGAGCTGGGTTACCTTTTTCTGGGAAAAGAACAACTAGCTGTGAATATAGTGTGTGTTAGTCATGATAATATATAAATCGAACAGCTTGCCAGGATTGCATTTGGTATTTTGCTCTGCAGCCATAGTAGATATTTCCTTTAGCTTTCCTTCACAGATGTGTATTTCCTCAACCAGCTTAAAAATAAAAATTATGTCCTATTTCTGTAAACAGTGACATGTCTGCAGTCCTGACAAGACATTCTTGATTTGTAGTATGAGAAATGAAGACATAGAAAATCTTTGCACAATGGTATCACTACATCCCTGTAAGGATTTGGGTCCTCTGTTCAGAAGGATGGGCACAACACACCAGTATTTTTAATGTCACTGACCCTATGGCTGTTTTCCTATTGAGTTTCCAATAATTCTTGTAGAATACTTGACCTAAAATGTACAGTGTTTTAAATCCTCCTTCTCGCAATCCTTGTCTTTCAAAACATGCTTGTAGGAGAAGGTGGTAATAGCAGAAGATGGTCGCTCTTTGTAGTGCTCAGCCTGCAACAAATCTCATTTTGGTTGCATCCTCTGCCTGATGTCTTTTTCTTCTTGAGAGGAGGAAATTCACCTTCCCTCTTGCTGAAATCATTCTAATTAACTATTAATTCCTCCAGAAAGTATGCCCACTGGCAATCAAAATTCATTGTTAAAGCACCCATAAGTAAAAATTTCAGTTTGGGACATTCTGAATATTTGTAAATACTCAATGGGCTCAAAACTGGAGTGGAATTCACTAAGGTAATTCATTCTTTCTTGTGCTTATTTTGCTATCTATATCTTCTGTTTTTGCATGGTTATTGACATAGAGAATAAAAACAAGAAAGGCTTCAGCACGGGCTTCAGGGAAACTTCACCCTTTATGACTTGCTGTCTAGTTTTCATTAGTCCAAAACCAGTGGATTTTTTTCTTCTCATTAACTTCTTTGACTTCGGAGCCCATATGTAGGTACATCTCTATTGTAGGAGAAGCTAAAAACTCTGTAGAAAGTTCATAGAGCTGGCTGAGCCAAAGCAAAGTTGAGTGCATGCAAATCAATCTCATTAGAGGACATTTTTTTGTCTTTTTGTTAATAGGAGTTTGAGCTTTCTAGGCTTGAAGGCGTGAAGTGCTAAATCAGCTTTAAAGTGGATTTAGTGGATCTTGCAAATTTTTAATAAGTTCAGATATGAAATAGACTGAAGAATCATCCTCAAAAGGGTAAAAGCATATAATCTTGATGAGATCTGAGAAATAATCTCTTATCATAGAAGTCACTCTTAGCAGATGTCACCAGTGCGTAAGATTTAATTATTTATGAAATTTGTTTGGTGAATACTTTGTTTCCAAGCTGTGTTTCTATATCTCTTGCAGTTCTTCAGTCTCTTAGCTACTTCTGTACTCTGAAATCCTCTCTGAAATACTGTTAATGTTTTACTTTTGTGGCTGCTGTTTTTCTTCCATGTGCTGTCACTATAATCTTCTGTTCAGCTTCTGGATAACTGGCTTGAGACTAAATGGGAGAGGTCTAAATGCTGGTTTAAGGACTTGCATTCCAATGGGGGTGCAAATTGCTTGTGATTATAGTCAAGGTGAATGTCAAGGAAAAAAGCACTGGTCCAATCTTGAGTTAATATGGTGTGTCCAAGAGTGTTAGCAGCAGTGAGCTGGTATGAATACTCCTGTAATAGGATGATCCTTTTTTTTTTGGGGAAAAATGAATATAATAATTGATCAGACCTGGAGTCTCATCAATGTTCTTTTTCTTTTTGCATTCAGTAAAAAAAAGAAGCAAACCATCCTTTGATCACCAAACACAATTTATTTTTTTTTTTGTGGAGATTTCCTGTGCTGTTTTCCAAGAAGAAAACAAAAAATTATCCTAGCATTACAGGAACAAAAATAATCAATGTACTACACCATGTGTAAGTGGCTATCCTGGCAGACTAGCTCTCTCTTTCTGTACCATTGCAAGTGTCTTCTGTCTGGGGCCACATCGACCTTTCATGCAAAAGGGAATTACAGTGATTCTGTGCTGTATCTCTCCCTCTGCCTTGAAGTCCAAGACTTCAGTGGTATTTTAAACACATTTTTCCACATGCTTTTGAGTGTAATGGGTATATGTAGGTGCTCATGAATATCCATCCCCTAAAGACATTCTGGCAGAAGTTTCCTTCAGGCTCTAATACCACAGAATCTTGGATGTGATTTTAGGTTCTTTACTCAGCCAAATGCAAAAAATTCATGAGGTCTTAGGGGTTTGTTCCTCCAATTTTCACAAATGTTGGTAGTTCTATCACGGTCTACATACTGCAATTTACTGATTATATCAAAGAAACTGAAGTGCTAATCCCAGTTGAGCCATTGACTGTGTAATGAGAGGCTTCTAGTCTTTCAAAGTTACTGAAACAGGTGTTGTGAGGGATAAGAACATCAGACTAAAGCAAGAAAAAATCTTATCACAGAAGCTTTGCTTCCACAGAAGCATATTTCCTTATGCCATTCAAGTTACCTTGTGGCTTCACAACCTTTTGTTGTTTTTAAAATCAATCTCCTGCTTCCACAAAGTTTCAGAATAACAAAGCGAGGAAGTGAAACTACACAGACCAAAATTTTACAGTAGCAGTGGCAAGAGCAGATATCAACCTTTTTTTTGAAACTCCTAACCTTTGTGTTTGTTTTTGCAAGACAGACAAATACCTACTAGGAACTAGATGGAGGTCATCCACACATTTCATACGGGTCACTGAATAATGATCACAGGGTAACAACTTTCATTTTGAATCAGTATTGCAGAGGTGAAAAGCACCATATTTCATTATTAATGCCACATGAGCTCCAGGTCTCTGCTTTCATTTCTTCATCCTACTGGTTCTATGAAGCCTTAAGAACCTGGTTACTTTTAGGGCTGAGCAGACTGCTTTTTCTGACCTTCAAAAGGGATTTTGCTACTTAAAAGTTCTCTGTTCACAGTTGCAAAAGATGCATCTAGAAGAGAAATTTAGTATATGTGAGAAATACTTTTCAAGGAGCAAAGGAAAGGAGTATATAAGGAGAAGGAGAATACGCTATATTCTTTTTATATGATAAGGCTCTATATAGTAACGAAAGCAAGTAAAGAAAATCACTGTGATAACCAGAAAAGTAATAAGAAAAGTTCTTTCTAAACAGGTGGTTTGTTTTTATTCCAAGAGATACATGAAATGTTTTCTTATTATCTAAATTCACCTTTCTTCTTCATTTTATGACATAAGAGGGAGGAAGAAAGAAAGGAAAAAGGAAACTAACAGCTATTTGAAAACACAATGATAGAGTATGCCATTTCAAAGAATCAACAAAATGCCCAGGACTGGATATTGTTGTGTAATATGCACTCCAGAGTATCCAATTCCTGGCAGGTTTAATTTTCAAGTGACAGTCCAGCGGACCAAGAAATCAGGCCCCGATAACCGGATTCTCATGTAATCCTCATATGGGCTTTTAAAGATTGACTCTGAGACAAAAATATAAACATCAAATGATATCAGTACAACAACTAGTGCTTATTGTTGCCATTTTATTATTAGGCTGAATTAGTTTTCAGCTCAGGAACGCCCCACCTGTCCTTATGTTGCCTTCAAATGACAGCCGATGCTTGCACTAGTGATGCTATAAAGTGAGGCAATGTGCTATTATAATTCCTGAGGTTTTTTTCCAAGAGAATATCTATCCAAATTTTAAGTTTCCCAGAAGGAAAACTGGAATAAAGAGAGCAACTTCCAGGTCATTATTTCTCGAAAACCGTGTCCCTGTTGGCTGAAAACACTTACAGAACTTCACACATTTTTACTGTTTCTTTTGAGGTAACCAGGAGACCTTTCATATTGGTGTTTGAGAGACATGTTTGGACCTTTCTGCCTGACAATTAATACAGACTGTAAGACTGTTAAGACTGTAAGACTGAATCTGACTTCATTAAATCTCATTTTTGAATATTTCCTGCAATAGCTGTGAGCTGGACGTGCTGCTTCATCATATTTAATAACCAGTTGTATAAAGATAGTGGAACAGAATTGATTTTTCTAGCAAGAGTCTATTCATGCAGTGAAAGACACTTTTGGTCTTCCTTTATTGCCTCTCACATTGCAAGGTGCTCCAGGTGCTCACAAGCCTTGAGAGATGAGCCTCTAATGATTTTTAAGGCATCCCTAGAATTCAATTAGGTGAGGTTTTTGATGTACATCAAGTCATCAAACAAAATCATCTTGCTGCTTCCCAGCAGTAACAGAGCTCTGCAGCTTCAAAACTTGGTTTGGCAGGAGGAATTGAATGCATGGTCATTTGGGTGATGGTGAGGAAATGATCAGTCTGTAGCCAGTGGATGGGGCTTGCCTCAGAGTTTTGAGCTGATTTCAGTGTGCTGCCAGAGTTCAGTGCAGGCTATTCAATGCTGGTCAATGCACATTTTGAGCTGGCTGCACTCTACACAGAGTTCAGTGTGCACACAGCAGTCCCTGGAGCATCACAACATCATAATTTACTACAAAAACTACTGCTCTAACAATCTTTTGGGGCCTCTGGAGCTGGACTGTCCATGTTATTGAGTCTTAATCTTCATATGAAGTTTCCATATTTTAAAAAAAAGTTTTCCAAGAGAGTGTTAGCCTCTATGAAAACCAGAAGCAAAAAGCCCTTTTCTAAGGTCTCTCCTCAGAAGAGTGAATATGTCCATTTATATTTTGTTTAAAAAGTATGTATCATATTTGACTAGAGCAAATGGATGCATTTTATAGAATTTAATAACTGTGCCAGTGACTTGAATAAAAAGTTCTTTTGACCCAAGAAAAAAAGAAGTTCCAGAATAACAATAACAATAAAAGAAAAAAATGACAGTAACACCACTTTCACCAATAACAATAGAAAATAAACTGATAATAATTTTTACCTAAAGCATATTAAAGATCATAAATGTATTTTAACATTTTGTGTTCAATTTAATATTTAGTCTTATACAAACCATAAATTTCAGTTGCTGGAATACACACCTAAGCAATATACTTTACCAGGGGCATATGTTTGTTTTTCTACTCCTTGACATTTTTATTTGAAAGGTGAGTTGCTACTATTAGTCTGTAAACACAGGCAAGCAATTTGTCTACCTCATACACCCCAGTAATTGGTCAGTGCAGGACCAGAACAGGATTTTCTGATTTTCAAAATCACCTTGAGGTATTATAAATCAAGCATAATCAATCAATCATCAGGTAATACTTTCAAATTTTTACACAACATCACTTTGTTCCTGTCTTCCACCAGTGCTCACAGCAAAACACTGTCAACAAGAGCCTTTTTTGGAGAATAAACTGGAAGCCCAAAACTTTGTTTCTTCTAATCAGTATAGTGTATTTATTAATAGCTGTTTACTTTCAAAGAGAAAAAGCTGAAAACCTTTTTTTCTTTTTTTTTTGTACGTCAATCTCTTATTGTCATCAAAAAAACCTAGCTTAGAAGCATTCTCTTTTAAAATCTAAAAGAGAATATTATTTAACTTGCAAAAAACAGTAAACCCAGACTGGCTCACGCAGTGTGTCTTGGCTGTATCTCATGTGCTTTTTTAGATTTTACAGCAGAAAGACTAGAATTCAGCTTTTCCCAGGACTCTCATTAATTTTATCTACAAGCAAGGTCCATTCTCCAATTCCCTTTTTTTGCAGAGAGGTGAGTTATAGGCCAGTCCATGCTCTGTGCTTGATAGCATGAGTTCATGATTGCTCATGGTGTTTGTCTTCTCTCCAGGAACCTGATACAAGCCTGAGTCTGGCCATGCCACTGTCTGTACACATAAGAAAGGGTAAGTGCTTCAGCTCAAAACAAATGGGATTTTAGATGTAAACTAAATGGCATGTCTGGCACAAGGCAATGACTAGCCTTTCCTGGAATCTCCCTGCCTCCATTGTCTACTCTGATACTTTTCCCCAGACCTTCATTGTACTTACATTTTCAATCTTTGTCTCTTTAATATACGCATAACTTGAAAATTGTATAGTCCTTCGTCAGACCATGACCACCTCCAAACTGGAACAAAGTATTTGCAAGGCACCAAAAAGTGCCTTTTATAGGTTTCTTATGGGACATTGTTGGATATGCTGGATGTCTGCAAGAGAAGAATAGATGGAAGGGAATGTGCTGGCCTCTTCTGTTCTCTCCGCTGTGGAGAGGTGCTGCTGCCATGGAGAGAAAGGGGAGATCAAAGTCTTCCTGAAAGCCTGTGCAGTGCCAGTGAGCCTCTCTGCATCCCCAAGGGAGATGCCGGCTTCAGGGACAGTTGTTTTCTGGGTCTGTTTTGGTGTCTGGGGTAGCACTGTCAAATGCAGTCATGGGGAGAGGATGAAGTGAGGCAAACTGATTCTAGCTTAATGGTTAGGGTGTTTTCCTGGGAGGAAGGTGACCCAGTGTTCTCATTTCTGTGTTTTATTTCTAACCCAGTGATGGTCTCATCTTAAATGTATGCATATCTCATGGAAAGGTGTCTGAAACCCTAACTCCACCCACTCTAATTGCTGTCCCTTGCACTGCATGATTTCTGCTCTCTTTGGATGCACAATGGCCTGTCAACAACATGAAGGGCTGAGAACAACCAATCTCTTCCTTTTTCCCTTTTTCTTCATTGTCCTTCCCCTTATACCTGCCAAAGTCGTGGTTAGAGTCCTTTTCTAGAGACAGGGTAGAGGAGAAAAAATGGAGAGATGGTCATCTCCCTCAAAGATATCTCTCTCATCCCCTTGCTAGGAGTTTTGATAGAGAAGTATATTTATTGTAATGCAGAAGCACACCTGTGCATGCATGAGGAGAGGATGGAAGGAATAGATATGCTGCTGCTGTCATCCTCCCTTTTAATTCTTCTTTTAAAGCAAAGCCAACATTCCTCCACTTAATGGCTAAAAGCATTGAGCAGACTGTATACCATATGCATTATTTTGGTGGACTGTCCCTCATATTTTTGATTTGTAAGTCATCATTTATTTAAATGGTTTTCCTTTATTTCATTCCATGAATAAGTGGACAGCTCAGTCAAGACTTTTTGCAGAACAATCCAAAGAAATGCTACTGCTAATTAAACTTGCATTAGAATTCAAGCTGGAGAAGCTTAGCCACAAAGGCTAAACACAAAGCTGAGGAAAGAAAAGTTAACCTACTCCACTGCAGATCACATTTGAAATAGAAGTTGTGGCTGTGTCTGCAAGGTTATGTCTACACTTGCTAAAACCTGATGTTACACCACATTTCTAGTTTTTGTACTTTTAACACAGGCAAAGAAATGGCACTTGAGGAAGATCTTGGAAACTCTGATTTAAACAGCAGATCACAGAGTCTTGGAATGGTTTGAGTTGGAAGGGAGATTTAAAGTTCAAATAGGGAATATAAAGATCACATAGTTCCAGCCACCCTGCCACAGGCAAGGACAGCTTCCACGAGATCAGATTTCTCAAAGTCTCATCGAGCTTGATCACAAATATTTCCAGGGAAGGGGCATCCGGCATTTTCTGGGCAACCTGTTCTAGTATCTCACTACACACGTGGTAAACAATTTCTTCCTTATGTCCAGTCTAAACCTACCTTCTTTGAGTTTAAAACTGCTTCCAGTATATTGGTGCTGTATGCTTGTTTTACAAAAGCTGAGTGAGTACTGTTTTCACTTTATAGTTCAGAGCACAGTAGGAAAACAGTGTCTCCTGGTTGGACTGAGACATTTGTTCTGAGATGACCTACATGCTCTGGAAATTTCATTCAGGCTCAGCAATCTGTAAATAGTAAGGCATGTTGGAAGAGAGGAAACTTTGGTGTACCATGAGCTCTAAACTGCTGAGCAGATTGCATCAGGGAAGCTTAGAGCTCTGTGATGGACCTGAAAGGAATAAGATAGGTTTTCAGTTAGGTTATGAATATGGCTTGATGAGGGTTTCAGAGAAGTTATAAGGTGGAAAGATATCTAAAAACAAGGAGATGAGAGGTCAAAATTTTGTCTTCCTCAAAAAGATCCCTATACCAGTGCAAGCAGACAGAATAATCCATCTTAGATCTGTGTGGACAGTCTTGTGTGCATTCAGCTTCCAAGGAGAGACTTCTGAGTAATGAAGCTGGAAATATTTTTACAGAAATCTATTTCATTTTTCATTACCTTTCTGTCTAAAATTGAGTGCTGTGCACACAAACAAGCGTAATACATTCATACAGTGCTTTCTAAAGCAAAAGACCCTATATTTATTTGAAAACTGCATATACGGTGACTTGACTACCACTTGAAATAGCCCAAAATGTATCTGAAGTGTATTTTCAGTGAAGATTTTCTGTATGTAAAAGAAATGTAGCAAATACCATAGTCAATGATCTGTGTATTTAATGATTATAATATCCCATAAATTTATAGTTGGCTACACAGATTTATATTGTGAATGATTGTGTTCTGTTTGATATCTGGAATTTATTGGCAAGTGGCCTAGGCTATGAAACAGTGTTATCATGGTTTCAAGTTGAATCAAACTATTCCTGTCTTCTTAGTGTCTCAGATTGAATCCCTGCAGGGACTATGAGCATGACAGTGACTGTGATGGTTATTTTCTATCACCAAGTTAGGTGCATGTCCTCAAGAGAAGAAAAGCTTTGCACTTTCTGTCATGAGTGGAAAAATGATTTTACATGGACCAGTAAAGGTAGCAACAGTTGCCATAGGGTTTACAGTAATTTATGCATAAATTTTCCAATTGCTTGTGTAGGACTGTCAGGTGGCAGACAATGTGTAAAAATAATTCTAGCTCAGCTCCGAAGAACAAAACTCTTGAAACTTTTTAGTCTGTAACAAATGCCCAAATACAGAAAATGGCAAGGTGACTGTTGCAGGAGCAGCAACAATGCAATAAAGGTGCTTGCTGATTTAGATAACTGGATTTTAGCATCTGTAGTCAGATAACTTGATTGTATCAGCGAATTGAATAGTAATTTGTTCCAAGATTTACCATTAAGTAAAATAATGTATCCTACCAGTTCAGAAGCTTGATATATATTGTCAAAAATATATTCTAGCAGAGAAAATGTTACAGCTTTGGTTTTCCCGTGATTGGTGACATCTATACATCACGTGAGAACTTGCTGATGGTAATTTTTTAGTTCTTCAAAGATAACAAAGATAGGGAAGATGGACAGTCTCTTTCAGTGTCTGAAGACTAGTTATATTTCTTCCATAATCTGCTTTGTGGTACAGACTTGAAATTAGAATAGTCTGATTTTCTATGACCTGAAATTTATTACATAATACATTCATTGAAGGGTCAGTTACAGTGAAAAATTGATGAAAAATTCATCAAAGAGAGTTCTTATCTACTTAAAGAGATATCACAGCAATGCAAAAAAAGGTGGAAATAGGTTTCTCAGTGGTATACATCAGCTTCAATGACTTGACCTCATGGTTTTGCTTTAACTGAAGAAGATTAGCTTTACTTAATTCAGACAATTTCTTTGAAAAATGTTGACTATTCAGGAAATTGCAAGCATTTTCAATGATCAACAAGGTGGATATGGTGCTCTTTGGTCGGAATTATTGTTTACTAAGAGACTCAGGACAGCATCTACAAGTGCTTCAGAAATGTTAGTAGGCTAATGGTCAATCTTCAAATCTTAATTCTTACAATCATTTCAAAACTCAAAGAATTAAGTCCTTTCCTACCTTGTAATGAACACTGTGAAAAATGTCTTTATTGTTTGAACACACTACAATTCACTAAGCCTTCCAAGTATTGATTTTTTTGAAGGTAAGTTTCAAATTAAAGTTTTTCAGCTGTACATGTTAGGAGTTTTGAAACAGGTTTCAAAATAAAGATGGCCTCCTTCATCCTATTATGCTCCTGAATTCTTTACTTTCAGAGGATTCTCACCTTCCTTTCAGTGAATAGATGTTGGCAGTGTCAAAGTCTTTACAAATGTGAGTCCTGAATGAGCTTTGGGCTCTTTCTTTTTTTCAGGACCTATGGCATACTGGAGACAGAATGACTCCTGGTGCTCTAAGGTGTAATGGGCTCGCAACTCAAAGTAATAGTTCATAGGCTCAACTGAAGTGACAGTGTTTGAGATACTTGTAAACTGCTTGCTCAAAAGGGTTGTCTTGCCTCCAAAGTTTATTCTGACCCCAAGTGCCTGGAAGAGGTCACTAAGGGCTTTTTCAGTTTTGCAATGCACAGTGAAAAGCAGCTTTCCTCTATGCAGGCGTTTCTCTGTGTGTCCTGGAATCACTATGTGCAGGAGCTGGTCCACAGCTGCTCACAGCACCACATTGTACCACGAAGCTGAAAAATCATGATTATAAGCTTTAGCTTTGTCAGTTTTTCTACTGTTTAGTGTATAGACAGCAATTGTTCATTATGCCCTTCTTACTGAAGGTTCATGTTAGATTTACTGCAGCCAAAGTGTCAGATGCAGCTGATATTATGGAAGAGGCTTTCTCTTTAAAAAAAATTCTTTTTCAGTCCATAAAGTACCAGAATTTTCCCCCTGCCACATTTTTCCACATCCTTATGTTTCTTTTTTATGGTTTTGTTTTGCGTAGTGTTTTGCAAAAGGATTGTAATACAGATTTAAAAATCTCAGGAAACAAAAGCTTGGACTTCCTTGGATCCCCTTCACCAAATGGAACAAATCCTGATATTTACTGAACAGCTCTGCTTTGTACCTCTCTGGTGTGCACACTTTGTATTAAGCAAACATGGTGCATGTTTATTTAAATAATGCTATCTAAGATGTTACCATACACCTCCTGTCTTCCCTGCTTCTGTCGTGTCCTAAAGCAAATCTTTTGTGAGGTTTTCAGAGGGTCTCAGAAATGCTTCTGTTTCTGTTTCTATTCCTGATTGCCACTAATTGGAATAAAATTCTGGCCCCACTGACATCATTTGTGCTGTTAAGCAGCATTAGGCCAGGGACCATTTCTTGCCTGTCAGGCCAAATGACACAAACTACATCCAAACTCCAAGGCACTTGACTTTCTGCCTCTGCTGGGCCCCATGCAAAATGGTTATTTTGGTTGTGTTTCCTTTCTGTTTAAAGGGGACTATGTAGCAGCCTTTCAGAAAAGTGTTTTTATAGCAGGAGTCTAAAATTATGCTCCATGCCTTTGGGTGTTGCATGGAGTCAGATAATTTGAAGGTGCAAGCGAAAACCAGCCATGCTGGAATTGTGCTCAGCTGGGATTTCACCCCAGTTAATGCAAGGAGTATTCCAAAGGAGACTGCAGCTAGCTGGGATCTTGGAGACATTTTCAAATTACCTCTATCAGTTTTGTAGAAGCAAAAAAGACTCGTCATTGTGCACTGAGCACAGACCGGCAAATACAGTGAAATGCAATCATTTAAATTCCTAATCAGGGATCAAAGGGATGCCAAATAGCAGTGTAGAAGAAATTGTAGGAATTGTAAGATATACACTGGATGTATTTGTTTTTTTCTTTTTTCTCTACAGCCCAGTTAGAACACCCTGCCCTCACAAATTTCCAAGGGTTTGGTGGCAGGTTTTTCTATTCAACAATCAACATTAATAGGTACAGTTGACCCTTATTCATTTATTCCCTTTGCCTCAGGCAAGGTATAGTCTTTCTTAACAAGTTGATATCTTTAATCTTCACCTGTACACTACCTCAAGTATGAGCTCTGAGGCCATAATTCTGATGATCCTTCACAGG
This sequence comes from Anabacerthia variegaticeps, assembly GCA_035583185.1. Taxonomy (NCBI): domain Eukaryota; kingdom Metazoa; phylum Chordata; class Aves; order Passeriformes; family Furnariidae; genus Anabacerthia; species Anabacerthia variegaticeps. The sequence goes on along the minus strand of JAWWEW010000112.1, from coordinate 35,042,400 downwards.
TATTTGTTACATTTGATTTTAGTATGAGACATAAATCTTAGTCAGAGGTAGGGAATAATCTAAAATATTTGAATTGCCTCTCTGCAACAAGTTGGAATTACATTATTTTGTCTTCATGAAGTAGGAAACTTTATATCACTGAAAGTAAATTCTAACCTTCCTCACATCTATGCGGGTTAGTTAATTTCAGTGGAGTTTCAGGGATTTTTATGGTCAGTTTGGCTTGCTTTCCGCTCTTTGGCTGTTAAGTACTGCAGAACAATCTGATCCATAGCCTTCAGCTATAGGCTGCTCTGAAACAAGAAATTGGAGAAAAGAACAAAAGAGAATGTCAGCCTGGAATGACACTAATTACATTCTTTTCACTGGACTTTACTTGCAGGCCTTTCAAACAAAAAAAGTTTCTGTATTCAACAGACTGAGCCTGATCCCTGTCTCATACAGTACCCTAACGAAAATCAGGAGGAATTCTATTGATTCCAGCGCAGTTAAATCAATGTAAGAGAAATTTAAATTAGGTCCATTGTAGACAAGATATAAGACTACAACCTGTCAGGCATTTATGTAGTCCAGCATCAGTGTGTGTAATACAGAACAAATAAATGCAGAAGATTGGCTATCCCAACCTGTGTCAAGGCAATTGCTCAGAAATTAGCATTCAAGAAATTCCTCATAGCATGAAATCATTTAGAAACAACACTGGTGTGAGGAAAAGATTACATGTATTGTTAACTCATAGTACATTATAACCCATGTGGGAATTCAAGACTATTTGTTTTATTAGTCCAGAAAAATGTGGTTTAAAATGAGCAGTGAAATGCATAAGAAAAAATATAGTTGAGATGAAACACAGACTATGACTTTTATCTTTTTTCATTGTTACTACTCACTCTTTCAGGTCAGTGAATTCTCATCATCCCTTACAAGCAGGTAGAAATTAGATTAACATCTGGAGGGAAAAAGGTCATGAAGGTGTTTCCTTCTCTCTGATACTGCTAATGAGTCCTCTGGACTCAGCCAGAGTGCTAGAGACTGCACATATGTGGTAGAAGATGCTCTCTGTAGGTTTTTTTTAATCATCTTCTGATCTCCAGACTGTAGCATGCTCTAAGTAGGAATAGGTATTTTATATGCCACAAAATGACCTCCTAAGACATCTGGAACAAGCTTGTAAATAAAGGATCAATTTGTACAAGAACTGCCATGGTGGTTTGTTTTTTTTTTTTTTTCATGAAATGAATCAGAAAAAAAGAAAAGGAAATAAAAAATCTGCCATTGAATACAGAATGGTGAGAAATTCCCTTCACTTTTACCTTTTGTGAAACTGAAATATGTTTGAAATTCTTTTTTTTTTTTTTTTTTTTTTTTTTTTACCAATTCTTTCACATCAGTAGAAGTCTGGTCCCCTTACCCCAAAAAATCTGAAACCTGATAGAGGGGTTTGGGGCCAATGAGTGCTCAACTTTGCAAATATATGAGATGTTATATCAAGAAAAACTTATTGTTCCTACTAAAATGATCTCTTAAAAAAACGAAACCAAACCAACAACACCTTCCCCTTATTTTATTTCCTCAGTTTGCAGTGAATGCTTTAATGTTTCCTTAGTAAAAATGAGTTTTCATTTTGAAAGTTAACTCAGGTCTTAAAAGATTCAGAAACATTTTAAATGGCTGAAATTAAAAATATCATCTTGAAATGAAAATTTAATTTTTATCACATAAATAATATGTATTTACCAACCAACTCACTGCAGTTTCAAAAATCTCAATTTTTACCCCACAGTTCATTTTATTCTTAGTTCCCCAATAAACAGAAAAACCCATCATTTTCTCAAGAATTATTTTTAACAGACTTTTCTAGGTCTCTCTGTAGCCCTTCTTCTGTGTTCAGAAGCTAGGAATTAAAGCTGTTTTCTGCAAGCTGTTTTCAAATCCCCATGTGACTTGTGGTCTGCCACTGAACTCTGCAGCATTCAGTCACTGACACATGCAGACGAGCTTTTTTTGTGAGATGTTTCTTTTTTTACTTTTCTATGACTTCTACGTTCACCTTTTTCCTTAACCCACCTTGATGGCCCCATTAATTCAATACTAAAGATACCTCTGATTTCAAAAAGATAAGGTTCTGGCTAATGATTAACAGGATCTGATCAGCCTGGTGCTGTGGAGGAAAATCGTGCTAAATGTACAGGCTGGAAATAAACTGCTTTTCAGTAGGATGACATTGTACACTGTCACTTCCATAACATTAATCAAAACTCATCAAGAAGGGAGTAAATTTTTCAGCTTTTCCTCTTTGTTACCACTGCACTGTTTTCCTGTCAGTAGTGGTCTGTCTACCAGCTGATTAAATGCTGAAAAATGAGATCCAATGAAATTATGGAGTCAAATGCAGATTTTCAACCACACCATTTGTATTAATATGGATGGAAGTTGCTCAGTTGAATACCCATTATACCAGGCGGTAATGTAAGCCTCAAGGACTATTTCCACATTCCTTTTGTTACTGCCATCATAATTAGAAAAGGAATCCCAGGATTCCTTTGGATGAAGCTGTAGGAGTTTGTGTGATAACTGAAGCCACAGAGGTCTGCCACATCAGCAGGAACCTGAGAATGAAGGAATAAAGATTTTACACCTGACCCAGTGATGGGTCCTTGTGCGATCTTAGACGACACTTGCAAATCTATGTGGACCCCAGAATTTAAAAATGTGTTTCTATTTGCAATATATTTTAAGGTATGTGAGGCTATGTGGTGTAAGGTATCTGGATAGCACAAGGTATCCCACTGTAGTTAGTTATCAAAATATAATGTGAAAATTTGTGACAACCGTATTCAGAAACAGAGGCATGAAGAAAGTAATGGCACAACAGGAAGAGATGGAGAAAACAGCTAGGGATAAAAAATTTCCTTGTGTTTTTAGGGGACAGCATAAGTTTTGCAGACTCTCATTTACCTCATTTCAACTATCTTCAAAGAGAAACTTTCAGCCTTGAAACCATCTTTTTTGATTCAAGGTCTGCATATTCACTGTGTTTTTTAGTAAAGCATGTCTTACATTGTCTAGTAAATGGAATTTCTCTCTGTTCCGACTAAGCTTATGTTTCAAGAGGTTCTCAGATCTTGAGGAAATGAATGAAGTTTGTAAGTACTAAGGATCAAAACAGCCTGGTCTAGTTCCTTTTATTTTTATAAATGTTCTTCCAACATCACCACGATTACTTAGAACAGTGCTTAATGACATCAGTATAGAAGAAAAATAATACCTCTTATTTATTCCTAACTTCAAAAATTTTCCTTAATATGACAATTATGTTCCTCTATAAACATTTTTTTTTGCTTTTTAGTGTGGTTTAACAAGTAGGTATCATTTGTGGAAACATTATTAAAATATTAGAAGGTAATTTTTTGTACATTTATCAAAATCTTGACATCTTAACTCAAGGTTTTGTCTATTTCAGTAAAATGAGAGCATTTATTTTAAAGCTTAAGGGTTTAAAATGGCCTAATCCGTGCCATCTAGAGAAAGTCAATCAATAGTTTTGCTTTTAGAAGTGAGAACATGAATTCTTACTTTTGCCCTGGATGGAAGATTAGTGAAGTTAAAAGGATAAAAGCCAGAAAACAAAAGAAACTACCACATCTGTAGGGTTTAAAGGAACTTCGTAAAGTCACTGAACTTAGAAAGAAAACTTTGTTTATAGGTCACAAAGTGTGTTAAAAAATTACTTAAAGTTGCACTAATGTGGTAGTGGTATCATTGCTTATCATATAACCCCTCCAAGAAATTTGTGCTTCTGTGGATTTTTTTTTCCACTGAAATCTAAACCCAGGGAAACATGTAATGATTACTATAATTTCCTTGCTGTTGGCAATATTATTACTGTATTATCCTCACCTTGGACCAGTGTTCCAGCTTGTATGGACATGAGGAGATGATATTAGCTGGCTTAGCTTGTTTGGAGTTTGTTTCTCCAAGATTGCGTCTTTAGAAATGATCTCAGAGAAGTTAGGAAGGTAAAAGAACCAAAACCCCATTAGATGCAGATGCTTTTATCAAGCAGACTAAAATCATGTGCTTGTGAACTGTCTAAAAATAGATCTTTAAGAAAGGAAATACTCTTCTATATCTGCATGCAACTGAATGGCAGTAAGTCTGCTTTGGAAGTGGTTAAGGCATTTCTTTCCATTACATGAAATAACCCCCCTGATACATCTGCATTTAGATGCCATTCCTTTTTTTATCCATCCACTTAATTTTTAAAGTGGTTAATCTGATAGGCATGACTATAGGGGACTTGGTGCTTCCAGCTGAATTGCTTTCTTCAGGGAAGAAATGATGGATGAATTTCATGTCCACTCTATCAGCAGTAATTGATCTTCCTGTGAAATCATCTTGCCTCACATTCTGTTTTTCACTCCAAAGTGCCCTTCAAGTGTGAATATCCCATCCTAGTTTTATGAACTGTAACTCTTCTCTTTTTTCACTCTTCCTCTCCTTGAAAACATACTTATCCATATGTGGTTTAAGAGCAACTGTGGTTGTAGTTTTGAAGGTCTTCAGTGGCAATACATAATTTTCTAATTAGATGTCTGGAAGAAAGACATAGAAAATATACTTTTATTTTGAAGTTTATCTTCTAATTTGAGAAAAATCATTAAACTTACTACTATGTGTTACAATTCAACAAGAAAATTTCACCCAGACATCTAAATAGTAAGCTAACTAATGGGTAAAGGACTGTGCAAAATTAACTACAAAACTGAGGGACCTTTTCTAAGAAATCTGTTTTGCATTTTTGCCAATGATCGCTTTATAATTAGTAAGTCTGCAACTAAAATATGCCTTGATAGGAGAAATTTTCCATCTTAGTTAAGCCCAGTGTACTCAACTGTCCTCATCAAGGGCTAATGAAATCAGCTTTCTTTCTATGTGTTGATAGAAAGACTTCAATATTTGCATAATTAAAAAAAAAGGTATATTCCTTTTGCTTCGTTTCAACTGTAGATAATGATGTTGAAGACATAACATTTACAATGCCCTTTTGTAGTTATACATTATCTGTAAAGGTCAGTGGAAACTGTCATATTGTCACTATTCTCTTTGCCATTAGCATCATTATCATTTCTGTCATAATCTAGTTGTTTCTAGACAGAATATTTGAGCTAAAATCCCATCATATACAGTGGTGTGCAGGTTTACAGTAACATGAAATCTTTGCCTCCACAACTTATATGATACTGCATTATGATATCATGGCTTAAAGGATGCTCTAAAAACAAGACAGAAACAGTTTGAAAATATATTCTCCTAAAAAAATTAGCTTCTCTTGTCATTCAGGCACCAAGATCTTCAAATCAGCACTTAGTCTCAATAGAACTTCTCAGGACATTGAAGTTAAATCCACCCAAACATCTCTGTAACAAGATGTTGAGGATGGGTGAAGCAAAGAAAAGGGAGGGACTCATACAATGAGCCAGTTCTTGTACGGAAGAAGAATTTGCATATTTTATAATATTAGATGTATTATCTACATATTCATATATGTAGATTACCCATCCATCATTTATTTGCCATCAGATTTTTTGTGCAATTTGTTTATTTTCTGTGGAATAGAGACATTACAGGTCTACTAACCTTAACTGCAGTACACACTAATATTTACAGGCAGAGATTTATTAAGTGTATAGAATATCTTCAGGGTATGAGGGAATTGCTTATTTTGGGCATAGTGATCAAACAAAATCTTTCTGTTCTAATTGCCTATTTTTCTGTGACCTATCCATACAGTCATGAGAAACCTGTGAATTTTATAGAATTTTCTCCTCATACAATTTTTTTTTCAATTTTTATTTTTAGTTAGAACAGAGTGAAATAACCTTAATTTATTGAGATAATCACATATACTTGTATGCCTACTTGGTTTCTTTGATGGCAAGACACTAGTGGGAAGACTCCAGAAAAAAACAAATGGGTGTAGTGGAAAAAAAAGTATTTAAACTCTGATGGAAATGACAGGGGGGAAGGTTACCGATTGGCTGGAAAAAGCTTTTGCTCATCACTTGTAGTTTAAACAGTATTTCCAGGAGTGGCTAAAAGACAGAGAGGGACAGTGACAACCACCGGACAGTCACAGCGTCTTCTGAGGAGACTGGTGACGTGAGAGAGCGGGATTTTGTTCCTGAATGTGCTAGAGCTAAAGCTGATAGGTCCTCAAGCACTTGGCTGGCAGCTCAGCTCTGCCAGTGCCCTTTAGTAGCCTAACTATTCTGTAAAGGACAACCTTTTCATTGTGTATTTTACCCAGAGGTGTGCCAATTTTCCTGAAATGACATGTTTGCCTCTTCTTACCTTATTAATAATGCATAATTCCATGGCAGCAAACATTAAACAGTGAATGAAGGGAATTTGTCGGCCTTTCAAATTACAGTGTCTGTATAACTATAATAAAAACCTTATCAACCAAAGGAACAGTGCTGGAAAGTTGGACAAACAGAGAAAATAAGGCAGGAGATTAGAACAGAAAAAAAAGGGATTTTTTTGTTAAATATGTTTAATAAAGTAAATTTAATGATATATTTGAATAAGAAAGACAGATGGTCAGATCTAGTCAGGAAGGATTGTAGAAAGATAAAGTATGAAGTGCATTGGCAGCTCAAAGTTCTGTGAGCTCAAAGCCTCTGTGCATTCATGAGTATAAAAATTCTCCTTTTATGCTAAAGATGAACTTACCATGCCTGAGTTACCCCTAAAAGCAGATCTGTAATCTGCAGTGCCTAGTAACGTCTAATGCGGCAGCTGATAGGGAATGCTCTCTGCCCCTGTCCTATCCTCACGTGGTCCCTCGGATCCCGAGATGCTGGAGAAAGGACCACACACACGCGGGTGAGGCAGGAAGCAAAGAGAATTTTATTCCCAGGGAGTGGGTTTTTATAGGGCTCTCAGGGGGGAATGTGATGTCACATCCTGGACAAGGGACCGAGGGGCAGGGAAAAGGTTAACAATGGAACAGGCAGGGGACAGGGAGGCAGGGGAGGGGTTCTCACAGAAACTTGCTTGACCATTTTCTCATATCCTAATGAAGGTGCTACCAGTATTCTAGGAGCAGACAGACAACCAGAGAAAAACTCTATTTTACAATGGGATAAAAACATGACTTTAAAACATTATAGTGACCTATATCATCTTCTGAGGCTGATTGCCACAGTCTAACTGTCAGCAAAGGCATGTTTACATCACTGTTGAAGTCTTGTAGGATCCTTGTTGATAACAAATATCCTAAACTGGTCCAATCTTCAAGCATCACATTTTGGGGAATCACACAAGCTCCTTGGATAGCTCTGTGCAACAGGGCAGAACAGACTTAGCTGCGCCGCTACCCAGTCCCCACGTATACTTGGTGTAGAAGTTCAAAGGAAGGTGGCTCATAGGATTGTATGTCTGAGGGCAATATTAACCTGGGATTTTCTGCTAGTGCAGGATCATGAATATCTGAGACACAGCCTTACAGGAGATGAGTATCAGTGAGTCTGGTGGAGGCTTGCCACTGGTCAGAAGCTGCCTGTGGCATAGTTTAAAGTTACTCCTTTCAGTGAAGTTCGGCTTATCTTTTCAGAGATGCATGAACACAGAAAATGTTTGGTTCATGTATATGCAGCATAGGACCTACTACTGAGAGCAACAGGCCTCAGATCAGAAATGGATACACAGCCCTCTTTCCGGGCCCATTCATCACAGTTTGCTTTTTTGTCACTCCTTGCTTTCACTTCCCAAGTGCCAAGTGGCTGTGATTTCCCACTCTAAAAGGAGTAAATAGCATCTCCAGTTTGCTAAGTGTCTATGAGAAATTCAGTATGATGTTTTCTTTTTCCCTGTAGTCTGCAGTTTGCAGTTGTGCAGTAATCCTAAGGGCTTGGGGAAATGCACATCGGCGGGCACAGGATAAAGTAATTGTTGCTATGTGCTGTCAGTCATGAACTCTGTATGAACTAGTACCTCTCAGAAAAGAGGGATGTTGCTGTTTCTTACATTCTTATGCAAATACTGGGGCAATTAAAATCAAAACATTAATTTTCTAGCTAGCCTGTAAAACTAGTGCATCAGATAAACACTTTATGTGCTTTGGTTGCTTTAAACATTGATCTATGTGCAAGTAATAGGAATCATAGTAACCAACTGAAGTGTAAGTAACACAACTTGCATTTTAGGCAGTATTGTCTATACAGAGAATATTGCCATTGAACTCTTCATATTCAGTCCACAGGTTTTGGGGGAAAAAACCCAACAAACCAAACTAAACACAGGAAAACCTCCTCAACTAAATGTGAGTATAAAATTAAAGGAAATTATAAACCTGCCACACATGAAATAAGAGATGGGATTTGCCAAATAAGTTAATCTGTTGTGACTTACTGAGCTTTAGTTTATATATAGTTTAGTTTACCAGATATAATAAGGACACTAGAGCGATACTTATGCAGACAGCAACTGAAATGTGAAATTGTAAAGCCGACCATATCCACCACTGGTGTAAATGTCACTTAAATATCACCCACTGCATTTATTCTGCTGTTTCATGTGAACAAGAAAGTGGAAAAAAGATGTTTGTGTGGGAAAAACTTTTTGTAGCAAAGCTGATGGGAAAGCTGATGATTCTCTTTCTAAAAAAGATATTTGTGTGTTCCATTGGTAATGGTCTTACGAACTTAATGCAAAGATTAATTATATTGCCATGATAAACACATCAGAGTTTGGGAATGTTAGATTATGTGATTAAAGGATAATCATGGACAACACAAAGACTCCATGAGGATTAGAGAGCTCTGATAGATGGAGAATACTGGTAGCCTAATCAAGGAAAATGGGACACCTCCAAATGCAGCATTGTCTTTAGTTCTGCATGCAGAGTATTTCCTCTTGGGGTGAAAAAGGAATGAACCAAGGACTTTCAAGCTAGATTTCAAAAAGCAGCATATTCATCCTCTAGGACAAGACATTACAGATCAAATATTAAAATGGTAAAGCCTTGGAAATAATTGTACTACTTTTTGGGTTAATAAAACTATCTAGTGGTTCTGTGGAATTCTGGGCAGTTGCAGGTACAAGTTTGTCAGATTTTCAGTTCTTGGCTTTGTGTACATGCTTTGAGCAGAGATGTTTCTTTCATCCTTTGCCTTCCTGGTTGGTACCAGGGTAAGCTGGTATAAACAAATTGTCTCTGGAGAGTAAGGTTTTTCTCTGCACATAATGTTTATAGTACCGATCCAAAAGATATTCTGAATATTCTGTGAGTCCACAGTGCTTACCATATCTCCCTGCTTAATAAACTTTGAAGTTCAGACATTTCCAAAGCTCACATCTGTCACATTGTACACTGAGCCTTTTTTTCTCATCTCCTGCATGACCAAAGGAAAGACTTTCAATCACTTGCTACACATTTGGGTCTGGCAACCAAACTTCAGCATCACAAGTGCGGTATCTGTAAGCACCAGATGGCAAAATCTTTGAACGTTCAATTTTATTTCAAGACCATTTGGGAGCATTAAGAATTCTCACAGGGAAAGAAATTATTGTACACTAAAAGCAACGTATAAAATAAGGGCAAATGCATAAATGATTTCTTAATTAAATCAAAACATTTACCTACTGCATGCCGTGGGGAAAGCACTTTCCAATGTACATTAGTTTTTAAAACATACTGTGACATGTTTAACTCAAAGCAATAATGCACGTTTTATTCTTCAGAATGATCACTTTTATGAATATGTGCACATTAAAAAAAGTGGCTTGCTCATATTTGGAAGGAAAATGAAGCCACACAGGCTTGCTGGCATAACACATAAACCAGCACATTTTATATCAGTAGGACTGGGCTGCTTTTACACATCTGTATGAAGAAGAGGAAGGAAAGCAGGGAGGGAGCAAGTAGGGCTAAGTCAAACAAAGGTAGAAGTTGAAACAGTACAGTACATCAGACTTTCAAACACAAACAACTGGGAGATAATTTAACTCTAAGACTTAGCACCAAAGAAGCTGAGAAGTGGTCTTTTCCTGCATGCCATTATTTGGTGTTTTTTATTTTGGAGAGAGACTTTATATGCTTTTCAGGGATTGAAAAAATTATGAAAAGCAGTAACTTTCACTGAGCACAGATTCTCCTTTGTTTCCAGATTCATGTTGTGTTTACCTGCACAAAGAATACTTAAACACTGATTTGTGGAAGCTGTGAGTATTTTTAGCATAAATCATTTGAACAATAATGGGTAAGGATGATGGAGACTATGGTTTTGGATGTTCACAAGACCGGGAAGGGTTTGCAACCTTGAAGATTTATCTGAAACCCGAAGAAGGTGTGGAGCCCTGACCTTCACAGAAATCAGTGAATATTTTGTTGTTTTTTACTTTTTTTGGCCTTAGAATTTTATTTTCCTGGGGACTTAAAGCACAGCCTCCAAAACAGATATATCCAACTTTAAAAAAAAAAATAAAATAAAATGGAACTATCACAGAACTGAACATGACATGACATGTTACAAAAATGATTCACTGGGACATATTTATTGATGTGTTGAGGAGGGAAAGATTTTATATTTTTGATCTCATCTTGATTATTGCAGTATAAAGAGAAAGGGTGAATGAAAAGCTACCCGCCCACATCTCGCAACACTATTATTTTTTGCTCTGTTCCTTTGAAATGACTATGATACTGTTTCTATGATCCTTCAAATTATTGAAATGGTGTCTTTCCGTAACTTCTTTCAGTGTCACAGGTTTTTGTGAGCCTCTGACAAACATATATGAATTGAAGATAATTATACAAATCTGTGACTTTTGTAATACTGCAGACATTACTTCTGTAGTGGAGAGTAGTTCTGAATACACAAGAAAAAAACTAAAGGGATTTTCAAATATGTTTATGTTGAATATGCAGTGATACTTAGGCTGCCAAAGAGATTTCTTTTGTCAAAATGAACGTACTTAGCAGGAGCCTATAGGACGGACTGAAAGAACTGTTTCCCTGTTTTCTACTTTGCTGTCTCTCTCTTTTCACTGCAGTCCCGGAAGGGTAGTTTGATTTTGGTGATCAGTCTGCCTTGAAGTCAGCCTGAGCCAGCAGATTGCCTTTCACTAAAAATTCAGATTGGTCCTCTCCGTGCTCAGAAGGGCTGTGTATCTCTGGGACGTGGTGAAGGCATTTGTATTTGTTTTACTATACTGGACACTGGAGGGCACTGAAATAACTCTTCTGAACCAGTATTCTGGGTTTTATTTCTGAGATTATCAGTGCCCAGTAAGTCTGAAAAGTTAAGTAAGGGGAGGAAGGAAGCATCCTCAAATCAATGTACTTCACAGAGATACTCAAACTCACATGTCTGATGACCCTTGTCCCTCTGGAGATCATAGTCAAGAAGAAAATTAACAGTTTTGGGGAAAAATTAGATTGCCACACAACAACAGGATCTGTTTTATTACCAGTTTTAAAGCAACTCTATAATTATTGTGGTCCTGAACCTTTATCCACATGACTTTCAGTAATACTTTTGTCCCACTGTAGTCTGGGGTCCTCAAGGACAGCAGGATTGGTGTGTCCACTACTGTCCCACCAATTCCTGGTCTGAAAAATTGCTGAAAATGTGAGGCAGCTGTTGAAAGAAGATGATAGGCTACTGATCAGAGTACCTGCAAGAAGCATAGTTAATGGTTTAGCAAGGGATTTTCTGAGTCTGGCATTGCAGCAGCTCCCTATAATTAAAAGTGCAGCAACAGGAGAACTGGAGGCATCCCCTCGTAACAGACCTAAGTTGTCTTTTAGCAAACAAAGCAAGGCAGGGGCAATTGCTACCATTGCTTTCCCCATTCTGCCTCCTCTGGATAGCCACTTGGGAGCTAAAGGCTAGAGATATGCTCCTCCTAAGGAGCCTGTTTCTCAGAGATGTCAACACATAGGCCTGTCAACAACAGTATAATTTCAAATGGTAGTGAAAGTCTACTTCATCTGCAACCTTTACATCAAGTCCAATCAGTACTGTCTTTGTCAGCACCATAGTCTGACATTCACCTGCATGTAGGTGTCTGCTACATCAGCTGCCATCAGCTCTCTTCAAGCATTATGGAAAGAAATAGATAGTTGTAGGATAAGATTCATCTGACTTCTCTTAGACATCCTTGTCAGGATGAAATTGAATCCAGAAGTGCTCATTTCATTCCAGTGATTATAAGAGGAACCGGAGTCACTACCTTAGAAATAAGTATCTCTGTGTCAGAAGATGTGTTCCACCTGGTGTTGGGTTTATGCTGAATGGCAACAGGGATCAATGAAATTCTAATTGGAAGATGACTGGATTAGAAGTGTTCCTCATGACCTGTTAAAGTTGATAAAAGTGACCAGAAGACTTATTTGGATTTCTATTTCTCTCCTCCAGACCTCAAACCCACATTTATTCTCATGCAGAAACCTTTTGTTTTGTCTTCCTATTATCCTTTGACTCAGTAGAGGGTATACTGGATGCTAATAACAAACACAAAAGAGAAAATGAATATGTCACAAACAAGGAATGGTGCCAGAAGGAGTGGTACTAAATAAAAGCAGGACAGCATATCACATTTATGTAAGCATCTTTTGAGATACGACCTGTATTTTCTCCCCCTAAAACAGGCCCCCAGAGGAATTCTGTTTTCATGGAGTCGTTGCTGTCGTATCGGTGTTCTGGACTTTTCTCTTCATTTTTCTGTGTGACTCTTCTGAAAGAACAGCAAGGATCCCTTCTGCCTCTGTAGTTTGTAAATAGTCCTTTGACTGTGGATGGAAGCAGGGGGTTCAGAAGTGTCAGTCCTATCATTCTTCAAATGGCCAACTTTGACCCCAGAGACAGGCAGATCAAGAGCTAAGAAGTTTTGATCCTAACATCATAGAATCATGGAATGTTGAGGGTTGTGAGGCACCTTGAAGATCATCTACTCCCAACCCCCACTGCCTTGGGCAGAGACACCTCCAACAAGACCCGGTTGCTCAAGGCCATAACCAACCTGACCTAGAACACTGCTGAGGATGGGGTATGCACAACCTCCCTGGGCAACCTGTTCCACTATCTCACCATTTTCACAGTAAAGAATTCTTTACCAATATCTAGCCTACGTTTTCCCTCTTTCAGTTTGTACCCATTACTCCTTGTTGTATCTCTACAATTCCTGTTGAGGACTCCCTCTCTGCATTTCAGTGTGTGGGTACACTGCCTCTGGTCCTGTCACTGGGCACCACTGAAAAGTGCCTGGCTCTGTCTTCTCTACATCCTCTCTTCATATGTTTGTATAGGGTGATGAGATATGCCCTCCCAGCCTTCTCCAGGCTGAACAGTCCCAGCTCTCTCAAGCTTTCCACACAGGAAAGATGCCCCAGTCCCTTAATCATTTTAGAGGGCTTTCACTGGACTCTCCAGTATGTCCATGTCTCGTACTGGGAAATATAGAATGCCTTGGTATCCTCAAGCTTTACAATAGTTTAGTCTGAGAGTCTGGGATTCTGGATAAACTACTCAAGTTGCCTTAATTTGATAACAAGTTTTGGTCATTGTACTTAAGCCAGTGGTGTTGTTATTTAATATTTCTATTATTATTGATGTTATTATTTTGTTATTACTTCATAGCATTATTATCAGAACTCCAGTGGGAGCACAGTGTGACCAACTCAGTGCAAAGCAGCCAAATAACTTGAAGATGTCCCAAACTGTTGGCACTGGCTTTGCTCAAAGGATCTTCAGTGAGGGAATTATATGTGACTGGTGCATTCAGAGCTTTACAAGTGTTGTCCTAAGAATATTAGAGATCTGCAAGTGCTAAAAAGAATATGCCTAAGATCAAAATGCTGAATACACACAATTATACTAACCAATTTATCATGTCCAGTAGAACTATATTTGGATGATTTGCTGTTAAACAAGTCTTCAGAACATCAGCCTAATTTGTGGCCAGTGTCATTTGGTTGAACTTGGTGTGAAACACGTGCAGAGATTTTAAGACTGGAAGGTGAGTGTGGGTTAAAAGCCTGACCATTTCACTCTTTACAATAACTTTATATCTGCCCAATACAAAAGGAGCTGCTGCTGCTGCACTGGCTGGGATACTGTGATGGTGCTCTTTTTGGTCCATGAAATGATTAGTGATGGAGGAAAATAAACCAAACTTGTAGTGTCTGCTGCATCTGTGACCTCTGTCACTCTACTCATGGCATTTCTAATCAACTGACTGGTGCTTGATAGAAATGATCCTTCTTTGATCATTCAGAGTTTTTTAGACAAACAAGTGCATTTAGCTTCCTATTTTTTTTCAGCTAAATTGGGCTTTTTCTTTTTTTGATATATAAGAAAGTATATACACATATTCTGATATGTTTTATGTCATTTACAACTTGTTAGTTCTCTTGATAACACATTTACAGTAAAGAAAGGTGCATTGGCAGCATTTTATATGTTATAAATGTTGTATAAGTGTATTATTATGTACAAGAGTATTTCATAACTCTTGTAAGAGTTTTAAAATAAATTATTCCAGTAGATTTTGTATGGTATTATTACATTACTATTAAAATGCTACATGGGCACTTCACAAAAAATATCTACTTTCTGGATGTTTTAAATGTCCTGTTCTTTACAAACAACTTTGGACACTGATTGGTAATTAGCTAGCTTCAGTCAGAAGGGCATCAACATGACAAATGACATCATTTGTGGCTAGTGCATTTCTGTTACTTATTATGTGAAACTGTCACATGATTGGAAATAATTTTGTATTCTTCTGTGTCTCAGATACTGCTTTTTGCCATTTGTAAAAAATTACACAAAAATTACTTGCAGTCTTCTTTTATAAGCTTTTAGGTATCCTGAACTCCAGAATCTGTCTGTTCTAAAGGCAAGTGAACGGAAAGGATCTTAACTATTCCTTCTATTTTGGTACTTTTAATGATAATCATGCTACCTTCTTAGAAGCAGGCATGAAGCATGCTGAATGTTTGGATCTGCATCTATCAGGTATTAGCGAATGATCTATTGAAATCAATTTGGACTACTATTTTTAAAATCCCATTGAAAATTTAAGAAGAGAAGCACTGTCTCTTAGATCTTCCTAAAAATTGGTTATAAGAAAGTAATGTCTTTGCTTGTCCTTTATCAGCTGACTCAGGGAGTAACAACTTGATGTTTCAGTAGACAGGTGTCTTGACCTATGAAATCATAATTAGATTTTGAGGTTATTGCTCCCTCCTTGGCACAGTCATCTTAGGCAAGGGAAGTGAAAAAGAGGAAGAAGATAAAATGCGAAATATTTTTTAAACTTACAAACATTTGTGCCTGAGTAACTTTATTTATGTAAGCAGCAATTCAGCTGCTTAAACTCCCACAGTATGCCTTGCAATCATTTGCTTTTGAATAAATATCTGCAGCATCTAATCATATGTAAAGGTAAACACTGGACTTAGTATGCTGTAAAATGAGAACAAGTAGCTACAGTCAAGATAAATGTATAATAGTAATTTCCCTTCTGGTTCATTCAAATTTTACTTTCTACTTATGTCTCAATGCTTTTGAACCTAAATAAGAGGAATTTGAACTGTGGACAAGGATTTGCTTTATCTGATAGACTTCATATAGCGTGAAACTCAGAACATTTTCATGGAAAGCTGTGTGCTTTTAGGTGATACAACAGAGATTTTCAGATTTTTTTTAGCAAATCATTAATACAGTTTTTTTCTGCCTTAGGAGGTATGTTTTTAGAGTTTTGGATGTGTCTACATATTCCTTCTTGAGCAAAGCTTCTTTTTCATAGTATTACTAAGTCTAGCCTTAGAGAAGAGTACTCTTCTTTTTGCAGAACAGCATAATCCATTTTTCATCCTTCTTTAACATTTGCTTTGTAGAACTGAAAAAAACCGTAGGTTTTATTACCTGTTGGCAAAGTGGAGCTTGCTTTAGAATAGATAGCTATTTCTATACAGGCCCTTTTTTATGGTGGGAAGCACAAAACTCGACCCTCCACTTCAGCTGTGTCTCACCAGAGATGAGTAGGGAGGAAAGACCACCTCCCTCGACCTGCTGGTAATTCTTATGCTAATCAAGTTTAGCATGCTGCTGGCCTCCTTTGCTGCAAAGGCACACATTACTGGCACAAGGCCAGGTTGTTGTCCACCAAGACCCTCAGCTCCTTTTCTGAAAAGCTGCTTTCAGGGAGAATTAACCTTATAATGCCAACTTTGCTTGAAGACTGTGATGTAAACTCTGAAGCTGAGATCTGCAGAAGGGCTTAAATGGAGTTGTGAGAGAACAGTCTTCAGTTACTGCAGAAGCTGGGCTACCTTGCAGGGAGGCCTGCAGTGGACATACAGAATGTTAAAAGCTTTGGAATACCACTGTCATGTTTAGTGAGATCTTGCCAAAATGAGATGTTTGAGCAGGAAGATGCCTACTCCATCTGACAGTGAAATACTAGGACCAGCATGTATCCTAAATCCCATTCTCCATCTACTCAAATTCCTTCCCCAGAGCCTGCCAAATGAGGCAGGTGCCTACAGCAGTTCTCTGAAAACCTTTCTCCTTTATTTCTCTTAGCACCATTTTTAGGGCCTTATGCAGTGTTTTGAAGTGTCAGCTTTAGATTTTCATTTGTCTGAAGGAGGGTAATTTCTCAGAAGAGTCTCTGAAGTCAAGTTATACGATGAAGTTCTTGCATTTTACGTAACAGAATTAAATATTCTCTGAGTATGAGAGCAGATGATTCTTCAGCTTTGTGAGTCACCTGGAAGGCAGAGGCCTGAACCTCACTTATGCAACCCTTCCCTCCCTTCTCACTCCCTCATCTTTAATTGTTTTATACCAAGTGTGAAAACCTCAGGTGAAAAAGTATAGAAAACCCTTTCATCTTTCAAAAATTACTATACTTTACCCAACTAATGGATGTAGGTCACAGATACTCTGCAAATTTCATCCATAAATCTCTTTGAAGAAACTACCTTTTATCACATATTTGTACAGTACATAGAGATTTGAGTCCACATTACTTTAATTAGGAGTCCAAAGTCTGCAGATCGCTGCAGTCATGCAAGCAGTGACTGCTTCTTATGAAACATTTTTATTTTTACTTGTGTTGTGATGGCACATTTCTTCCTGCTGAATGGCAAAGTGCACCACTTGTCTCATGGCCAGGAGAAGAGAAAAAGCTCAGGAAAATAGTCTCCTTTTAAAAAATAAGCATGCAAAAAGAGAAAGATTGTCTGTAAAAGATCATAAATAAGAACAACAACAACAATAATAAAGTTAAATGCTCAGAGATAGACAGTTAGTTAACATTAGTCCCTTGAAAGCACACAGCTAAACCCCAAACTCTTGCTTAACAAATTACTCTCAGCAGCGTTTTGACATTAGACTGGTATAAAATATTGATTTTTGATGAGTTTGCTGCTGAAGTGTTTTTCTGTGTAACTGCATGCCTTTTTCATAGCTGTTATGCATAAAATTCCAGGTTAACTCCCATTTTGTCTGCTCTAAGCTATCCATTGCTTTCTAAATGTTTTTGATTTTCCTGGAATGAAACTGTAATTTCTGGGTCCACCGTCAAGGTGATTTCCTGAGATCAGAGCAGAGACTGCTGTGCAGAATGGAAGGAATATTGCCAGGTGAAAGGGAGCAGGGTGGAATTAACCCGACCCTTAGAGAGGGGAGATTTTCTCAACCCACAGTGATTTATTTGTCTGTTAGTGCCCCAGGGATAAATGAAACCATGTAAGTCTGATCTAGTCTGTCAGGTATTCCACACGGGATCTCTTCACCAAACAGATTCACAGGATTTGGGTAATTCGATTGCTCTTTCTCAGGGACTGCCAGATAGCAGCACAAGGGAGACCTCTCAGCAGATCTTCTAACATGTTTTCCACTGTCACCAAACTGTCAGCACCTTATAAAAGACTCATTCTAACAGTTTACAGAATGACACTCTTTATTAATACAAATTGTGACAAATTAATAAGTTCATGGTCATTGATGGTAGGGTATTTCTGCAAAAACGCACTTAAAGCAATGTAATAGTAGTATAAAGCAAACATAAGCATGAACTCTGAAACAAAACATTCTACTGATACATTATAAAGCAAAAACGAGCTCTAGTCCTTAAAGGCAGTAATTAGCACACATAGCATAAATTTCTCACTCGAACAGGCATTCCTGGCAGGGAAAGGGGAAAACAAATTCAACTCATCAGATGATCCCAGCAGCTTTGTGGAAATCTTCCTCTGACTTTTCTCTATTTCCCACTTCCTTTTATACAATTTCTTTAGCTTTAGGTGGAGTTTGAGCAAATTTGATTATAAGTGCTAAATTAGGTGGTTGCTTTTGGTGTCTATTTTTTCTTGATGCACAAATCCAGCATGGGTCAAAGTGTTCCCTTCCCACAGGATATTTGCAGAGAGAGGCTGCAGTGTCTTCACATCACTCCCTTCTCCAGTGTCTCCTCTATCCCAGGTGTTTATCAGTGTTTAGGGAACCTTTGTAGCCATTGTGACTGTATTACATCCAGGAAGAAGCAGCTGGTTCTCTTTTTGTAATTTTTGTTCTCTTTTAACTTTTAACCCTTGTCCAAGAAGCAGTAGTGGGTTTTCCTCTGTAATTCTTACTCTCATTTAACTTTTAGCCTTATCTACTACTCCACAGATATGTACCACTGCTGATTGTCAGTGCCTGGGGTAGTGTTGCAACACCTTGGAAGACAAAATTTCTTGAAGAACTTCTGAGGTAACATAGGTACTGTGTTTACTGTGACTAAGGTTTAACAGCCTATATAGTTGTGTTACTCTTATTTCATTTCCCCTTGTGTTTTGTTTTTGTTTGGGTCTTCTTACCTGTTGTGGTTCAGATCAAAAATTTCTTTTTTTGCTGATCACATAAGCAGTTAAAATTCACATTGACCTCCATTTTTCTTCACTGAATGATTGTTCCTTCAGTTTCATATGTGCAAATCCACTGGCTTCAAAATATAACTGAGGTGAAATCTGAGTAAACCTATCAGGAATGTAAATATGGTAATTACAGTCAATTAAGGGACTGAGAAGTGATGTGAAATCTGTATGTGAAGAATACTATGGCCCAATTTAAGCATAATATTTTTTGTGGCTTTGCACAGGTCATTCCCTGAAAACATGGTAAATGCCTTCTTGAAGACTCTGTTCACATACCTTTTGAGGTTTAGTCACAGTATTTTTCTGGTTCCCACCTGTGAACATATTGTGAGTTAGCTTGATGTTACTTCTTATTAGTTTATTTATTTACGAGCTCTTGATCACTATGTCCACATATATTTCTGTAAGAGCAAGTCAAGTTTTAAACCTCTGTGGTTTGCACGTGCCCTGTAGAAACTCTTTTCACATATGTTGTGTCCACATACGCAAGGGTTCCTGAATCTTTAACTCCAAACCAACTCCTTAAGCCTGTTTTAATCTCTTTATGTTCCAGTGTTCTTCTTTACTGTGCTTTTGACATCCAGTTGCCTTGGCCATGGAGTAGACTGCTATTGTGCGTGCTCTGCAAATTCTGAATAATAAGACAAACCCAACCCACACAGAATTTCAGGAAGTATGAACTTGAGTAGTTCCACTGATTTTTAGGAATGTGTGTCAGTTTACAGTGATCAAGGACCACACTCATAATGTATGTGAAGAAAAAGAAGTCAGAAATAAGTAGTTATACGAAGCAAATCTCTGGCAGAAGCCCTCTAGTGCAGAGTTGCTTTGTGCCATCACCTTAAATGTCCTTGAACGTGGCTTGAGCAGCCTGGACAGACCTTTCTTCCAGGGCTCCCCTCTCTATTGGTGACAGCCTAAGCAAGGAGCAATGCTTGCAGGGAAGGGCAGGGCTGTTATTTCTTGTTTTTATTGTTGACCAGTTGTTACTGTTGCAGTCCTGTAGAAATTAAGTAGATCCTTGTGTTATTCTAATATGACATGCGAAGAACATTCTTGAAAGAAGCTGTTGCACCAGGATGAGGGTTGGGCAAGAAAATCCCTCAGACCACCCTTTCAAGCTGGTCACTGAGTCTACTGAGTCTCATCACTTCTAAGTGATTTGTTCCAGCTATGGGTGGTTCCTCAGAAAAGGTAAGACAATTCAAATTCTGTGAAGTATTTATATAATTTGTTTTATATAATCATATATATATATATATATATATAAAATGAAAGTATTTTTATAATGTATGTCATCAGTAAGACTCGAGTGGAAGCATGACTAAAATTATTCTCTTTGAAAACATTATCAAGAAAAATGTGATCCCCAGTGACAAAAGGTGCAAGCCAAATATTAAATTGTTGATCATATCTACTCTCATTGTTACGAAGTCTGTACCATACTAACAATATACTACTTAAAATGAAGATTAGAGCCAGAGGTCAGTTTACTAAAAGGGCACCTTATTGTTAAGTAAGTCCTTAGGTAAAAACATTTTGGAAATTAGTTTTCCTATGCAGGAATAAATTGGAAGACTGAAGTGCTTGGGTGTGCATGAGTCTCGAGGCATTCAGATCTGTCCTGCAAGTACAGATAAATTCCTTTTTTACTTTTAGCTGCATGGACTGCACATCCCCAGCCTCAGCAGTCATTTGTTTTACAGAGGACTAACAAAGGCCTGAGATGCTCTGCAGTGAGACAAAGATATTAAATGAACTCAAGCTATGCTGAAGACCTGGTCCTTAGTAAGGGTGGTACACAGATGGTAATTCTTGCTTTTGCAGTCTTAAGGTGTGTTTTTTCTGTAATTAACTATTGAATTTTGCATGTACAAAGTTTTTTTTTTCTGAGTTTTCATACTTGAGGAACTTCAAATAAACTTGATTTGTAGTAAGTCCCACATCAGGTATTTTGAGCTGTTACAAGTGCAAATCCAGCAATGACTATTTCTGGAAGTTTTGGCTACTAGTTATGTGACCTCTCAGACAATTTGAAGCTTCAGGGGCAGAAGAGGTATACATACTGATTATAAACCAGCTGAGACTTTAATCTGGTTTACTGTGTTCTACTTAGACTCCACTTTTTCAGACAGAAAGTACTTTGAAAAAGATGCCTTAACTCAGCACTGAAACTCCTCGAGACACAGCTCAATGCACAAGGGAAACTTCTCCAACATGTCTGCTCTACTAACTGGTTAAGACCTTGTGCTTTATTTACAACTTCCCTTATTACATCAAGTCCAAAGTGCAGCTCATCTATGGTTCTTCCTTCTCTTTGCAAGAACAGATAGTATAAATTTGGCTACTCATACAATTCAGTGCTACTTAGTCCCAGCACTGCTTTTCTGTGAAATTCCATATTGATTTGGGTGTTTTTCTCTCTGTGCTTCTTAAGGCATGAATTGATTATGAATCGCTGTCTCTGGTATCTAGTCTCTGCAGTTTCACCATTTGTCATGAGCATGTAAATTATCAGCTATGAGGTACATGCTCATTTCAGGGAGATGCACACCAAGGAGGGTGGAAGCAATTTTAACTGATTTTTCCACTGATTTGTGGAACCTGAGTTTCATTCTGAACTACCTGATCTTTCATGACTAATCAAGCCATGAAGAATATTTGCATCTTTTTTCCTTTTATCCATTTTTAAAGACATGCTGATACATATATTTATATCCACCTAGAAAGTTCCTCAGCTCCGCATTAAGAACAAAGTGTGAATATAATTTTCTGCTATTTGTAACACAAAGTTTTGAGCTCAAAGGCAATTTTCTCACAGAACATTTCTTTGACAAAAGGGAGTTTTGATGGATTGAAACATTTTGCAAGGCCCTGTCATTTCCTTCAACACTCAGGGGAGATGCTGTCAATAATGATGCTTCCTACAGTTTTTGTTGTTTTCTTTTCTATTTTCCTATTGTTTTTCTAGCCAGTCTGACACTTTGCCTGCCAGGGACATCAGACAACTATATTCAATCTTCCTTGTTTATTGTGTCCATATTTCTGGACTTCTCTGCTCCTTGGCATGTCCTTATGTCCAAATGGCTCATTAGATAAGCTGCCTAATTGCCTTGGTCCTTAAAACTTGTAAGCCAGGCCCTGCCTCTTTGGTCAGGCTGGCTCCTCCTGTCTCAAAGTGACTCTACTAGGGCTAGTGAGGCTCATGAGCTTGCCAGTTGCTCCTGTAGCTTGTGAATAGGCTACTTGGATATTGAATCAGTGGAAGGTTGGATATTGAGTCAGGGAAGCTGGCTGACCCCAAAGAAATCTACGATTGCAGGGAAAAAAAAGACTAGGGAAAAATAAAGTTTTCTTCTGAGAGAAATCTTAGGGTATTTTTGTTTGTTTTATTTGTTTGTTTTTTTTTTTTTTAACTGAGCAACAGTATTTATAAATACACGGTGTCAGATTTCTCTACAGATGAGTTTAGTCAGCTTTTGGGATGCCAGCCATGTTGGTGCTACCAGAATTATTCTGCTACCAGCTAAAAAGTGGGAAAAGAAATTTCTTTTGAAGATCTGCAGGAATCCCTGTGCAAATAATAAGTGCTTAGGGGAGCTTCACATGAAAATCACTAAAAAATATGAATCACATATTAATTTTGTTCCTTGAAGAAATGCAAAGAGTAGCCATAATCTAAAATACAGTCACTATGTAAAGCTGAAATCTATATTTCTGGAATTATTATCAGTATATTAGTGTAGAATCAATGTTCCCAGTCAAAGACCAGTGTAAGTTAGCATGGCTAACTGACCTAATTCAAGCCACATTGATTTACACTAGATATGAATCAAGTGTGTAAAACAGAGATTTAGTAGAAAATGTATAATACCTAAAGCTGAGTGAAGCTGAGTGAATGTGTGAAAAAAACAAAGATATGTACACATCTAAGTGCTTTGTCACTTGCCTTGTTTGTGTGAATGTCAGTGTTAGCCAGTAGGCTTACATCAGGAACTGTTGTTCATTAATTTGTAAACAGGTGTCTAATAGAAGACCTGCATGTTTGATACAATGTTTTTTGTAAGGGCTAGACTGGCAACAGGACAAAATCTTTTTCTTGATGTACTGTTCTTTCACTTTTTTTAACAGTAATATTACCTTCCTGTTACTTTGAACTGTGAGTACGTGTCACTGACAAAGACAAGATACAAGGCTACTCTAGTAAGGTATTTCCTGCATGGCTGCAGTGCATGTAACAATGACCTTTGCCACAGTAATTGGAACATATCTGTTCCCAGAGTCTAAAATGTTCTCCTAGTTCATCGGAAAGGAGACAACTTGGAAAACCTTCAAATCTGAGCAAATGGTCATGGTAAATGAAGGATATTAGTTAGGAAAATCTACATTAGTTGAGAAACTACTTTTGGTACTTATCACTGGATTTAAATAATTATTATCTTGGACACATATCAAAGATGCTCTACAGAAATGGTAGTGAAGGAATAAATAAAACTTCATTGTGATGATGCTCATACCCGAGATCAGTTATCTTGTTTGCCTGGCAAGTGGGTTACCTGCAGAAGTGGTGACCTTTGAGTTCAGGTTGTGGAGGTCCCCTGTAATCATAACTATTTTGCTTTGGGCATACAAGATGCATGTGTTGGCTGCATAACAACCTCTTATTTCCATTAATTTATCTTCAGACTCCATGCTGTCATCTTAATGGAGAATGGGAGACTTATCTTGAAGATCCTATTTATTCAAACTCTTATTAGAAAAAAGAAATACAGATCTTACTTGCATTATATTAACATTAATGTGTAGTAGAGGAAGGGTCAAATTTCAATTATTTCATTTTCATCATTCAAGTGGGCATTCTCAAGTGTTTAGTTTTGTTTACAAGGTACTCAGATGTTTGTTTCCTCTGAATAAAAGGAAATTTTCCCTTTCCTTCAAGTATGAACACTTCGCAAATGAAATTGCAGTTAATTGGGATGTAATTGCTTTAAATGAACATCATTACAATGTTTAGAAAGTAGTTTTGAGAGGCGTTATTTTTAAATAGCTTTTGAAAGAAAACCTGCAGCATTTTTTATGCCACATTTTAAATGGTTCAAGACAGTAAATTTATTTGGATTTAATAATTTAAAAGGATTCTAAGATTTTACCTTATTAATACACTGAAGTCCTGAATAAAAGAAGGAAAGCTAAAGAGGTTATTGGCAGTGTGTATGCTATACAAGCATGTTATATTTAAATATATCAGTGATACAGTGTCTTGATGGGTTTTTTTTGATGGCGAGAAAGATTTTTTCCCATCCCATACTTGGGATCTAACATGATGCTAATGATATTGTGTCATCTGCAGATGTAATTAACAATTTCCATAAGAGTTTTTGTTTGTTTGTTTGTTTGTTTACTTGGGATTTTTTGGAGTTATTTCCACAGAGCTGCTTTTGCTACCACAAGCCGATGGAGTGCTCAGTGTTTTACAGACAGCTCAAAATGAAACTGAGTGCATATACACATGTGTCTTAGGCTTTCAGTGGGTTCTTGAGAAAATCAGGTTCCTAAGTAGAATGAACAGTCCTCATTAGCTCAACTATGCTGAAAAATGTAGAGAGTCACAAATTAAAAAATTTAAAACCCCTTCTCTCCAGGAAGATTCTTTGACTTCTGTACTTTGTTATGTCTTTCCTCAGTAAGAAAACACTGTACCAATGTATCTATGAGGATCCCTCTAGGGAATTTTTAAAATAAATATTCCTTCTAGAGGAAATCTGGTGAGAAGGAAAAGACATGTGTGTTTGAAGTCTCCATGGGTAGCTGTACAGGCTGAATAATTTGGCCACTTCTTTGTGCTCCTTTTGACGTCTCCCTCTCTCGGTGTTGATGCCTGAAAACCAACCTATTAATAACTGTTTGGAGACAAAGTTTTAGTCTATAAACAGCAAGGTATTTATTTGCAACGTTGGGGAACCCCCGGTTCGCACTGGACAAAGAGTTCCAAAGCTTTTAGTGAAAAGCAAGATTATTTATACAATTTTTGTGAAGGATTACAACATCTTTTCATGCATATTCATAATATTGCAACATTTGATTATAATATTCATAGTAGGTGGAGTCTGGGCGTGGTCATCTCTTTTGGGGAGTTTCATGGTGGGAGATCCTGTTGCCTTCATCTTTTGGGGGTCGTATTCTTACTCCTCTTCATCATGATTTAGGCCTTTATCTCTTTGGTGTTCTTGTTCTGTTCTTTCTTCTCTCAGTGTCCTTGTTCTGTTCCTTAATGTACCTTCTTTATCTACTTTTACACCCATGTGTATGTTTTCAGGGATGTTCTGTCCTTAATCTTGTTCCTAACTAAGCATCACTCATAGCTAGTTCTCAGTGTTAGTGTTTTAAGCTAATTTTTAACCCTTGGAGCTTTAGCTCGGCTTCAGTGTCTCTGGTTTGATTATTTCTCCCCACTACCTTTCTATAAGGGTGGATGAGTCTGGAACCTGCTTTAGAGGCTGAGCTCATTTCCTTGTGAATAACCTGCTGGGATATTACACAGGTCATGAGGACTCCTGTTGTAGAAGTTGGCTACTCACCTAACTTGGCACTGATGGGATTTCTTCTTTAAATAGTTTGCTTACAATGCTACTTTGCAGTAATACCACACAATTACCCTAATTTTCTTCAGCACAGAAGTGATGAGAAGCAATAAACATTTGTTGTGGTTTTACCCTGCAGACAGCTGAACAGCACATTAAATTACCCTCCTGCCTCCAGTGGGACGGGAGAGAGGATTGGAAGAAGAAACCCAGCAAAATTAGTGTGTTGAGACAGACAATTTAGTAGGACAGAAAAGGAAGGGATAATAATAATGATGATGATAAAAGATTTAGAATGTAGCAAACAAGTATTCCACAGTGCAATCACTCACCAACTGCCAAACTATGCCTAACCTGTTCCCTAGCAGTGGTCCCAACCAGCTTTCCCCCTAGTTTGTATACTGACCATAATGCCATGTGTTATGGAATGTCCCTTGGGTGAGCTCACGTCAGTTGTCATGGCTGTGTCCCCTCCCAACTTCTTGTACACTCCCAGTCCACCCACTGGTGGAGTGGGGTGAGAAGCAGTAAAGGTCTTGACATTGTGTAAGCACTGCTCACAGGTAACTAAAACATCAGTGTGTTATCAACATTATTCTCATCCTAAATTCAAAACACAGCACTGTACCAGCTACTAGGCAGAAAATAACCTTTATCCCAGCTGAAACCAGGAAATCTAAACCATTTTGTTTGCTATCTTTTAGAACAGTAATTTGTTGCTCTTCCAGCTACAGCAAATGGAAACTACAATAAAAAAGGTTACTATTAGTCTCAAATATCCATTTAACTTAATGAGCTAGTTGCTGTATATTAAATAAATATAAATATCTCATTGAGAGATTCTTTCTGAGATTTTTCCTTGCCATCTGGTTGGCTTGTGTTAAATGACAAAACCAATAAGTACTTAATTACGTTCCTATTAAGTATATTTTAATGGGCATTTCTCAAGGTGTAGTGAAAGAATACAAATTTTACCATCTAAGAATAATTAGTTGCATTAAGTGCTGCTGTAACCTCTCTTTGAAGCTGTGTCATGAGGACAAAAACAAAATGTCAGCATTTTGCTTGTGTCATGGCAACCTTAGAATAAAAACCAGACCTAACACATCTCCCAAAGCAGATTTCACATTCTGTCCTCATGGTGCTTGTGCTATGAATTTCCCTGTCCCACCAAGATCTACAAAAGGGGAAGATTAGAATAAGATCATTCTGGAGGAACATAGACTAACCAGCCATTTTAACCATTGCCAACTCCTGGCATTACTGCTACATTTCGCCTGTTTAGTGCCCCTGCTCTCACCTGCATGCCTCTAGACATGGGACACCCATGTAGAAACAACGCAGGAATAAAAGGAACTGCTCCCAGAGTCAAAGACACAATCTTCACAGAAGTATGGTCAATGCTCCTCATTATTTATTAATTACATAGGTTTTTATAGGGTTTACAAAGTTTACATATAATAATTATCTACCACTTATTGGTTAAAAGTTACTCGCTTATTACATTACTATAGTTTATTGGCTAAAACCTGTCCGCTTAGTGTATCTACTGTCTATCTTTCAGCTAACCTTGCAATAAGCAATTCTACTGCCTTTCCCATACGCTTTCTTGGTTTCTCATCAGTCTTCTTATTTTACTTGTTACCGTCTTCTACATGTCTATTGTTTATGGATACATCACTTCTGCTTCCCAGCAAGTAGGCTAAGTCACTGTCCTTGTTTCCCAGCATGTAGTCTGGATTGTGCAGACAGGCCTGTATTAGGATCTCCTGCCCTGTACCTGAGAGCATATCCTCAACACACCCATGTCTCCCAGGACGCAGAAAAAAACAGGGTTCCACAAAAGAAGAAAAGCTTTTTTTTATTTTTAATTGTGTAATGTCGGGTGGATCTGATAAGCAAATAACTGGAATTATCACAGTACTTAGAGAAATGTTCTCTGCTGTATGCTTAGTGCTCTATGAAGTCTAGTGAAAAAGGAAATTTTTTCTGTGTTTGTTGAAAAAGGAAAAGTCTTTCTGAAGTAATGTTGCAGTTTTTGCCACAGCATGAATCTGCTTGCCATTAGATATAGAACAGTAATTTCCAGAAAAATAATCCTTTCAACTTGCATTTAAATGATATTTAACCACATAATTTGTCATTCAAAGACATGCTGAGTGAGACATGCTGAGTGAATGAAAGAAAATGAATGACAGTTGTACCTGGTGAATAGCAAAAATGCCATTACCTGTCTTTCAGGGCCACCTTGGGCTGCAGTCACAGATATTATGGTCAAGTGTCCACAAGCTTTACAGGGAACACCACAAATGACAAAAGATAGGCACTGTCCCCAGAGGATGTTTCATTCCCTTCTCAAGCCAGGAGAGTGCTATAGGCAATGCTCAGAGTTGATGTGTAATCTGCTGCTTACTGTGGCTGAGTGGGAACTGAGTAGAGTTTCTGTGACAACTGCCACTTTTCATTAACAGAGAGACAGCACAACACCTAAAGGAATTTGCCCTTTATACTCTTCAGAAAGTAATGAAGAAAGAAAAGGTGAAAGAATTTCCTAGAGACTGCAGTACTATGGCTGGCCAGAGAGATGGGTTTTCCAATTGCAACTAACACTGGTGTGTTGTGTCAAGTTTGGTTCACACTAGATCTAATTTGTTATTTACCTGTGCTGCTTGTAAGACTTGGATTGCAAGATTTTTAGTTTCAGTGCCTTTTATCAAAAAACAAAACCTCGTGTAAGTCAACAGGCAGCTCCATAATATGTTTAGATATTTTATCAGGCAGGAAGCAAGTTCTGATAAGAGCAGGCAGGAAATAATGAAAGATCTCAAAATCCACATTGTTTAGCAGTTGGATAAGATATAATTACAGATTCTGTGGCAGAATGCTTAACAGCCAGCAGGATAGTCTCATAAAGTCTCCACACAGGGGGCTCT
The DNA here is from genome assembly GCA_035583185.1 of Anabacerthia variegaticeps. Taxonomy (NCBI): domain Eukaryota; kingdom Metazoa; phylum Chordata; class Aves; order Passeriformes; family Furnariidae; genus Anabacerthia; species Anabacerthia variegaticeps. The sequence continues at coordinate 35,013,949 of JAWWEW010000112.1, read as the reverse complement.
GCTGAATAGAATGTTCCTTCTCAACCCATTTGAATATCCCCCTTTGCTTTTGATTCCTTTACATGAAGAAATAGAGCCATTTTGGTATAAATGGAAAACTTTAGCAACAGTTTCTTAATACATAATTTGAATAATTGTGAATTAATACCAGTTTCATAAGCTATAGTTTGAATATCATTGTAAAGAAATACAATTTCTCTATACAATGTATTAACGACAAAGGTGCCAACACACTTAATACAGCAATAAACTTAGTAATGAAAAGCATACACCGCAAAGCTAATATCCGTTTTTCATATTTTTTTCCCAATTTTTCCCCTTTAGTGTTTCCTCTTTTATTTTTCAGCCCCATGATCCCTATTTTCAGAATGCCAAAGGCAGCAGAACTACTGCAGTTAGAGCAAAGTAGCAAGCCATCTATCAAATAATCTTGTCTTATCCAGGCATCCTAAAATTCATTCTTCTGCCTGACCTCCCACTCTTCTTCCTTTTAAGAGGGGAACAGAAAACACCAGAGCTCTCCCTTCAATTGCACCAGTTCCCTCTAACCTGCTCTTTAGTTTCAGTTGTTCCTAAATTTCCACTAAGGTCTAAATTTCCAGACTTGGCAACTTTTCTTTAACCTTGGTCACGCAGCTGTCTCTTTTACTGTAATTGCAAAGACTTCAAACTGATGAGAAGACAGGGAAGCAACTGCAAAAGTGATTTTTTACAGGGGGAAAAAAAAAAAAAAGTGTGTTTTTACTTAAACTAACCAAGTGAAGAAGTGAAGACACGTATGCAAATGCTGGGTCAAGTTAAGGAGAAAGCATGAGCAGTAAGGAAACCTTTCTAATTCCTATAAATTAGCCACAAAACCAGATGGATTGCCGATTGGAGGACTCTGCTGACAACTTTGAAGATTGGTTGGATAGGCAGAGATAAGAAAGAGGTAAAGAAGTATTCCTATGCTTAGGGTCTCAGCTTCCAAGGACTGGTACCAAGAAAAGTGGTACCTATGTTGTTTCAATTTAAGATCACACTAGTTTATATTCTCATTCATCATTTTTCTAGGGTTAAAATTATTTACTGTGCACTATTCTTGGACCCGTGTTTTTCTCATCTTGGTATGATTACAACTGGGAACAGACATCAATGATTTTAGATCTTTCGCCCAGAAAAATGTTCTTTTTAAAAAATCTCTGCTATTATTATGAGATTTTTTTTTAATTTCAGATGCTGCTATCTCCTGTTAAACTGCAGCTCAGAAGTCTACATTTTCCTGCAGCAGCTACTGCCCATAGAGAGCATGTAGAGCTCAGAGCAGCAGCTAGCAGTGTTTTTTTCCTGTGCATCACCCTCAGGGAAGGCAATGCTGGTACACTTCTTCCTGGGAAATGATTTCCTCTGCAGCACAAAGGAGCTATGATAGAGATGGGAAGTGTAAACTGTAGAGTGCTGAGCCATCTTCACTCAATATTGCCCTAGATATGGAGTTGTTTCTGCAAGTTCACATATTTTTAAAATGGGAATTTTTGTAAGAAAAGTGCCTAGTTCTTAGAAGAACTCAGCAGATAAGTGCCATATATGCCTACATACATGTCTATATGTGGAGTGAAATGTGACAGAACTAGAAAGAGTATGAGTGAGGATAAGCATGAACAAACAAAACAGTTCTTAACAATAAAGCTCCTTGACTACTTTATGAACAATTCAATGACAATTCTGTAGTTTGAGAAATGCTGGCTGGTCAACAGCTAGACCTTAAAGCAGAGAATCTAACTGATTGTGTGGACCCCAAATCACTAATAGCTAGTTCACCAAAGTGCTTGACTTCAGAACTTCTAAATTCTTGGATTAGGAAAGCCATGTTGCACAGCATGGCCTGCAAAGGAGTCTTCTTGAGGCAGTAATAATGTCAGAAAAAACAAGAACCACAGACAGTTATATCCAAATGAGTCAAAATACTTTGTTGGAGAAGCCTAAGACTAAGGAAAAGGGATCTTGTGTCAGCAGATACCTTTTTGTAGGCTCTGGTTTCCCCTCCCTCCCCCGTAGGTTGTGGATGGCAGTAGCTTTGAAGTTCTGAGCTGCTAATTGATCTAGACTTCTCAATTTTTTCTTGGCCGCAGTCAATAGATAGCTGCTGTGGTCACCTCAATAGGCTCAGAAAATATAGCAGGCACCTCTGGAATACTTCAGGACAGCCAAAGTCACTACTCTGATCAGCCTGTGGTGGAAATGCACTGAAATACCTCATGGTACAAGACTAATGAGACTGGAAAGATAAATGCTCAAAGTAAAGCTATAGAGGAATGGACTCAGAAGGCAGAAGGTGACATGTATGTGAAAGAATCTTGAAAAATTCCACATGGAGAAAAGTAGAGATAAGAAATCCTACCAGATGTTATCCATTTTTAATGAGGGATTCTTTAGCTGAGGTCTGAAGTATCCTGAAAGGAAGCACAATGATAATTATGTAGGTGACTTTTAGCAGTTGTAATCAATAATTCCTTTATATAACACTGGTGAAACTCACAGTGAAATACTGAACTACTCATGTCATCAGGATTAATAAAAACACCCACTTAAAATGGACCTTCCTGACTGGAATGCCTTAATTGTAGTCCATTTAATATCTAAGAGTCCTTATTTCTAATTCAAAAACCTTCTTTGCTGGTCTGGGTATTTCATACTGCCACATAACAAATGCATTTCTCGCTTGCTTAGGAGATAATATGCCTATTGTAATAAATATTCACTCACACAGTGAACTGGTTGTCACTTGAATTTTTTTTCTGGATTACTGTCAAATCAGCTAGCTTGAAGGGGCAACAGGTTATTTTCAACAGCTGGCATGCTCTGGCAATAAATAAATCGTCCTGTTTTATTTACATATTTTCCTGGTTTATTTACATTTTTCATTTTGTTGTCCTTTTACTGACTTACACGTGATGGATTTTATTTAAAGTCTCTAGAGGTATTAATACCAAATAAAAAGAATATGCTGCTATAGATAGAAAAGCTATATTGCAACACCTTGAAATGTGCTGTATTCCACTGAGCATACATGAATGAGAAATGAATACAAGCAGGTGGGGAAAGGGAGTGAGACATCTCTCTTTCTATCTGTACATGTATATAAAGCCACAGACACATCTATTGCTCTACATATGAAAGTGTGATTGCAACAAAAGTAAGGCTTTGATGTACCATATATTTTTGCATTGAATTAGAAGAAAAACATGACCATTTTTTTTGTAGTTGGAATATTTTAAAAATGAGGTGGAAAGGCCTTGGAAGTGAATATCTGAGTGGTGGATAAACAAGGAAAGAGTGGGTAGAATTAAGATGGTCACTCCTAGATGTTAGGCATGGTATTTTGTGATGTATGGTTTTGTCCGGGACATGGGAAATTTGTCATGGGTAGCCATTTCTAAAATATTAAACTCGAGGTTAATATTCACCTCCAGGTTAATAAGTTCTACTCACCTAATCCACAGAAATAATACTATTACAAAGCAAAGTATCTTACAGTATGACTTGGCATTTGAAAGGTTGGACATATTTTTTTCTGCACTTGAAAGTAAAACTGTAAACATTACAGTCACAAAGCTGGCAATAAAAATGGTTATGGTTTCCTTCTTAACATCAGCACTTGCATATGGATTGTTAACAACTGAAACATGTTTATAAATTTAAATTCTGCCCTAGAGAAGCAGCCATTGCATGCCAGGGACTTTTCATGATGCTATTTGATTATAAAGATGCAGCCAGCAAGCAAGTGCATGACTGAAGTGTTGGGATGGGATGGTGGTATAGATGTGGACAGGCAGCGAGTGGGAAAAGGAGCATGGCACTGCTGCTGGGGAGCTAGTTTTAAAAAGCTGTGTATGGGAAAGGTGCCCAGGGCCATCACTCTTGGAGCTGTCTTCCACAGCCCCTGTGAAGGAACTCTTCTTGAGCCCATGGATAGGATTATTTTTTCTGCCTTCCACCTCCCTGTTAAACCTAATACACAGCACTAAAATGTGTTCTGGTTACTGCCCTCTCTTCTCCCTCTTTTTGGAGGACTGGTTTCCTGTAGCTGCCAACCATTGCTGTGCTGACTGGCTCTTCTCCATCTCCTTATTCAGCGCAGGACAGCCTTGAAATCCCCCACAAAGAAGGCTTCTCAGATGATGGCGGACATCTCTTTGAAGGACTGAAAGCAGAGAGTGGTTATGGTTAATGGGATACTTTGAGCTGGGTGTAGGAGTGGGAGGTTGCTGGATCAGGAAGGATGGCATTAGAAAACAACACAAAAAATCAGGACCGTGTTTTCTGCTGTGTGCATACTCTATGTGCACCAGCCAATTGGTTGTTTCTAGAGCACTGCTGTAGCTCTTCCCCCAGCACATGCCTTCCCCCAGCACTAAAAATGTGCAGAATAACAGCTAGGTAGCTTTGTTTTGGCCCACTCATATGCTCTATTTGACTTCCCAGAAGGGATGCATCATGGAAGCACATCAAGGTGGCTGAGGAACTTGTGGTTCAGGTTTCTGGCTATCTGTGCCATAGGACAACTGAGGCAGAATAAGCAGAAACCTGAAACATACCACATGAAAAGGAGAAGCTGCCAAACATCCACCTGCGTTTCTAGTCAGGAAAAAGAAAAGGACACTTTTAGAAGGGGGAAATATTTGGTATTCAAAGACCAAATGCCTGATAAACAAGTATCTCAGTACTTTTCATTTAGCTTAATGACAACCACAAAAGGCTGGCAAGCTTCTTCAACTTACTGAAGCATTACACTAGTACGTGGGAGTATTGGCTCTGGCAGGCATTGTGTGCTGTTTCATTTGTGAGTGAAAGAGGCTGTCTGCATTTTGAGGAATCACAGTGAAAACTATACTCAATTTGTGACAGAATAATAAGGTGATCCATTGTACTGCTTATGGAAGTAGAAAATGAGCTCTGTTCTAGGTGTATAATTTTCTATCATGGAAGCAACAGAAATATCAGTAGCATACAGATGCTCACACATGCTGTGCCCCACACACAGGGGTTTTGCTTGTTCATGTACGAGCACATGTAGTGGGAGAGGAAGAATTCATCTCTGGCACCATGGACTTTAGCTGTGAAGATCTCCAGCGCCTGGAGCAGAGGTTCCTGTGAGGTGTCAAAGGTCGTGATAGAGAGTGTATTTTGAAAGCTTGAGGAATATTCCTCCACCCAAATTTCAGTTCTGGAGACCTCAAAAAGCTACAATTTTTTCATGAAAATAAAACAAACAAAAGGTTGTCTGGGCAGTCTCATTACAAACAGCCAGATGTTTTAATGTCTGTAATATAGTCCTCCAAGCCAGTGCTCTATGTACTTCCCTCTGGAGAGTAGGAAATGCCATTGATCAGGCTGGAGTCTTACTAAGCAGTCAGCCAATACTGAACAGAAAAATGCAGAAATACTTTTGTTATAACAAGCTATGGGACAGAATAGGATAAGATACTCCTTTAAACAATAAGAAATGACACAGATTTTCTGTAGCAAAGGGAGCAAACTGCATTTCAGAGATGAAGAAAAAAGGTGTGTAGTTGGCAACATTTGAATGTTTTTTCTTCAATTACACCTATCCGCCAAGTTGATTAATGACTCTGTTTGATCTGTAGAAACAGCTGCAGGACTGAGCTCGGAAATGGTTGTCTTATTTCTCTGGCTACACAGTGATAACATGTTTTTGGACAACGTGATGCTCAGTTTAGAAAATTGCAAAAGAGGGAGAATGAACAGAGAGCCAGTATAAAATCAGTGTAAAAGTAATGTTTATGTCTTTCCTGTGACATAAGGTAACGGCTCTGCCCAGTGTAGTGGGGTAGAAGTTGTCTTCTTAAATTTAAAGAATCAGAATAATGAAAGTAAAAAAAAAAAATAATAAAAAAAAAATTACAGTGTCAATAGCCAGCAATCTGTTCCTAAATTTCCTAAATTTCTGCAGATAGTTAGCAGTATCATCAAGATTGAATAAAGTTAATACTGAGACAAAAAGAAGTAATTCTGGGCAGTAGTAGGAAATTATAAATATTTAATGAAACAGGTTATTGAGAACCAGAACTCTCCAACCCAGTATTCAGAAGGCCAAGATAATTAAATTTTCTGACTTGCAACAAACTAGACTTTCATCACAATCTTTCACCGTCACTACTGATTCAGAAGGGTCAAGCCCTTTTAAATCAGTAGTGCTTTCTCAATGCAAATAAAACAGGACATACTGGGCTGCGTAAAGAGAAGAATGGCCAGCAGACAAGAGAAGTTACTGCTTGCCTGCCTCTGACACTGCTGAGGCTGTACTTGAAGACTGTCCAAATATGGGTTTCCAATTAAAATGGACATTGAAAAATGTAAAAGTATCCAGAGAGGAACCAGGATGTCAGGGATCTCAAGCTGCTCATGACCTGTGAGTAGACAAAAGACAGCTGTGTATGAAGAAAATGAATCCAGAAAAAGCTACCTGATAGTAGCCTGTACCTGTCTGAATGGCAAAGATGGCAAAGCTAAGCTTCCCTCAGTGATTGCAGATTATAAAAAAACCAAACAGCCACAGTCTGTGGATTATGAAATTCAGTGACTGGGTCATAAAAAAACCTTTTAGGTGGAAGTGGTGGAAGGTTTCAAAAGTCAGCTGGATCAAGCCTTAGCTGACCTGATTTTGTGTTGGTGATAACACTGAGTTGTCTGTAGGTTATGTCTGTAATGAATGAGAGATGAAAAATTCCTGTGGCACGGGTTCTGTTGCACACTGGGAACACCTGAGGCTGTAATGACAGATTTTTGTCAGATATCCTCATGAAGCGAGGGAAGGAGCCGCATATTTTCCATTACTGGTTCATTATAATCTGTAAGCCTATTAAAGCCATCAGGTACTTGGACTTCTGATTTAAGTTCTCAAATCCCATAAGTGAAAAATCCTGTTGGAGGACATGTGTTGACTTTATTTTGCCAACATTCTTGCTTAGTTCATATGTATGACACATTTACCAAAGTACCATTAGTGTCCATCTTTTCTTTTAAAACACCTAATCTTAACACATAGCAGTTCCCTGGGATTTCAGCAAGAGTAAGGGAAGTATCTGGTGAGAAGTCTTAAGTGAAATAATTCTGTTTGTGAGCTGTTAATGGAAGAAGATATCTTCCTTGACTATAACTGACAATAATAACCTTTCAGAAGATTCTTAAATAATTTATTTGGTACAGTTCTTTGCTATCATGCTACATGGTGAGAATTGTTTGTAATTGCTTGCAAGCTGACTGAGCGGCTGAATTTGTGATGAGCACCCATTCATAATTTACAATAGTGAAAAAGAAAAAAGACTAACTTTGCATTAATTTTCCCTATTTCTATTACATAGATTCACTGAGACCTAATTAAAACTCTATTTGATTAGAAAGCAAGAAACTGAACAGGAGTTTGGAAGATTTTGGTGGATATAGTCCAATAGTTCTTAAGCATCATGGATTTCAATGGGACATTATTTATGTAGGGAAATTAACTTCCAGAAGTAATTAACATAATCACTTTTTGAAAAATTTAACCATAAGTCTAATCATTAAATTATTTCAAACATATCACTCAGAGCTTGATGAAGACCAGGGAATTGAATGACTTGAGGGGTCCCCTCCCTGAGAGCTGACATTGAAACCAATGAAGGATGTGAAGGAACATTTTCAAACACACTCATTTTTGTAAGTGTTCTTTCTCCTTTGTTCTGCTGACTTAGAGACCCTCATTGGGCACAGTCTTTTTAGCAGGAGGCTGAAATATGCCTACAATTAAACTACAGAGCCCCTGTCTTGATGTGATCCACAAAGTTTATGGTGAAGCTCAGCTATATTTACATTTTTTTTAACCTGGCTACTTTTTTTAGGACAAAAAGACATACCTCATCATCTGACTTTTAAAAAAACAAGGCACACAGTATCTTGCCGTGATCTTGTACCTTTGCATTTTCTGATATGAAGTGGAGGTCTTCAGTGGAAGGAATTGCAGCAGTGGCAAAAACTGGATTGGATTCATCCCCTGTCTTTTGCTCCTATCACCATGGGACTAATGGACTGTCGGAATAGGTGATGGTGTCAGACCTGTAGCAGCTCCTGTGTCATTTCATGTTCCTCTAGTATGAAAAGGAACTAATCAAACCAAAGGAGGATCAGAGAATAGCTGCTTTTTATTTATTAAGTCTCCGGCTCTGGTGGTAAATTTTTAGATGCTCTCACAAATGCAGGGTTACTTTATGTAATAATGTCATTTATAAGCAATGTAATGCATGGTCACTGTATATCTATGCTACCTTGTTTAAATTCACTTACTGAGTTGAATATGGGCTACAGGGGAAAAATATACAAACAAGCAAAACAGCAAGACAGTATCTTCGGGTGAGTCATCTCCTGATAACTGTGTTGGAGAGGTAGAAAGATACTGGAGTTGCAAAAAATAAGGCCATTCTGAAGCAATGGCTGGTTACAGCGGTTTTCTGAATAAGGCCTGGAAGCCTGAAAGTGCAAAGCCTCTGAGTGGATGTATGTAGCTCTGATATGAGTACATGATACAGAGTTGCCAGGAAGTTGCTTGTGAGGGGATCAAATTAAGATGAACTCCAGAGGGGCACCTTATACAGCTAGCTTAATTCTGCTTTGAGAGGAGAGGAAAGAATGGGAAAGGCAGGTTTCTCTAGAGATGTAACCAGTCCCCTCTCAGAAATTGTAAGGAAGAGTCAGATGGCTTTCTGGCTGGATCTGGAGCCAAAAGTGTATTATGAGGGACAGGGATTATATTATAGAGACTACATTAAATAACTCACAAATTTGAACATCCATCTTCCATGTGATCCTTCAGATCGACATCCTTGTTAAGAAGGTAGAAAAGTCTGAATATGCAGTTTTCCTATTTTGTGTATTTTGTAGCAAGAATCAAATGAGTAAACATAAATTAAGCATGCAAAACAAGATAAAATGAAGTGAATTAATATCATAGCACAAGAAAGGAGCTGATTAACAAACTTCTAAAGCTGGCTTCATTAAACTAACCTTTTCTATATGTTCCACACCATAAACTGGAAAAAACAGAGGTCATGTTTACTTGTCAGCCCATCAGATCTACCATTAACTTACCTTACAATGATGGTATCAGTTTGTATTTGGGCAGGTATTGTATGTACATATATGTATATATATGTACACATTGTGCAATCTCTTGAGGAACAAATACGTACATTTCAGTGTTGATGGTGTGTAATCCAGAGTGCTTATACTCTTAGTTGTCAAAAAAAAAAAAAAGTCAGTGTTTCATGACTGAGCACAAATAAGGATACATAAAACATTCTGATGCAGTTCAGGGTGACAAAGGTTCCCATATCTAACCAGCAAAGAAGAGTATACTCACAAATAGCAATTCCACAACTGCAACAATGTCTGTGGCCTGTAAGCTATATCTACCTGTGAGGCTTTAGACAATGAAATTACGATAGGTGCACTTACCCATGAGAAATTGCCAGTGTTTTCCTAGAATTTAGGATTACTGAGGTTTTAAAGTAAGATTGTGGCATACTGAATGTGAAAGGCAGTTGACTACTTCACTTCTGGGCATATAGTGTCTTGCCCAGTGCAGGGTCTTTAGTCATGTAAATTATTATAACACATTGGCAAAACCATTCACTTGAAAATAGCTTTGGAGTACAAGACGGGCCTTTGAATAAGCACAGTTTTATTCAAAGATGTGGAGACAAAAATGAGGAATTTGAGGGTCAAAACTAGAATATCCAGATATTGCTAGCCAGTGGAAATATTTGGAGCCTGTAATTCCACTGAACTGTGTGGGTTTTTTTTGTTTTCTTGCTCTTCTCTTCAGTAGGCAGGGTCCGGAGCTGTATTTCATCTGCTGTCAGCTCAGTGACCAACAGAGTGCCAAGATACACTGTATCTCTTCACTAAAAAGGAAGGTGTAATGCCCCTAGCAGAAGTATACAATCTAAGTGACAGAAGAGGATAAATGTTGTCTAGCTGAAACTCCCATCACTCAGCATGGTAAGAGGTCTAATGCACAATATTCTGGTGTGGGGGGGAAGATATTTTGAAAGAAGATATTTTTCAGTGAAGCATTTTAGTTACCTGAAACACAGTTTTCTGTTGATATCTACCTGACTTTAACTGGGGTGAAGCTTCCTTGAGGGAAAAGTCTAGAAAGAAGCTACTTCAGGATACGCACAATACAGACACAGGTGTGAGGTGAGGTAAGGAAAACAGTGATGGCTGGAATACCATAGAAGCCCATTGTTATGCTATGCAGCCATCACCTCTGTCACTGCAGTGTATACAAATACTAAACATAGTATTATGCAAAAATAGACATAACCCTGCATAGTTTTCAGAGATTTATTTTGATCTCTACAATTTCCATTACAAGGCCATTTAGTGTTTCAGGGGCCTATTATGCAAATTTCTATTCATAATATAAATTACCAGATAATATATTACGTTTTTCACTCTGTTTCAATGAATGTGTAATTCTCCGGGAGCAGGGCAGGAATTTCAAAGACATTGAAAGAATAGGTCAAATAGAATCTGTAACAACCAGATGCAGTAACTTTCCTCCAGGCTCTTCTCCAGTGGGATTGTTCTAGCTCTGTATATTTCTGCACAGGACAAGGACTATGTCTCTTAAATTTAACTAGGAGAGGGTAGTAATGTTTGTCCCTATTGTAGTTTGCATTTGGAAGGAGGCTGATAGCTTTATGCAATTGGATCTTGCTACATAATGACAGCTTTCTTTCTATTTTAATTATTTTTTTTTTAACTTCTGCACCCATTCTGATAAGTATTGTGCCAGTATTAGCTACACTTATTCTCCATTCTTATCTTTGAGTGTTTTTTGACCTTTGGCAATACAAACTGCATCGGTTTCCCCAAGTTATTATTACTTAATGGAGTATTTGGGGAAGAAGTGGTCAGACAGTAGATCGCCATCACAAAGGTTTTCAGGGATGAAAGTCAATATAAAAATTCCATGGGTTGTATTGAATAGATAATAGACACAGAAGTATATTAATTTTAATTGTTTTGGATTTACCCATAGCGGGGAGGAAGATGTAGCCCTTTATAATGCATTAAGCAAAGAACAGAGCTGTGTATTACTGGCTGTTAACTCAGTCCCTCATGGAAAATTTCTACCAGAACAGGAACCTGTTGGATATGTAGTGTATTGCTACATGTTCCTAAAATGTGCAGTAGATCTCTGAGGTCACTAGTTAATTATTTTAACTGCCAACTTCCATATATTGCATAAATCTAGATGGAATGATAAATAAATGTAGAAGGGGCACAGAGCCACCATATTTTTTCATTTAAAAGTAATACTAGACTCTTAAAAGCCAACACACTGTCTTTATGGTGATTAGTTAGAATTCCAGTGGTAGTAGGCTCAAGTAGTTGCATGGTGGTTTGACCTTGACTGCATGTCAGGTGCCCACCAAAGTCACACTATCACTCCCCTTCTCAGCTGGACTAGGGAGAGAAAATATAACAAAAAGATTGTAGGTTGAGATAAAGGTGGGGAGGGATTGCTCACCAATTACCGTGATGACCAAAGCAGACTCGACTTGGGGAAATTAATTGAATTTATTAACCATCAAATCAGAGTAGGACAATGAGAAGTAAAACCAAATCAACACCTTTAACCCACTTTTTTTCTCCTTCCTGGTCTTAACTCTCTTCCTTCCTTAAATCTCTACCTTCTCACCCCAAGCAGCACAGGGTGACAGGGAATGGGCCTTATCACATGTTTATCATGTGTTCTTTCTGCCTCTCCTTGTCGTCAGGGGTAGAACCGCTCACACTCTTCCCCTGCTCCAGTGCAGGGTCCCTCCCATGGGAGACAGTTCTCCAGAAACTTCTATGACCTGAGTCCTTCACAGGGGGTCTGAGTCCTTCACAGGGGGTGCGGTTCCTAAGGAACAGACTGCCCCTACATGGGGCCAGCAAACCTGCTCCAGCATGGGATCTGCTCTGTAAGGTCCACAGGTCCTGCCAGGAGTCTGCTCCACCATGACACTCCCATGGGGTCACAGCCTCCTTTGGGGATCCATCTGCGCCAGCGTGGGGTCCTCCACAGGCTGCAGGTGAATATCTGCTCCACCATGAAACTCCATGAGTTACAGGGAGACAGCCTGCCTCACCATGGTCCTCACCACAGGCTGCAGGGGAATCTGCTCCAGCACCTGGAGCACTTCCGCCTCTTCCTTCTTCACTGATCTTGGTGTCTACAGGGCTGTTTCTCTCATGGGTTCCCCCTCCTCTCTTCTCTGGCTGCAATTTGCTTCTGCAAAATAAATTTTTTTCTTATTAAATTAGTTTTTCCAGAGGCACTACCACCATTGCTGATAGGCTCAGACTTGGTCAGCAACAGGTCCATCTTGGAACCAGCTGGCATTAGCTCCATCAGACATAGGGAAAGTTTCAGAGAAGCCACCCCTGCAGACCCACTGCTACCAAAATCTTGCCATGCAAATCCAATATAAAGTGCTTGCCATAAAATTAGTGTTTCAGAGTCATCCTTTTATCAAGCCCTATTAAACATTTCTCTTCTATCATGGGCCCATATATCAGCATGAACAGTAGTGTTTTGCCTTTGTCTTGTGGTTGGAGGTTTTGAAGGGCAAGATTGTGTGAGAAGACTCCCTTCAGTTGAAACATTAAACAGAGCTGACACCTTTCCTGAAGTATTTGTTGTATTAGCTATATTTAGAAAGGGAAGAAGTGCAAATGTATGAGTAAATGTATCTACTGCAGTTGCAGGTTCATATCCAGTGTCTCATGGGGCCCACTGTAAATCTGTGAAATGTCACTGTTTTTTGAAATTTCATATAATTTTGCCATTGCCATGTAGTTCTGAGACTGTAATGTTAAAATAACAATCGTAATTTATATATAAATGTAACAAACCCCTATTCATTTTCCCTGAGGACCTCTGATCATATTCTGCAAGTCTGAGTGTTTTGTAGGGACTCTGTTTCTGGAGCCAATTTTATCAGATTGGATAGTTTGAATGGTCACAGCTGTTATCCTCCCCCCCAGGAAGAAATATGACCTTTGCCTTTGTCTTTTGCTTATAGCTCAACCTTGCTGACTTACAAAGACTGAAATTTATTCTACCAGCTACTTCCTTAGGTATCACAGAGCTCACCCAAACTCGTGTCTCTATGACCGCATCCTCTGTCTTGTCTTGTGTGGGCATTAGAAGATGATTTGCATCTATCTGCATCAGTCTTGTTTGAAATTAATTAGGACCTCACAGAATAAAGACTTTCATGCTCCCATTTGTGTACAGAGACTAAAGAAAATATGTACATTTTACCTTTGAAGTTAGGACTCCTATTAATTTGTGATTTTCCTGCAGGGATTGAAATGATTAGACAAAAATCTTTGGTGCAGTTCATTACAGAATAAAACTTAGCTTCTGAATCACGAGGGAAGTCTCTGTGAAGCTTAGAATCTGGGTAAGACATGTGAGCATTTAAAAGAATATCTCTCATTTTACACACAGAAAAAACTTAGCTAGCATTTGAAAAGATGAAACAAGTCCTATTAATGAAATAAAGACAGCTACTCTTATTATTTCTTTAACTCCTCCTTATCAAAGACTTTTGTTTTACTTTGTTCTGTTTTGTTTGTTAAAGAATCAAAGACTATGTTTCAAGATCTCAATATTCACTGTTTTACCACTGTACTGAAAATAGCTCAACAGTGACAATTAATTGTTCAAATCTCCCTAAATCTGGAGAAAAAGAAAGTAAATTCTTCCTATCTACATGGGTTCTGAGTTAAGAGAAAATATTTTATTTATTCTGATAATGTGCAGTTTGATGTTCTTGATGCAGAGTAAATGGTAAAACAAGTAGGTTTCAGTGAGAGCTCTTTGCATAGGGTATTCTTCAAACAAAGCTAAAAAAAGCAACAAAGTCTTCTGGGGAAAAAAATATGGTAGAAACACCTGTACAGTGGTCACAATGGAAACATTTGTACCATGTCTAAACTTCTGTTAGAAATCTGAAATACTATAATTTTATGGTACCTTTGCTTGGAAATACAGTTAAAGATACTGCAAAAGAGACGGTATAAAAATTGTTATATAACCTTAACTATTATTTAATTTCAAAATCTGTTGAAAAGACATCAAAATCTCTACTCTTTTCATGCTAACTCCAAAGATAATGAATATCAGAAATGGAGGTGGAATACTTGAAAAGTGTAAGTGTGGACAAGTGTAAAGTACCTGCAGCTCCACTTGCTCCCGAATGTCTATGCTCCTACTGTGAAAGACACCAAAAAAAGACACTCCCTTTATCTCTGCTACTGTGTGCCCTGTCTGATGTGGGAAGCCACTCAAAATTTAAACAGACGGACTATTTTCAGTCAAAGTTTTCTCTGAAATATTGCATCTTTAAAAATTTAAATAATTAATAAGAAAATAAAATTTTAGATGCTAGATAAGAAGATATACTTTTAAAATGTAATACATCTAAATATTATATGATACTGTATTGTATTGTAGTTCACCATTTAGATCAAGAGTTACCAAATCTGTTTGTTAGTGAAATGATTAAAATGATAATTACCAAGGCAATTTTCATTTCTCAGCCAGTTTTCAGCTAGGATGTCAACTCCTAAACTGGTAGCAATTATCAGCCTTCATGTAGGCTTTGTGATTACTAAATTCTGGTTGAAAAATAGAAGAGCAAAAATAAAAATTCAAATATTTCTTTTCAATAGGAAAACCCAAATCCTATATATTTTCAGTATAAAATCTAAAAAAAAAAATATTTACTGTTTTCCAGAAGTGACTGCATTACTGAATTTCTGTTTGTTTTTTTGAAGTTTTGATTTCTCATTATAAGATCAATTACATTGTTTTATTAGTATCTGTCCCCAAAATGTGTTTACTGAGCATATTGTGGGTATGCAAACAGAACAAATTTTCTACAGTTGTGTCTTTGGGAGACATCAGGAATCACACAACTGGCAGAGACCTCATAAGAGATTTGGTGGCAGCATCACCTCCAGTGCCCTGTCCCTGATCACTTGCACACAAGGACCCACAGCTTGCTGATCCTCCTAGTTCCAGTCCTAGAAAGACTCTTTGGTGCTTTTCAGAGAAACACACTTCTGTCTCCCAGTTTTCACCCCATCATCTGTTTCTCTCCGTTCCAGTCATCATCCCATCCATGGAAGTATCTATGCTTCTGCTTTCTCTGTCCTCACTTGCCATGATATCTTGTCTGCCCAAATACCTTAGTTTTCTGTCCTTTTTTATCCTGTTCTTCAGGTCTAGCTCTAATTCCTTTAAAATTCTTGCCAGTCCACAAGTTTTGTCTTTTCAACCCATTAAAGACCTTTTTGGCTCTGAGCTTCTTCACTACCCAAAAGCTCTCAGGCATCTCTAGCTTTCTGAGTTATGTCACACCCCTAGTTCCTTCTGCTTTTGTGCCTATGGCTTGAGTGATGGTGTAGTTGACTGGCAGTGCTCATTGTGTGCAGGGTATTACAAGGGGCAACTATGTGTTTGCCTTTCATTTAAAACAAATTGGAGAAAACTGCCGGATTTCCATTTCTGCCCTTAGAAACCTTCCCTTACTGCTTCTTTGAGGTTATGCTCCCTTTCTTGCTTCCTCCCTTCACTTACAGTGATTATGAATGTTGGGAATCATGCCATTTTTCCTTACTCAAGAGTAGGAGAGGAGCCATGCTGTGCTTATGCACCTTCATTCTGCAGGGGCTTTGATGGACCACAGCCTCCCATTCCTCTGTAAGGTCATGGAATAAGAGCACTAAATGCCACTGGGACAGAGAGAGAAGTGGTTCTTAAGGGAGTCATTCTGGCTTCAGGGAATTTGGGTCTGGGAATCCTTGCTAATGAACACAGGATCTTAAAAAATATTATTAGTGTCACTGAAGTTTTAGTGTTACCTGTTCTTGTTTCTCTGACACTTCATAGCCTCAGTCATGAATGGGGACTTCACTGTCTAATGAATGGTCTCTTCCCCTGTAATTGGCAATCTAAGTTTGTGTTTGGATGCCCCCTTTACCCCGTATTATAATCTTTGGTTTAAAGTTTAAACAAAAGCCTTGAGCACCATTGGTCCTACTTTTTGAAAAGCATTTTTCAAAAAAAAAATTGAGCTGAGACTTTTTCATGTGCTCTACTTTACTGAAGATTCAACTTTAGTTCGAGTTAAAGTCATTAAGATAACTCCCAGGAGAGAATCAGCTGTGGTTTGACAGTTTGTTGTCACTGGCAACAACATCAGCTTTAAGATTTTCCAGACTTAGGAAGTTCCTGTGTCTTACTCCTTCACTCCTCCTCTGCCTCCTGGCTCATTGCACTGTATATACTAGCACAGCTATTTTGTAGGGTTGATCTACACCCTTGGGTGGCTTTTTAAATTAGATGACATATGTGATCTGATCTGATTTAGAGCACAGAGCCCAACTGCATTTTGCTTATGGGAAGGATTTGGAAATTGTTGTGGTAAAGCAGTGGGTATAAGTGTCAGGAATCATAACATCATTAAAAAAAATAAGGTTGGGAGGAATCTCAGAAAGTACCAGCCTCTGGCTCAAGATTGGGCTACCATCAAAGATAAAGCAGGTTGCTCCTGGCTTTATCCAGTCAGATTTTAGACATCTTTAAATATACAAAATCTATAACATCAGCTCAACAATCCTTATGTTAGTAGCTCTTCAGAGGAAAATATGGAGGTTACATGCCAGCTGTGTTATATTTTGATAGCTGAACAGGTCTGTGGGCTGTCCCCTCTTCTGTTCCACTGCAGTTTTGGAAGTATTAGTTTATGTCTCAGAGGAATAATAACAGCTCTGAAAGGTAGTTGCACTTTGGCTAATGAGCCTTGTCTCGTAATGTGGCTGATTATCTCAAGAGACATGTGCTGATGGGTCTGAATTGCTCCCAGTCTGAAACAAACTCAGGTAACTGTTCTGTAAGTAGAGTGAGGTTGTGCACTGTATAGATATCCCTGGCTGCTCTTGGACAATGTGTAGATGATAGATGTAGGGAATTTGGGAATGTGAGCCACACTTCTGTGTTCACGTGTCAGTGCTTGGGTCTTACCCCTAACCTGATATTCAAAATAAAGAGAGCTTCAAAATCAACTAAAGCTACTGCAGTGCTTGTATCAGTCTATTTGTTTGTGCAATAATTCTTTTTTTAACCACATGGAACCATCTGGGTACATGATGCATGACAAAGCAAGTGAAGGGTTTCTGTTTGTGCAACAGTGCTGCTAAATATTTACATTTTTTTTTCTGTCAAGCTGAAAGGTAAGCATGTCAGGCAAACCAGACCTGACTGCAAAACAATAATTCATTCAGTCAATTTGTAATTTAGCTGGTTTGAATTTCCTTTAAAAAGAAAAAAAAAAAAAGAAAGATGAAATAATAAACTCATTTCATTAGCTTCTACTCATACAGTGTTGAAGTTATCCTGCTTCAGGTGAAGAAAAAGAAAGGAAGGAATGGAACAACATTTATAGGATATATGTTTAAATGGTAAATTAAATACAGGTACAAATGGCTAAAGAACTTTTTGCAGGCTTCTGAAATCCATAAACACACTCCTATATAAATTGTTAAATCTTACTTTTATACATTGCTTGCAAAAGGAGCTGGAGAATAACAGGTCTGCTCTCTGGTGCAAGCTGAAAGGGAACAATGTTGATTCATACTAGATTTACAAAGGCATTTGGGATGCTGAAAGGTGAATCTAGGTTGACTTCATCAGGAGTTGACTATCCTCACTTCTGTGTATTGTTAGGCACCAATATACCTGTGTGTGTCTTATCCTTGCACCTTAGGAACAAACCTTCTGGGGCCTGTGTTTTTTCTCAGGAAATGTGCCTGTCCCCGGGGATTCAGGTGGGAAGCTGCCATGCCATCCAGTGACCAGACCAGCTGGTGGAAGACCAGAAGCAGATAGCCACAGTGCAGCAGCAGCTTGCACCTGAACTAGAAGGTACTGTCATGAACATTTCTGCCTCAGTCCTTTTCATGTAGTTAACATTATGTTGACTTCATAGTGTTGATGGTTACAGTCTGATAAAGTTATTCTTGGTCAAAATCCTCTCTCTTTCAGAATATGATTATTTCTCCTGTTCAATTCAGTGTCAGAGCAAATATGATCAAATACCAGTTCACATTAGAGCATGGTGCTAATAACTCCAGAGTTGTGGTCTTGATGCTTGTATGAGCCATTCATTTAAGAGTTGGAGTTGATGATCCTTTTGGATCCCTTCCAACACAGAAAATTCTGTGAAATTCTGTGAAATTTTAGTGCAGATCACTTTCTAATTAAAAGAATTTCACTTGTATCTTTCGATTGCATATTTTTGCAGACTTGCCATGATTAGAAAGTGCATAGCATGGCACTCTGCTCCCACCATAGTGCAAGACTTTTGGAGTGCTGGTGTTAATATTAGTGAATGTTACCTCCACAGAGAAAGGGTGATTGATTGTGAGCAAGACACAGACCACTTCATCTTTACTGCAGCACTGCTTCATTTGGTGAAGTGATAATCCAGAAGCCTTCAGATCTGGAGAACACACTTTGTATCCAGGAACATGAAAGATGTCAAATACTGACTTGGACTACAGACACACAAGTTGCAAAAAACCCTTTCTCCATTTTAGTTGCCCTAAATATTAGTTCTGTTTTAGCATCAACACCCTTCTTAGCCCCTGTGTTGTTGCTATTCCTAAACATTGTATTTTATAGTAGATTTTAAGAATAATATTCTGCATATTGGTGTTTTAGGCAGTTTGGGACTAATATAACAGCTGACATAAAACAGTTCCATCTTATTCATATATAGGAGATGTGAAAAAAGGACAAAACCCAAAAGAGAGGAGAAAAAAAGAAGTCTAAAAAAGTTAATAGGGAAGCAGACTCTTCATCTGATATCAAGATAAATACATGTGGAATGGCAACTAAAAACAGCAATGTGGATCGCAAAAGTATATGTACACAGGGAAAGAAAAGTGAGATATAATAAATTGAAAAGATCAGATTAGAGCCAGAGATACCAGATAAAATCAGTAAGTGGAAAAGATGGTGACAGAGACTTTGTAAATGGCTTTGAGAAAAATAGGTTTTCCATTTAGTCGGCAATCTATGCAGTTTCATTAACCTGAGAGAACTACAATATTTTTTTTCAGGACCTAAATTTCACAGAGTAGGTTTCAAATTCTGGTAACATTAAGTTACAATTATCTGTGAAATGAAGAGCATGAGTATTTATCAAATCAACTTTGTGGGTTTGGTTTGTGCAATGGTAAGACCTTGTGAATTATGATGGAGAATATGTATCTTGAACTTACATATTTGACTTGGAAGGAAAACAAAGTGTGTGAGTCCAGTTTCAGTGCAACTGAGAAACCATGCACACACTAGGATGAGCTGGGTACTCCTGCATGATGCATATAGGCAAGGTAGAACAAGAATTCGGTGTTTCTTCATAATTTTGGTCTAAGCTGTCAAGGATGACTATGACTTAGTTTACAAGACAGGCCTATAGCTGATTGTAAAGTGCAAAGAAATTGCTTTACCTGTAAACTGTTTTTCAGCTTTCCTGAAATTGGTTTTCTCAGCTGCATGCACAGTTTGCCTCTGTCATTACCTGTACTGCAGTTTTGCCTTTCACCTTAGTTTTTTCTCTTCACTTTATGATCTGCTGTGACATGCAGCTTGAGCAGGCAAAGTCTGTAAGATAAGTTGAAAGAAATGTCTTTCCTCTTCTGTCTCATACTATTGATTTGGAGATATTATAAGCACCAAATAGAGTCAATACTACTCTCCTCCACTTTTATTTGTACTGTTGACAATAATGAATAAGTTCATGTTGAAAAGAAACTACTAAAGATACTACAGTGAAGAATAAAGAAGAAAAACACAATAGAGGCTTACCTTGACATAGTAGTATCAACTAGGTGCTTGTTTAGTCACCACATTACCAATGGATCACATGGCCTAGAGTAAGAACAGACCTTTGTGAAATATTAATTGCAATAGAAGAAATCAGATTCTACTTACCAGAATATTTCATTATTTTAAGCTATTATTTTAAGAAAAGTTAGACAAATTTTTTGCAGCTATAAACTGTTCCCTGGATAAAAATTCTTTTTATTGTCCATATTCTTGCTGTCACAGAAGAGACAAAAGATATTTCAGAAAGGATCTAATTTTTCCTCATTAAGACGTACTTCATGATGAAGAACTTCTTTTCTGTGCAGGTAACCACACATTAAAACACACTATACAGAGAAGATGTTGAATCTCCCTCACTGGAGATATTCCAGAACTGTCTGGACACAGTCCTATGCCGTGTGCTGTAGGCTGACCCTGCTTGAGGAGGGAGATGGGACTGATGCCTAAAATCCTGGAAGATAGGCACTCAGAGAAAACATAATGGAGAAGAATAGATAATACCTTTATTGGGAGTTTGGAGGCTCTGGGCCTCCACTGGGCCTATAAAACACATGTTGATTTGACAAGGATCTCAATCTGCATCCAAGAATCCCCGAAGAACCCCACTCCCCATAATGTCACATAAATTTTTATACTCTTCCTAGCAATTACCATGTTAAATATCTATAACCAATCATAATTTCCATTTCTTTTGGTGGCCTACCCATCAGGGTCCCAGGCTATGGCCCCTGGACCACCTCTAAGTTTTTCCGGGCTCTTTTTTGTCTTCAAGTTATCTTGCAGGTGTCTCTGAAAAACATCATGACCTTTAGAAAGCCTGAGAATATGTGAGAAAACCACTTTAGTAACTTCTAACTGTGGCAATCAGCCTTAGAAGATGATAAAGCTCACCATAATGTTTTAAAATCATGCCTTGTAAAATACAACCTGTAGCCTGTAACCTGATCATTGTAAACCCCTCCCCTGTCCTCTGTCCCTTGCTGTAACCCTTTCCCTGCCCCTGGTCCCTTGTCCCGGATGTGACATCATTTCCCCTCCACAGACCCCTATAAAACCAAGCTCCCTGTGAATAAAACCCTCTTTGCTTCCTGCCCACTCTGCGTGTGTGGTCCTTCTTGCTACATCTCGGGACCCGAGGGCCACGTGAGAGGGGCATAAGGGGTGGAGAGGATCCCCATCAGCTGCCGCATCTAACACCACATAATATGTGAGCAAGAAAACCTACACTTCTAAAACTCTACAAAATACATACCAAACCTTTAGGCATAAGGACCAGATGACCCATTGTGGTACTGTACCTCACCCTTTCTGTGATTCTGTGATACTTGGCATCTATGATCATAGGAGGACAGAGCATTCCTTAGATGTGTAATTCAGACACAGTTTTTAGTCTGAATATGGTATTTACTGACTCTTTACATACTGATATTTCAAGTCTAAAACTAAGTCTATTCTGGAACTGTTTTCTGTGTAAGAACAAACTTTTCAGAAGTTTTGCAGAGGATATATGGAATTGAACATAAGTAATATTTTTTAGGACTTTTATTATGAGGAATTGTGAGACTGAACTGAAAATGAGATTAACAGTCATAATTTCTATAAACAGTGTTCTATGTATTTATTTGGAAAGGAAAAGTCCAAATTAAAAATACAATGAAAACATCTTATGACTTAAGGAACTATATGTCATAAATATCAAACAGGGTCTAATTGCCATCTAAACCAGAAACATTACTTGACAGATTTTTCAGCCATTCCTCAAAAATCATGGATCTCTGCAGAAAGTTAGGGTCACTTCATGGTAGTTCACTAACCAATATGAAGATTAAATTAATCAGAAGTAGTATTCAGGCATAACAGCCTGATTGGTGCTTTTCTGCTTACAGCTAGCAAGGTAGTCAAAGTCCCTCCAATTCCTGTTTATGGTTGTGGACAAATAGGAGGTTTAAATGCTTGCATCTTGTTGAGTCACTGAGGAAAACCAATTTGATTTTAACATTGTCTATAGGAAAGACTGTTAATGACTTTCCTGCCAGTGCCTTTACATTTCTTCAGCAGCGGCCCAGTGTTTACCCTTGTAGCCTCAATACTAGCTACAGACTTCTCTAGCAAAACCGGCTAGACTGTTCAGTGCTTTCACAGGGCTATGAATGGAGATCTTATAACCTTATTTTGCCATAATACATATTTGAGAAAGGAGATCCATTCTGAAATTCAAACCACCATGACACATATTAATAAAATTCTTCCCTGAGTTCCAAAATGAATTTGCTCCCATTGCATCTTAAAAAATAAATATGGAATAAACCTTTGCTCAACCATAAAAAGGTGGAATGAATGCAATTAAGCCATTTAAATATCAATCATTTAGACAAACAAAACACACAAGTGCCTGAGTGTTCAGCCAGTCAATTTTATAACCACACAGAAAAGAATAAACTGAGTATTTTAATGGAAAAGCAAGCTAATTTGCAGTCTGCTACAACACACCGCTAAGCTTCTTGGGTATACTGTGATTAGACATGGATTGTAATAAAATAGCTACCAAGAAGCCACAAACTCATGGTATTAGTGGGAAGTCTAACTTTCCCACAGCCACATACAGGAGAAACAATGGTTGTGCAGGGGGAGTAGTGTTAATACTGAAGCTTAATGGGGCAAGACATGTTCATCAGAGAAGCTGGCTTTTGGATCAGATCCAAACCCATAAAAATCTGCCCAGGAAAATATGAAACTTGACAGAGAAGATGTCTCCCTATTTAAAATATGTAGTGCAATCACTGCCAAGTTGTTTGGGCATTTTAGCATTAAGGAACAACAGTAAAGAAACTGGAAAATGTATTTCTTCAGGATCCCCTCAATGCCATCTGCAGCCAAGGTACCAAATGCCATTTCTGAATGCTTTCATCCACAAGGTGACAAAGTAGCTATCTGTGAGATAAAGCTTGTTCTGCTTAGAAATGCTCTTGCAGTTACAATAGGGATGTGATAAATTACAGACTTCAATGATCTTTTTGGACAAAAGGTTTGAGACAGTTACAGCTGAGATTAGCACTTTGGATAAGAGAGTGAAGGAGATGAAAGAAGACCAGAAGCCTGCAAGAAAGATCACAAGATATAAAAGACTCTAAAATATTCTGCTCATACAAATGCAAATGATCATAGAATAATGAACTGAGCACCTGCAGAACAAAATTAAAGTGAAGAAAAAATTGTAAACTGGATAAATTAGCTGGTTGAAAATTACTTGAGTTTTTGCAGCGGTCCATGAATGAAACCTTTTGTTTTCAAACACTATCAAAAGTGAAAAACTAAAAAGGAAGCCCAGGAATGGAGATACATTTGTTTTTTTCTCTGAGGATTCTAAGCAAAGCCAACATGCTATTAGATCTGGGAATATGTCAAATATGCTTAATTTCTAGAAAGACTCCAGAGGCAGTAATTGGCTAAAATGAATGTCAAAGAAATAGATTCTGAAGTAGCTGGGGAGTGTTTGGAAACTGCCCTTGGCAGTGAACAGTTCTGTCTGATATAGTCTACTTCTTCACAGTAGCAGCTTCGATGTCTGCATTGGGTAGCAGCCTTGATGTCTACACTGACATCTTGGGGTTAATCCAACTGTCTTTTTCTTGCAATTATTTCACACACACACACACACACACACACACACTTTATGGAGCTAAGTTAAGCTGTAGGACAGCTTGTTGATTTTGAAGTTGTGGGAGGTTTCCAAAAGTGCATGATTTGTCTGTCAAAGACTTTAAAATAAATATTGTCAGTACTTAATAACACATCACAGTGTTTAGTGCTATTGGTAATGTACTCAAATATATGTTAATACAACCTTCTTTTTAATGGGGTGCAGACTGTGATTTAATAAGAATGTTAACTTGGAGATTAACTTGAATCTGTGTCTAGTGCACTCTTGAAGTGTTTCCTAATAAAAGGATCAGTTTTTCTATGCAGTAATACATTGAGTTTCTGTGAGGAAAATCATATTTTGTAGATGTGCTCTGGATGGAAGAGTGGAAGCTTCCACAGGAGACTGTTTATACTTTAAGGATGCCAGTGGTTAAGAAGGAATGTAGACAAAGAGAGAAACTTAAGGCCTGACTGCTTTCCTGTCAGGAAGAATATATTAGGTATTCTGATTGGAAGGAAAAATTACTGCCCAGGTCACTCTCAGCACTTGAGCCAAATCTCACTACAGATATTTGGAAGATTACCAAGTTTAAGAATTACTAGCAATACATTGTCATCTCAACCACTTATTTCTGTGTCCACCAACTGTTTATTTGTGTTGGTACTTTGGTGTACCAACACAAACTGTGTTAGTTGTGTATACCAGCACAGCTTGCTACAAACTGATCTATTTGGTAATAGAAAGTTATTCATTGCTATGGAGGTTTTGGGGATATGTGAATTTGTGAGAAGGCTTGCTGTATTTTTTCAGATCCCTGGGAATGCAGCAGAAAGCTGCCATTGAAAAATATAACCTGATTTTCCCTGTTCCAGAGAAGACTTGAAAAATGTGAACATTCTACGTTCAAAACATAATAGCAAAGAAAAACACCCTCCCCCAATAATATTTTTTCTAATCTCATCACTTGATATGTGAGAGAGTTAGGAATAGGTAATGATTTTTTGGTATTGGGATTTGACAGTATTGTTAAGGGTAAGTTGCACAATACATCTATTAAGGAGAGAAATACATTTCAGTTGGGGAAAATCTTAGGCTTTGAGAGCCGGTCATTTGCAACAGTCTCAAGGTGAGTATGTAGCAGGAGTTGGGAGAAATTTTGGGTTTATTGAGCTATAGTCCCATGCCTTAACCACAAAACTGTCCTTAAAATGTATGGACCTATGTCATCTAATCCCCCAGAACCATTGTTGTTTGATCTGCTAAACTGGGCATACGAAGATATTGAAAACTTTATTAATGTTAACAAAATGCTTTCAAAGGAAGGATGTGACCTTCCAGTTTAATTAGAGCTGTGAATATCTATCTGTTCTCCAGACTATTTCATTTAATTTGGTCAGTGTGGGTTCAAACATAGCTTGTTGCTCAATATCCTGTATGCAGTTCTTGGAGATCCTATTTATAATTGTTGCTCTGCTTACTTGGGTACCTCACAAATACACAGACATATATGCCTTGAATAAGATAAACCGGTTCATGATAAAATAGTGAATAATCATGAACAGTCTGGACCTGAATCGAATAATCAAGCAATCCTTTGAGTCAAGGCTTGGCAAAGAAGGCTTTTGATCATTTTTACTAATATTATGGACTTCAGCTTGATTTACAAATGGATATAAATTTCAGATATTGCAAGAATAAGGAATAATCACTGGCACTATCTCATTGACCATCTTTAAAAAGTATTGATCAAAATACTGATTCCTTGTTGACCTGCCAACATCTTTTCACAGTGTTGCACAGATGGAAAAAAAAAAAAGGTAATTACCTCATGTTGAGAAGACCACAGATCTCAGACATTAAGCCACAGGCTAGGCTTCAGGGCATCTATCATAGTCCCCAGCTGTTCCTACACTGTTCCTGTAACGGAACAACCTGTCCTGCCAACTTCCTAAGTGGTTTCAATGATATTGGAAGTCACGGGATTACCCTCTCAAATGTTTTTGTTCATTTACACTTTGCCCATGTGTCAACCTGTGAATGCCATTTTTTTGTTTGTTTGTTTGTTTTGGTTTAGTTTTTTTTTTGTTTTGGTTTTGTTTCTTTTTTTTTTTTTTTCACCTGAAATGTCATCTCCTTCCACAACTTTGAAAAATGATTTGTAGATAATGCCTTTGAACTCTAAATCCAACTTCTTGGGAAGCTTTAGCAAGGTCTGGAGGGCCTGAGTGTAAATGGGAAAAAAGGCTTAGGATTGCAGGAAGCTTTGCATCATTTAGTGACTTTTATTGGTCACTAAATTGGGACCTTAGCATTCCTGTTAGAAATTCAATCTATTTCCTGGATATTCATGCTGGTATTAGTATTGAACTCAGAATTGATAGGAGTTGTTCTGTGCACATAAGATTATGAAATCAGAATTCTTGTTTACAAAGAAATAAGAAATGGTCTCACATGAAAATGATTTTGTTTATGGGCAGTGAAAAATGTAAGGTTTTCTATAGCTCTGCATGTTGTTGTTGAGCATTTATCAGGTTTGCCTCCATGCTTATTTATACTGCGACTTTGCAGCAGCAAATATTTAATTTGTAGCAAAGCACAATAGGAATGGCAACAGAAGCTTTGGAAAACAAAAGTAACTGGGTGTGTTTGGAGGAGAGGATGTGTGTGTGTATGTGGGTATCTCCTCAATCAGCTACAGTTCTTTTAAAACAGCCACTGCAATTCTGCTTCTTTGTTGCAGTGAGGATGCTCTGAACTTTATTCTTTCTACCAGTTCTGCACAAGATGATTTAAAGTTTATTAACTCATTTGTATAATTTCATGCTGAGGGTTGACTGTGTATCAGTGCTTGGGACTGTGTTTAGTAACTGTGAAAATACTCTTCCCACATAACTTTTTGGCTTGAATATTTAATACCATTAGAGACTGTAAAACAGAGGGCAGTGCTAGAAAGTGAAAGACAGGTTTATGGAATGAGGACAGCACCAGACATTAACTGAAGGCGTCCTTGTCTCTGTCTTCTGTTCCTACTATAAAACTAGCTGCCTTTTTCAAGGGTGACAAGTAATTCACAGTCCTTACAACAGACTCATTTCTACTGACTCAAGAGTTTTCTTACCAAAGACATTTCTAAAAGAAATCATTACTATCTCATCGGATAACAAGACCTGTTACTAATCAGCATTTTGTGCTACAAGTAGGTGGATGTTCAAATATTCTTCTATATCCAGAAAGAGATTTCCCAGTTAATGAATCACTGAACAAGTTACTCTGCAAGCTAATTAGCCAGATAATAATTACATTATTTAAGTAAAATAGAAAGGGCATAGTAGCTTCTGTTAAAATGCAATTCCACTTGCACAAACCAATCCCTGCACTGAGGAAAGAGCCAATATTTGCATTTGAACTCACTGGATAAAGGATCAGTTTATAATTACACTATTTAACATGTGCAGATTAGATTACAAAAGATTCTGTATTGAAACTCAATGAGAAGAAATAAAAATTCAAAGTCTGAATTTACAATTTGACTTTATTCACTCTATGATTACTGATAAGTTTCTCTGTATCACAAAAATATAACTTAATCACTTTAAAGCTTCAAATAATCTAGAGCATGGCTCCAATAAATCTAGCCAACAAATTACACACTTGTCTCAAAGAGATGTGGAGCACTCTTAGCCTCTTAACACTACTGAGAAAATGTCATTAGCTGAGGGCTTTCCACTTTGAAAGTCATAGGTAAAGCCCTTATTTTACTTATGTGCTCCCCTCAGCTCTTACGTGACAGACAGCATGATGCATCTGAAGTTGATAGATTCTGACCCTGGCAGGATGGAGACTAAGTTAATACCACTGAGCTAATCTAGAGAGCTACAGCCAAACTGACAAGAACCATGACAAGAGCATTGTGTTACGACTGTGAATAACTGAACTACTCATTTTCTTTCATGACCACAAAAAAAGAGTGCTTAACTTAAAACTTGCTGTGGGATGAATTGGCAACATCCCCAAAAAGCAAATGCTTGTGGGTCGGATTCCCACATGCAGTGCTCCACATCAATGCTAGGCCTATTCTTGGCAATCTTATCTTCAAAAAAAAAAAACAAAAACACAAGCAAATTCTTTAACCACCATACACTTCTGCATGATGCTTTGCATTCAAGAGCTTAAAAATGCCCACAGTGTTAGATGTGATCAGGAAGGGCTTATCTATGCTGTGCCTGATTTGATACCTGCTGTCTTGCTAATTACGGAGGAACTAAATGTCCAGTTGGACTCCTCTTTATTTACTTTAACTGCAATAAATTCAACATTATCTGATATCTCCTGTGCCTCCTCAAAAACACATTAGTTGCAGCCATTTCATTTTTTTTCACCATCTGTTAGTATTGCAAGACTTCTGTCCCAGGGACCATATTTTTGGCATCAAGGGTGAGATGGCAGTAATACCTGTTACTATTCTTCCACAGCACATCCCTCCATCTGGCTACACAATGTATATGAAGGCCTCTTTTCAGTTGCATGTGGGTTTGTCAAGCTTATACTCCTTATGCTATAACCTTTGCTGCACTGTGTCTGCCTCAAGATGAAATTTACTTGAAAAACTTCAGGGGAAACTTTCCAGCTGTGTGCAAGAGCAAAATGAGGAAAACTGTTCTATTTTGTGCATGTTAAAAAAATTCTTGTGCCAGTTTTTTTGACTTACTCCATCTAGCCTTTGGAGAAGAACTTAAAAATTAGTGATGCGAAGGGCTTTGGTGCGTTAGAGGATATAGGCTTCAACTGTGTGACTTTTAAAGACTTGCAAATTTGCACATGCAATGTAGAGATCTGCTAGAATGTTGAAGTTAAATCACTTTGTGCTTTGGGCATCCTTTCTGGGTGTCCTGTTGTCACATATTTTTTTCTGTTGCAACTGGTTGGGCTGAACTGGGATCAGGTCCTAGAACAGGTTTTTTTTCTGAGTTGTCAGGAGTTTTCAGAAGGTCTGGAAACACTCTCCTGTGTCATTGATTTTTGCTCTAGTTATTTCAGATAACACCTCCATATAAGTTCATTAAAAAGCCATTATTAATGATCCTAAGAATATCTTAAACACAAAGGATATTTTTGGGCTCTGATGCTGTTATTTGCAGCAAGTACCTCTCATGTAGAAAAATCTTTCTTTCCAACCTTACATCCTTAGCTGGTTTATTCCCTTCTTTGTTATACATAAAGTATCCTTCAGTTTAAATATCTTTTTTTTTCTTTTTTTTTTTTTCCCCCCCATGCAGTAGACTCCCCAAGTACCTTCGGTCTGAATACCTTCTCTCTGCATCATTTCTTGCCCAAGTCTGTCTTTCTTGCACACAAGTATAACAGTGGAGGGCTACAGAGGGTCGGTCTGTGTCAGATATTACTCATCATTTTTCTTGGGACTTGAATGATGAAAGAAGGAATATACACATTAAACAGAAATTGGGGAGTAGGAGAAAAGAAGGCTCTGTAGTGAATTTTCCAGGGAGAATGTCTGATTTTGGCTGTAGGAAATCCCCCCAAAAATTTTTAAATATTTATTAGTTAGGAATAATTTTGATAGGGCAGATCTGAACGGGATAGACAGAGATTTCAGATAGCCATTGCTGGCCAGCTAATAATAATATGTCTTTTTATTGTTCCTAGAGAATATCCTTCCACTTAACGTTAGCTGTCTTTGTCTGACCCCTTATATTCACTTATTAAAATTATTCTAATTAATTTATTAGTGTCCCTAGGTTATTGAATGATATTAAGATTCTTTTATAATGTCTCCCAGTTTTGTGTGACTAAAAACTGTATTAGCAGACTCTCTGCTTTTTCATTGAGATGACTAATGAAAATATTAAATAGGATCAAAACAAGGCAAACCATCAAGAAATTCAGCTATATTAAACTACATCTAAACTGATAACAGTCTCTTATTTTTTTTTTCTCTTAGTATGTTCCTTATAACAACATTACAGTTCTGATATTAGAGCTACATTTTCTCCCACATAACCGATAATTTCCCATGTGGTGCTATATTTTGATGTAATCCAAACAGACTGCAATCCTTTGCTTTGTGTAGAAAAGCAGTGATTTTATTAGGTTAAAGTGTCAGGTTAGTCTTACCAGATCTTTTAGGTAAATCTGCACAACATTTTGTCTCATTCTGATTTTCTGCCATTTTTTAAAGTTAATCTTTCCTCAGAAATCTGTATAGCTGCCTTTCTGCACCATTTAAGTAAGCATGGCAAGCCTCTAGTTCTATATCTTTTAACTTTGCCCTGTAATTGGAGGGATTTTTCTGTGATGGTTTTACATTATGGATTACTTTTTGGATACACCAAGACACAAGACACATTAGGTGACCTATTATTTAATTTGTCATTCTTTTCAGAACTCTCATAGGTCTGAAACGTCTCCATTTCAATGCCTTAAGCTCTGAGTTTTTCTCCCATCTTGGATGTAGAAATCTTTTCTTATTTAGTTATTCCTGTTAGGCAGTCTTTCTTTATGACATCGATTTTGGGCTCTTCATAGCTTTGCTCCATGGCTGCCAAGTTTTTGCTTTCTCTTCCCTCCCTTCCTTTTTTCTGTGTGACTGACAAGTGTTTTATGTATATTTTTTAAAATCTAATTTGTACGGTTTATGTCAGTCTAAATTTGCATCCTTTTATGTTATTGCCTGTGCTGTCTTTGCTGATCAGTCTTTTTTTTTTCATCATTATTTGTCAACCTTTCATTTATAATTATTTTACTTGATACCATTATGTTTTGCTCATCTGTTTTTATTTTTTTTTTACAATATTCTCATTAATTACTGCTACAAAATCTAAAAAAAATAGTACCATCTGATGGAGAGACATTTCTAATAAAAGATATTTTGCAGTGTACCATAGATTTCCCAAAGTATCTTTAAAAGGTGCACTTACAAAGCTGAAGCACTGCATTTCTACATATAATTGCAGAAGAGAAAAATATTTTAATGTTTCTTACCTTCTGTAGTTTCACCTATAAAAACACAACTCTTCAGTTCATTAGAAAAATGAATATTTTATTTTTCAAAATAATATAAAAGTGCATCAAATTTTGTTCAAAAGAAAGAGGGCAGAAAAGAAATACTCTGAATTAATTTTTCATCTTCTTCCCTGAAGCCAGAAAATGTCCTTTAAAATTCACCTTAATTTTTTGTTTCTTCTACAGATGAGCAGTGTGCCTTTAAGTGGGCACATGACTTCATAATGCTTATTGTGGATAGCTGGTAACCAGCAGGCTCTAAAGGTTTATCACTACTTTAAGGTTTGTGCTGCTTTATCAGAAAGGCTCTGTTTCATAATATGGCCGTGTTTTCTGACCTGACTGGTGAGCCAGAAAATTGAATAACTGTTTCAGAACATGAGTGCAGTAGTGGACATGCCAATACCTAAATACTTAGTTAAAAATGCTAATTGAAATGCACTTGCAAGAAATGAATCTGTGGGTTATAGGGATGAACCATTAAGATACAAAATGCTTTGAAAATGTGAAATGGTATAAGACTGTTGGAACTAAAAACTGAAAACAAGTGTATTTCCCAGTCAGGTGATATACTGTATAAGATCTGTCTTTATAAACTTCTAAATCCAAATGAAAAAGTGTCTGAAAAAAGTTAAAAATAGCACTATTTCAAAATTATTGTTTTCAAAATATAGTAACTCATAAATAAAACAATTTATCATTACATATTACACTGTGATCATGTTTATATTCACAAAGAGTAGCAATATTTTAGTTTTACCAACACTTACTCTGTTTTCAGTGTGCTGCTTAACTGCTACATAATTAAGGCCCTGAAATGTTTTAGAAAAACAGAAATTCACTAAATAATACTTGGAACTAAAATTTATCAATTGCATTTAAAATATATATTTTAAATATTATTTATTTATTTATTTGTTTGTTTGTTTTATATATATAGCAATGCTATGGCTTCAGTTTGGGAAGGATTTCACACATATATTCAGCTTGACTTCACTGTGTTGTAATAAATACCTGATAGTCAATTCCTGCAAAATACTTTGCTAATTGATGACTGATAGAAGGTTGATACAGTGGATTAATTGTCTTATGCTTTTGTGCCAGTGTTGACTATTGCAGTACCTGCTCACCTTCTACAACCCAGCTGATGGCAGGCCTGAAGGCTCAGGGTTACATTTAACTCTTTTCAGGAGTAAAGCTCTTTGGATCATGGAGATTAGAGGTTTATTCTAAAAATATGAGTTATTTGATTTTATTGTTGTTGATGTAGATTTATCTTTACTGGTTGGATAGTTCGTGTTTTTCTGTAGGAAGAGCATTATTGCTGTGAATATCATTGTTTTGAGGAGAGGACATAAAACATGCATCTTCAGTGCCTAATTTTGCAGCTCTTTCCAAGTCACTGGGTCTTTCTTACACATTGATCAGTTCAGGCACAAAAGTGGATCCAATAAAATTCCATTAAAATCAGTAAGTGTATTAAAGTTAACCTGTCATGGATAAATGGAGAAAATAAAAAGGACTATGTGAGTGTTGCATTGTTTAACGTGGATTCATTTCTGGGGCATGACTTTCAGAAGGCACTTTAGGCTTCAGTGCTGTTGGGATAGGTTTCATTTGATGTGTAAAACCATATGTTCCCTCTTCTCATTTCCAGGAAACCATAGGGTGAACAGTCATAATGGAATGTCACAAAACCCATTCATTTCTTATTTATCAGTACATGTGTTCCTGTGTTGAGTTACATGCACTTTTCTTTCATTTCACAACTTAATTTCTGAGATTCAGACTGATCATGACTGCTCTTTGTGAATCCTGAAAAATTCTTTGAGCATTCCTATCCCAGGAGGCAAACAGAAGTGACATTAATTTGCATTCAGGAATAATATTACCTGTAATTTTCTAAAATGCTGTTTTGACATGTCCAAGTTTCTGGGTGACTAACTATGAAATTACCACTTCTTTATAAATGCTTAATTTCAGCCCATAATGGAAAACCATTATAGAGTGCCCAAAGGCTGATATGGTAAGTGGCTTTCAGAGCTTTTAATTTCATAATAATTTTTGTTGAATTAGTTAGAGTATGTATGAAAAAATCATACAAAGTTTTCTTCTAGTCTGCCGGAAACTGTACCTCTGCGTCAGACAAACCTGAAGGTTGTGTATTCGTACTGGTCAACAGAGACCGTCTTTAACTGGCTCAGACTGTCAACTGAATAAACAAATTGTGCCAGAAAATTAAATTGCTGATAGCTTATCTAAAGGATTATTTACTCTTTATCTCTTGCTACTTGCTAAGTGACATGAAAACAAATATTGTGTTGAAAATATTCTTATTTTAAAACACAGAATGAAATGTTTTAGGCCGGTGGCCTTGCACGGTGAGGAAATATACCTCAGGATGGGAGAGAGCGGCATTTTCAGCATTTAAGCGACAAAGATTTAGATTTCTTTTCCTTTTCTTTTATGTGATTGTCTGGTTTTATACTTACCAAGGTCCTGAGCACCCTAGAGCTATAGCTCTCACTTTTTCAATATTCTGCATGCCTTTATATTGAAGACTATTGGAAGTTGATATCCCTGCTTTACTTAAAGTTAAGCTGTATTTTAATTCCAAAGAATCTTTTCAAGATGTGAGCAAATTGTAGGACTGAGCCAACTATGAAAACAGTGGCAGACTGAATCTCAAATTAGGAACACAAACGTAATAAATTTTTTCTTATAAAACCATACTCCTAGAAGAAGAATGTTCCCTGTCTAAATTATCCTTACTTTTACATACTTCTCTGAGTTGAGTCAGAAAAGGGTGAAATTTTTTTGCAAGGTGATGTACCTCTGTTAAAATATCTATTGCAAAACACTGATGGCATTATGTGCTGTCAGTACATACTAATGTCTTGAGGAACTGAGTATTAGACTCATGGCATTTTAACATCTGCTTCAATTCATTAGTCTGAACAGTGTTAGCAGAAGTAAGTGTGTATTGCATTTCTAAGAAATGTATTAATACAAAATGTTGAAATGTGGTGAGCCAAGTTGTGATTCCCACAAAGTCAATAGGTAATTACCCTTTGCTTGGAAGAATTCACCAGATAACATCATAATGTTTGTTAAGACTCTCCTGTAACTATATCAGTATTATAAATCCTTCCTTTTTTACATTACCTTTCCAAAAACACCTCTCAAAATTAAAACTTACAAGTCAGACTTTTTAACTCTATCAGTAGTCATTGCTTAAATGAATGTCTAAATATCAACTTATTAACATTTCAAATTCTCCCTCACAAAGGAAGGCTTCCACAGTTGTAGGAGGACACCAGGACGACAGAGAAGAGAACTTCTATGAATGGATGGAGCGGTCAGCATAATAATGCTTGGAGAGGACTACTGATCAGTTCTCATGTTATAATAGTTAGAATATGATTGTATTAGATAGATAATAGTTCTTTATATTTGTACAATTGTTCTTATTGGT
>JAWWEW010000112.1:34952502-34979227 GCA_035583185.1 Anabacerthia variegaticeps | reverse complement strand
TTCTAGCAGCTTCCATACCCGACCCTATAAATGTCTCATGCTCCCTTAATAAACGTTCCACTCTGTTCTCACCCCACCTCCAGTGTGGACCGTTCCTTTCTACCCCGGCGGACCACGTCACACAGTCTCAGTGATTCAAAGAGTATGTATATTCTGCCTACCTCTGTGAATATCCTTTGTCTCTGTACCTGATAAAACAGTGGCAATTACTCTTTGCTTTAAAGACCAGGAAAAAGCAGTCAGGACCGCAGAGTACTAAGAAATACAGATCTGTATTACTACACTTTCCTCTTGGCAGTCTATATGAAATGCATTGAAGATATTGAATTGTATTTCCAAATATTTTCCTTAACAAATTATGAAAATTATTTCTTTGGAAAGCGCTGCTTTAAGCTGGAAAAAAATTCTGCACCATTAGAAGGTCAATGCTATGAAAAGAGCATCAATTTTCTTGATGAATTGATAGTTCAGCAGCAATTTGGTGCGAGTCTTCAATTCTGACAGTACATGTGACTTTGGCTGGATGCCTGGATATATACAGTGAGTAAACACAAAGTACTGGAAGTGATCTTGATCTCTTATGTTCAGTGTGCTAAGACAAATAATATTGGCACTTAAATATGATGGCCAAAGCTATCTATAATAAAAGTGCAACACAGAAAAATAATAATAACAGCAGTCTCTAAATTGAAAAATCATGGATCATTGTGTCTGCAGTAAATCTACTGGTATTAAAGTTTCCTGGAATGGGATACCAAGGATTAAATTAAATGACTCTACAGTTTGTTAGTCCTTTCTTTGAAGGGCTTGCCATCCATATAGAAGGATTTGACAAGGTCTTAGGATGCACAAAGATTTTGTACTTGCCTCAATACCAAATGCATATGAAAAGGCATTGGACATATATAAAGAGAGATGGGAGATCAAGTGTGAAGTCAGATCTTTGTAACTATTCTTTTTTCACCTTATTATCTAAGTAGTCTTGAGGTGGCTGTCAGTTAAAAAAACTACTAAAAAAAAGTGCAGTTATACAGTAGCGGGTGCACAGGGAGACATGAAAACAGATATTAGAAAGTGTGCAAAAAGCTTCTTTTAAAAGCTCTTTTATCTCCTGAGGTTTTAAAAAGAGAATCAACTCAAATGCCTGCCCACTCTATAAACACAGGAGAAAATAGTGAGAAACAGTTGCATCTAATGTATTTTGGTATTGTACATCATTCTAGTGTCTTTTAAAAGGCTGAAGGCAAATTTCAGAGATGTTTAGAACACCTTTTTTCTGGGTGACTGAATTTAAGGAGTTTTTTTGCCAGTTTTTTTTTTGTTTGGTTAGTTGGGTTTTTTTAAAAGAAAAAGCACAAGGACTGTTTTCACTTATGTTCTACATTTTCTCCCTAAATGCTGCACAAAATGTTGTTTTGAGTTCTATATCTGGTCTCATCAGGGCAATGTCTTTCTTAATGAACACAGACTCTAGGTTTTTTTTGCTTTAGGGGAGCTGACCCTTTTTGGAGTAACAGCATTTGTATGTTACTGTAATTTTCTAGCTTTGACTGAAATCATTACTTCCTTGCTCTAGAAAGATTTTCAGGATTTATTTTATGTTCCACAGTATTGCTTTTTCCTCTATACGAATTCAGTGTCTTCCCCCTCGCATCCCAGCATGTACCTCTATAGCTTTTCATGTGCATTTAAAATGAAGAGTCCGTGAAAATCTGTCAGGTTGTACAAGGGGAAGGTGAATACAACGCAGGAGAGTTCAAATCTGGCTCTTGCCGTAGAAATGCATCAGTAGGAAGTAGTGTCACACATTTGCTTAACAAGGGAAGGCTGCTTTAGGAATCCTTGACCTAAACATATGTGATAAATATC
This sequence comes from Anabacerthia variegaticeps, assembly GCA_035583185.1. NCBI lineage: Eukaryota > Metazoa > Chordata > Aves > Passeriformes > Furnariidae > Anabacerthia > Anabacerthia variegaticeps. The sequence goes on along the minus strand of JAWWEW010000112.1, from coordinate 34,977,358 downwards.
AAATGACAATACTGAGTTGTCTATTGGGCTAGCAAGGGTTGCCAGAGGCTGCAGCAACTTCTGTTTGCATAGGCTATCTTGCAAAGCCTCAAGCTTAACTTTATGAATTTGAAAATCTTTAAAAGTCCTTGAAAAAGCTTTTTGAAAATATTTAATTTATATCTAGGAGTAGTTAATATACAGTTTGTTCTTCCATTACAAAAACTTACTGTAAAACAGCGTTTCTCAATCTTTTACCATCAATGCTTGACTTCAGTCCATGGAGGTTGTTTGAATACTCACAGTATATATCTTGGTCAGATGTGAGTGGATGCCCTGTTCTTCTGTATCTCCTTGCTGGTGAGGGAAAGAGAAAGGAGAAAGAAAATGATTTAATGACAGAGCTTGCTCCTCTGATCTGTAGAGAAACTTTCTGTATCTCCTGTGTATGAATTTTTATCTTCACTGAGGGCCTCAGATAAATTAAAATGGTGAGAAAAAGGACTGGATAGTTCATTTTTATGTTCTCATTGTTTAAACTTCATTTACTTTCTTCCTAGAATCACAGAATATGCCAAGTTGGAAGGGACCCACAAGGTTCAAGTCCAGCTCCTGGCCCTGCACAGGGCCATTCCCAAGAGTCACACTGTGTACCTGAAAATATTAGCCAAACACTTCTTGAACTCTGCCAGGCTTCAGCAATTATACTAGTCTATACTTCTCACTGTGTAGATATTTATGATTGCAAATGAGAATGGGCATGGGATGTCCTTGTCTCACAAGGAGCCAGCGGCAGAACTACTAATTGGATTCACTAGAGCAGGCATCTGGACCACATCTGGTTCCTTATGAAGTTTCCCCTCCACATGTTCTATGACTCATACTGAGTGTGAGAAACACCAGTGCTTGTAACCCTTACAATAATTTACCTTTCTTCTTCTCATCTGAAGGAATTTATGCAATTTTCTTTAATTCCTGATGCAACCTCAGTAGGCAAACTCATTGATCTTTCCCTCTAAAGGGATCTCACTAGCCTAGAGTTCATAAAACTTGAGAAACATGGAGTGTTTCAAATATGTGCTTATTGACATTAGAGGTCCTTTTGCCTTGATACAACCCAGTTTCTCAATTTTGTTCAATACATTTGGATGAATCATTACTCTGCACGAGTTTTTATTAACCTTAATATCAATATTTTCCTCTCTTATTTCTTTGTGAGTTTTTAATTCCTTGGAGTCTGCTTCTGCCAAGCTTTTTCACTTCACACACTGCAATCCATGCATCCCTAAAGAAATGCATCATCAATTTCATGCTATTGCAAAGGGTGTATGATTATTAGGTCTCTATTTTTCTGTTATTTATCTAATTTTGATATCTGTTTGGATCTTTCACCTTGTGTATTCATTTTACTTTCTTAAAAGTGTCTTGCAAGGGCTATTTTCTATACCTTGTATATGAACTTCCACATAAAGCACATTATGGTCACTGATTTTCTTTTACCCACAACAGTATTCCTGCTTGCAAACAAGTGTGCTGGGCGAAGTGCAATTTACTGTACATATACAGTAGGAAGAATGAGAAGATGCACGCTGCTCTTCCTGATACCTATTTTTGCATGTGTATAATTGCATCTACCTTGAAAAACATACTGGTATTTTTCAAACAAGTATTTTGTTAACCATAGAAAGATAAAAACAAAGAATGCTTAAAAAGAAATTATAGTTGTAACTTATGTCTTCAATGCTGTAGTCCATTGTTGATCAAATCTTCTTACAGTACTGATAGCAGCTTGTAAATGCTGATCTCATTATAGGTAAGGCTGAAATATTTAAGGGCAGGCATAATTTCTTTATAGAGCACTGTACTTAGTAACTATTCTAATTATAGCAGAAGACATAAGAGAAGAGATTAGTGCAAAAAGTGACCTAGCTTTAATAATGTCATAAAAAACTGTAATTGCAAAATTATCTACTATGTTATAAATGTTCACTAACATAATATTTGAGTCACTCATCATTTGCAGCACTTCATGAAGTAAGCAATTATTTTTTCCAGTGTACAAATATCAATTCAATTAATTTTAATAATCACTTCACTGTGCAATCCTGAGACCTGCATATTTAGCCTTCAACTGAGACTGAAAGACATGTATTATAAAAGACAGCGTTTGGCTGCCAGCTTTCTAAATCTTGTTGCTAGCTATACCTAGAAAGATTTAGAGGCCAAGTTTGAGTTAAGAACTCAGAACTGCATAAAAATTCCTGCAACCTACTCTGAATAGATATTGACAATATGTCCCAGATTTCTTTCTTTCTAGATAGATTGTGTGCATATATACGTCCGTCCATCCATCCATCCATCCATCCACGTCAATCTATCTCACAGGATTTTAATATTGTATCTTTAAGACTTAGGTCAACCTGAAAATGAAAAATAACCCCAAAAGAACAACAAACTGTATGAAAATGAAAAACTTGATCAAAATCTGTGTGTGGGACTTTTTTTTAGTCCTATTAAAAATATTATTATTCAAAAGGATGAGGAATAGATCAGGTTCTTCTCTTCCCTGAACTGCATTAAGCTATTGTCAGAATAAATAAGAAAACCACATTTTCCTATGAAGATGAATAAGTCAACTGCAATAGCAGCTTTCCTTTAAGTTCCCTGACGTTTTCTGCCCGCATCTACATATGGGGGAAGATGTTGGACTGATCCACAAAATCAGTGCATGGTGTTTCTTCAGATCCAATACTGGCTAAGGTGTTATTATAACAGATAGAACTATTTTTTATTCCTTGCTTTTTTTCCTGTTTGGTGTTTATCTTCACTTGTTGCTTGTTACTCTACTTTCTGTTCAAACTCTTGAGATTAGGGAATATGTTAACACATGTGAATTGAGCAAAGTGCATTGTGGACTTTTCCTCTAGGAAGCCTGTGAGAACAAGCAATAACATCTGTATTGTGAAATCTCAAATGAAATAGGCTTAACAAAACAAAACACACTAGATCTGAAAACTGGAGGAGGTTCAAAGCTATGTTACCCAAGTAATAGCCTAATAAAAACTATGGTTGAAGTGTGAAGAGAATAGAGATGTGCAAATATCTTCCTTCAGTGAAAACCCTCCACCTCATCTTGCTAGATACTAAGGGTGCAATCCCTCTTGCCCAATTCAGACTCTGTAATAGCTGTCTCATCTAAGAAAGTCACTTCTCACTCTGTACAGTTGTGAAAAGTTGAGAAAGAGGAAAAACTTTAGAGAATAGCTCATGTGCCTTAGACAGGTTTAAATGAATTGATTTTGAAAACACATCATGCTTTCAAGTAACTGTAATGGAAGCCTCAATTTCTCCTTATTGCGTCTGTATGTTTGCTGTATTGACATTGGGCTTAGACTAGATGCCCAGGTTTCAGACAGCTAGTATGTCTGATGAATATCACCTGTATTATCTTTAGCACAGATTTGCAGTATCCCATCAAGTATGATCCTGCTTTTAGAGGTAGCATCGTCCATGAAGCAGACTGGAAGTTTTGAATCTTACAAGGAAAGTGTCTCTTGCCCTTTCTAAATAACTCCTTACAAAAATTCCAGCCATGAGTTTCAAACTGTTTCAACAGAGGTATGAAATTTGCAACAATTTATGTGAAAGCAGGGTTAGAACATCACCAAACTTTGCTGAAAACACATTCATAATGCTCACTGCACATCTGCTGAGTTTTTTCAAGACTCCAGAGATGGTTTTCCAGCCACATCTGCTTACTTCTGGCTTCCAGAATTTCCTGCTTACTTCTGGCTTCCAGAACTTCGTGTAAATTCTGCCTAATGTGATTTTTTAGGGATGGGAGAATAAAACATGTTGTCATACCAAACACAGATTTCTTATGCTTCCTCCAACATTATTAGCTGTTGAGAGCAAAAATAAATATACTCTGCACTAAATTGTCAGCGAAAACAGTTTTGGAAGCATTACTGTGAACAGTGACTTTTCCAACTACTATTACCGAAAGTATTCCTTATGCTAGTACTTCTAGAGTGCAATTTCTGTGTTCTTGCTCCTTTTGCTTGTAATCTGTGCCTGATTTCTTGTTTTGTGGTTATAACTTCCAGTTTATGTATAATTTCTGTGACTTCTTATTTTTATAGTCTCTTTTGCAGGTTTGATTTTTTTTTTTCATTGCTTTGAAACTAAGAGAAGGCTCTAGGGTGACCTTATAGTAGTTTTCAGTCCTAAAGGAGGGCTAAATAAGAGATGGAGAGGGACTTTTTACAAGGGCATGTAGTGATAGGACAAGGCAGAATGACTCTAAACTGAGAGTAGTTTTAGATTAGATGTTAGGAAGAAATTCTTTACTGTGATGCTGGTGTTGCACTGAACTGGTTGCCCAGAGATGATGCAGATGTCCCATTCCTGGAAGTGCTTAAGTCTAGGTTGGATGGGGCTTTGAGTAACCTGGTCTAGTGGAAGGTGTACCCACCTATGGAATGAGATGATCTTTAAGGTCCCTTCCAACCCAAACCATTCTATGGTTCTACGATTTGGATAATTTAACTGAGTTCAAATTATTTTTCTACTTCTAATGCTATTCTTCTGTAATGGTCACTAAAGAAAAGACACACATTGCATAATATCTAGAGTGCCAAGTTTTCTATATTATAGATGAAAATACTACGTAACTTAATTCAGATGACAATATGTTATATTGCAGTGAAATTAATTTATGTAGTTATATGATGCTGTTAAATTACATAACATGCATAACTGAAAAGTATTTCATGCTGATGAAGTGATTTACAAAAAGAATTTGTGTAAATTAAGAAATTTCTGTTTTTCATATTTTTAATGAATAGAGTGCAGAAAACCAATGTTCCTACAGTTCTCTATGTTTGAATTGTACAGATCTAGGGCAGCGAATTCATTTCTGGTATAGTACCATTAATTTGATGGAAGTTACATCAGAAATGTGAACTTATTCAGTTATTGCTAGCACCATCTGGAAATTGATAATGCCACAGCAATGTGGCATTCATCCTTTTTTAAGGATGGGAAGAGAGGGATTAAAAATTGAAGATCACTTTAGCTTGCTCTGTATCATATTAAATTCCCTTGTAGCCTTTCTTATGTTTGGATGGTGAGATCTGAATTTAAATATTTAAATAAGTGTAATAGTGCAATCAGGAAGAGACCAAATAGGTGTCCTGAGGCAAAATAATTTCATGAATATCAACATAACACTTTTTACAGTGGGGCGGATCTATAGAAGTGAGATTTTCTTTGGTGTATGCACTCTGTCTATCCTTCCTGGAACAAATTTATATCTCTGTTTCAATGCTTGCATGTTGGAGCCTCACTCTGAGGACTACAATAGATCTGTGTCATGAAGTCCAGCTGAACTCTGTCATGGTTTACCACATTTCAAAATTCTGCCAGCAGTATCAGAGACTTCATATTATCTTCCATTTGTTTAGGAGGTTTTGTTGTTTCTTGTCATTATTTTTGCTGGCATTGAGTCCAGAAATTTAATTTTTAGTGATTAGAAACCCTTCTCTAGTTTTTAAACTATGCTTTTGTCCATGTAGAAACATCAAATGATAGCTTAACCAATTTCATTTCTCCCCTGTTTCCTCCAGAGCACAGACAGGAATTATGCTTTAAATGACTTCTGATATTTTGGCTGCTGTTCAGAAATGCAAAGAGTATACCCAGGCCCAGCCATGCCAAAACCTCAGGTAGCTGAGGACCAAAGCTACGGAACAGCAGGGATATGGGCAGAGCTATAACTACACAGCATACATAGATATTTGCGTGCATATGTGTATGTGTTAATAACTGAGTAACAGATAGCTCTCTGTTATGCAATGTGACAACACTCCAGAAATGGTAAGAAAAAGTAAAATTTCTTTGAGCAAGACTAATTTAGGTTAATTGATTAATTACCACAACCCAGATTTAATGTGACATCTTCAAGTCAACATGTTATGAAACCTTGAGCAGGTACAAGGAGTACAATCTATGTGTTGTCCTATCTGGAAAATTGATACTTGTATGCTTTACGTATCTTCTTATTTCCCTTTCCTATGCAGACAGTGTTCCTGGGCTGGGCAGCATGCCCAACATGGCCCTTCTGCGATGAGCCCCTGCAGAGAGTGTGGGCCCCCAAGGCTGAGGGAAAGCGGTGTATTTGCCAGCAGTTCAGGGAGTGATGGAGCACAAAGCTGAGAGTCACTTTCCTCATCTTCAGTCTCAGTCAGTCACACGAAACAGGACTAGAATTTTTGTTAAATCTAATGATTTGCTGAAATACAAATATTGAGGTGAGTTAGCAAGTGGTTACCATAAATTAGCTGGAAATGTAATTTCACAACTTTGCCTGAAGGTACCTACCATAGAGGTTCGTTTGTTTGCCTATTAGGCCATTGTTATTTGTGTCTGGTTTGTATTTACAAAATCCACAGTATTCATCAAAACTGTTCACCTTGGCAATTAATGGAAATATTGCTGTATAGTTCACTGGAAATTGCCACCTATGAAAATTTGTATACAGAAAGCTTGGTAATTATATTTTCTTTTTATTCAGACAGGATACAGTTAAATAAAAGATTTTTCTTTTTTACCAATGAATTTTTAATTTAAATAAGTTGATTACGTAGCTACCTGATGTTAGGGTGATGAAGTTAGATAGTCACATAGATGTGTATGTTTATATAAAGAAGAGAATTCGTGCAGCATAAACCAGATAATTTATCTTTGTTGCAGTCAGCTTGGTAAGCATGTTGCCTCTGCAATGCTAATAACTACCAATTTTCATGTAACAAAAAATAGAATACATAGTATTCAGAAACAGTCAGAAAGAGACTTTCTTTTCAAGGGCAGTACATCATCAAAATGTCTAAAAGGGTAGTTAAGAGCATACCTACCTCACAAAAAAAAAACAAAACAAACAGAAAACAAACAAACCCCACAAAATTTCCCCATTAACCGTAATGCTATCTTTAAAACTGATTTCTTTACAAGAGATTATGAAAACTATCAGTGAACCCAGTAAATAAGGAAAATTGCATTTAGATGTAAGGATGTAATAATAAATCAAAAGAACAAAGGAGGGGAGAATTGAAGAGCAAATCTGAATTTTAAAACATATTCTGGTAAACTCATCTTCCCAAATTCTCAGTGCTATAATATCTATTTTCTATTTGCATGTAAAGAGATGCCAAAGCAGAGACTTTCTGTTTATTGTAGGGATCCTTGGCATAAGATTGACATGATATCATGTGGTATAAACTAATAACATCCAGAAAGATACCTGATGAGTCAGATCCCTTTCTATCACCCCAAATTTGCTGCTGCTCTGCCTTAATTTCGTTGCTTCGCTTCTGGACCTTGTGATCCAGGGAGTTTTACATCTATGTTTTCTGGTGTAGGACGTACACTCTAGGAACATCTCATATTAAAGAAACAATGTACTTTGGGGAACCAGTTTCTGAGGTAATACTTTAACATGAACTCTACTCCTCACAGTACTTGTTTTTTTGTGGATAGTTTAGAATAAGTGACTCCTTTCTATGAGTTGGTGTGGCGGAAAGTACAAGTTCTGTCCCAGTTGTGTATCAGAATTACTAGTCCTGATTGTCCTACACCATACCTTAGCTGAAAGATACAATCTACCTCATGAGTTTTGACATGCCAAAAGTCAGCAGTCTCTGCTGACTGTTTCCATAACAGCACATGGTTTTATTTAAATTTTTACCACTATTTAACTAGTAATTTCTGATGTAACATTTTTCCATGTTGAATGCTGCAGCATATTTGATACTAAGTTAGTGAAAAATTGCCCGAGACTGCAGAAAAGAAGCACATTTTTCAGAACACTATGCTGTCACACCTCCCAGCACCAAGAACCCCAGACATATTTCTGTCTTTCTTTGTCTGTTGCCCAACTGCTGCCAGTCAGGGGATATTTTACCACAGGAGGAACAGCTGATTCATGTGAAAGTTTAGCTATAGCAGAATCCTGGCTGCATTTAGCCAAAGCATGAAAATCTGAAAATGGAGCATCTAAAGGCATGAGGTACTAAGGGAGTTTACATTGCTGAAATTCATCACAGACTACAGGCATTGTGCCATCTCTGTTCCCCACAGAGAAATAAAACCCAGAGAACTTTCTGAATTCACTTTCAAGAAGATGCAAGGCTCAACAATGAAGTAGTGAATTGGTGTTCAGTCTTACCATTGGCACCAAAAACTTTATCTAATATCCAGCCACAGGACACCAATACCCAAAGGGTATTCTTTGTTCAAGAGGATTTTTCTGTGCAGAAATAAGCCTGGCTCAGTTGGTCACTATCTTATGCAAGCTTGAAGTTTTGTGTGGCTTTACAAATTAGTCAGCTAGTAAGTATACTATCAAACCTATGTAGCATTGTCTAGATGAGTTGCCATCAGTTTGGACAAGTGAAGAAAGACCGAAACTCAATAAACAAGCACTGATAGAATTTATTGTTGCCAAAGGATTTATTTTGTTGATACTGCCAGTGTTAGTGTCTCATCTGTCTCCTTTGCAACCTGAAAAGTTCGAGCAGTGAATTACAGACACTCAAAGTTCCTTTTCGACTGATGATTTGAGTGCGGTAAGCACAGAAAGAGAGGGAGAAAGTGAGGTGTGCAAAAAAAGTCCATAGAAACAGACCAAAGAAACTAGCTCAGGGGAACACAGCTTCAACATTGGAAACACCAAATCAAATACTTTTCATGTCTGGATGACAGTTTAACAGCCATTAAAGCAGTGCCACTTTGACAAAGGTCAGTAAAATGTCTCATCTGGTATATATAAGCTCTGACAACTCTGAATTTTTAACAATTACTATTTGTTGATTAAACCTGGCTCCTGCATCTGAAATATTACTCAAGTTTTGGAAAACAATGGTTGAGCAAAAAATGCAATGTCTTGCCTTGTGAGATAATTTTCCCTATGCACTTTCTCCCATAGAAATGAGGATGCTTATTATTACTATTATTATAATAATAATTATTATAATTACAATTATTACTAACAACAATAAATAAAACACAATGACAATAAATAAAAATAACAGTCTAGTCCTTTGTCTTGTCAGAGCTTGAACTATCTTGTTCAATTAGGATAGAATTAGATGCACTTTTCTGAGCACATCAGTTTTTATTCCCCAGGGATATATTTCTACAGGAAGAAACAACTTTGAGGAATCTTCTCCTGGCTTTTACTAGAACGTATTTCCAGGATAGCTTCTGATCAGCTACACAGCTACAGCCATATCCTCAGCCTTATCAATACAGACACTCTGTTCGGGATTGGATTCACAATGACTTTTTTTTTTTCTTTTTCTTTATTTTCCAGCTTACTCTATTTCCAAAAGAGGCACAGATAAGAAGTCTGAGGATGAAGCTACCAATGTTGTGAAAGAATGTTTCTTGCTTCCCCATGATACACAACAAAAAAACTGTTTCTGTGCTTCAATGCTTGATGGTGGACTTTTGAAAGAGCTGTAGTGAGGTGAGTGTTTCCAGCCCAGACAATGTCTTCTTCACAAGTACTGCCACCAAACAGCTCTGCATGTGCAGGGCTGTGTTCATGCTTGCTGATGCCACAGAGTGGTGAGGATGCTATGCTTAAAATAGTGCTCTGGAAATTTAGAAGAATTTGCACATAGTAGATCCTTCTAAATGCTGTATCACTTCTATGCTATAATATACAGATTTTATTGCTCTCTGTTGTTGCTCTGCTCTGCTCACATGAGACAAGTTTGCCATAAGTAAGCTGCTCACGTGAGCCAGTGGCAGGGAGCTGTGAAACTCTGATCCCTCCTTCCCTTCCACATGGCAGGGCAGGGATATGCTGAGCTGTATTGCCACTGCCCATAACCTGGCTCAGATGCTCTGGTGAGCTGTTGCTTTAAAAGCACTTATCTGCAATGATAAAATCATACACCATTGCTGCTCTTATTGCAGTGCTAAACATCTGTTAACACTGACAGTGGAGTAATGAGGTGACTGCAGCAATTAATTTCCATGTTTCCATTGATCTAGGCTCTGAAAGATTTTTACACTGATTCTTTATGAACATCTGAACATGGGGAGAGGGGCAAGGAAGGAAGTCCTATGTTTCAGCACTTTCACCTTTCCACTAGACACTGCCAAAAGGCCACTGTCTTTGGATTGCTTCCCTGTTTTCCAGTGCCAGAAATTTGATATAGTGTTATTTCATGGTTTGCTGAACACAGAGAGAATTGCTACCAGCAGTGTGTTTTTGCAAAATCAGTGTAACCCTCACTTGATTTCATGCTGTTTCAGAAGCCAGTGAAATAGCTTCACTCTTTTTCAGTTTCATGATGACAAGTCATTAGTAATGTTACCAGGAGACCAAAATATCGTTGGAATAGGCATTGAACATTAAGATAAATGTACCTATTGTTTGATTACATGCTTTGGGCTTGTTTTTTTCTTTCTTTTTTCTTTTCCAGTAAAATAACAGACTTAAATAATATTGCAACATTTTCAAAAAATCCAAAGTCACTAAAAATAACTGATTGCTTTACAGGCAGATGACAAAAAACAGGTTTTCCCAAAAGGCAGGCTGCTCTCTCTTCCTGCATTTCTGTTTATAGCTCTACACTGGAAATCACCGTCCTGGTTAAGGGTGTAGGAGGCTGCCCCAGCTCAGTAAAGAGCTTTAGACTGAAGAATAGCCTGTGTCTTGGTAACAGTAACCAACAGCACAAACTGTCTAACAGCCAGCCAAAGGGTAATGTGGTCTCAATACTTTTAGAAGGCAATTGGATCTGCATCTTGTTTATGTGGGCATAGGTCCACTGAAAATAACGGAGTTGTATCAGTTTATGAGGTTTGCACTTACTACTTTCGATAGATCAGTAAGAACTTAAAGTGGGCTTGGGAGTCATCTTGTCTCAGCAGCTGACAGAAAGGCAGAAATCTCAGGGAAAGGGATGTACGTGGGGCATGACAGCATCTGCCCAGTACAACCAGGTGTGGAAGAGGCTCCAAAAGGAACAGTGACAACACTAGCTGTGACATTCAAGGCAAACACCCACAACTTCCCAGCACCCAGTTAGCACGGCTGGATTGGGTTAGGGTTGCTGTAATAGGTCTGGATGCAAATAAATGGTTAAAGTTCAGTTCTGAGTGTCCCAGAGACACTGTTTTCTGGCATAAACAAAACCTTGATAAACACTAAAACAACTCTAAAATAAAAAATAACCCTAAGGCTGCTTCTGCAACTTTGAAATGAAATTAATCCAGTCAATACTTGTATTGAACGCTATACTAGGGAGCAAGATTTTCTGGAAAGTAATTAATTATCTGTCTCTCTCTACCATTCACTGTAGTCATGGTAGTGTTGCTTAAAGCTTTAACACTGACAGCACTTCACTGTGCCAGGTGCTACATGAATGTGTAAGAGGCAGTGTCTGCCTCTAAGGTCTTTGCATCTGCTGTGCATGAAGCCCAAACGCAGATGGATGCCTGCACTGCATACAAAGATAGGCAGCTGAGTGCAATGTCTGAGGGACTGATCCTTCATTTCACCTCCAAAGACAGGGGTCTGGATCAACCTCACTGTGTTACTGTCCCTGAAACACGCTTCTCTCTTCTGCAGACCTTCTTCCCATGTGTGCCTATTCAAATCAGTTTGTCCACAATTTGCCTCCTGTAACAGTTTACAGAGGCTCAAGTGCCATCTTCAGCCAACAGCAATTTGCAAATTCAGTAATTTGCAAAGACTGACTAACCAGCCTCTGGAGACAACGATGCATGAGCTGAGTAGGAACATTTCTATTCAATGAGGTCTCAATCATGCTTTCTAACAGCATGCTTGGAAAGCAATGTGGCAAGCATTTAAATCACTTGCTGAAGACCACTGCTCCATCACTAGTGGGCTAGTGATAGGCCTGAACTCATGGCAGTGAAATCAAAAAGGCAGTTCAGCAGATTTTCAGGAGTGACAAGTAACAGTCTCCATGGATTTATATGAAGTCCTAAAAAATAAGTAAAACTAATGAAGTAGGTGGCAAGACAAACTGAAGCTTAGGAAAATTTTGACTTTCTGATATATAGGACAAATCAACACTTTCCAGCTTCTTGGCTACCACATCTGGCAACCGCTGTGTAAATTTTTTATTGAAATATTTGTTTAGCAAAGATAGAGAAATGTGATCTACCAGCTATAGACAGCATACATGGCATGATTCACTGCAAATAAATCTCAAGGGTAAAGTGAATGCCTGGTCCCTGGTGTGGGAGCGTAGTCATGGATTTTGGAGAGATTGCTCCACCTTTTTCAGTCTCTTCTCTGCCTGGTCAACAATTTGCTATAGAGAATGTCTTTCAATTCTGCCTTTTTTTATGTCATGACTCTGCAAAATCTGAATTTCAGGCTGTCACTGAATTTCATACCCAGATTGAAGCACTGTAGCCTGATATGTTTTAACTTTTTGCTACCAAATCCTCCAAACTGTTCCAGCTAAGTAGCATATGAAGCAAAAGTTAGATTCAGCCTGATCAGCACCTTGATTTGGTCTGGTACACATCCACCAAAAGCCTATGCTAGCTCTGCATAAGGAGAAGTGTAAGCAGTCATTGTTAAGGATATTAAAAGCACAACAAAATACAAATTTACCACATGTTTATTACTATGTTTGTCTTTTAAAATAACTTCATAGAGGAGTGCTTGTAGACTGCATTCTGGCTTCACTAGCAATTTTTCTTATGCAGTTATCTACCTCCTTCCTTCTTCAATGCCTCAAGAGATTTTTTCAGAACTTGTTTATCTACATTTAATTTTCTTTCTGAAAAGGCAAATACTTTGTTATTTTTTTCTATAACTTTTTCCATGAAGTCTAGCCTGCAGTTCCTTTCAAATTTCTGTTTTGTAGTGTTTTTTTTTCCCCTCTAATTCTGAAAGTAAACTTCATTTTTAATCTCAGCCTCCGACTTCCTCTCTTTCAATCCTTCTGATAGCAGCAACCTCTGTAAAAGCCATTTACAAATGAGGAGATGCACAAAAATAATGTCAGCCTTCAGTTCTTTAAGAAGATAATTTATATTTTCTTGTAAGACCAGAAATTTTTTTTTGTTAGTAATTCAAAAGTGAACAACCTCGTAAATGGCTGGGAAGAAAATCTTTGTGTTCAGGTTATCAACAAGGTTTAATTCAGTGATTGTGAGATAGTGGAGAGCCTGGCTCAAAAAATGGGCTTGGTGCATCTGGGGAAATGTCCACAGGACAGATAGAAATCCACATATACAGCTGAACGTATCAGCTCTCCGCTAATTATTTCTGCTTAATGTATGGAGAGAAGCATGTCCCTCCAATAGCCACGGTAAGAGGAGAAAAAAAAATTACTACATATGTTTCCATGGTCTGTAAGGGTCCTACACAGAACTGAGCTTAGACCATTAACTGTTAGCAGGCTAAAGCTACATGTAAGATCTCTCTGAGAAAAAGGTAAATTATTAGACAATACCCAGGGAGTTGTCTAACAAGAAGACAATACAAGGAATACCATTCCAGCCACCACTGCAGTCAGTCTTTAGCTTTTGTTTTTAGGGTGTACACCTATTGCACCTTGTGGTTGTCAGAGTCGCTGCAAGTCACGGATGGAATCACTGGGATCATCTGTTGGAATCATCTCTCACTGCTTAGAAAAATGCTTGTCTATGCATTTTGCATGGACTAACTAGCCTGCAAAAATATCTATTAATTGTGGCAACTATCCCTTTGAAAACAGCATCTATTAAACACTTGGAGTATTTGAGTGGAAAAAGGATCTTTAGCTTTAGAAGTTGAGGAAACAAAAATCTGGCACCTGCCTTTGTCTATTCTGCTTTGTGCAAACCACCTGAGACCAGAGCCTGCAAGGCTAGTCAGGCAAATCTAAGCTTTGTGCTACTCCCATGGCACCGCTCCTGTCCTTTCCCCAGCTATTTAAAACAATAATGATTCCTCTCTCTTTTGGTACTTCCATCCAACACACAGGCATTGTTTGGCTTCTTTGTGTTTGATTTGGCTGTTTTCTGCCACTCCTTTTTCCTAGGATGCTGGTGCACGCTCAGGGGCAAACCTGTGAGCCATTAGGCAGGGCTCATCCCTGTCCAAGTGCAGGCTGGAGAAGTCAGTTATGACCAGAAAAACTCTGGTAACAATAAAGAATTTGGTAACATCTTTTCTTTAGTCTTCTGTTGGCTTTAATTCAGTTTAAAGCCCTAAATACCCACCTATTCAAGAGGATGAATAAATGAGTTCATTGAGTAGTCAGAAAAAAGAATCAGCTAAGATTTAACAGTATCACCCAACCTGACGTGCTCTAATTCTGGCTGTCAGTAGTGTAGAAAGATTACTTTCACACCAATGGGAATTGTTACATGATGGCAAAAATTTCCCCATTGAAATGAAAACATCCTTCTTCCATACCTTCTGCTCATTTTTGCCTGTGGATCATAGCTTGGTCATCAGGGCAGTGAATAAAGAGTAGAAAAAAGGGGTGAGAAAGAAAATGTGTATGGGGAGCCCTCCAAAGCACAAAGCTTCTGACACCAGAGGGCAATGTTCTCTTGTAATATTGATTGTGGGACTAAACCACAAATCTGAGAAAATTTGCATATTTTTAAAAAATATCACAGTTTTGAAAAAGCAAAGTTTGCATTTTACAAAGCATTGTGTGCTAAGCCAGACTATCAGTTTTGAAACTTTGCAAGACATACAGGTACTGGCTATACGGAATGCTTTTTTTAATACATTTTAGGATTTAGATTGGATCATATGTGCAATGTCAGAAGACACACAATGTCAGGGAAAGCTAAAAATCTCAATCTCGTCTGTGCACAGATTACTTAGGTAGTGGTTTAGTAAAAATTAATATTCTAATAAATTAATAAACATATATGACATTGAATTAAAAGTTAAAAAGTCGGTAATGCTATGCTTTTCTTTAATAAAAGTGTTAAAACAGGCATGGCCCCTTTCCCCTTGTGCCATTTCCATGGTGGGTTTATCAGCTTCAAAATTAAGTGAACTGAAGTGGTACAATCTCTCCCTTTCCCACAAATAAAATAAGAAGACACTGTTGATTGCCTGACCAGGGCTGTGCTGGAGCCTGTTGGAGCCCCATGGAAAGTGAATGTGCTCAGGCAGAGCTGAGGCCTGAGGCAATGGGCAGCGCTCCTGGGCAGCCCTGCTGTGGTGCCCCCCCCCCACCGCCCCCTGCCATCCATAGCTGCATCAAACACACATTATCACTTTGTCGTAATTATCACATTATCTTCTAGTGGATTTAAAATATCTTGTTATGGTTTATGAGCTTTACTGTCCTCAATTGTGTTCAGGGATTATGTGGGAAACTTTGAAAGAGACACTAATTAAGACTCTGCACATAAATGGAAAAGGGAATAAAATGTGGTAAGGCTTGGTCGGAGGAACATTGTGTCAGGCTTTCCTGTTGCCGGTCTTTTGAAAGATTGATAAGAATCTTCATTCATGTGTCTAGAGAAAAAGGAAAAGAGGCGGTTTTGTAGACAAAAGCGGCAGATCAAATCTATCTGACCTTGAGCAAAGCATCTGATGCAGTGTCATATGGGAAATTATTAGCTAAAATGGTGACGATGGAGATTATTACAGGAAGATGTGTTAAGGAGCTCTCTAAATGAGAGATGACAATGAGTCATACTGTGAGACAAATGACCAAGCTGAAAGAGGTTACTAGACAATTTTCTCAAGGACTGGTCTCTGGACAAACCTGATTTGCTATTTCCAATAAAAAACAGACATAACAGACAGGAGTGATCTTGAGGACCAGAAAGGTAGAATTGGGTACAGTAGGATACAGGCCAAGGACACACATCTTGGGGCTAATGGCATGAGTCTGTGCTAGGATCTCAATGGTGTAAAAGGACATTTGGGAAAACATCTTTTACTATAAGAAATCAAAAGAGGTTGGCTTAGGAAAGTAAAATGATGACTCTGATGGGGGTGGAGCACGTGGTTGTCTCCTATTATGCATGTCCCAGAGGACACTGGTGGGAATAAGGAAGAACTAGTTTAACTAAATTATGCTCTTATGATATAATTGTTTGGGGATGAATCAGCCATAAATCAGTGGCAGCTGCAAACTGGAAAGATTTCTGAAGATCAATAGTATGGACCCATATTCTAAAAGAAATAGTAGGGCCAAAAAAAAAAGAATAAAAGTCTAGTTTTAAGATTAGTTTTACAATAATGACTGAAACTGGACTCAGTTGCTTAAAAGACCTCTTCCAGTCCATGATATTTTCAGTAATTTGCTTACAGGCAGTTTTGCTTTTATCCAAAGCATACTGAATTCTTTCAATCAGATAGACCAGGTACGACTGAGAGAGCTATCCCAAATACATGTTAACACATTAACTAAGATGCACACCCAGATAGGAATTCATTTAGGTCTCATGCCATCCCATGAAAAATAAGTAAATGGAGAAAGACAGAACCTTCATTCTTTTCTCCTTCCAAGTTCTTCTGCCAGCATCTTAGTAATATGTTTCCCCTTTCAAGTCATAAAAGGTGCACCAAGTTGGCATAGCATCATGGATTGCAAGGGCAGAACAGATTGCTTGGGATTTTACAAGGCTGTGTGGTACATCACTTGTACTACCTTATCTTGCATGTCTCATGTTAAGGAAGCTTTCCTGTCTGACCACTTGGGAGCCACTCTGGCAGTCACACTCTCACAATCAGACTTTGAGAGCTGGGATTGAAGCCTCTTTGTAGTGGGTGGCTCCAGTGAGCCAACAGGTGTCCTGCTTGACTCCCTACACACACCACACTCACAGAGTCATATCATTATTGGCTCAACTCTGGGTTTCTCTTTGATCCTTAAAGCAATTTAATTACAGCACAGTAACAGAGAAACAGCTCAAGCTGGGTGCCTCTGAGGAGAGACCAAACAAAGTAACCCCTGGGGTTTTATACCCTCATAGTCTATGCACACAGAAGTCTTGGCTCTCCTTCAGATGTGTCTCTTAGTGTCTGGTCACCTGGATGGGGCCACAGGTCCCAATGCCCTTTGTTGTGCAAAAGGTCAGTGCCAGTTCAGAGCCTCTTGCCTGGATCTTCCACCATCCAGAACTGAATCTGGAGCTTGCATATCAATCTACCTGCACCGAATATATTCCTCAGCATCTCATCTGACACCAACGATCTGCAGAGCTTTTCTTGTCCTTTGGAAGGAGAACTGGATTATTTCTATACAACAAAGAATATCAAAATCATTTAAGCTACTTTCCATGTTTAGAAGCTGTACTTAAGTTGATTTTTATTCCTATAATATTTCATTCAAATTCATTCAGTGCTGCTGGTGTATTCGAGACTAAGAACTTTTCATATTATAGTTATTATTCCTGGTAGTCTGCAGTTTGTCAATCAGAAATTATATATGATCACATACACACACTATATATATATATATATATATATACACACACATATATGATATATAGTAGGTATTATAAGGCTGGTCTCTTAAGGTTTTTGTTGTTGCTGCCATTCTTTTCCTAGATGGATCATAGACCATTCAAGCATTTTGAGAGAAACTACTGACCATTTCCTAAAAAAATCCTTCTGTATTTGGGTAGGGTTTTGTAACACATTTTGTTTCCTCAATTACCTTTGACTAGAGGAGTGTTCTTCAGACCAGTGTTCACTGAAAATGATTGCTGGTGCTGTGATGCAGATAACTCTGAAAGGGTCTCTGCATTTTAGTCAGAACGTTCAATTGCAGCTTTAATCATCGACTTTGGTCACTCTTAATTCTGTCATCTCATGACCCTCTTCTCCTACAATTATTTCCCTTGAACTGATCACAATGGCTGCTTGCCCCAGTAATTGCTACTATGTTCTATCTGACAATGATGATATCTGACCTTCATTATACCAAATTCTGTTTGAGATAGGCACGATATACAAAGAAAGAAAAAAATGGGTACCCAACTTTCCTATATCTGTGTAACTGAACATGTATGTTTTGTGCAGATTAACATGCACAGCTATGAATACAAGTTAATCTAATTCTTCATTGTTCCCAAACTGTGAGTGTGATTAACACATTCAAAATGAGGATCTTGTTTGTTTAGTTTTACATGTGTGTTGTGGAACTAGGAACAATAGAAGAAAATTACATCAAGTGCTGCTTTGCTGCAGCTCCCAACTCCTCAGGAAAAACCCCTGCAAAGATATAGACATAGCTGCTTGTTGTGCAGGCATTCGGAACAATACTGCTTACCATCTGTTGAAATACAGTAACAAGACTACATGGCACACTTCCATGAGATTTTTGTTTGTTCCAAACAGTGTAGCAGAACCAGAATCCTTTGAGGAATGGGAATAATAAAGTAGCAGTGGATCTCATGTATAAGAACAGCATTTTCTATATGGGCAAATGTGAGAAGGAAAACAAACAGGCAAATAAGCTGATAAAACTGGTGGAAATTCCTGAGTATGAATTCTCCCCCTCTGCATGTCAAATTTTTAGATGACCAGGACAGTTAAAGCCTCCTTGGTATTATCTGATAGTAAAAATAACCACCATATTTAAAGATGGAGAGCTGAATGAAAATTCTCCATCGTATATATTCTCTTGGACTGTCTATTTGCAAGTCTTTGACATACTCCCATGTTTAATCCAAGCAAAATGACTTCAGGGGCCACCTAAGAACCTTCTTAGTTAGTCCCATCTGTGATTCATGTAAGTGCTGTCTTCTGTTCCCATGGCAGCTTGTTACTTGCTACTTGCAGCAGGTGCTCCTTAATTTCACAGGTAACTGGATCTTCATCTGTAAAGTTTTCCAAGGAATTTGCTCCCGACCATACACAGAACTGCAAACCACCGAGGGCTGAGAGACCAGACCTCAAAAGTTAAGTGAGATACTCAGGGCACATAAACTCCAGTTGTGAAATACTTTCCCTGCATTTAGGTGGTGGCATCACTGAGGGTTCAGTGTATCTGAAAGCAGCCAGCTGGCTGTGCACCGTTGCAGGGTGAGATGCAGGTTCCAGTGCCCTTGAGGAGAAGAAAGTGTTGATGATGCCATGGGATTTCCGTGTCACGTACATTTCTATTTTGACACAGTCAATAAAATGCTGTTTGGCAGTTAGGGGGTGGAGGGAAATGACTTTTTTCTTCACACATTTGTTAATCTGCAGTACCATAGCTCTGCCACCTTTTGTGCTGCCCTGGAGTTTTGGGTGGTGTGATATGTATGGCTGTGCTGCTTCTAGCTCTGCTCTGGCTGCTTAGACTCTACAGTACATACATCTGACTGCACAGCTGCAGGGTCAGGGTATGATTGCAGGTGTCTACCAGACAGTTGTAGGACAAGGTAGTATGAAAGGAAGAATTAATTTGAACATCTCCTCTCACCAGTACAGAATTATCCCCATTGCAAAGATATTGAAACTGAGGAACAGCGTTTCAGAAGCTGATTTTTTTTCCCTTGTTCATTCTGTTTTCTTTCCCAGTGTTCACTTTGTTGCTACATCCTTCTGTTGTTCTCAGTGCCTCCTCCCTTACTGTTATCCCTGGTGCAATAGAGTTATATTGAGAGGGTGAGAGAGGATGCCGTTGATGCCAGAATCAAATAATCTCTCAGAGGCATAAAATCCTGTAGCCATGTCTATATTGGCTGTCTATATTACCCACTACAGAGACTACATCAGGAGCAAAGGAAGAAGGCAGCTGGGTGGTTAAGGGTGTTTAAACTTACCAGAACATATTTTCACTGCAAGCAGAAGGAAAAGTGTTATTTTACATCCCCCCAGAAAATACAGTTTTGTTTGCAGACTGCATAATAACCAGTAATCACATATTTCCTCCAACCCTTACCTCTGAAGATATAGCCAAAACACAATCTCATACCTCTCAAGAAAGTGTGACTCAAGCTTTCTTTGTTCTCCCATGATATTCATAGCCTCAGGAGGTGTTGGCTACAATGCACCCCACCTGAAATATTTCTACACTAATTCACACAGCGTGAGGAACAAACAAGAGGAGCTCCAAGCTTTGTCCCAGTCACAGAGATTTGACAACATTGCGATAAGTGAAACCTGATGAGATGGAATCTGTGACTGAAGTGCCCTGTTGGATGGTTACAGGCTCTTCAGGAGGGTTAAGCAGGGCAAAAGAGGTGCAGGGGTATCACCGTATGTAATAGAAGGGTCAGAATACATGGAGCTACAGTTGGCAGTGGCACAGTTGAGATCTTCTGGGTAAGAATCAAGGGGCAAACAAATAATGCAGATGCCATCATGGGAGTTTACTATAGACCACCCAGCCAGGACAATGACACCAATAAATTATTCTTTGAGGTAAAACACAGGCCAGTAGATTTGTAAAAAACCTGGATGATAACTTTGTGGAACAGGTCTTAAGGCAGTCAACTCAGAAAGATTCTCTCCTTGATCTGCCACTTGCCAACAGAGCGGATCTCATGAACGAAATGAAGATTGGTGGCCGTCTTGGCCACAGTGACCACAAAGTGATTGAGTTTAAAATCCCTGTTGACAGGAGGAAAAGTGCCAGAAAAAGCTCAACTCTGGACATGAGGAGAGCAGACTTCAGGCTGCTCAGGAAATCGGTAGGTAAGGTCCCCTGGTATAATGTTTTTGCAGCTACTGAAGTCCATCAGTGTTTGTCACTTTTCAAACATCACCTCCTAAGGGCACAGGAGCAGGCAATTCCCAAATGTCAGAAGTGAAGCAGGTCAGGCAGGCCAGTTTAGCTGAGTAGGGATCTCCTTCTGGAAATAAGGCAAAAAAGGAAGGTGTATGCCGAGTGGAAGCAAGGTGAAATGACAGGGGAAGAATTCTGAGATGCTGCTTGCTGCTGTAGGGAGAAAATTGATGCAACTAAAGCTCAGCTGGCCATAAATGTGGCACAATAAAAAGAGATATTTTAATATATTAATGGCAACGGGCATATAGAAATATCATTAGCTGATGACAGGATGAGGATGATCCCCTCACAAAAGGAACAGAGACAGGGCAGAGGTGTTTAACACTTTCTTTGCCTCTGTCTTCAACACTGTTGGCAGATCAAGAGGGTCTCAGTGCCCTGAGCTGGAGGACCATGACTGTGAAAAAGATAACTCCCAGTCAAGCCTGAAATTGTGCGTGATCTGCTGCTCCAGCTGGATCCCTACAAATCTGTGGGACATGATGGCATTCCTATCAGAATCCTGAAGGAGCTGGCTGATATCATCACAAAACCTTTCTCTATGATTTTTGAGAGGTCTTGGGAATCCGGACAGGTCGCAGCTGACTGGAAGTTGTGTTAGGTGAGGTTTAGATTGAATATTAGAATGAGGTTCTTCATGCACAGGGTGGTTGGACACTGGAATAGTATCCCCAGCACAAAAACTGCCAGAGTTCAAAATGCATTTGGATGGTACTCTCAGGCATATGGTGTGACTCTTGAGGATGGTCCTGTGCAGGGTCAGGAACTGGACTTGATGATCCTTGTGAGTTCCTTTCAACTCAACATATTCTGTGATTCTGTGGTTCTGTGGTTCTGAGGCTGAAAAATGGCAAGTTTTCAGACAGCACCCCTGTAAAGCCTCTGTTCTATTTACTTTTATTTCGGTGTCTATAACCAAAGGTTTGTATTTGAGGATCTATGGTTTATTCTGTGCTTCTTTTCATTATTTTAAGTTCTTGCAACTTGGACACAAAGCAGTGGAAAGTGAACCTACAGAAACAATCACACTGTAAAAAGGGGGATTTTGTTTTCTTTAGAGTCTTCACATATTGGAATATGTGGATAGTTCCTCCTTCCTTGCTGGAGGAGGAACTGACTCCTTGATGTGATTCATGGAGGAATTAAGCAGTCTTGAGGCTGAGATGGCCTGGTAGTGGAGAAGTCATTATCACATTATATGTCATCATATAAGCTGCTGACAGTGGGTCTTGCCTCTTCCTCCTACATGTAATTTTCTTGCACTTGTGCTCTGCAGATGCTCCTTTCCAGTGAGGATGCTGTTTGTTTTCTATGCCAGTCTGTTGCTTCTTTTTTCCTCCTTGTTTCTTGTCTTAAAACCTCTTGTGACATGCCAGAAATATTGTCTTATCACAATCATAATAAAAATAAATCACACTGAGGATCAAAAATGATGGAGTAGAAAAGAAAATGGTATCATTAACTTTAAGTGGAGACCTGGGAAGGATGCTGTGCCTACAGTCTGAGGCATTGAGGTGTGCAGTGAAACTGTTAGCCATGATATTTGACATTTCATCTTGAATATTTTAGTCTATAAATATTTGATCCAGTATATTTATCAACTCACATAAGATCAAATACTGTTTGGCAATTCATTTGATGAAGAACAAAAATCCATCAGTTACTTGAGTGTGCGAATATATATGTTTTGCTATCTCTGTTTCTCATACTACATTCACTTTGACAAGACACATGCAGTCCTTGATCTTAAATATAAAAACTTAAATATAACTACATGAAACTGGAAATGAGCATGAGTAAACAACAAAAAAATGAAAATATTACATTAAATTATTTGGGTTTTTTTTCTATAACTTTGTCACCTTAAAATATTGAAATGCTAATTAATTTGTTAATGGTATTGGGAGGGTTTCTTATTAGTGTAAAAAGGAATTATAGCCTTAGACATTTTATGCCTTTGGAAATCTTCTTTCTTTATTTTGGAGTTCAGTAATAATGGGCAATTTTCTATATATGCCATTGCACAGTAATTGTGCTGTTCTGAGCCTGTTATGTTCAGATTAGATTAAACAGAGAAAATTGGTTCTTATCATAATGCTTCATTAAAATTTTAGAAGTAGGACAATACCAAATGAGAATTTGACTTTATTGTCTACAGAAATATGAAGGCAGTTACATTTATGCTATTTATCATATCCAATTAGTCTGTGCTTATGAAAACAGAAGAAGTGTTTGCCTTCAGTCTTCAGTGTGGCTTTTCACAAACATTTGTGATATTTTCTCGTACAAACTGCCAACTCACAACTTATGCCTCTCTGAGGTCAGACTCAGCAGCACCTGAAGGGCTCACATGCTGCATAGGTGCTACCAGTAGAGACAAATGTCACTCTTGAAGAATTCAAGTCTTGCATTTTTGTGTGGTTTTAGAAGTTGCTCCTGCTGATTATAAAGTCAGTGGAAGATTAGCCATTCATTTCACACTCAGGAGCACCAGACTCTCAAAGCACACTTTGATTTGCTCTTAAACCTACCCGATGAGTATAAATTTCCACAGTTACCAAAACCTGTCTGGAAAACTCTCGGAAGGAGAGTGATCTGTTATAATTGTAGCTATCATTTCTGAAAGTGAGAGGGAAGAGGCTCAAGGGATCACTGTTGGACAGCAGCTCTGCAGTTTTTACACAGCAGCAGTTCTATTAAGCAATTAAACACCCATCCTTTCATCTGTGATGTGCTTTCATGTGTTCTTAAACTTCATAAACTGCCAAATTAAGTATTCAATAGTAAGTGGTAAATTGCAGTTCTTATTTTAACAACCAACAATTAGTCTGGCAAATGATGGGATTTGATCTGCTGAAGCAGTTTTGGACATTGAGAGAAAAAGAGTGAGACGAAATAATGATTAGAATGACTATAAGCTCAAAAATTTGTTTATTGTACTGTTAGTGAAAAATCTTTAGGTGGTGATAATGTTGCAGTGTGGTAGTCCTCGTCTGGTCTCCAGACAGTCAGGCCTGCTCATGCTCGTTATTCCCAGTAGACTGAGCAAGAAAATGCGGGACTGCTTTTCCATGGCTGTGTTGGCTTTGGCTGAGTCTGCCATACAGCAAGGAGCTTATTTGATGTTCCTGTCTGAAGACAGGTTTCCTGTCAGCCTCATTTTCCTTCTGTCCCAGCCTACAGGTTTTAGCATGTATGGAGATGTATGAACCCCTTTTCATTAGCTGCTCATCACTTGGTAGTTGTCCTCATCCCCACAAGTCCCTGTGGCCCAAATGGTCTCAATCATGCAGAGATCACCAGTACTTCCCATAATACACACCCTTCCTGAAAATGACATATATTCTTAAAATTTGATGAGAAATTATTTTTAAACAAAACAAATTGAAGAAACAAACAAACAAAAAACCCCAAAAGAACCTAAAATGAAACAAAACAACATAATTTTGGAAGAGCAGACAACTCCCTGTCTGATATATTATAACTTTAGCTCCTTTAGATCAGTGAGTTTGATATAAACATTTTACTCTGCATACTAACAGTGTGATAAGTTCTGTTATGATTGGAGAGACACATCCCATTATCCTGATATGAAAAAGACCCTGTAAATGATAAACCTAATCTGTTAGAAATTACTTACCTTCAGGGCAAAATATCTAAGATATCTAAACATTTTTCTTGTAAGAAGCCTTATATAAAAAATGATGTGTCAGAAATTCACCTAATTTCTTTCAAACACTCTAAGGAAATCAGCTGGTTATCCATTTTTGCCGGCACCCTCCTTTTCTGTGAATGCTAACACTGGAATATACTGTTGTCTGCATTGGTTTGTGTAGGAGAAAAAATAGCTGTCCTTGCCTACTACTATTTTTGCCCCTTTTTGAAGAATAATCTACCACTTATAGAACAGATATACTTCTTTTAGCATTCTTGGTGGAAGGAAAGCAGGAAAGAAAGAACCTCCAAATGATGTACATGTGTCATCACTGGAAAAATACCTTTTTAATAAAGAGACTATGTATTGCCATATGTTACCACTGAAATATAGAACACTGGTGTGTGGCAATCAGCCTTAGAAGATGATAAAGCTCACCATAATGTTTTAAAATCATGCCTTGTGGGATGCAGTCTGC
>JAWWEW010000112.1:34924031-34952402 GCA_035583185.1 Anabacerthia variegaticeps | reverse complement strand
TCTTGCTACATCTCGGGACCCGAGGGCCACGTGAGAGGGGCATAAGGGGTGGAGAGGATCCCCTTCAGCTGCCGCACTGGTGAGGTTATCAAATGTACTGGAACTCAGTTTGGAGTTATAGAACTTTAATACAAGCAAGATATTTTCACTCTGTGGGGGATAGAGCTTGGTAAATTTTTTATATTTTTTAAAACATAAGGTGTTGATGAGAAACTTTCTTTAATTTTAGTGACATAACATCTAATGGCTCTACTAAATCTCTTTCTGTTTCAAAAATATAAATAATTCTTAGGCTGAGTTGACAGGGTAAATTAATTCCTCTGCTCCCTCAGCTTTCAGCACAACCTGCTGATAACCTCTCACTGAACTCAATCCTGTATCAGTTACATGGTTATAGTTAACACAGGGAATATTTTTCCCAATCCCGCAATACTCATAAACTACCTTTTTTGATATGCTATTCAGCCTTGTGAAAATCGACAGTGACATTCTGAAGGTGACATATAAATGATTGGCTTGCTCATCGCACATGCTTTTGCCATGTTTTTGTACTTTTTTTTTTTTGTTATTGTTTTTGTGTAGCTGATTTTGACTTTCTGATTCTCATCACCTCTTCTCAGATGCACCTAAGCAGGCCCTGGTATGAGCTGCAGGGCTCCTTTTCATCCTTCCTGCACCATCTGCCACAAAGCAGCCCATTGCGTATAAAGCATCAGGAACGCTCTAGGCGTGAAGGAAGGCAGCCTCACCCAGCCTGAGTGGGCATCCTCACTAGAGCAAGAGCAGAGCTGAGCTGCCTGGCTTGCTGACATTGGTGGCATCCAAATGGTAGATTTTGCCAGATCAGCTTCTCATTTCTATTACAAGCAATTATCACAGACTACTCTCCTTTTTTAATGCACATTAAAGGGTTAGGAATAAAATTTCCATGATTCTCAGTGTAAAAAAAAATAAATAATTGTTTCTTTTCCCATCAATCAATCTTCTGCCTAGTGAATGGCACCTACATATCTGACCAAAGCATACCTTTAGTTGAAGTCTTATAGAAAACAACACACCATTTTTTACTGTTTTTTTCAAAGCCTCGTTACTTGGAGTTATTATTTAGTGTCAACTTCATAAGGGAGCAGAAAACTTGCAAAGTTCGAGTTTAAGCTCCATTGCAATTGAAAATGTTGGTATAAACACTGATATATGAGCCCCAAACAGGGCCTTTTGTACTTGTCATTTTCTATGATTGTCTAAAAAGTAGTTCAGGTTCAAAATACAATCAGGAATCATAAGATTAAATAAAAAGAAAGTAATCTAGTTTTGTACTGGAAAATCATGTAAAAGCTGACAAGAAATCCAGGATTAGCTGTGGACAATGTTTTTAGTTTATGATAGAGGATAACATGGAAGTCTGATGTACTTAGTCATGCAGAGACTTACCACCCTCAGTGTGACTCCTGGGAAGAGTGAATGCCAATTCTACTAATACTGGGGTTGTAGCATTTTGTATAATGAAGCTCTAATAAGCACCTTTGTACAACACATCACTGGGATTAAAAAATATTGTACATCATAGTAATCCAAAATCTGCCTTGCACAGGGATTCTGTAGGAGTTTTTATGAGCAGAGAAAAATATATTTGAATATTATTAATAGCTTGTAAGCAATAATTTTTATCTCTAAATAAAATCACTTTTAATGGAAGAAAGGTATTTTTATCAGTTGTTGGGTCTTTCTTGTTTGTTTTTGTTTGGTTGTTTTTTTGTTTGTTTGTTTGTTTGTTTGTTTGTTTTTTAATATGGATAGACCTGCTATTTTGACATACACTTATTCCACCAGCTTTTTCCTTATTTTTTTTCTTCATCCTTCACTCAATATGTAACCTCCTGGACTTCAGATACCCGGTTTCAATAAAGTTTGTGTGTGTTCTTTTGTTTAGATATAACACTGGATATTCTCACTAGCTTGAGTCCTACACAAAGGTTAGTACCTTCTCTTCTGTAAACATATAAGATCTTTCACTCCTCTCCTGCTTACATAACACTGCATTCAAACACGCACCATCAGTTCCTTACTTTTATGACTCCCATTTCCAAGTTGTTTTCAGCAACTGGAATGATTACGAAGTTGAGTCCTTATTGATATATCACTACTGTGTTTACGTTAGTATTTAAATGCTATATAAATGTCCTGTTTATTGCACGTAAGTTATCCCTAAGCAGGTAAATGCATCCTTTTAACTCTGCAACAGGCTATGCAAATGTGTTTTTCAGAAGAATGATGGACAGAATGAGAATATTCATGGCTCATTGAAAAAATACTCATGTTTCTTGTTCTCATACTGATACCAGAAATAGGAGGTGCCCTCATCTCTGAGGATTTGGGTGCATAAGCAGTGAAACACTTTGGATGAGACTTTCAGCAGCAAAAGGATAAACAGCCCCTGGCAATAACAGCACTGCAAGGAGCTACAGGGAGAGCTTCCATTTGGCCAAGTCCAAGAAGACACAGAGCAAGAGCATAGGCACTGATGATATGTTGTAGTCATGTACTGGCTGTTTGAAAACAGTCCTTGAGCTAAATGGGAGTTCAAGTCAGGCAGATGTGCAACCCTTTGTAAGAGATGACCAAAGTCTCAGAGGACTGTGTGTTTCCTGTGTAACTCAGGAACACAACATTGTATCTCTTCTTGTTGACTCTGTCATATTGCCCTTTTTCGTATTTTACACCACAAAACACGCTGCCAGGACACTGCTGCAGACTTAGCATATTATTTCACTTGATTCATAAAAAAAGGTTTTCACACTTATGTAGCATTCCATACGGATCACTAGATATGATGCCTGAAACAGAACTTGATCCTATCACAGAATTACAGAATATGATGAGTTGAAAGGGATCCACAAGGATCATCAAGTCCAGCTCCTGGCCCTCCATAAGGCCATTCCCAAGAGTCACACCATGTGACTGAGAGTACCATCCAAATGCATTTTGAACTCTGGCACGTTTTGTGTTGTGACCACTTCCCTGGGGATCCTGTTCCAGTGCCCAACCACCCTCTGAGTAAAGAACTTAATTCTAATATCCAGCCTAAACCTCCCCTGACACAACTACAGGCCATTCCTTCAGGTTCCATCACTGGTCACCACAGAGAAGAGACCAGCGCCTGCCCCTCCTCTTCTCCTCATGAGGAACTTGTAACTGCAATGAGGCCTCCCCTCAGTCTCCTCTTCTCCAGACTGAACAGACCTAGTGACCTCAGCAGCTTCTACTCAAGGCCCTTCACCATCTTCATTGCCCTCCTTTGGAGGCTCCATAAGACTTTCATATCTTTCATATATTATGGTGACCAAAACTGCATGGAGTACTCAAGGTGACGCTCCCCCAGTGCAGAGCAAAGTGGGACAATCTCCTCCCTCGACTGGCTGGTGATGCTTTGCCTGATGCCCCCCAGGGCAGGGTTGGCCCTCCTGGCGGCCAAGGCACTCCTGACTCACATTCAACTTGCAGTGGACCAGGACTCCCAGGTCCCTTTCCATGACACTGCTTTCTAGCATGTCATTCCCCGGTCTGTACGTACATCTGGGGTTACCCCATCCCAGGCGCAGAATCCAGCACTTTCCCTTGTTGGACTTCATACAGTTGGTGATTGCCTGTCCTCTAATTTGTTGAAGGGCCTCTGCAGGGCCTCTTTGAACCCTTTTGTTATCCACAGCACTAGAGATAAATCTTCTACTCTTTTTTAAGTTTCAGTAAATAAAACCAGGAGTAGGAAAAAAATTAAATATATGTTATTTGTGTTCTACCTCAAACAAACAGTTCTTATGCATGTTTGTGTCACTTAAAACTCTCATATACTGGAATCTTAAAAGCAACATCAACAGAAGTGCAAACGCTTGAATATTTCCATGTTATCTTTTGTCTTTTTTGGCCCTGTCTAGATGCAAAACGTTGAGATAAGGCCCAGGTGTCTGCTGGTGTCACCAGCGTTTCCTCTCTGTTTTGAAAGGACAGCTTAGAGATATCCTCATGCAAATGAGATGCAAGTTGCAGTGCTCCAATTCCAGTGGTGATTTGTCACCATTTAATGCCTCCTCTTCAGCTAAACTGTGGGGTTGGCCCAGCTTGAGGAAGAGCAGCTGTTTGGAAATGGCAATGCTGATCTTACATTTGTGAGTCTGGCATTGCTGTGGACATATCTTCTGTTTCTCAATGCTGTGTCAAGTCAGATTGTTCTTCAGATCTTTCCCTGTGAGAACATATCTCTCTTCATGGCTCCAAAACAGAAACAACAGACTAGAGGATGAGTAGACTGCAGTTTTTTTAGAGACCCTGCCTTACATTTGAGATGTGAAGTGAGTGAATTACCAGGAGAATACTGCTCCATGTCTGACTGATGCTCTGAGCCACCACTTCAGGTAGCAGTGGAAGAAAACACCTTAACTCTGTGAATTGCCAGTGCCTGGGCTGGGGAAAGCTCTGGGGCTAGCTGCAGGAAACAATGACTCTGTACAGGTAATATCTCTTTATCAGTTGTACTTTTAAGTAACGAGCCCCATGGGACAAAATAACATTATCATCTGGTACTGTTACTGTCTGCTGCTTTAATAATAATTCACCAGATGATTTCCTTATTATTTTAATAATGTGTTTTTTCTCTTTGTAATGTAAAAAAACAGTGCTTCTGTTCCTAACATTATGTTCCGAAATACCAGAAAATAGCCTACAGTTTCCTCATCAGAAGAGAGACAATTAACAAATAAGAAAGGAAGTAAACAGCCTGCAAATTTTGAATCTGACAGAATATCAAACTAATTGAGTGCAGGAGTGGCAGAGCACAGGAATGACAACTGAGCCATGAGTGTATATGAAAGCATGTTTGTGAGGCTGCAGTTGTTTTTTCCATAATAAGTGAGTGGCTGCACTGAATTTAGGATTCTGAGAAAGATGAGAAATCCTTTTTGACACATTATATGAGTGTCTTAGGCTTCAGGGCAAAAAGTTACATTTGTAAGATTAAAAATTACAGTCCTCTTAGAGGCACTGAAGTGAATTATGATGACTCTTTTAAAGGTCTCTATCAAAACTCCATTGCTCTTTTGTCACTTTAATCACTGTACTTTAATAAACTGGACTGTAGGAAGTTTTCTTTTGTCCTCAAATATTACCTTCTCTTCAGTTCTGATCATTAATAGTAATAAATAGCAATAAATAAAAATGAATTTAAAACCAAAAGAGTTAATAGTTTTTTCTGACTCATGAAATCAAGCTCATAATTGCACAAAAAAATGCAGACAGTCTCTGGTTCTTCATGGAAAGATCTGCGAATTTCAAATGTTATTGCAATGATTATTTGTTAGACACTTTTTATTGCCTATCCTCATAATTTTTTTTGCTGCTTATTCAACAAGCAGAAATTAGACTATCTCCATTGCTTGTGATGTAGAACAGTATTTGAAAGTTTACTCTCACTGAGAGTAAACATGGTTACAGAAAATTATGCATGAAGATAACTAGCATCACAGAAATGCCCTGCTGGAAATTCAGAGCCTGTTCTTTGCTATCTAATCATTATAGACAGACTTAGACTTAATTCAAAAGTCTTCTGCTGCATCTGACTCTGGAGCTTGTGCCCACATGAAGCCACAAGGGATGGAGAGTGCATATGTGAGCAGATTTGGTTGTAAGCCACAGCCTGCAAAGCATTTTCTTGGCCACTATCCAGCACCTAAGAAATCCACTTACAGAAATACGGATCTCTGAAGAAGTCGTGAACTGAAAAAGCAGATAAGCTCTGCTAGGGTTTATTGATTTCCATGTTCTGGATTAGGCAGAACAGCAGTATGCAGATATATCAAGGTAAGGTCCAGGCTACTGTGAGCATTGCTGCATGCCTGGATCCTGGGAATAGTTAACTACTAGCAGAGTCATTGCCTGGGAAGTGGAGATTTGGACAAGTATGTCAAATATTAGACCAGTTATGGGCTCATTTTCAAAACAGAGGCCTATGGCTCTGTGTCTTAAATCAGTCCTGATGAACCTCTGAATTGGCAAATCAAAGTGACCATGTTTCCTTTTCTGCAGCCATTATCAAACTGGTTACTGCAATATAAAGGCTGAGTATGTAAAGGATGTGTTATGTGGAAAGGCTCATACATGGCAAAGACTGAGTACTTTCAAGATTCATTTTGAAGGAAGTACTTAGCACCTCACCAGTGTATTGCCAGTTATTCTGCATTCTGGGCGGAAAGTGACCTCTGTTAAGGACGGAGTAATGCAATTTCAATGTTTTGACTCTATATTTAGAGGTTAACACAGATAGTTCTTGTAAGTGCTTTAATTAAAATCTAATCCTTAAAAGATAATTTGCAGTAGTTTAGCTACAGTGGACTGCTTCCATAGTAGAAAAATCTTCAAGGTGGAAAGAAGAATAGTGAAAATGACCTTCTATTTTCTCCCTTTGAGTGCAGTGACGTCTGGCTGTGGTATGGGGCCACCTCTAAGTACGGACTGGAAATTCAACACAATGCAATTCTCCAAGGGAAAATGACACTCCATCCTGTTAAGCATAGGCATTGTGTGTGTTTTTCTGCAGAATGAACAGCCCTTTTTTGGACTCTTCTAGAGAAACTCTTTTTCTTAGAAATACTATTCTTTTCCACCTCATTTCACTT
Source organism: Anabacerthia variegaticeps (assembly GCA_035583185.1). Taxonomy (NCBI): domain Eukaryota; kingdom Metazoa; phylum Chordata; class Aves; order Passeriformes; family Furnariidae; genus Anabacerthia; species Anabacerthia variegaticeps. Next base: position 34,945,737 of record JAWWEW010000112.1, on the reverse strand, counting down.
TTAAAAAACTTATTTGCAGGGAAAACTAAAAACTTTATTTTTGTTTTTGAAAACACTGAAACTTTTAATCAAAAGAAAGACAATGAAGAAAAAGAAAAAGAGCATCAAAGCTGGAATATTTTAATGGATGTTTTATATCTCATGCCTGTTTTGGTTTAAGAGAAATTCTCTCTCCCTTGAGACAGACTTTCAGCAAAAAAGTCTGAACAGAACCATCACTTACCTTAAAAATGTACGACGGTAACAACCGTCGTTAGGCTTTACTCTATAACAGTAATTTAACAAAACTGACACTCTCCTGCTGATTACTGCTCATATGGTCTTGCTACTAGGCAATCATCTTGAGTTCAAAGCAGAGGAAAAGTTTATGGTTTTGAGGACTGCATCATGGTGTGACCAGTCCTCTGTGTTGGTGCTGGTGCTCTGCAGAAGGAGTACTGCTACTGAAAGCCTTTAGTCAGCTGACTAGAGAGTGCAAACACTCGAGGCAAACCTGTGACCCTGGAATAATGAAAGTATTGCACAAGAGGACAAGACTCACCTTTCACTTGAAGAGTTGGGTGCTTGCCTTTGAACTCCTCACAAATAAAAACAGATTAAGCTTCATAAAGCACAGCATAAACAAAAAAGTTAAGTATAGAAACTGGCATGCCACACACAGTGCCTTCTGCCCACTTGGATACCACCATACAGTTAGAAATATGTAGAGAATAACAAATGATTAAGCTTTAGTTTGTTTCCAAATTAATTTCCCTTCACTAGAGTGTTTTCTTTTTTAGGCACGGAAAATACTTCTTTGGAACTAGGGTTTCATTCTGGAGAATGTTATCAGAGTTTGTTGGACTGGAAATAATCACCATGGAAAAAAGTGGGAGAACACTATAAAGCATTAAATTATTTTCCATTTATTTATTCTCTTTTGAAGATACCAAACTTCTTCTGAAACAATTCCAACACTCCAGAAATGAAAATTTAATAGGTCAATGGTAGGAAATTTGCAAATAATAACTTTGTGCCAAGGAGAGGGTATGAAAATTTTCTTGCATTTGATTTCAAAAAATCAGTTTATGACAGAAAAGTTGGCTGGAATAATTTTGATCTCTTGTGGCTTGTACATTTCTGGTCCATTTTATGATAGAATAACCTTTCTTGCTCATTCAGTCAACTTCTTGAATAACTGCATATTTGATAACCAGGCCTGGGTATGGAAATGGTTGAAAATTCTTGTTACAAAGCCCATCTTTTTAATGATTCCTTACCCAGCATTTTGTTCTGTTGAATTCTTTCCAGCATTTTCGTAGACTCTCTTACTGTGTCTGACTTAAATTTATGTCTGCTTACTGACTAAGGTAGCAGAAGGTGTTCAGGTATCTTAGTAAATGAACAAAAACTAGTCCATTCTGGTACTTATTGAATAAACTACCCATGAAGATGTGTTCAGAAAGTGGCAGCAGGGAACGGCTGGGACTGGAACACCAAAATCTTTGAGGGAGAGACAAATGAGCTGATGAAAACTGATTAGAATCAAGCACTGTTGAGGAAACATGCAGCACAGGAATGAGAGGCATTCAAAGCAGAGACAGGCAGCACGATATCGTCTGTGTTCATTACAGTGGAATCTAGGTGTCAAAAACGAAACAAGAAATTAATGTAGGTCAGGAAAGTTATGAAAAGTACTATCAAATATTTGCAGTCATACACTCAGGATAAAATGAACCTGGAGGGAAAAAAGAGAAGTGCTGGTTCGGCTGCAGTAAGTGCCATTCCTGAATGAAACATGAAAAAATGCAAGAAGGCCTAACAGTCCTCCTCCACCTATTCCCTCCTCTATGCCTCCCAAAAAGGAAAGAAAATAAAATCTGAACAACTTAGAACTTTTTAAGACTGCCATTTAAAAAAACTTTATGGAACAATAATGAGAGAAGAAAGGGCAGAAGGACAATGCTGATGAAGTTTGATATTGCACTTTTTGAAATAGTCAATTGGCTTGTCTTGGTCCTATGGACAGAAAATAAAAGACTACAGACCGGAGTGATAGGCTTCACTGTATCTTGTGTGGGGTTTCTGAGTCTATTTCCTATTTGATAAAATCTGCATCCAGAGACTTCTTTCTCCAAAGGAGGAAATTGATAAATTTTGAGAATGGTATCTAAATCTAATAACGTTGACTGTTATTTGACTCCTTTTGGTGCTGACAGGAATCAAGAGCATACAGTATCACACACTGCACATGTGGATTTGAAAAATGCCCTCATCTCCCTTATCGTTCTTAGAAAGATGTTCTACCCATTCTTTAATACAATTAGTGATTTTCTGTGAGGAGTCTGTTAGGAGCATGGCTACTTCCCCTACTGGGAGAGACACCAACTCACTACATACTGTATTAGCACACAGGCATAACTCAGGTCTTTAATCATAATGGGGTTCACTGTAACCTTGTGAGTAGTTTCCAGAAGTTTAACGAAAGAAGCAAGTTTTTTTATTCCACGTGCATTTCTACTGAACAAAATGTTCTGTTTTCATAAACCAGTGCCAAAGAAGTTCTCTTTGTCTTCAGGAGGGCTGACTAAAAACTTAGTGTTCAAGTATGATATATATTTTTTTTTGCTCTTAAAATTTGTTTCCACAAATAATTTCCAGCCTTCACTCTTTTGAACTTTGTTTTGTTCAGAAGAAAGGAGTAGCAGAGCTTACAATTTGCCATAGATACATGTGACCCTGCCTACAGAAAATGTGTCTTCATCCAATGGTAACTAATGTGGGGGTTAACAGCACCTCAGCCTATTTCTACAGGGGCAACCCAGACATAGCCAACAGCAATAGTCTTCATGCACACTCACCACTCACTTTATCCCCTGCAAGCAGCTATTGCTGACTTTTTTTTTCTCTATCAGCCAGATGAAGCATCTCATGCAAATATGTCTTTGCCTGCTCCTAGACAAGGACCAATGGGGTCTTTAAAGGTCCTATCCTTGTGACTAATTGTGAGCATCTCCAGTACAGGACTTACATCTAGTCTTACCACTTAATGTACATCTAGTTTATATAATCAGGAATGTCTCTAATGCAATCCAGTTTATCAAAAGTCAATGTCTGTGTTTTCTGGATGAATCATATTCTCAATTCCGTTACTCTAAGGGAATCAGCCTCATTGAAGATACCTACAATGCCATTAGAAAAAGATTAATTCCACAGGAAGGTTTCATTGTATCACAAAACTAATCTATACACCTGTTCCTTTTGCTCTCAAAATCTTGTTATGGGCAAACAGGGACACAACTGACATGTAGACAGAGTAATTTATTGTTAGTCTCATTAAAGTCTTGACACATACAACAAATGGTTGTTAGAAGCCCAGACACAATAACAATAACTCTCATCATCCAAAGGAGCAGAGGAAAAACAAACAAACAAACAGACAAACAAACAAATGAACAAAACCCATCTTATTAACAACATGGTTAAAATGTTAATTGAAAAAAAAAAAATCTGCAAAGGCCAAATTTCCTCTTACCTCCCTGGTTGTTTCACTGATGTTATGGTCACTCCTTCTATGAATCACCATGTCACAACTTCAGAGTTGCTCCAGAAGAAAGGGATGAAAATATTGAGTCATCGATGCCCTGGATGTATTGCCAAAAGGGGTTTGATATTTGTCACAGTGATTTCTTCTCTCTTGATCCTGCAGTCTCCTTGGGGGTTACTAATCTCATTTCCTCACATGACTACATATATATATATATATATATATATACATGTTCTTTCTTTTCATTGCTTGTCAGTTATTCATTGTTTTTTTCAATTGTCTTTGTTGTCACTGATTTGCAGCGCTGCACTCCTGTTGTGACAAGTGGCTGCCACTGTGATTTGTGTTTGCTGTAGGGGACCTCTGATATCTGCTGGTGTTGGTACTCTTCCCCAGCACATTTTATTCTAGAAATTATGCCACAAAACATGGCTACTGGGTATAACTATTAACAATAACCATTAAGCACATCATGACACAACTAAAACAAAGCTAAAACCAATGTGTGGAACAGTTACCCAGTTGCTAGATAATTGTTATTGCAGTTCAAACAAGCTAAATTGAGCTCAAGACAAGTCAGCCTCAGTCCTGAGGTCTATCCTCTCTTACAGCTAATGGCAATTTGCATTTTCTGTGCTACAACATATAGCTTAGGACTGCAGATTGAATGGGGATGGAAAGCAGATGCTGTAGCAAAGTATGGGCTGCAAGGAGAACTGAGATATGGGAAAATATTTTGTCTGTGCAATGGCTTGAGGGCCTTGTGTAAGGCTCATCCAACAGCTAGGATATGAGTTAGGATGCCATTAATTTTCAGTATGCATATATGATTCAGTGATATCATTGTACTGAACATGTCCACTGCTGAGAGTCCCTTGCGTTCATGTAGGTTCCTTTCCTGGTGCAGTGCCGACCACATAGATTCTTCACAGAAAAATATACGAAAAAATTCAGTGAGGTCAACCTCTTTTGAAATATCCTTGTCAAGGATCTTGAACTCTGGCCTTAAGCCTTTTCTCTTTAACTGGTGGAAGGCGTCATTTGAGTTATGCTTGTAATTTTTGCTATACTGTGTTTAACTTCCAGTGGAATCCCTTAGAAAACATTTTCAATGTATAGAAAATCTATATTAACTTCTCTTGGCTAAACTTTGTTTCTTTGAGTTCTTACTCTCTTCCATTGCATCTTTAAAATATAAAATTATCATCACAATCCATCTCATTTGTTGTAACAATAATTTCATCAACACTCAAGAGAGTGTTTCATTAAATACATATCATCTAGATCTTCTCTTGCTCCAGCCAATTGCTTCTGTCAGTCTGAAAATCACTGCTTATTTAATTCTCCTTACAATAACTATCAACTTAAGAAATTTTCAGAAAATATTCTTTTCACCACAAAGAAAAAATCAAGCATGTTGTGAACTTCCATCTTTTTTTTGCCAAAGTGTACAGAACAAAGTATCCTTCAAATAATTCCATTTCCAAATGAGTCAAGATGTTTTATTGTAGTATTTTTAGACAAACACTTTTTTTTCTGTTCAGAACAACCCACAGCTTTGAAGTTTCTTTGAATGCAAACATTATTGTCATTGGTGTGTAAAAGTAATAATTTAAGAAAACAGCTCTCAAGCAGCTCTCAAAAGCCATCTTTGTAACATCTTTTTATAGTCCACAACAGTCACCACATGATTCCCTCCTGTTTTGTATTTCAAAAAGAAGTGGCACTCTCAGGAAAGAAAGAACCAACTGGAAATCTTCTTAGGAATGAGGGTCATCAGTGGGGATTTCATGAGCCTTCAGGAACATGTCAGTTAAAGGGAAAAAGAGAACAGAATAGAACTTGTATCCTGTATTTTTCCTGGCTCAGTAGGTTTGGGAAAAAAAGGGATACAGATATTTATAGAAAGAGAAAAAAAAAGGTCATCAAGAATTCTCGTCTCATTAAAGACAACTAAAATACATTAAAGCCTTTTCTTGAGTCACAGATTAGTCTAAGCTAGGATAAACACTGGGAAGGGTGAGGCTTTTGGAAATACCTAACAAATAGAAATAGGTGCACCCACCTGAATATCTTTTATATACTCTCATGTGACAAAAATATTAGCCTTTGAAGTCATGCTCACAGGTGTTTCAAATTTAAACTTCTCTAAGTTTCTGTGCAAATTGTTAATCATAACACCTCCTATTATTTGTGAGCAGATATTTTGTTCTCGCACAGGCAGCATGACTGACAGGTTTTTCTCCCACCATTTTATATGAATAATGAGTTGTTCCAATGCACACATAAAAAGGACATAATTTAGAGTTAGTTATCATTTCCAGACTGTGCTTTATGTATTTTTTACTGATTAGAAAATGAGCCCATAACTTACTGCAGTAATTTCTACTTCTTTTTTTTTTTTCAGTGTTTTTCAACATAGAGTATTTCCTCTGAAAACTATCTTAGAATGTGCAGTCAGTGATGGTTTTTTTTACATATTTCTGTTGTGGTTTATTTAATTTGTTTGTTTTATTTTGTTTTCAGTTTGATTTAAAGAAACTGCTTCTGGAAAATTTGGATTTAAATTCTGAGATTTGTTCTATATATTTTAGAAGAAATGTATGCTCTTGTTTTCACAGTTTAGCATTGTATGATATCTTTCTTGAGTACCAAGATACTCTTTCTTGAGTAGCCAAGGTGAAAGATATATGCCTGGAATTTAAGTGGAGAAAAATGCATTAAAACTAAGGCAGAGACCCATTTGAAACTCTAAGATGTTAAAATGCAAAGAAGTTTTGGTTATTGCAGAAGTGACGTACACTGAAAGTTTTTTCAATTTTTTTTTGTACTCCAACTGCTTTGATTTATTTTGTGCATTATTTATGAACTTATGCATGGTTGTTGAGCTAAGGTTACCTTTTTATTGTTTAGTTTGGTGAGTAATTAACTTTGTCTCATAGGTTATGCCTACTGCTGCAATTCCAGAAGCATATGGAGGGGAAACAATCTTCATTGTTGATTTTTTTATTTCACTCTGTAGACAGATATATTTTTCCACCTCAAGTTGTAACATTCATTCTTCACTCCTTTATGCCTTGCATAGCTACTAATAATTACACCTCTGTACCATGGGAGCATAAACTTTTTTGTCAGAGCAAGAGAGTGACACCCTCAACCCTGCACATACAAAGGAAGGGGAAAAAAAAAAAAAAGAAAAACCAAACCAAACACAACAAACCCACAGGAACATCATACTTCAGTTTTATTTGTTTGTCACTATTTCTCCAGTGTCTTCAGTACCAGCTGCCAGAACTAACAGAACCTCTTGCTATTCTGTAATTACCCAACTGATACAGAGAAGAGTCAGCTCTTCTCCCTCTAAATAAAGAAGGTGGAGAAACTACATAAAATGTGCTCTAACAAGTTACTTCGATGAACCATCTAAAACTGGTACCCTTTTGCTAGAAATTGAGTAAGGCTAGGTGCTTCTGAAAATGCAAGAAACATTAGATAATGATGAACTAACTTGTCATAATGACCAATTAGTAGTTGGCTTGTGAAATGAAGCTGTAAGGATGGTATTCAATCACCTTATTTTTTCAAACACCTCTTTTCATACTGCTTTTCCACCTGCCTTGTTTCTCTACAGCAGCACTGATTGAGCTCATTATCTTCATAAATGTCTACTGTTCTGACCCTTGAGAATTTCTTGGCCTTTCTATGTCAAAGAAGTATATTTATAGGCTAGTTATGCGGTATGTTAAAGTGACAGGTCTTTTTCTCTGTTTCATGTTGAATAAGTAAGTGATAAAAAATCACGTAAAATAGTCACAGCAAAACTGTACAATATCAGAAACATCAGGGAACTCAGGTACAGACAAGCTAGAGGACATTTCTTCATCTTATCCAATGATTTCCACCTTTTGATATTAGAAGTGATATAATCACTGTCATAAACATCAGCTTTTATGCCTCAGTACTCCCACAGGAAAGCTGTTCTTACTTTCATGCTGATGACTGAAAATTGGCTCCACATTTTTAATGCAAATTTATTTATGGACAGTGTTTATCCCTTTGACAAGTCTTTTATTTTTTTTTTTAATAGTTTGCTCTTCAGAGAAGCTCACAGGATGCTCTTGGATCCTCACTCAGTCTTTGTTTAACTAAAGAAGTTGAGGTTTCCTAACCTCTCATCAAAAGATCATCCCACAAACTTTATTTTTCCTTACCTGATTTGAAACTGGTTTGTGCTAGGACCTGGAGATTTGTAAAAAATTCCAGTTAAGGTTTTATCAATTTCTAATAAAACATTTCAATGGCATCCACACATCTATAAGAAATAGTTTGTCTAAGTAGAGTCCTTGGGAAACTGCATTTGTTTTTTCTTCAGGGGTACATTGTTTTGTTGTTTTATTGCTCTTTGGTGTGTCTATAACTCATTCTAGAAAATCTCATTCTGTTTCCCTGTTTACCATTTTCCAATATTTAGTTAATTTAACTTTATTTGCTAATATTTCATTTTTTATTTTATTATTATTTCAGTTTTATTCTTTCTGTTTTTATTGACATTCTTTGCTGTGTGCTAGTCTGAAACTGTTCTCTTTTTTTTTTTTTTTTCAATGTTCAGGTTTTAGATACCTAATAATAGTCCTAATAAAATTCCAGGTGGCCTTTCCATTCAAATCCCAAAGTCACCATTACATTACTCTTCTTTTATCAAAGGTTCCTCTTTTGACCTGAATAATCTCAATTACAGATTTACCTTTATTATTTAATTAAGTTTAGATCAGGTTAAGTCCAGATCACTCTGATTGAGTTCATTTTCTATAGCCAGTTTTTCTACATTGTACTCATTACTTGCCAAAACTAAATTTTCTCTTTTTTTTTTTTTTTTCAGCTAGTAACTGAGAGAAAATATTCCTCATGCTATTATGTCCAGGCACACTTGTACGAAAATTACTATAACTTCCATCTCTATACCTGGAAAATCATATCCTTGCAGAAAAAAAAAAAAGGAAAAAGTTGGTACTTTGTTTTGTAAATTCTATTGCAAATGTTTTCATCCACATACCAGTCCAGTCCTGTGAAGTCTGTACTAGAGTCCTTAATTTTCCTTTAGCAGATCAGAAATATTCCACTGAAGATTAGTTGTGGCTCTGTATCATCCTTGGTCTGGCATCATCATTCTTGCTCTCTTCCAGCTGAAATCTGGCAATAGTTTCTCTCATTGGCAAGGACTGGATTCTTCCTCTCTCCCACTGGGATCCATTTCATACTCAAGTCCAGATTCAAGTCTCAAGTTTCAGCCTCAGGGACTCACTGAACGTACAATAATGAGCTTTGAAAGCACAATGAGACCAAATTCAAATACAGGAGCCATGGATGTTGCATTTCCTATAGATCATCAGTTGTTTAACACTTTCTATTTAATGTTACAGCTCTTTTACATCATTCCCAAATCATGGCCAGTGCCAAATAGGACAGGAACAGAAATAGTAAGTGATATTTTCATTACAGCTGCATTCAATTATTATGGCTCATTATTATAAGGTATTTTAGTTTGTATTATTACAAAATGCTAGGTCATGCAAATGCTCCCGCTCCAGTGATTCTGACAGAATATTGACTATCCAATATTCTATTCCAGCATTTTTCATCATTATTTTGACTTAGAGTTCTTTAACTAATTTATGTTTTCCCTAAATAACAGTCCTTGATGACTGATTTTTGCCTTACACTCCTGCAGCTAGCTCTCACTTGCTATTCAGACACATAAAAATCAATAGAAGTTCTGCATGGGTAGTTCATGTCAGAGACTAAGCAAATCCTCACATTTTCCAGTCAAAGTTCTCAGTAGGTGGAGTCCATATCAGTGGTAGGGGCTAGGATTGGCCCCACAGCTGCAAAATGATCTTCTAATTTATTTGTACATTTATCACTGTGTACATGAACGCCTTGCATGTTCCCTCTGTAGATTTTTATAGACATACTTTACAGTGAATTTAGTTGGAGAAAATACACTTGGTTTAGCTGTAAATTGCTGACAGACATGACAAAAAAGTAGATGAGGCAGACATAATGGGAGCACAATGTAATGTAATCTGGCTAACGATTTTAGGGACCGTCCCTGATAACTGTGTGCTCTACCAGCCTGTCTCATCGAGATACTGTTGTGAAGAGTGTTTCCCTTTTCTGTCAAAGCAGAGCTGGGCATGTGATCAAAGAGGACCCGCAGCATTTATTAATGTAGTGTTACAAGTCAAATGTTTCCATTTTCCCAGGAAAATAAAAAGAATTGTCATTACAAGGGTGTGAATTACTGGTTAAAGCAAAAATTAGGGGTCAGAAGCTCTGGATTCTCTTCCAGTTGCCAATAGAGCAGACGATTATGATTTCAGACTTACCATTTCCAGTCTAGTTTGCAGAGGTTCCATTAACTTTAGCTGGAGCAGGTGTGCTCAACACCTTTGAAAATAGGCTTCCTAATTGTTTGTTCTCTAGCTTCCCTATTGTAAATGAGGAAGAAAAAACCAAGATCTAACTCACTGTTTGTAAAGAGCACTGAAACGTCCATTTAAATACAAAAGGCACAGCAACTACTCTGGCAAAGCTGCCCTTGCTGAGCTTAGCTACTCATAACAGATGCAATATTTCAAGAAATGATAGATATAATGCTGTACCCCTCCCATTACTGATCTTGCCCTTGCCCTTGAATTTTTCCAGGCTCTAGCTCCTTCAAGCCTCTGAACTAAAAGGTCCTTGATGTACTCTGCTGCAAATAGCAGGATCTCATGAGGTAAGTTTTAAAACAACAAATCAGTCTGCAATGGCTGCTCATTTCATAAAACTCTTTAGCATTTCAGGCTGTAAAATTTTTTTTATATTTCACAAGATGGCTTTTAAAGCTTTCAGGTTCCTGATTTGCAGGGAGAAGTTAGTACTACTATCCCAAAGCACTTGTGTAATATTAAGCTGATAAAATTGCTTTAGGTTTAGTAATATACAAAGGGATAGATCATTCATCCTTTTGTGCTAACTGGAAAAAATACAGACCCACCATTTGTGAAACAATATTTGTTAGCAGATTATCCATTAGCACACAATTAACTTATTTCACTTAGGATCTGTATTCAATTTTACATTGCAAATATGAGATAAAAATACATCTGTGTATAAGGATTTACACAGTAACTCTTTGTGGGGATTCTTTGCTGAGAGCTACTCTATTTTGCGGGGTTGCATTTAGGTTGTTATGTGCTGCCACTGCTTCTGCTGCACAAAGTGTTTAACTGTTTCAATCTCTGCAGCAGAAACAGGTTTCATATAGCATAGTGTCTTCCAGCTTCCCACCTTTCTCCTTGCTTTGCTGATTATATCTTCCCTGATGGAGGAAGAGAAGGCAAACCATCACATCACCATCAAATCACAGAGACCTGTGTCTCTTTGAAGGTTTTTTTCCAAGTAGCCCAACCAAGCCCCTGTCATTTTGCCGCAAGTGGGCAGTAATTAACTGCTAATTGAAATCACAAGAATCTCAGCTCCCTCACTCCTGGCTGAGAGTCATAACCCTCAAACTTCCCTTTCTTTGGCCCTCCCTGACAATCTGCTCCAGGAAGGAACCTGGTAGTTAGTACCAATTTGCCCCAGCATTCTTACAGAAAGAGATTTAATAGTTTGCACAGTAGTTTGGGAATGTGTGTTTTCTGTTTGAGGCTTGGTGCAGAATGATTCCCAAAACCACCACTCTTCCTTGTTCAAGCCTTGTGTTCTGCTCCAAGCAACTTAAATAAGAAACTTGAGAACTGAGTTTGCATAACAGGCTATTTGCAGTATTGAAATTTCTGACAAAGACTAAAAACTCCAAAAAACCCAAGATAAGCAAGCCAACTTATTTTTTTGTATGATTGGCAAGGCTTTTGGGACCAAGGCTGTGTGGTGCTAATACATCTTGTTTGTTGCACTTGCTGTCTTAAACAATGGAATATCTGCTTCTAGTAAGAGGGATGATATCTGAAAAGGTAATTTTTAAAGGTCAGATTCTTGCCTTTTTCTTTGTGAGAACATTGTCACCATGCTCTTTTGGAAAACTGAGAATGGTTTTACTTCACTTCAGGCTTTTTTTAAACTAGGAAGTAACTTACGACTATATCACATGACAGATAGTACTTTATAACAAAAAGCCATGCATAAGCATGGCATACCTTTCTTGACACATACCAGCAGGGTGAATTAAATATTACGAGAAGTTTGTGTGATTTTAAGTTAACACGTCTTGAAATGTGCTAACAACAGGCACTGAAAGCTTCCAGTCTCCAGGCAGGAGGACAGAAGAGCTGGAGTATGTGAGAGATGAACCTGGATAATGACTGAGCCACGAATGTCTGCAAAATTGTTTCTAGGAAGCTAGAATATATGTAGTCCAACATGGGAAAAATGGCAGTTCTCATGGCAGTGGAAGACTTCAGTTCAAAGGTGAGATGTATCCAGAAGGAAGGTCTAGGCCAGCAACAACTTCTTTTCTCCTGGTCAAGAACTGCACGTTTAGCCTCTGTGGGAACAATAACTCTTTTCCTCATCCTGATATGGACATTTCTCTGTCACTGCTTAGCTTATAAAGATGTCAGTTGTCAAAACAGCCACATGATGCAGTCTGTGGACAGCCTGCACACACAGACAAGGTGGGACGTTTCCTACCTCTTGAGGCTGCCTGGGTCCTCTCTCTGTCCATTCAAGACTGGGCACATCTGGGCTCTGTCATCTACTGAAGAGTGTTCTGTCAGCTGGCTGTGCCAAAGCCCTTTTCTGCATGGAAAAGTCCAGTGTGATCAAAAAATTCTGAGCACATCGACTAATCAAGAAAACGTTATTTTGTAGTCAATCCCACCACAGTCTCATGTCTCATTTGCTCTTCTGACCACCTCTGCTCATTGAGCAGATGTCTTCAGTGACCTGTTTATGATGATGCAGCCAGAGTACTACTTCAATTTTGCTTGCAAATAGGCAGCAACAGATGGTGCAAAGGAGGTAAGAGAATTATCTGCCATTAAGGGGAACAGGGCCTAAGACTAGCAAATGGCCCCCCTTTTTTTTCTTTTTTTTTCCTCCTTTTCTCTATTTGAAAGAAAGGCAGTTCAGAGAATTTTAATATGAAGCAAAACAAGTGGTAAATAAATAGACAACCAGATAAGAAAAGGTTAAGGTTAAAGAAACACTGGAAGGAAGCAAAGAGGTTTAGATGAAACTTACTTGCTTTCAAAAAAGTGCAAAGATTGCATAAAAGGAAAAAGAAAGTAAAAGAAAAAGGTTTTAAATGCATGTATGCAGTCCATGTGTAATTTTAGGTGGCTGCTTAGGAAGAGAACAAGTCAAGTAATTGAAAGGAGAAATGAAATTGCAAAGGATCACAGGATTTCAAATTAAGTGAACAAATTGTATGGGGGAGGTGTATAGACGATACAACACAATAGCTTGAATTGGCAGACAGCCTACAGCAGTGGTTCTGAGTGAATGGCCCTTCATCTCCTGTGGCAAATTGAAGATAATTCCAGCATTTCATAGTCATTTCACTTTCACTCACCAAAAGTTTAGGCCAGTATTCTATTAACTTGAATGTTTTTATGGTGCCAAGTTGAGCTGGACAAGAAATGAACTTGATGATAAACTTGCTGATTCTGAAGAAGATAAAACAAGAAGGCAAGGTTTTTAAGATTATTAGACATTTAAGAAAATGAAAGAATAAAAATTATTCAAATAATTAATTTGGAATTTAACAGAAAATATTTCACTTTGTGTTAAATAATTTTGGATCTTTCTAAACTTTTTTGAAAACCATATGTCAATACAGAGACTAGCAATGCTATTTCAAGAGATCACTATTTTACATTTTAAAATGTCAAAAAATTATGACAATTTCAAAGCAAAACATTTCTATCAATGAGCAGTTTTTTTACCTGCTTCAAAAAATCTTGCCTCTTTGAATTATCCCAAATAGAAATTTCTCTTGATGCGGATCACAACCCAGCTTCAAAATGTGTTGGTTATTTGTACATTCACTGACAATTCTGAGTCAAATTTGGTGTCAAAAGCCCAAGCTGTAACTAGCCTTTGAAGCCTAAATTTTTATGACAATGACTTGAATGTGTCTGAATCTGTCAATACACAAGCCTATGGTCCAGCAAATGTGGAAAAGTAGGAATAAATTGAAGTAGAGAGAACTGAATAAATCAAAATAAGCTACCAGCTAGTATGGTGACTGTATTAGTCTTGTGCTCAGTTCGTATTCTTCTTACCTTCCAAATAAATCTGCTGCTTAAATTTGTGTTTGCTGCACTCAGTGCAACATGAAAAAACCTTTTTTTTGCCTCAGAATTCCATGTCTCAAGAGGTACAGTGTATTGTGTGACAACATCTGCTAGGTGCTACTCTGCATCCAAGGTTCGAAGCAACATCCTTGTTTTCTCTCATGCCCTTCTTCCTGCACTTCCTTATGAAGATGTTTTCCTTGGAAGTGTTGCTCACTACTCATTGCCAATGTACAAGTTTTATTCTGCAAATGAACCTCAGCTCCTGTGACTTGACAGATGACTATCACAGACATTTGGGAAAATGAGGAGAAAGTGGTACAGACTATAATGAGATCATGTAAAATTCAATGCAGCATATTAAACGTAACAATTTCGAAATTCATGTATTTAATTGGCAGTCAAATGCAGCTCTTTCTAGGGAGGTGATATGTGCTCCTGGCTTTTGGTTTTCTTGTGAAAACTGTCAGTCACATTCTGCATCAGCTTAAGTTTATGCTTAGCTTTATCAGGTAAACCAGTCACAGCACTGAATGGCATTACTGTAGTGTTTCGGTAAATGAAAGTGTAGATAACCATCTCAGATACCAGTTGGGAAAAAGGTACTGATGCAAGTAGCTGAAGGCTCTATTCAGTACATAATTCACATTTCTCATGGAGCAAAATATGATCCATAAATTGTTTTAGACTTTCTTACTGATAAAACAGCAAGAATTTTGTTGCTGATGAGCATAGGAAGCAGTAATAGATAACTACGTGTGCATACACAGTAAAGAAAAAAGATTTGCATTTTATCAACAGAGTAAAGGATTAAAAATGTGACCCTGGATGTTTTGAAAATTACAACAGTGTGAATGGAGAAAAATGTATCTTTTGTATGGCAATCACAATATGAATGATAATACAGAAGATAAATTCTCCCTGCTGTATTAGTTACCTGCTGCATCTGTGGAAGCCATTTCAATTACAATAACATAAAATAATTTCTAATGAAACAAATCTGAACAACCTGCCTGAATGTTCAAGGTAATTGGACACCTTTTGGACCATGAGGTATTCAAGGATTATGCTACTTCTAGTGGTGGATCTCCTGTTCACTGCTACATGACACCACATTCAATATGTCATTTTTTTGAGTGGGGCATCTTAGCAGTGTCCTTCTATGCTAGCCAGACTGCTTGGGCTGGAGACATGCATCTCAACAAAATTGTTTCAAACCTTCTGGTGCAAAGACAATAAGAAAACAGGAAAAAGTCCTTTCCTATTTAGACCTTGTTTAAACAATTGTAAAACCAAAGGTAAATATTTAAACAGGCTTCATGTCATTTTTAGAAAAATGGTGTAGAATAGTAGTCTTCCCCCTTCCTTCTCCTTCTCCTTCAAAATCATGTGACCAGGATGACAAATATATTCCTTGGCTGCTGAACAGGATAATGATGATGAATCATTGTTCTTCGATGAAAAGCAATCCAGGAAGAGTTGCTGCTGTGTAGTTGAAAGAGGTCAGTATGTTTATAAAGTGTCCATCAAGAAAGACTTGTTAAGGATTCAGCCTCCATTGTCAGTCTTCCTTTATTTGATTTCTTGGATAGTTCTGCAATTATATACAGTATGATATATATATATATTTACATATTTATAGTTTCAAAGCTGGGAATGATCTATGATACTTTTCCCAGTGAACTGTGTGCCAAGGAATAAGCCAGACAGCTGGTGGGGAAAGGGAAGCAAAGAATTTTTTGAGGGAAATTTTTGTGAGAAAGGATTCTACTATATTTAGGGACAAGACTTGCTGCGATAAGCTCGAGTTTGCTAAAAAATGTGATCACTGACACAGAGATAATTCAAATGTTGTTGGAAAGGAGGATTTACAAGCCTCAGCCAAAGTCAGATCAATAATTCAAAAGTTTGAAACTGTTGGAAAAGCTGCCAGGTATGTCACCTGGTTTGTGCAAATGAGAAAGAGGAGATTGTCTTCTAAGGAGAAGAAACCTGTCTCAGATTGTCTGGATAGTCTGGGACAGGAGGTGGAACTGATTTTAGCACACCCTAAATTAGGATCAGTCAGAAGGTCAAGCCTAGACGAGGAGGGACAGGGTTGTTGAGAGACTGGATAACAAAATTTTTGGAATGAATAACTTCATTGAAAGATACTCTGGTTATATAATATTGCTCCACGGACAGCCAGGGGGAAGGGCTGTGGAAGGTGGTCTAACCCATGCTCAGGGTAAGAATCACAGTGGCCAGTCAGGAGACCCCAACCAGTTCTCCATCCTTTCTGTGTGCTGTCTGGTCTGTGGGTTAGTGCTCTGAAAGTGCAACATCAAAGCCCTGCTTTGTGCCAGTTCCTGAGGCCATATTCTCTGGTGGATGAACTGTAGAGCACAGAAGTAAGGAAAGATATTTATGGTTTCTCTGAAACTGCTGAAACACAGTGGTTTTACTCAGTTGAGCCAGTAAGGAGTGGCTATCGCTGCTTACTCTTTACTCCCACTTTCCATGTAGATCTTCAGAAGCATCTTTTCAGGTCTTGTGTCCAGGGTGTACAGATGCACTGACTGTACAGGTTTCTCATGACTTGGTATGTGCAAGATCTCAGAATAAGCCCAGTGAAGATACCCCATTTGCCCAAGCACCTGGCATGGCTCATCCTTCCCCAGAAAGTGAGGTGGGTATTATGATTGACCTACTTAGAGCCTAAGCACAACTGGGATAACTCTCATCTGAGTTACTTTTCTATCACTGTAATATAGCTCTGATTTCCATGAGAGCTCCTTTCTGGTCCTGAGCAAAATGTCCCATATCACCCAGTTTGCCATCCCTTGTCAGTGATCACTCAGAATTTTTTGACTCAAAGTATGAGTCATTCCATGCTTCAAGATTCCATCCTTATTTGTGTATTGTACAAGGCACAGTTGGAAAGAGTGGGAGGCCTGGGGAAACTCTATTCTACTCCCCATTAACAGATGTGCTCATACAGCAGCAGGCTGCTTGACTTTCTGCCTATCATCTTAGACCCTGCTGTCCTGAATGACCATATGGGAAGATGGATGACTTTGCTTTATTTACTGAGACAAAAATTATCTGACTCAACTTTAAACAGAGCTGGGTGGAGAACATCTGAAGTTGGCCAAACCAATTTGACAGGATTCCAAAGAAAAGAAAGCTCCTTTGAATCTTTCAGAGAAATAATGTTCTTCACATCTGCTACACTAATTACCAGGCAAAGTCTGAAGGAACAGACATGGACGTCCACCACAATCCCTAAGTTTGGAAATGATTAGTTCCACAACATTTTACTGCTCTAGGTTGACCATGAAAGGAGGGTAAATTTTAGCATATCTTTTTAATGTCATTATTTATTCCTTTATTAATTATATACAAACACTGTTTATAGTGCTGGGTAGTAGGACAGTACTGGGTAAGGAATTTGAACACAAGAGAGAAAAAACTAAAATCTGTCCTGTTATTACATGGTTTACCTAGGTTTAGGAGTACAACTGCTGGTCTGGGGAGAGTATCCAGCTCAGAATGGCTCTAAATCTCCGCAGATAAGAAGGTCAGAGGATACTTCCAGAAAAGAATCTCTGCATCTCACAACTTTTCCCTCTATATCTACCAATTATGAAAAACAGAGTATCGGCCTAACCTGACTTCTCTGACCCAGGCTGACAGTTCTTCAGGTATGTGAACAGCTTAGGTTTTTCAGAAACTTCAAAGGGGAGCTCCGTAAGAGCTAATTGATTTTAAAGTGCTAAATTCAAAATCATGCTGTCTCCAAGCAAACATACACTAAATGACTAAACATTAATGTACCACATCAACCAGTATGCCTCCTAGATAATGTCACAGGCAGCGTCTCTCATATATTCTTCCAAATAAAATGCAATGCATCTCCGAAAGGTATTTGAGAATCTCTCTGTGTATTTACTGGCAAAGTAATATTTCTGTTCCATCCAACTGCTTCATAGCTCTGGAGCATATACTTTTCTTTCCCTTGTCCTCCTTCCTAGCCCTTATAAAGCTGACTTTATAAAGAATCATTTTTCAATATTGTAATACTTTATTAATGGAGTCTTAAACAATTGACTGTCTGGCTTCTCATTTTGCATTTTAGCCTGACACATGCATGGTTTTTGCTTTATATCCTTTGTAGGATTTTGCATATAGTTTCAAAGAAAAAAAAAAAGAGACATTTATAACTCAGGATAAGTAAATTTTTTAGTGAGGACGAAAAGACAGTTACTACCATCACATGCTTGTAACTCACAGTTATGGTATCAGGAAGCAACCAATATGTATGTGGTGCTGGGTACTACTTCCTGAGTGCAAGGGTGTCCCTGCCTTATGGTAGATGTTCTGAGGATTCTCTGAGTCTGTTCAACATCACTGTTGTTGAAAACATAGGCATTCAAGGAACTGACTGGGTGACTAAGTTTGACTGCTAGAACTTTCATGCAAAGGTAGCTGGTTTAAACCGGCTGTTTAGTGTCATCAGACTATCACAACTACAACTATGACAGTCACATCTTGTTCTATTTCCTCATGAAAGGAGATGACCACACTGCCAATTATGCCATGCTGTATTGACCATTAACTCTAAGCAAGTTATTGGAGGTACCAGAAATCATCTCACTGCCGCAGCATAGAGATCCACTCAGGTTGATTTCTTCTGCTTCTTAGCAAGTTTTTTGGCAAAGAAGTTTTCACATGGTGTTCTGCTCTTCAGCTGAGCAGACTGCTTTGGTGTTAGTGTGGATGTCAGTGTCCATGGTGTGCTCCAGAAAACCCTGTGAACTGAGCACCTCCCTGCCACAGAGGCAGCCAGCCACACTCTGAGATGTGCTAGCAGGAGTACACACAGCAAAGCGAGGGATGTGAGATCACATATAGGCCACCCGGTACAAGGGAGGCAGGTAAACTGGAGTGTGGTTTGCAGAGGTCCACCAAAATGGTGGGGTCTGGAGTGCTTGCCCTGAGGGAAGAGGCTGGGTAATATGGGCTCAGCTACCCTGGAGAAGGGAAGACTTTGGTGGGGAGTTCACAGCAGCCTCCCAGTCTCTACCAGTGGGGTATGATAGTGCCAGGCTGTTCACAGTGGTGTATGGTAGGAAGACAAAGGATGATGCAAATAAAGTTGAAAAGGAAGTTCGAACAGATGTGAAGATAAGCTTTTTTCATCCTGAGGGCAGCCAAGGGCAGGAACATGTTGCTAAGGGATGTTGTGTCATCTCTGTCCTTGGAGGACTTCACAGCCTGACAGTACCCAGCTTTGACCCCAGCGTTGACCCTGATTTGAGAAAGGTACTGTACTAGAGACCTTCTGAAATCCTTCCCAGCCTGCATGGTCCTATGATGCTCTTGCTTTAAGAGAGGTGATGGATTCATGAATGGAGTTCTGTTCCAGTTTACATAACTAGGGTTAAATGCACCAAGCTTGACTAACAGGATGTTAGGATGTACAGTTTTGTGAGCACCTCAAGTAGATCTGTGGCTAGTGAATTATGGTTAAGTCTAAATGGACCAAACTAACCACAACTTCAGACTTCTCTTTAGCTTTATTAAAAATTTAAATTGTTAAAATTAAGTATTCTAAACTATTTTGATATATCTTTCTTTATTGACTTTTCTAAAACTAAAATAATCTATCTTTTAGATAGAGAGTAGTATCTGCCAGAAGAATGAATGGCGATTAAAGAGACCCAGTTTGTTGTTTGTTTTTCTTTTGCTCAGGTCTTCTGTCTCCTGTTGATGAAAATGATACAAATTAGCAGGATTATATAGTTATTCAACTGAAAAATCTCTTCTGGTTCATTCTGTACATAAGCTAGTGCTGGCTGTGGAGAGGAGAAAGCTGCTACCTTATTCTTGGAAATTTATGTGGAAAGCAATGTAAGAACAGCAATTTTAAACTTTTATTTTAGAAGCTCTATGTGATTTCTGTAGCAAAATATGTTTCAAGCTTGTAATGCTTTTTCCTGTCAAGAACAGAGTAGACATAACACAGATACTTGCAAGTAAAATGCAAAATAAAAAATCCAAACCCATGTCTGCCTTTACACACACTATATATCTTTGTATAGTTTCGTATTTCATAACTGGTTTTGCCTATTTCTATTACTACTGCTATTGCTGTTGCTACTGCTGTTAGTATTGTCATTATGATTAACAATTACTACTTTTTCCCTCATTTAGCATGACCTCAGGATGATTTTCAAAATTGACATGATTTCTGAGTCAGTGAAAGAGACTTTAGAAGATCACAACAGCTCCTTCAGTGTTTGATAAGCTAAATGCCAACTTTATTATAGACTCATTATATTTTAACTTTGAAAAATCCTGTGCATGCCAATCAGCCTTCATCTGAAAGTAAGATATTTACATTTTTTTAACAATACAAAATTTTTAGCAAAATATAGAAATACAGAAGAGATGCAGAAGGTTGTGGCAGTGTTAGAGTATGAGCTTTTTGTGGGCAGATGTTCCCTGTGTGAAGTGGGGTTTCTGCTGAGGTTGCTATCTCTTTACCTGCTCACCCAGTCTCTCTCTGCTTGCTGCCCCTGTCCTACTGGAGAGCACTGTTCTGAGAATACAGGGTGTCATCAGAGCCTGATCAATTCCCAGGGAAATCTGCATTATTAGTTTCAATAGTCAATGAAGGGGGTTAGCACTAGCTCATCTGACTTTGTCTGTAGGGATTAAGATGTGCTCAGCCTCCTCCTTGCAGAGCTGTGAACTTGGCAATCTCCTACGAATGGGTGGCAACGAGCAATGTGGAAGCAGTGATATTTTCAGACGGCACTGTAAAATGTATCGGAGATATTGGGCCAGGAAGATGAGTGTTTAGAAGCCTTTGAATTCTGTAGCAGGCATATATTGATATAATAACATGCAAAGCAGAACACAGTGAACCTGTTATTCAGGCTGACCTGTTATTGAATTCTGAGCAATCAGTTTGTCAGGGGAAATTTGGTTAGTGGACTAAACTGTCTCTATAATATTCAACTCCATGACTTTTGGTTTTGGTTCTGAATGTCTATGAAACTGCAGTAAAATGGCTGCTGTGTAAATGCTGATGAAGGCAATATGTCGTTTATTATGAAAATACTTGGATCTGGAGCCACTCTATCCTGGCCCACACAAAGAATGAAGTAATGGGCTTCTGATTAATGCATAATATCAATGTTACTCAATCATCACTCATATAGACAGTCGTGCTTGATTGGCTTTGGGACTTAAAGAAAACTCTCCAGTATGAAGAAAACCTGTCTATATCAACAAGAAGGTTCTGATAATAAAGCCCATGATGGTACCCATCTTTTCACATGAAACATGAAACACTAGATACACTGATTACCTCATCTTTCGCAATGCAGACTATCATCTTCCAGCTGCTTGCCAGTTTGTTTTATACCCTTTGTCATATTTTCCATACACAAGCTTTCTCATTAGGAGATATCTTTGAATTATTTCAGTCTGTTATGACTTATTTGCAGCTTGAGATTTCTTTTTCTATGACCAGGTTAGATAAGTATTTGAACCTTCTCTGTAACCCTTTGATAGATGCCTCTTTGATGATCACTAAGAACTAAGCAGGCTGTATATCTGACTCTGAAATGCTTTCTAAATGATCTTTAGAGAGAAAATAATTATGTTTAAACATTAGAAATAAAAGTTACCAATACTCACAAATGTTATCTACGACAGCCGAGGGGAGATGCTCCCCCTTTCGCCTCCCCCTCGCTCAGGGCCCCCGAGATGCCCCAGAGAGACACACGGAGACTACAGGAGGGGAAGCAGAGAGAGCCTTTATTAACATGACTAGGGTGCATATATAGGTCTTAGGGGAATCCAAATTACTACCAATAGAAATCAAGGGATAAATGACCAATGGGAA
>JAWWEW010000112.1:34860275-34923931 GCA_035583185.1 Anabacerthia variegaticeps | reverse complement strand
ATTTTGGCCAGTTTCTTCTTTTTCTTCAGAAACCCATCTCTGACATGATTTTTCCCATTTCTGATACTGCAGGTTTTTTGCAACAGTTATCCACGTAAGTTTCTGTAGATTAAATATGTGTATCAAAGTGTTTGCACCTCATATGTTGCCCTAGCATATGGGCTCTACTAAAGCAAGCAAACACTTTAGCAGTGTAACACGGCATGCTACAGAGCAGTGCAGGTGTGTACCACTATACAAATGGATGGCAGTGTAAAACTCCCAAATAGATAGTGAGCTTGAATAACTTGATAGATTCTCATATTAAAAGAGGCTCACAAGAGTCCCTTGATCACTCTTGTGATCCACAATGTTTCCACAGTTTTGAAAGTTACTGGCTTGACGTAAATTAGCAACACAGCATTTTTGCATTAGCAGTTGTTACCTCCATACAACTTCTGCCTCCGCCCAAGATGTTAAGGGACAAAAAGTCTTCAGAGGTGGACAAGGTCCTTTTCATTTAGTGTCAACTGTGGATCTCAGGAATTGTTGGATATGCAGATCCAAACATTATCTTCTGTTCTTCCTTGCTGAATAGCAAGATACTACCAGAGAAGCCTTGACTGTTGTAAAAAGCATATATTTCCAGCTTAGCTTTCACAGCTGCATGGTTTTCCACCAGACTAAAATAGGAGTTCATAGTGTCAAAGCTAGGGTTAACTACTGTAAGATATTTGGCCAGTACAGGTCTTTTGGTTTCAAGTAGTTCTGAGAATAGCCCTTGCCTGTGAACCAGACTTCTTAATTTTTAAATATTTGACCCGCTATGTCTTTTCTATCCTGCATGTATTTATTTTTACTGTGTGATACAGTAACAACCTTTATGTCCTTGTCTTTGTGCAGTTAAGAGTCTTGAAGACTATTGCTGACTACATTTTAAAACAACACACTTGAGAGGGGACCCTGACCACTGTGAACTGAGTAATGTTTAAGTATATTTAACACTGAAGATATCAAACTTCAATGATTTAGTATAAACACTTGGCAGAAATAAAGACAGTAAGAATGCAGATAATTGGATTTAAAAGTGGCTCTGACTTTACAGACATATAATAGGCTTGCTAAAATCTACTACTGATAAGATGATATCCCATTTGTTTAGAGCTAAAGACATCCTGTTTTCCTGAACCATTAAGAGAATGAAGGGGGAAAATCTCTGAAAGTTCAGTGGCTACATAATTCATGTTTATTATTTTCCCTGGAAGGGAGCCTCTCATATTCAGTCAGTGAGAATGAAAGAAAAAAATAAGGAAAAAAAGCAGAATACCATTTTCATGTCACAGTAACATAATGAATGAGACAAGCCATTCACTTCACAGTGGATAGGCAACAGGAACTCTTGATGTAGGCAATCCATAAATCTCTTACGTTGTGTTTGTCAGCAGTCATTTTTAAGGGCTTCTTTCTCAATTCACAGGTTGTGGTTATTAGTAACCTCATACCTGTGCTGCAGATGTCATTGAGGCTTATTCCTCGGAGCCATGTCATCAATCATGGTTTTCACATTCTGGGGCAGAATAATCCATAGTATTTTTTTTTCCTCTAGTAAGCACAACTTCCATAACTTAAATGGGAAATGTGACATATAATCATCATGCACATGCACAAACCACATTCACTTGGCCATTTAAACTGATGCAAGGCAGTGACATTTTTGGTAATACTGTACAGTTCTCTGAGACCTTGTATGCATGGAAAAGAAAGGCAACCACAGCTCTGAATGACATACAGGAATTGCTGCTGATGTGGCTGACTTTCGAATTGCCATAAACTTGTTCCAGATACTACTTTTCATATGGCAGACTGCAATCTCAATTCCTGAGGTGAGACCACATTGTGAGAACATCTCACACAGTCAGTTCTCTCCAAAAGCACACAAAGAAGCCTGTCCTGAGGCTTTGTGACCTCAAAGTTTTGTTTCAGGGCAAGGATGCTTGCAGGACCTTATGAATGCATGATGCTTGCCAGAGGATGAAAAAAGTAGTTGAAAAGGTGTCTGTTTAATGAAAGCACAAGAGGTTTTTCATACATTTCCGCAAGAAAATGTCTGTAATCTCACTACAGAAAAAGTCTCATCTAGTGTGCAGTTCTCAACTGTAGGGCAGAAGATAAGGAGTCTAAAGTATTTTCTAAAATATGGTGTAAGTGTGGTAAAATGTTATATGTCATCTTATATAATTTGTTCTAACAGTCTGTCTGCACATTTTCTAATTGTGATTTTTCCAATCCAGGATGCTTTGTAAGTACATTGACAACATGGCAAACAATCAGCTTCTTCCCTGGAATGACTTGCGCCTTAGTAGTGAATCTCATAAACTTAACTGATTGGCACATGTATTGGAGTTGCGATTTATACCTTGGCTGTTCATCAGTGACACTGTATATTTGCTGCCTTTCTACAGAGTACATAGAGTATTTTAGATCTGTGCAATTGCATACTGAGATCTTCACTCTACCCTCCCCGCCAAATATTCTTTTTCAGCCTGAGCATATTTTTCTTGTACTTAGTTCTTGGATTTAGTAGAAAAATACAGCTCTGACAAACTCTTCCTCAAATTGCTGTTGCAGCTCTTCCGATCCCCCCAAACCCTCCCTACAGACTCCGTCAAAAAGCAGAAGCAGAATCTGCCCTTATGTGTAAGCTTGGGCCATGAGCTTCTGATCTTGCCTCTTTACATCCACACAGCTTAATTTTTGGTACTCTCTAGCTTAAATTTAGAGTAGGACATCACAAGTAGGAAAAAAGTTGTGCAAGAAAATGCACTGATATTTGTCTTTTATTCTTTCATGCTTTGTGGAGGAAATGGACTCAAACCACTCAGCTTGGAGAATATAAGCCTAAACACAAGCATGAACTCAGACAAGTAAATGGGGTGCAAGTCTGTCTACTGTTGGTCACCATTTTTGAGGAAGCAGGTACTGTCAGCTCACCCTCTCTCATCTCCTTTAGCTGTTTCTTCAGGTTAGAAAATATCTCTTGCTGCTGCCAAGCCATTGGAAAGAACAGACGTATCAATGAGGTGGAAAGCTATTCAAAGTATACTGTAGGAGTACAGTTGTACAAGAGTTGTACATGCCACACTCTGTTTCTATCTCACTGGACAATAATAGTGGCAGCTTTCTGTGGCTGCTTGTAGGAGAGCATTGGCTTAGAATAAGCTCTGGAGATTCGGACTGCTCTCTGACAATTTTCTGACTGCTCAAAGTTATCCTTTCTAATGCAGCCAAAACAGTAAAACATTTTTTTCTCTGCCTGACCCTTTTCTTTGGCAGGTCTGATTTCCTTCTATTATTCTGTCCACCTGGACACATTCCATCCCTGCTTTCCTGTACAGAGGTGTCATCCATGAATACATCTGTTCTTGCATGTCCCTGATGGAACCTGCCTATTTTGAACACAGCAAATGTTTTGAAAAGGTCAGCTCCCAAATGGGACCATGAACATGGGACAAAAAGTTCAACCTGAAATGTTGGCTGTTGGACAAAAAGTTGAGCGCCTGGAGCAAAGTGGTTGTGTTTTCTGCAGTGCTGAGGGCATAGAACTCACATTGAAATCCAAACTAGAAGCTGTTAAGATGACCATGTTTTAAGGCCCTTGGAATTTGACAGGTTGAGTGAGCGTAAATATGTGAATGTCTTGGTGTTTAAGTGCAGCAAAATCCCACCAGTTTCTGAACACTATTACCAAATGTGAGAAGCATAAATCTTTAATTTCATTGCCTTGTTCAGCCACTTAAGGCCCATCAAGATACTGACTGTCACTACGCTTTCACCACAGGGAAATTCTCATTCATCATCTCAGAATCGTCCTTTAAAATGGTCACAGATTTTATTCTAATGATGTCTTCCTTCAATTGTGGAAGCATTATGAAGGTCCATAAGTGATGCAGCAACACAATAGGGAATAACATTAGTTTCAAGTTCAATGTGAATTGGCATATGTTAAAACAAACCAATATCTCCAGAGATGGCTGGATTTACTCCCTCTGCTCAGTACATTAGGCTCATCAGATGATTCACATATACTTTGTACATTAATGACTTTAGAAAAATGTAAAATATCAAATGTCATATATTAAAGGACCTGCCAAAACAAAAGAGCTTCATGGGATAATTTAAAGATTCTTAGAGTAGCTGCTAAACTTCACTTTTTAGACTTTCAGTTCTTGACAAACACAGCAACTTTTTTTTTTTTTTTTTTTTTTAACCCCCAGGAGTAAAACTTTGCTATGTATATTTGTCCTTTGGTTTCATTGAGAAATGAAACATTCCAGTGCTAAGTGACAAAAGTAAAAATGGCTGTGTGCTTCCCAGCTGCTCTACACCAGAGCAGCTTTGTGGTAGCTTGTCCCTGCAAAGCAGCGCTTCCACTGCAAGCCAAAAACTTTTCTTGGTATACTTTAGCAGTAGCTATGTAGAGAATCCGTTGAGTAGCTCACTCAAGTTTCTAGTGTCTTCTACATTTTTGTTAGTTGACTAAATGTAGAATTTTTGCTGTTCCCGCAGATGCTCAAAAATAACTTCTTCCTTTCTCCAGAATTGTTCTGTGGAACACAACACTGTAGAAGAGAAATCACTTTCATTGACTAAAGGGATAGAAAATTGGCAGAGCAAGTAATCAAGGGCCTCTGAGGGTTTAAGAAAAAGAGATTCTTGGTACAGAGAAAAGGTGGGGTTTTTTATAGCGATAGACAAATCATTCAGATGCAGAAGGACCCTGTGTTTTGAAGAAGGGAAAGCTCAAGTGTTTCAGGAGGTTGTGTATCTTTTATGGTAATTTAGATTATGCAGATTTAGAGCACAGGCATTTCAAAAAATCTGGGGATTTCTCACCTGCCAACTTGTAGTGTCTATTTCATTTATCTTAGGGCCTTGCCATGCAACACTTCTAGAAGTGTATTTGCTTACAAGCCTATTCATGAGACACAGATTTTAAAGAGTAGTCACTGACCTTGGATATCCACTGTTGAATGTGTAGCCTGAATTTGATTTTCACAGTTGTTGACATTTTTAAGATTGGACCTACAAAAGTATAAAAGCTTTGAAAGCAAGCGCTCAAATGTTTAGATTTAGGATCTTGAAAGTATTTATACTACATGAAAGGAAGCAAGTCAACATAGTATATACAAATGTGTGAATCTGGATGCCATATCATAACATTGAATATTATTTTGTTCTGCGGGGTACATAGTGATGATTTACATAACAAACATGTTCTTCAAAACAAGAGAAGTCCTCAGAGACCTGTAAGACATTATAACTTCTCTTTTGAATGTTCAATATCTTTTCCCTTCTGTTTAAATATCTTTCACTCATACAAATTACAAATCAATACTCAAACCACAAGATATTCATCAGTCTTATCTCCTGCTTGGCATATACTAAAACGATCATGATCATCACTTGTAAAAAATACTTGTTAATTAAAGTAACTCTTCAGGGCATTTCTGCACAGCCTATGACCTAAGATTAATGGCTACAGCTCAGCAGACCATTGTTAGGTATTGCCTTCTCCATTCTGGGGAATGATAAGGATTTAATTAATTAAATCTTGATTAATGAATTAGAGTAGAACATGATGTTGATGAGAGGTTCATTTCCTTCTACAGAAAACAAATATTTTGATTTTTTTTCCCTAACAGTATTTGCTAGTTAGTATTCAGATACTGGTATTTAAAATACAATATGTGAAATGTTCAGATGAAACTCATTAGATTTACATATTATTATATGGCATGTTCAGTCTCTAGGAAGTAATGAAGACAGGTTAATAGAAGATAGGGCAAAGTAAAGAACTCATTCTCTGATCCTGACTGACTTGGACATTTTCATCTTACTGTTTCCCCATTCTCTCCTCAACTGCCTTTCTGCTCTGAGCTTTTTGACAGAATGGTGTATGGCTTGTGCTGTATTATTTGACAAGTATCTTGTGTTATAAACATGTATCTATGTTCTGTCATTTCCATAAAGGGCAAAGCTAATAATTGAGATGTTCTTGATAAAGTTTTCATGTCTATATGGATCAAAATTTTCCTTTTTTTTATGGAATTTTCGAAGAACTTAAAGTATTTTAAATCCTTGGTGTATCTATGAAAACACTGATTGTTTAGTATTTAATATGAAATTTGAAAGCTAATCACAATGATTTAACTAACTAAGTTTTGTCTGACTGACACAATGTTCCTCAGCAATGAAAGGTTTTCTGAGAAAAGATACTTAGGGTTATTTGGAAATTGGGAATTTTTAATTGATCTGAAATTAGATACAAACAAAAACATGCTTCATATAACCACATGTGTTATAAGTAAGGAGTTCTTGAGATGAATGTGTTACTGGGCTGGGATGCTGCTCATTTAGAACAGGAGATGTTTTAGTTTCCAACATTTTCTGTATTGGTAACCCTTGATGCACAGTGAACTTAATGGCTGGCTGTCCTTTCTTTTACCACAGTGCCATCTGGTACTATTATCTGACCAATGTGCATGGTTTGCTTCTCAGAGGACAGGATCCACATGTTATCAAGCTTTTCTATTTTGTCTGGGGGAGAACTGGGCAGAGGGTGAGCTGCACATCTCTGTTGGCTTTTGTGGGATGCTACAGACAGCTGGTTTGAAGCACAGCCTTTGCTTTCTGTCACCAAAAGTACACAGTGGGAGAAAACCTTGCCAGGATGGCACCGAAAGATCTTTGGGGTACTTACTCTTACACTAGAAATGTGGAAATGCGCTGATCCCAGATACTCTCAATACTCTATTTGTTGGGTGCAAATAGACCAGCAAAGCTGAATTTTTTACTCACAATACTTGATGGGGTTTCTTTTCTTCTAGACTGCAAAGTGGACAAATGATTGTGTCAACTGAATGCAGTTATGTCTTCTGCAATCAGTGTCTGTGTGAAGCCCTTGAGAATCCCAACACTTGCCCTACCTGAACAAAGAAACTCACTCACAGACAATACAACCTTGTTTGTATAGGAGTAACACCTATTTCTCAGGACAAACACAGCTGGATTTTGAGAGGGAATGTCATATTTTCAGCGCTCAGAAGATTTAAAGAGCAGCAGGTTGTGCACACGTTGTGCACAAAGAAGACAACTTTTTTGTTTGTTTGTTTGTTTGAGGGTTTTTTATGTCTGTGGTTATAATGTCACATTGAAGACTGTCTCTAAGCTAGACCAGCGGCCTATACCAGGAAGAAAGCAACTTAACAGTTTCCTTTTACTTTTTTCATGTTTGAATAAGGACAGTTTGAATATTTTGTTATTTCATGCTCTTTAAATTATTTCCACAATCACATACAGATGTGGAATAATTATCTTTTAAAAATACAGATGAGAAATTTGCCTTTTCATTACATGTTATTTTTTATGTTATAGAATATATTCACTTGAGTTCCAGTGATGTTTCATGTTGGCAAGAACTGATAGATAATACAAAGTTTTTTTCTTTATTTGTCTTGTTGTGTATGGTTAAATTTTTTCCTGCATTTAATTGTATTAATATTGTTCATCTCTCTATGTTGGAGTCTGCTAGTAGAAAAACAGTTCTAGTGTAGAAATAAAACTATCAGTTTGATCAATGATAGGTGCTCATTCTTTTAATCACACTGTAGTAATTGATTTTTGGGGAAAAATTCCAAAGGTCAGAGGATTTTAGTCCATGTGGCCAGTGTGTGTTGAATGGGGAAAACAAGAAAGGTGCTGCCTGGGATGGGAGTGATATGGGACAAGGGGGTGTAGTACTGCTCCAGGCTGGGGGAGTGCGGGGTGCAGAGGTGGGTTTGTGAATGGGAGGAGCCCAGGGGTTGGCACAGAGAGGGCTCCTTGAAAAAAAAAAAAAAGGTGAGAAACCTATTCCTGTGTGAACTGTTGCTGTTGAATGACTGTAATGCAGATTTGTTTTGCCTTTTTTTTATTTTTACTTTTTAATGTATCATGAACCTTTTAATGAATATCTTTACAATTGGTTATCTAGTATTTACTTTCTTCAAACTAATTATCTAATATCTAATTTCTTTCCATAAATATAAACCTCTTGTGATGCCATCAAAAAGGACGCAATCAAGAAGTACCAAAGAGTTTACAAGAGCTGCATGAAGAGCAGACATTTGATATTGTTAGAAGGTAGAAGTGCAAGTCATAGATCCTTCAACAGATGCGGATAGATATCTTTGTGGATGGGTACCTGTGGGCATCTGGAAGGGAGAGCGATGAACAGAGAGAAATATGTAGGTATATTTCTAGGCATAAAAAATATTCCCTAGCAATAATGTTTTCTATACAAATGTTTTGCCTATTCTTCGTATTACCTCTGCATAGAAGGAGTTGATGAGGCTTATTTTACTGCTGATACACTGGAGGTCAAAAGCATCTCATATGAAAAGACTACAGTTTCTAATTAAAAAGCCTGTAATTGTTAATAATAAAGCTAGGAAAGCAAATTTACATGCCTAGATCTTTGGTTTGAGTTGTAAGCCAAATGTTACAGAAAATGTCTGAATCTATTTTTATGGTTTAAAATAGTGCCCATTAGTTATTTTTTCTCATTGAATTTGCTGTGTTGCAATGGTTGCAAGGTCCATCTTTTTTCCATCTTCACCATTTTATTTATAAAAACCACCTCTAGTCATTGGTTTTAAAGACAGCTATAGGGACTGCATTCTGAAAATAAGGAGTATGTGTCTTCCTCCATCTTGATGTAATAAAGATGACAAATATTAATTAAACAGGCAATTTGCAAAGTGCAAGTTTCCATTTAGATCTCTATAGTCTTCTTTTCATTAACTCTATCATGTCATAAAATAAGGAAGAAGCACTGATGAGTAAACATGAAGTGATGCAACAGGCAAAGCAAATTTGCATTGCTTTGTTGAATGTCCTATCAAGTGCCTTGTGCTAGCTTGTCAGATCAATCAAAACTCTTTGATGCTGTGCCTTCTGGATGAGTGATTTGATTTTAGCCAAATTTGGCACTCATATTCATGCTTTAAACTAGATGTGGCATATAATGTTCATGTTTTGATCACTAATCCAGTAAACACAAAGAGGTTTTTTTAATATTTTACAAGTAAGACATAGAGTTGCAAGATTGTACTTGACTTACAAAACAACAAAATAAATCTTACAAAAAACATCAGCATTCAATAAATTAGGCACTTCACATCAAGCTATGTTGACATCTTAAATGAAGTATAGCTTAAAGATAAGGTGTTAAAAGGGAAAATTATAGATGTACAGTGAGTTTCTTTAAAATTATCACTTATTCCCATTCCATCACTGTAGCTGTCATTTTCTCTTTTGGAATTTATTTCTTTTTCCTACTTTTTTTTTTGTGCTGAAGTGTTGAGTTATGACAGAGACTGCCATATTATGAATAATTCTTGATAAATGCAAAAGGAGATGAAATCTCTACAAATTCAATGAATATTTAAGGTCACATATATAATATTAGTTCTGACAGATTGTTAAACCCGGGGGCTTTTCTTTAACTGAAGGAAGTTTCATTGAAAACCTGAGATTTTCTTTAAGTACATATTGCACGTCATGTGTACATATTATAAAATTCTTGTTTCTGACAAGCACACTTTTGATTTTCCTTCCTGTGGCTCTAGACTGCCCAATACACAGCCCTTCTGTTCTTCTTACCCTCTCACACTACCATGTCGATATCATAACCTACTAAACGAAATACACTTTTTGCTTGCACTACTAGGTTATCACTATAACAGTCTGCTTTGAGTTTGTAAGAAGAAAGCTTATAGCTGAAATATGTGAGAGGAAATTAAAATAAAGATGAAATCTCAGGAAATTCAGAGTTTACTTTTGCTCTGGATCAGCTTGCCAACCTTCACTTATTCAGCTCATGTGTACCATACACAAAGGTGAGTCATTTGCTCCATTAGTAGGTGCCAATTCTCCTAACTGTTGGTATTTCCTGCTTTCATTCAGGGTGGAATCAGGAAATGTACATATTATGAAAATATTTATAATAACTACAAGAGGCTAATAATTATTTTCAAAGTAACCAAAATCAGGAAATTCAGTCTTAAGTTTTCCAAACTGACCTAAGTTTTGATGCCTATTTCCACCCCCTATCAGCCTTCTTACAGTACAGGGACTGAATCATATATCAAGTGATCATAGAGATTTGAGCCATTTCAGTCAATGTCAGGATGAATGCTGGACACTGTTGTTTTTTATGTGGAATTGTATATTTTCTTTCCAAATGTGGGAAAGGGAAAGAGGGATGTTGAGGTAGTTGATACTTGTTGTCTGACTGATAGTTTCAGTAGATTATGTTGTGCATTTTGGCCAGTAACCCTTACTTTAGAGCTCCTGTTGAGAAATACTTATACCCTATTACTTTAGCAAATATTGTTTCTAGAGCAGATCTCAGCCAAACTCACACAGTGTTGTAAACTGTGTTAATAACTCATTTCCTTTTTAACTTTTCTGCCTTAATATTGGAGAAAGCTGCAGGATTCTGAGCAGAAGATGGTGTCTTGAAGATAGTGGTAACTATATGGGGAAGTGTGGATTGTACATGGGGGCTGAAAACTGATAAAGAATTTCGGGACTTGAGAAATTTAGCTACAATTGTCTTAAAATAAAAAAAAAAAGATAAAAATCTTTGGTTTATCAATTATGCTACAGGTCTATGCAGTTGCCTATTACTTTTCTAAATATATATTTGCAACATTACCTGCTTCTGAATTTTAATTGATTAGCATGCAAAAAGTTGTGGCTATTGGAATTTTACCTGTTACTTCCTGTTAAAAGGGTAGAGATGCCATGCAGCAAAGTATAAGAAAAGTGAAATCAGATTTTTTATCATCTGAGCTTAAATGGTGTGAATTATTTGACAAATTTTGCTTGCTTCACTTACTTTCATTGCATCCTTTATTGTCTTAAGGGTACCTTGAAGTTCTGCAGGCCGTGATTCACTGTTATGAGAGTTCTGAGAAGCTTTCTATTGAGTTAAATAAAGAATTAAACAGTTAAATACACTGCATTTTTGATTGAATTTATGAATTTTGGGGCAACTTGATGAAGCTCTCAAAGATGTCAATATTTTTGGAGAAATTACTCAAAATTACAAAATCTTTGTGAAATTTAACTAATGTGGCAGCAAAGCAAAAGACGCTTAAGAAACATTTTAAATGAGTAATAGTCACTTAAACGTACCTGCAGGTGAGATCTGCTTTTAATGTTTTTTTACTGACTTAGATACAGCTTCAAAACTATCTACTTAATTCACTGATCATTGATTCTTTTGCCCATACAGTATCCTCCTATTTAAGGGCATGACGCTTACTATTCTTTAAGACTTCTCTTCCCTGTCTGAGGAGCAACTAAAGAAATACAAGAGATACCTAATGTTAGATGAAAGACAAGTTTTGCTGCATAATCAGTTTAAGTTCATTGATGGTTATGGTGGGAGTTTTTAAGGAGCAGTTTCTGAAATACAGAGCCTGAAGGAAAAATGTCTTCAATCTTTTGTGTGTGTTTAGTGAATGTGTATTGAATATCACAATACATGAAAAAAGGTATATTTTAATATTGCATAAATTCAGACATATATGAGAAAGAATTCCCTTTAATCCTACAGCCTCCTAGAGGTCAGAATGTGGTTTTTAGTTTGTGTGGAGAACTTCAATGTTTTAGTGAACTATGTTAGTCAAAACTGAAATATTTTGGTCAGGAAATATTTAATGGTTCCAGTTTCTGTATTTTTTAGGTTCCCTTGTCCTCAGTCAGACTACATTTTCCCTTGTGCATCATAATTCCTCAGTGAAGCCAAAATATCAGGTTTTCTTCTTCTCATATAAAGCTTGTCTTCTTCAAGACATTTCTTTACTATTACTCCTTGTTCTCAGAACATATCAGCAACTGCCCAAGACAATGTGACTCCTGCTTTATGATAGACAAATAATAATGTGGTCAGGGTGTGTTTTTCGTTTTCTGTTGCTGGTCTCAAATGGCTTCTTTGGAAGACAGGCAATTTGCCTATAGCCTGACCAGTAACTATTTATTTCTCTCCTTTGGTCCAGTTCCAGTTTCTTATTACTCTGCTGAGCCCAAACTTGCTTTTCCACTACCCAATATATATATATATATTATTTATTCCAGTTGTTTCTTTTATGCCTACCTAGACTTTTGCAGTTTAACAGAGAATGGCCTTTCAGTTTACTTATCCAATAAAAATATAAAACATTAAGTTGTATCTAAAGCTCTTTGTAATTGCTTAAAACCAGAATGTATGTATCTGAGAGACAGCTAGTTGACAGGACAAAATTCATTGCCTTGTCACACAGAAGAACAGATTACCAGGGATATGTTTTTACTAATTTGTAGTTTTGTTAGTCTAGCCCCTCTGAATTGTTCTCAAGGTAACTGAAGAAGTACAGTTCTGCTTTTCTTTGTGGTCAAATCTCCTTCCTATTGGAACTTAATTACCATAACTGATCTCTCATATTTAATTTCCCATATTTGTGACTGAACCAGACCATTCATCAACGAAGTTCTTTCTCTCCAGCATTTTAAGGAGATTCTTTCATCATATCTTTCATTTAGTGTTGATGGACAATGTAAAAATTGTAAGCAAAAAGTGTGAATTAATGTCAACTTAGTGCCACCTCAGCCTTGGGCGCCTGATGCATTAAAGTCTCTCATCCTATCACAGGAAAGATTCCTAGATAACTTAAAAATCATTCCTTGAGGAATACATACAGCTAAGTTGCACAGCAGGAGAGATCTACCTTATAATCCTTGAAAAATCTGCCAGTAGAATATAACATTTCTCATGCACCATGACCTGACACCATAACTAGAGGATATATTGCTCTATCTGACCGAACATACTCATGCAGACTGAGAACTGTATCATTGTATATTTTTAAGACCCACTTTTATTGTAATGATACCTTGGTAAGTCACATGCTAGTCCCAAAACAGCAAAGGAAATGCAGCATCTTATCTGGAGTGGCATGCCAGGAATCAACTGCTTCACCAAATTCAGAGAGTTTCTTCAGCAATGGACTACTATGTTCTTCCATAGAGACAGTAAATGGCCCTTGTTCATCTAATACCCTGTAAAGTAAAATTCTGAGAAATTTATTTTACATGGGACTAGATGTGTGAAACATGTAAACATGGAATTGCATGTGTGAAATCCTTGTTGTTTGATCAGAACATAAAGAAAAATTATGAGAATTAGCAACACCATGACACTTGGACAAGCACCTGTTTTCAAGACCATGCACCTGCGGTAGCCTGTAATGTGTATTACCTTTCACATGGGAGCTAGTTCAAGTGTGGAGCAGAATAAGAAATGTTATGAAATTTGTGTGGTGGTTTTACAACCTCTTACTGCAATTTCAGGTGGTTAACTATCTCCCACCAAATTCCTGAGTGGTGCAGAGAGAGATGATAACCATGGCGCCTTTGAAGACCCTATGTCTTCATTTTTTTAACTTTTGTTGGGGAACTTGAAATAGACTTTGTCACAGCATGAACTTTAGAGTAGATACGGAAAATTGTTCAAGCTTTTCCACATTTAACTATGATCTCATTTGCTCTGTTGTCACTGGGAGTGGTGACATGGCTTTCTGTCCTCTCTCTCTCCACTGGAGAGATTACTTTTGCCTACAAGCTGAGCAGAAGGCACCTCTTGCACCCCTCTATCTCATAGACCGAAAACAGCGTAGATGCTGTAAAAAACCTTATTGCACTTAAGACCTTGCTGTGTCTGTGTCTGACTTGCACCTTACACTGTCAAAATGCTCAGTTGTCACAAATATTCTCTTCTGAGCAATTACTGTGTGAATTATTGGTTCACATGGAGAGCGGCAGACACTGTGTAAGGTAGAACTGCTACGACTATAATGAGCAAGGCTGCAAAGAAGTCACTGACATCGGGCAGGCAGAGCTCAGAGACTCAACTCATTAGTGTTCTTCTAACCTCCAAATCACCATTCCTGTTCCATCCCTAGGGGCTGTGATATGTGTGAGACATTGAAGTTAATGTCTCAGTCCCTCTGATATCCTTAACAGCAAGAGGAGGTGGATCTTTCGCTCCTTTCTCTTGGTTCTGCTCCTTCTCTTCCTGAGCTCCTTCTCTTCCTTTCTGTGGCAGTGCTGCAACCCAGACTGTGAGCTTTGGAATATCAAATACAATTTCTCTTATGTTGTTTAAGAACTGCTGAATAAGCAACTGTTCATATACATGACAAAGAATAGCAAAATAAAACTGCCCCTCACAAAGACACTGTTCACTCAATGAAGAATTGTAAAAGTAAAAATACTACATAATTTTATATTCAAGTGTTTAATAAGGATGACTATTGATCAAGGAAAGAAGAAATCTTGAGTGACTAGCAATGAATATCATGGTCCTACCTTTCTTCAAGTATGACTACACTGAAATTAACTGATTTACTACAAAAAAATTGATTGTATGGCACAGAGAAATGCAAAGTATTTAGCAGCACATAATAATTTGCCAGCACTTTCTTTAAGGCTAACAAAAATAGTAAATACTTTGCAACACCAGCATTGCATTAGCTCATTGTTTTCATAAGTACTTCAAGAACAATTTGGCAGGGCTGTACAGTAGAATGAGATGGCAGGGCCCTCCCTGTGAATGCTAAAGGGAAATTATAGTAGTCTAAATGAAAAAATAACTGATGCATGTTTATGACAGACTTGAATGCAGAAGGACTCTCAAGGGTAAGAAGAGAACAGTAATGATGGGACTCAGGCTCAGGTGCAAAAGGCAATCATGGCAGTGCTGCTGGAGAAAAGGTATGGGAAGTTCATCTTGTACGATTAATGCACTTGTCAGCTGTCTGAAAAGCCAGGAGAGGCATGGATGAATATGGAAGCTGACTCAAATACTAAGAGAGAAGAGGTCCCTGGCTCCTGCTTCCACTCAAACTCAATCAGCTTTGCTGTCAGGGGATCACTAGTTGACCTGAACTGAAAAGTCCTTGTCTGTACTTGTTCCACTTCTGTTCTTTTCATTGCATGATCATTTTGGTTTTGGCAAAAAATAGGAATTTGTTAAGAGTAGCAGTGAGTGAGTAAACTCCTCTAGTCTAAAGGGAAGAGTTTGAATTTTCTTGGGGAAAGTACTGAAGTCTGGACAGTTTTTTTGTTATGCCCTCTTTTTGCTCCCCTTCCCCTTTCACTCTCAAAAGGTATAAATTTTTGTATGGGGACTACTGGCAATACACACACAATTAATTGCAGAAGATGAGAATCCATGAGAGTACTGATTGCAGTAGGTACAGGCATTTAGAACAATGGATTGTCACACAGAGACAGATGAATTAATTCTTTTCAGATGACTTGTGAACCAGAAACTTTCTTTTTTTGTTCAGCTCCAGCTAAAATCATGGGTGCATTAGACCCAGCTGTGATGTTACCATTTTTCAGATGAAACGGAGCACCTGAATATGGGAGTGCTTCTAGTCCATCTCAGTAAAAAGTGGAACATGGTAGCTAATAATTGTCAACAATAAGGAACATTCTTTTCTTATAGAAATGAACGTGTCTGCATACAAAAAGGCCAGGTGCAAGGTCCTACACCTGGATCAGGACATTCCCCCCTGTCAATACAAACTGGGTGGTAATTTGATTTG
This sequence comes from Anabacerthia variegaticeps, assembly GCA_035583185.1. Taxonomy (NCBI): domain Eukaryota; kingdom Metazoa; phylum Chordata; class Aves; order Passeriformes; family Furnariidae; genus Anabacerthia; species Anabacerthia variegaticeps. The sequence goes on along the minus strand of JAWWEW010000112.1, from coordinate 34,908,254 downwards.
GAACAGCGTTACAAAGAAGGGCTGTGTGGTATGAATCAATGTAAAATTGAACATGAGCCAACTATATCTTGAGCTACATCAGAGGAAATATGACCAGCAGGATGAGGGAGGTGATTTCTGCCTCTCTATTCCACTCTCATGAGACCCCACATGGAGTTTCATGTCCAGCTCTGGGTCCTCCAACATAAGAAGAATATGGAGCTGTTGGAGTGGGTCCAGAGGAGAGTACTGAAAAATGAATAAAGGGCTGGAGGATTTCCCTTAGGAAGTAAGTTTGAAAGAGTTGGGGTTGTTCAGCCTGGATAAGACTCTGGAAGAGCTTATTGCAGCTTTTCAATAAATAAAGAGGGCATCGGGAGAGACTTTTTACCAGACCAGGGCCTGTAGTGGCCACTACCATGGCCTGTAGTGGCAGCACAAAGGGCAGTGTTTTTAAACTGAATGTGTGTAGATTTAGATTGGATATACAGAAAAAAAATTTTACAATAAGGGTGGTACTGAGACACTGGAACTGGTAGTTGTGGATGCCTTGTCCCTGAAAAGTGTTAAAAGTCAAGCTGGGGGTTTGAACAACCTTCTATAATGCACCCTACCTGTGACAGCACTGTTGGACTAGATGATCTCTGAAGGTCCCTTCCAACCCAAACTATCTTACAGTTCTATGATTTTATGACTATACACTTATATGTACTGCTTTTGGACTGAGTTATCCAAACTCAAGAATTGCACTACTGTACCTACTTTTGGTTGTTGAGCTGACTTGAAGAAACTTGAATATGTACTTTCATACAATATTCTGCATGGACACACCCAAGGTCTTGCTCACAAGGGTGTGAGCATACAAAAAAGCACTAAGATGATGTTAATATTAAACCTGTTTAGTCAGTTAGTGTACTATTTTGCTAAGGTATGAAATGGGACCTGTATGAATATTTATAATAGGACTATCATTCTGAAATAGTAAACAAAAAAAATGTCTTTATCTCATGACAAGTAAATATTACCTATTCTCATATAGTTAAAAAAAAGAAAAAAAGAAAAAAAAGAAAACTAAAGGGTATTTCCTAACATGAGAAATTCCATAATGCATTTGTTATAGTGCTACATTATTGATTTATGTTGGAATCAAAGCATTCAGTATCACATAATAGATTAGAAACTCTGACAGACTGAGAGCTGAGGTTAATGCAGAGAACAGTAGTATGACCCTTAGTATTTAAGATCTTGTGATTATTTTAAAAGAGCAGTTAAATCTGCCATTGATCAAACTTGACAGCTCCATTAAAATCAAGGTATGAGCAAATAGACAGAAGAAAGTTAAACTGCAAGGAGACTTAAAGAGGTCAGAATAATATAATGCAAGAACATGGCATACATTTGTGTAAAATCCCCAGGAGGAAAAAATGCCACAAAAATTTGAAGATCGATTCTCTGAAATCACCAAGGAACATCTGGAAATGGTAAAAAAAAAAAATTGCAAAACAAACCCACACCATAAACACAGGACATATGTTGTGGATTCTATGTAGAACCTGGGAGGAAATAGTGTAGTTTCATAGCACTGGTGAGTCAGCATGTGGAATAAAACATAAGTTTTTGATTTCATTACAAAGGAAAAATTACAGAAACTGAGAAAAGATAAAAATATCAAGCAAAATACTCTACAAGACAGTAAGTCAGACATCTGATGTAACACCTTTGAAAAAATTCAATTGATGTTTTTACTTCCCTATGGCTTTAGGACAGAGATATGGGTCAAAGACAGATCTTAATTCAGTAAAACACTGCAGCACAGACTTAATTTTCAACATGGGCTGCAGCAGAGCTCTTTTCTTCAGACATTGACTTGTTCTTCAAAATACTGGGGAAATATGGGATTCAAGCATACAGAAAAATTTCCACATTTGGAAGACTTTGTTAAATTTCAGCCTATTGAGAGACAGAAAACGAACATAAAGGAAATCCTTGTGTAATAGGAGGTATATGGAATAACCAATACTTGGGAAATGCTAAATATCCTATGCGCCTTATTTTGATTTGTTGTAAATAGTGACTTAAAATGGAAGACCTTTTTAGTACACCTTAAAACATATTCAATGCTTCTTGGACTTGCAGGGATCTACAATCCTAGGTGAAGGCAGAACAAATGGGAAAATGTTCTACCACAGATCCTTCCACTTCCATTTGCTTCATGGAAAATTCTTGAGAAATAGAAAATTTTGCCTCTGATACAATTAAAAAAACTGCCTTTCACTTTCTTCCCCCGCCCCCCTTCATTTTTTTTTTTTTTTTTTTTTTTTTTTTTTTTTATGCAGTGAATATATCTGGAATGATCGAGGAGTTGAGAAAACTAGGTTCTGCAGTACAGTAATGAGGAGCTGCTAACTGTGCAGCCTGCCAGTTTCATACCAGGAAGAAAAAATGCTTCAACTTCTGTTGCTGTGTATGAGTGCTATCTAGCAGGAAGGAAAATGCAGCTTGTGGGATCAAAATAATGTAATATTTTCCACCTATACACAGAATTAGCAGTGGTAGAATATTTGCTATGGGGAGAAATAGAAACAAATCTTTTCTCAGTGCTGTAACTTAAGAAAACACTCATGCGTGCAGGCGAAATTAAGAAAAAATAATTAATGATCTCACCTAAACACAGGGGCTAAGATTGGCAGGTCTTGACTGAATAGCACAGCTCAGAGAGACCAGCTTTAAATCACATCCCATACCTTGCTTTTCGTCCTGGCTATGTGAAATGTTTGATATGTTTCTGAAGACTTCTCTAACCTGTGCTGTTAGCTTCCCAAAGGGGTCTTCTGAAATAGCCTATTATTCCAGACTTCGTCACTTATTTGTTGCCTCAGCACTCTTACCCTGACTATATTCACCTGTACCGCACTGTGATGCTTTCCAAAGTATTTCTTTCTAGGGCCTTGAATCTGGTGATAGCTACTTTATCACTGATGAAAATCTGACACTGCTTTCTGCAAATACTCAATACTGTGAGTCAAAGACATTGCATATGTTTCTGCAAATACTCAATACTGTGAGTCAAAGACATTGCATATCCTGTCTTTGAGCTCTGAGGTCATGGGAGAGGTATCTCCAGGAGTGCTATAAAACCACCTTTTCCAACATAGTAGTTATAAAAGTGAAGTGTACTGATTTAATCTTTGACAAATCTTTCATTTACTAAGAATCTGGAAATCTAACGGGAAAAGCTGAAAACGTCATTTTAAAATGTGCTTGGTATTTGAGGTGATTTTCCCCTTTTCACCTATAAAAGCAGAAAGATTATTCATGAGGTGAAAAGGGGAAAATCATCTAAAACATCAAGTGCATTTTAAGAGGTGCAAGAGAAATTTTAATCAAGTCTTGATGATTATGTGAAGATTGATTTGGTGAGCCTGAAACAAACTGAATTTTGCTTCATGTTATATTTTAAATTGTTTTGTCCACACTTTTTTTTTTTTTTCACTAGACTTCCAGTAGCTTCACAGTTTACCACAACACTTGGAGATCAAGAGTAGGACTAAAAGTCTTCTTGGGTGACTTTGATACTTAAACACACGTTTGTAGGTGCTACAAGGCTTCAGATCCAGCCCAGCAAAAAGACTTTTGTGACTATCTTTTACTGAATTCACCAGACTTAGGGAGATGTCTGACTAACTTGAGTGATAAGCATTGAGAACATAATTCATACTGATTTGCAATGAGGGTCAAGCTCCCAATTAATTTAATTTAACATTCACACCATCTCCCGCAAGTTTACCTTCAATGGAGCAACTGCTGCATGAAGACATGGTACTACATGCAGGAATGATAAAAAACAGATGTTTTGCCTTTCAGGGCTGATAACTACCGCCGCTCTCTGAAGTCAAGAAGGCATAGCAGCTAGACATGAACAGTTAATATTCTGAATAGAGCACTTTAGTGTTTGAATATCCTTTCCTACACACCAGCAGGCAGATCTCAAAAGTAAATAAAGACAGTCTTACTGGGAAATTATCACATTTATCAAGTGAGTTTGAATGCATGCATTCTGTCACACTAGTGAACCTTGTTTGCCTCCTCTATTTTCAAGGGCTTCATACCTCCTATTCTCTTTTTGCCAGGAGTTCAAACATTGAGTAGGAGCACCTTGTTCTGAATGCTGCTTTCCAAAATACTTGTTGGAGAGCACACAACAAAAATATTTTACCACAGGTGAAAACAAATATCCCTGAATAGCAATTACAAACAATTACTTAGCTTTTTGAAACATTTTGTTTGTTTGTTTGTTTCCTCTCTCCTTTTAGACAGTCTGTTATAATTTGTTAAACTCAATCAAATAATTTTAGAAAACATAATAAACATTTAGTATGCATCAAAGCCATCTGGAAGTGCTATGCACTGCACACAGAAACAGTGGGATTCATCTATGCATATTCAGCATTGGAGGTTGTTCATTCCCAAAGTTTTACATTAGCAACCCAAACAACACAGGTCTAGAATGTGTTTAAACGAAAGAAGTTAATCAGCATAAGACATTTTAGAGCCAGAGCATTTTGAAAATCTCATGAGACATCCCTATACTCTTTAGCATTTAAATTCCATTGAACACCTAACCCCATTTTCAGATCTATCTCAGCTATTTTGGGGTATCTAATGCAGGTGCCCAGGTAAGGGCTGATGACAGGAGTCACGAGCTGGTCATTCTCCCAGTTCAGACCAGCACTGGTTTGCTGAGGTCCTCAAAGGGAAGAAATCACAGTTCACACTGGTGAGGGTCAATCATGGAATGGCTATTTATTCAAATGAGACTCAGGCTTATATAGAGGGTTGAGGGAAGGTTCCAGAACTTGGGTGGAGATTCAGAGGAGCATGCAAATCCTCTCACAATTAAGGTAAAAGGAGGAAGGGCCACAATCTTATAGGGATAACTAGGGAGGAGACAGCCATATATGGTGAGACCACATTGTGGCAGATCTCAACCAATAGAAAAATGGGGAGACCATGAGGGAGAACTGGGGAACCATTTTGAACAGTAATATATATATATATATGTATGTATGTATGTATGTATGTGGGTATGTACATAACAGTAAACACTTAAAATGTAAAATATTGGTAGTCAATAAAACATGGTCCATATATATGTTTTTTCTTGCTTGGACAGCTTGACTGTTAGGTCTTCTCTCTTTCATTCCAGTCTCAGCATGCTGCTCCGTGATATTTCTTCCATTGTTCAAAAGACTGTTCTCCCTTCACTAGTTACAGTGTCAGACAATCTAAAGTACTGCAAGATTTCTTTTTAAAATGTTTTATATATAACAAACACAGTTGCCATACAGAATTACTATGATCAAATTCCAGTAGGTGGTCAGCTAAAAGAAAGGAAATCCCTGGGAGTGGAACCTGGCTCAGGCTCTTGAAAGATGCAAGTATTCCCAGGACTGCTTGGGTCAATCACCATTGGTCCTGATTACTAATTTTTGGTGCTGGAGAAAAAGATGCATATTAACATACCACAAGTTTGCTCACAAGGTCCTGACACAGAAAAGGAGGAGGAAGAGAAGGAAGGTAGACCAGAGCCTTGCTGCTTCAACAAACTTTTCCTTCCTCTTCATTTCCTGCTAGAATCTTTCTCCAGAATATGAAAGAATACCAGAGTATTTGTTTTATGTGTTATAGGACAGATGGGTTTCTGTGTTTGAAAAAGATGGCATTTATAATACAATAACTTCCCTCAAAATTCTGGGACTCAATGCTTGAGGTGTTTCATCTTCATGTGTGAAGAAGCAATTCCTGCTCCAAAGAACTTGTAGTAGAAGAATAAATAAATATAAAATTCTAAATTTGGACCAAAAGAATCCCTGTAACACATACAAAAAGGAATATAATTTCAAAAAGAAAAGTTTGAATAGTTTCATATATAACTCTTTGAAGTAAATCCCATTATTTTCAGGGAAGGTGTCACCTTCAGTGTCTCTAGGTGAGGTCTGAGACATTTCAGAGATATAGAAAAGGGAGGCAGTCCCATCTAGTACCTGACACAGGTGCAGGAAACTGTGTCTGCCTGCCTGCCTGCCTACTACAGCAGGAACTTTAATTTTAGCCTTACTATGTCACCTCGTATTGGATTTTCTTTGTGCTTATTGTGACCCGTTACTGCTTGAGTAATACAGAGTGCAAGACATCTGTTGAAACACCCTAAGGCTTGAGAGGGTCCGCAGTTCTCTTCTAAGAGCATGACTTCACAGCTGTTAAAATAATTTTTTTGTTTCATAGTTTCTACAAATTGAAATACCTCTACTAATATTAGCTTGTTACGTGATTAGTTGCTGGTTTCCTTGGATTTTCCTGTCTGTTACTTCTGGATAATTCACTTGCTGTGTCTAAACACTGCTGTGATGGCCCAAATACTGTAGCATATTTTGTGCATGTTGCAGCAAGAAAAATTGACTACAGCCAACTACAGTTCAGCCAACAGACCCACACAGGTATTAATAGTTTGTTGACATGTCATACTATCACAATGTAAAAAAAAAAAAAAAGAAAAATCCTTTGATTTCTTAAGTAGCAAATATCACGATAGATTGAATATGAAAAGCCTCACTTGCAGGACTCTGAAATATAAGCAGGGTATTTCACAACAGATTCTCTGAGTGCACACAGCAAAAAATTACATATATAAAGATTCATGAGTGCAACTCTTTCATCAGACTTAACTGCATTTTACCACCATCAAAAGCCGGGATGCAGGAAGAAAGTATTAGCAGTCAGGGCTTTATCTGCAATTTGTCATGCATGTCAACACATGGAAAGACATGCTTGAGCTGGCAGTGACAGTGCAGTTGAACAGATAGCAGGAGACATGCCCTTCACTTTGCTGACATGCACTCAGCATACGTCAGAGCACACTCAGTAGAAGCAATTTCTGTCTCTGAGCATTCCCAGGGAAGGGACGTGCTTCTCACCCTGCACCTGCACTGCTCTCCAGGCTCCAACTCCTGATTAACACAATGTGAGCAGCAGTCACAGCTCCGGTCTTTGCCTGTGCTGAATCTATAGTGCGAGATGAAAAACATTTTCAATTCATATGAGTAATGATCATTACAAATTAGACTCAGATCAGTTATTAAATGAAGGTGATTATGAAATATTAAAAGGAAGCGATTATACATAACGTATTTGTCACAGATTAAAAATCAGCATTCATGTAATATCTTTCTATGCCTGATAATGTATTTGGATATTTAACATATTTAAAAGGAGTGCAAAAAGCAAAGATAAGTGGGAGGGAGTTGCATCTATTAAAACAAAAAATGGACTTGCTAATGACTTCTGCAAAACAAAGTTTTCTTCTGTCTTCGGTATAGTTTATCTCTGTTCTCTAGTGAGAACATGCAGGACAAGTCATCTCAAGCCTGTGTACCACTGTCATCATTACTGACTTTGAAGACACTCCTTTATCGTACACATTCAGGGAGAAGAAAAATTTTGATTTAATGTCTAGCCCTGTCACTTGTGTGGAAGTCCTGTTGACTAAAGAGTGTTTTTGTACTAACAAAATGAAGTTGCTGTTCAGCTGGGAGTTTATCATGACAGAAGGTACAAGCAATAGAGTCGCTTGTTCTCTGAGCTTCTTCCAAAGCCCTGCTGTGTTGAGATATTTTGTGTTGCATCTGATGAGTCAGTGGTGCAGCTTTCTCTCTGTGCTTGATGTAGTGAGGACGTGATGCTGCTACAAAACCTCATTAAATTTATCCCACAGTTAGAGATGGTTGAAAAAAAAGAGGAATCATTGATAGAGCAGTTCTCGCATCAGAAAATACTGGTTCCACAGAAATGAGACATTCTGTGAAGATTTGTAGGTCCTTGTGAATTTTACAGTGGGAATCAGGCCAAACGGCAAGATGTCTGGTTCTCCCTGGGTCATCCTGACTCCCCAAGTGGTGAGGCAACTTTTGTCTTATCTGATATTGGCACCCCGCTTTCATCCTTGTCTGCAGGTGTCCTGACCTCAAAACTGGGTTGCTGTTCTCCCAGCATAGCAGCATCAAGGAGAACACACTGGCTTCTGTGTCCTGTTGGCTGAGCCCAGGAGGTGTCACCAAGGAAAGGAAGCAGGTGAAGAGGCAATAGGTGTGAGTATCCAGGGCATTGCATCTGTCCAGGACATAGGGGTGGGACGCCAGTGTCTTGTTCATGTGCTCTGACAGGGCCAGAGAAGGGGCAGAAAAAGAGCAAAAATCGGGCTGCAGTGAGAGGCTGCTAGCCCTTTGATCCACACAGTGGAGTGCCCAGAGGGTGAGGGGTGAAGCAGGAGGCCCATTGGATGGACAGAGGGAAAAATTATATTTAGCTGCAAGAAAAAAAAGCAAAATAATCCTGTAATTTGTCCTCTAAGGTTGTTTCCATGTTTCCGTATTTCCAAAACAGTATATGCTTGGAACTCAGTACATTTCAGGATTTTGCTTTTTTGTCCATACTCAGGAAGGAACCTTAAATATAATGAGTTATTTTGTTTTTTGTCAAGATGGAATTTTCCTATTTACTTCTGCTATAGTGTTACCAGCTTCTGTTTGGATTTTGTTTTCATTTTGGAAACTTCCTACATCTCTTGTATGTTAATGCATGCAGGTATTTTGATTCTTCAGCAGGTGAGGCTGCATTCTGCAGTCACCTAATGACAAAAGGAAAATTTTGAGTCACTTGTGTTTGTTTTTGTTGTCAGTTTTCATCTGTTCTAAAAGGTCAGACAGCGGTAGCCCTCAGTTCCAAGATATTTTTAGTTTAAACCAATAATTAAGAGACATGAAGAACATTATTATATAATATTAAATATTAAATAATGCTCAGCTCATATAAACTGAAAGGCAGCAGAATTTTGGGTACTAGTAAATGATTAATCTTTTTTTTTTTTTTTTTTTTAAATCTTTCTTGGAGGCTGAAAAATCTCCTTTGAAGCCTTTTTTATCTCCCAAGTAAATATGTGCAGTTATAATTAGACAGTTTTGTTAAACATATATTATGTAACCAAAAACCTGGAACAACTCCAATGTCATTTCTCTCATCCTGTAAATACGTAATTAGGCAAGATTTTTTCCAGTACTGCTGCTGATTACATTTTCCTTGGTCATGCAACAATGGGATTTTTCTTCTCTCAGACATATCACAATCTGAGCTCTACAAGCCCTGATGCAGCATACTACCTTTTCACTCCCAATTGCTAATTTTTTGCCCACTATCACTTTGTATGTCTCCTTTTAAATGGGGTAAACCCGATGTGAGATCTGACATAAAATATCACTCTAAGAGAAGAGTAGGCACTGAGCATGGGTATGACAGCTAGTGTTTTTTGTCAATTGTGCAAGTCACAAGACCAGAGGATTCAGATCCTGAGCACGCCACTGGTCCACTGCTATGTGGTGCCGCTTTGCACAATCCCTCTTCTGAGAGGATGCAGTGTCTGTGGAAACCAGACAGAGATTGTAGCTTCCACCTCTTGCAGCCCTTATTTATGGAGTGAAAGTTCTGTCCTGAACTCCAACAGTCTTGACGACTAGCAAGGGAAACTGGCCATGATTGCTGAACTGGACAGGCTATAGAAGTAAAACCTATCCTGACTGCCTACATTTAGCCCTCTTGGCTGAAAATCAATTTATACCTTGAGACAGTGTATGCTTCCAAGGGAACTTGGTTTAGTGGTGGACCTTGCAGTGTTATGTTGGACATGATGAAATTAAAGGTATTTTCCAGCCTTATTGATTCAATGATTCTTTTTCTTACATTGACCAGAAAATTACAGATACTTCTGTGTATGCTTTATAACAGTGCTGATAGCGTGTCCTGGAGTGGGAAAAACTGGCAAAGATGACTGACAGGAGCATGTCAGCACAGCACACATACCAGTTTGGTTTAACTTGGGCACAAATCTTTTGTGATTTTGCCAAGAGCTTTCTAATAGTAGATTTTCATGTTTAGAAGTGTTTTTGAAGATGAGTGAGTAACTCCAAAGATTCTCGGGGCTTGGGCAGCATTTTCGTTATTTTTGGCTTTGATTGCATTTCCCCAAGAACATGTATCATTTTGAAAGACCTTTAACATTCAGGAGGTAGCTAGAGATTTTTAAAACATAATTGACATTTAAGTGAACTTCTGAAATAATTCAGACTTGTATGATCCATTAATGAGTCAGTGGAAGGGAATTTCTCACCATTCACCAGTGAAACAAAGCAGTGCCATACTCCCATACTGTATTTCAGATGGTTGTTCTTAGACTCATTGCCATTCCTATTTTGGTTGTGTCATAAAGACGTTATAATGTTACTTTTCATGATGAATATAATATTAAAACGGTTTCATTTGCTGGAGAACAAGAAGTTAGAAAGAATTATATACATATGCTTTGAAGAAATAGAGCTGATGTTTCAGAGAACTGCAGAAAATTAAGACTTATCTCAGCAATAAAATTGATCTTTAAAAAAAAAAAATTATTCAGTTTTCAGAGATTTGTGGTAATTCAAATATAAAGCAGAATTTTTTCTTTAAAAGAAAATCATTCACCTCTAACCTATTACAATTTTTTGAGCATATGAAAATAATGGAGGTTAGTGGGAAAAAGGTCAATGTAGTTTGCAAAGATTTAAAGAAAGCCAATGATAAAGTTCATTTAAAAACCTTGTGAAGTGATCCCATGGTGACAAATGTACCCTCAATGCCTTGAAAACAGCTCAGCTGTGAAAGGACATGTGCACAGTTCATTTTTCTAAATTGTGGAAAGCTAATGTCAAGTGTAACAACGTGCTCTACAGGATCACTTGTTTAATTATCAATTGTACTAACAGGAAAATTCTATGAATCTATTACTTTAAGTTTTATGAGTGTGAAGTAAAGCAGTAGTGAGGCTGAAGAGAAAAATACTGAGTTTCCTAAGACACAACATTATTTCAACTAATCAGTGTAACTGAGGACTGAAACTCATCAGGTTTTAAAAAAAGAAAAGAAATGTCCAGCTTTGATTCACTGTTGATGTCTGCCCATTGTCATGTATAATGACAGTCTCATTTCTCCTACCTGTCCCAGAGCAGCTTTTAGTAATCTGAGGTTTGGGGATTTCAAGCACAATCTACAGTGCTTTATTTGGAGAAATGGATTTTCAGAAAGCCACGATTAGATAAAGCAGGGTTTTTTATTCTCCAGCTTTATATTCTGGCTTAGCTTTTTGGGTGAGTTTGTAGGTACACATGTATGGCAGGAGGGGGAAGCAAACCATCACAGGCTTCGAGACTTTCCAGCTGTGCCAATCTGCACTGTAGTGACTGGATGTCTAAGTATTTGCAGAGTAATTATATTGAAAATAATAAAGACCTAACAAGTTAGAAGAGAAGGGGAAAGGCAAAGTAATTCACTCCTCTTTCTGAGGTGCATGTTTTTGAAGTGCAGAACAGCAGGGTGTTCCAGATGTTTTGGACTGAAACCCCAGGAAGATCCTTGTCCTTCCCATCCACTGTCTTCTGCTTTCTTCATAATCAATATATTCCTACTGTCAAGAAAAGTGTGAAAACGTTTGACTCAAAAAAGCTGCCCTGCATTAACTGTCTTGGGAGCTTAAGGCAGTTTTTCTACTTGAATCGGACAACTCACCTTAAAATAACAGTATGGCATTTCCCTAGAGAGATGAAAACCAAAGCCTGATCTGTCATAACTAATAACAGTAGAACTATGTCAGACAAACAGTCAGCAAAGACCTCAGGGAGAAGGGAATTAATGGGATTTATTAACAAGTTGCTGCTGCCTGAACATGTGCAACGTTTGCTATACAGATGTTGAATGAAAACGTGCCACAGCATTCTTGCAAAGTGATGCTTTTTTGTTGGATTTTCTTATCTACTGTAAAAACTTCAAAAGAAAAAATCATTAATTGCACTGAAAATAAGTCTGCTTATTAGGAAACACTGAAGCAATGCACATAAAGCGAGCACTCACCTAATCTTTATTCATATTTGGAGTAACAACATATATCTGATTCAAGAAAGTATAGAAAATTGCAGCTGATTAAATGATTGTGGTTTTTTCCAACATAATTGTTGGTACACAGTACTTGAAGGTCCCTCTATATTATATTATATTTTTATTAATACAAAAAATGTGAAAATTATTTTTTCCCCTCTAAAACAATGAAGTTTTTCATAAAAATTGTTCACATACAAGTACTTCTCCATCCTAATCATTTTGTTTTCAAATGAAAACAGGATTTTGATGACAGGACCTGAGAAAATGGCCTCAAGTTGTGCCAGGGTAGGTTTAGATTAGGTATTAGGAAATATTTCTTCATGCTAAATGTGGTAAAGCATTGGAACAGGCTGCTCAGGGAAGAGGTGGAGCCACCATCCTGGAAATGTTCAAAAAACCTTGTGGATGTGGCACTTTAGGACATGGCTTACTGTCCAACATGGTGGTGGTGTGGGTTGATGGTTGAACTTGATTATCTTAAAGGTTTTTTCTAACTGCAATGATTCAATGATTTTATGAAGTGTTGTTAAATGCAGCAAACTCTACCAGAATTTAATGACTTATGTGATCAGAACTGATGTAAAAAATTGTCTCCTAACTCTATGGTGTCATTCCTTGCTGTTAAATGGGTTCTGCAAACCCTGAGTATGAGGCCGATCCTGTATGTAGGTACCTGTCCCTTATACCTGCAAACTGTCTGGAGAATTTTGGTGTGACTGTTCATGCAGGTCAAGCTGAGAGTTCTTTTGAAATGTTGTACGTAAAAGGCTGAAAATAGCCTTTTACTTACTTCCCTTAGAAGAAAATTAAGATATGAGCAGCTTCAAATTGGCTTGGAGTTATAGTAACTCTATAATTTCTTACTGTGTTCTCTCATGTGGAATGGATCAGAAAAGACCTGTTTTTCCATGAAAAGAAGAGCTTTAGGTTGCTGTAGGTGTTTACAGGAGGGAGGTGGTGGTGGTGCTTTACTTTCCCTGCCGTGAACTCTGTGGCCCATGCTAAAGCTGTGGCAGCACGTGGTCCTGATTGAGGGGCCTGTGTGGGCTCCACTCGCTGCCAGATGCACTAGTAACACATCTGGACAACAGATGTAACTTTTAAAGAGGGTAGCAGATGGTGCTGTGCTCTTTTGCCCAAACAGAAGGCATTATAACTTTAGGGATATCTGAACCGGGCAGGTGTTTCACTTCTACTGGCTCTGAAATAGCCCTGACTTCATGCACAAAATATAGCTCTTGTTTTGTCATTTGCGGTTTCCTAAAGGTCACTGACACAATTTAAGCTGTTGCTGTTCACTTGTTAGGAAGAAATCTCATGTCCAGAGGAGATTCTGCCAAGTGGGGCAGCTGCCCAGGGTGCTCAACTCCATGGGCAGGGCTGGCCATCCATGTGGGATCCAGCCTCTGCTCTGATGTTTCAAGCAGCCCCGCAGAATGGCACAACATACTGAGTTAAATGCTTCTGGCACTGTTATGTTCCACTAGGACACTGAAATCACGTGACTAGAAGGAATTTCAAGACTAAGGAGATGAAATTCCCAGGAGCTGGCACTCAACACTGAAACTCTCAGGAGGTCAAAAAATAGTTCTGTCTTCCACCATTACCAGCACTTAATACAAGCCACGTTCCTTTAAACTGAATTTTCTTTCAATGCTAAAATAAATGCAGCACAGACCACATCATCCCTCCACATGGCCACTCACCCACATGAACTTTAATAGGAACCACTCTGCTACTCCAAACAAAAGTTAACTGAATAAAACAAAATTTATTGAATTGCTACTTGAGTAAACTGAGAAATGAAATTAACAGAGGCACTGATCTAGTTGTTTCTGTTGTGAAGTGGTGAGGTGCTGCTCATGTTTTTATGTAAATAGCTAACTACTTTATACAGATATTTGGCTTTTATTGACCTCAAAGAAAATGCTGTTGATCAGAGTCGTGGAAAATAACTGAATGATAATCATATAAATGTACCCTGAAAAAGGAGAAAAACTGTAAAGCTGCTTCCAAAAACACAAGTTCAAGAATAATGAGGTAAAATTACATCTGTACATAACCTTAGACAATATGGCCTCAGGAGAAAACTCAAAAAGTTTATATTCCTTATAAAGATCATCTGAATGCTGATGAGAGAACGAAGTATCAACCCATGGTCTGTAAAAAAGACAAATATAAACACAGTGTATTTTTAACTGGAACAGCACATTCAGGGTAGAAACAGTAGATCTTTACTGGAACAGGAAGAACTGTACAACTTAAATAAAACACAGATTTTTTTTTTGCCACAGATGGGAAGATATGTATTAAGAGTCTTAGTAGTGCCTGTATTACTGTGATAGCAAATAATCATTAATATTGGTTTAAAGTCATCCTTGCATTTAGTTCTAACATTTATTTCAAATTTACTTAATTGTTCCCAATTCTATGTACTAATCAATTTGAGCAGAATGGATATTAGGAAATATATGAAAAGAAGCAGGGGCTTCTATGTAGACTTTTTTTTTTTTAAGACACAACCGTCATTTTATGACTTGACTGTCCCATTCTGTGGTTTCTCATATCTCTTTTTCCTTTTTTTTTTTTCCTAGCAGATTCTTGTACTGAAACCCAGCATAACCTAGATTTGAATAGGAGCAGATGTTTGGGCTTCAGCATTCTCCTGCCTGTTTTGGTGTTCTTTTTATTGCTCTGAGGTAAGATATTGGATGTTTTATTTCAGAAATTTATCCTCCACACGTGAATTTCCCATCTCTGTCTCTTCCATTTAGGACCACAGTAATATATTCAGATTTGTTTCTAACCCTTGATGGCAGTTTAATTAAAAAATTTATGCAAGCATCAATTGAATATTTGCACACGATAATAAAACTACTTCTATAATGCTTCAGGACTACATTATGACCTACTTGCCAGCTAGGTTTTTACTGGGGGAAATTCCCTCATGCTTCTACAGAGGACAAGGTGTTAAATTTTCAGGGCTATTCTGTTATGTCAAAAACCTTGGCATTAGGAGAAACGACATACAAAGCATTTGCAAACTCTACCTTTTACATTGATTTTGATATTAATTTAACAGCTTTCTGAAGCATGGGCTAAGAATTGAGGAAAATTGAGATGGAGGCCAAAGTCCAGGTAAAACATCACTCCACTGTGGCTATGTGGGCTGTAGGGCTGAAGAGATGCAGGGGTGTGAGAAGGCAGTGAGATGGGAGATGATGAGAGCAGAGGGTCCTGTGAGCTCATGGTGTCAGTGAGACTGTTAAGCCAAGTGGATGTTATTCACTATTAGTAAGAATTAATCAAAAACAAGTGGGTTTGAGAATAAGTCTGTAAAAGGGGAAGGTTTTTCTGTGTGTGTGTGTGTTTTACTATTCTGAGACCTTTTGTGGTTCAAAAGGGGATGTGTGGGACAATGAAATAGCTGTGTAAGGACTTTATGACCTCCACCTATCACAATATCACCATAAAATTTCTTATATCTTTTGGAGACATTAAATTTGTGTTGCACTGTAATTCTGCACCCACTTTCAGGTATTTCATTCACTTTGGTGAATTTTATCCACAGAACCTAGGAAGAAATAGCCTCATGCTCCCCTCTATTTTAAATGTAACATGGGTAGATGGAGTAAAAATATCTTTTCCATGCGAAGTTCCTTATGCCTTGCATGCAAACTACACACACAAAAAAAGCCACTTGCTGCACACAGAAAACAGTTTGTGTTTTGAGTGGAAAACAAAACTAGAGAGTTCCCTGAAAGTCCCAAGAGCCAGAAAGTGGTAGTCCTGTGACCTGCTCCCTCCCAAGCCACCTTTTGGAGGAGTGCTGGCTGATGAAAGAGAAGTCTTTACACCTACTGAACCTCCAGGGTCTCTCACAGCAGGACAGGTTGAGGTCCTAAAGTCATTAGTCCTTTTCTACCTCTCTACCTCCTTAAAACAAAAGTATAAATGTTAATAGCACTTGAAAAGCTTTACCGTTACGGTGTCAATGCATTCACATGCACTTAAGTTCATATGTAATGTAAAGCAAAAATACCAGAAGTTAAAAGCTGTTATCTGAAAGGTGAAAAAAAAAGTTTTCTGGTGGTGTTTGTTCTGTAGGAAGAATTCAAGAGGGTTTTTTTTTCCTGCCACCTTTTAAACAAACTTCTTGGTACCTCCTAAAATTATTTTAAATACTTTAATGAGTAGTATTCCTTAATACATCATACATTAAGGAACAAGACCTCATGTGAAAACACGGCTCCATTTAGACTATGCTTTCATGCATCAGAAAAATTATTTTAAAAGCTTCTTGACCCCCTTCTGAGAATTGTCTTGATTCCCACATCATTTGCTCAGAAGTGCAATCAAAATCTCTTAAGAACAAGACACAGTCTAATTGGAATACTTAAAAATTCTTAATTGTGACTAGGAGACAGAAACTTATTTTAAGCACATGGTTTCAAAGAAATACTTTTTTTCATTTTCAAGAATCATTGCAATTGTTAGTTATCTCTTTGAAAACTTGGTGAAAACTTTAGCAGTTCAACTGCAAACTTGGGGTTTTGGAAATTAAATTGTTCTGTTGCCTCAGAAGATATAAATTACTAATGTTTAACTCAGCCAGAGTAAAAATCTTGCTTCTTTGTGTATTATTGAGTGTTTTGTAGCCTGGTTTCAGGAAAGAATTTAGGTTCTTGCTTTCCCTGAATAATAGCCCTTAGAATAGGACTCAAAACCTCAGTCTTCTGACTGTCCTATTATCTCCATATGCATTCAGAAACACACACTTGTGGCTGTAATGGTAGTTATGCACAGAGTTTCATGATGTTATTTTATCTCTAAAGTCAGATATTCTTATTGCCACAGGAAGCCTTCATCTCAGACACCTTCAGTTATATGAAGATCAGGCATCTTGTGCAGGAGAGCCAAGACTAGCCATGTGTCTTGCTTGTGGGTGGGTGTCAGAACACTCCCCAGTGGTAGGCCCTCCCTGCCCTCCTACCACCAAGTCTCCCCATGACCCAAAGGGAATGAAGAAAACTTGCTATCAGCACTCAAAGTGAAATGTCATACACTTTACCTCATCAATTCAGCTTTGTGACTTAACATAATCTGCTATAAACACCTACACAAATGTTTCCTTTTTTTTTTTTTTTTTAATTTTGTTCATAATAAAGATATTGCTTTGAAGTGCTACACTTATTTTTTGTTTCTGCCTGAAACATAATAACTCAGATTGTCGGAAAAAGATTTCTCTGTGTTGTTGTCTGATCTAAGCCAGACTTTTCTTTTTGTGAAATAAGGCTGCCTTCTGTTTATGATGAATCTTGCAAGACCAGGATTGGTTTCATCCAATTTCTCCAACCTGCTGGTGTCTCATGACTGTCCTGCTAAATCATGAGGTGCTGTCATGGCTGAAGATCTAATGTTAGTTGCACCAAAATACTCACAAAGAAGAATTAAAATTGCAGGTGTATTACTCTAGAGTAGACACTTCCAAATTTCAAGTCCCCTAAAACACTCTCTGTACATCCCTATATGTGAAGTTTCAGCCTATTTTCAATAGATAGTGTGCTTTTATTGTCTTTCACAGACCTGTTAGGACTAGTTGAGAGACTTGCCCAAGGACCCACAGATGGATAGTTAAAAAACTCTCCCTAGAGTAAACCAGAAATTCTCTGACCTCATTTTCACAGTTATGCTGGAGTTTGTTTTTGATGCAAGTAATTTTCGAAGGGAAGTCTTATTTGTGTAGAATACAGGCACAACCAAGACAAATATATGTGGCAAGTCCTAAGAGAAGATGGGTTTGGTTAACACATAAAATAAGCTTTTAAATATGTTTTCACAGATGTACAGGAGAAGGTGGAGATTTTGTGAATTATGACCCTCTAAACAGATAATGGCTTGCTGGAATAGCTGAGAATTTTGAGATGTTTTTTTGGAAGAAGGCAAGAAGTGACAAATATCATAGAATGAAAGAGACATAGTGAGGCTTGTGAGATAAATTAAATCTATTACGTCAAAGAAACATCATAAATCATAATGTTGAAAGGGACATTAAGTTTCCCACTCAGACAGATTCATTTTTCCTTTTATATGTTTTTCTAACTTTCCTAAAGACCTTGAATAGTCATTTTGGTGCTCTGCAATTATTAGAAAGATTTTCCACCCATCCAGTTTAATTTTCCTGTATACAATATGTCTTTCTTAATAATACATTTTTCTTTCTCTTCCCTTTCTTAAAACTAATGACACCCCTTTTCTAACCACAGCCAATTTTTGTACTCTCTGAGTCCTTACAGTACAGAAAAATATTCAAGATCCTTCTTTGCCTTTTGTAAAAGTGGCATTTCACAAATTCACAGAGGCTTTCTAATGCTAATTCTAAGAAGAATTCCCCTTTCAGTGAAAGCAATATTTTGCTCAAAGACCTGCAGTCCCAAAGAATGGGGAGGGAGAAATTTACAGGAGGAAATGAGGTTTTCAATTTATGAGGAACAATTCTAAAGAAGAACATGAAGTGGATTTAGGCATATTTTCACAATTCTAATAAGAAAAGTCATGAAGCTTATGAAACTTTGGAGGGCACATAATAAAAAATAATCCTTTAGGGTTGCGACCTCCTTTCTCAGCTTGTATATAACTTTAATAGGAGTCAAGTACAAACTGATAAAAGGAAATAGATGTATCAGATTAGAGGCTTTTAAAAGTCCTATTCCTGGATCATAGACCACTCCCTGGCATTTTCAGTTATTGGATTGTGTTAAATATAGAAGTTCTTACTTGAGAACTACATGACATTTTTTGCAGGCAATTATTTCTCTTCCTTGCCATTAACACGGAAGATATTTGATATACTAAACAAGATTTGTATGCTGTACAGTAGAAGTCCTGTGTAGTTGTGCTAAGAAAGATTTATTTATTCAGTTGCTCTGGTAAACAGGTGCAGGGGCTCTGTGAATAGCTGAGAAAATAAGTAAAAGAAAGAGAGGTGTCTCACAAACATTTGCATGAAGATACCTTCAGAATGTATAGGATGAAACTTAGCATACACATATATAGCACTCTGTGTCTTTGTGAAATTTGTTCCCAAAGAATTTTTCCTACCTTTTATAAGAATGGAAGATCACCGGAAACAGAATAAGGCATATCAGGTATAAAGAATGTATCCTGGTATGACTTACTGGGCAAAAGTGAGGGAGAAACTTCCAGGAACTGCTGGAAAATTTTCTTCCATAGCATAGAAAAGAAGGCAGAGGGGTAATGCCTTGAGTGAGTTTTCTGTCTTAATGCTACATTAAATCCTTCCACTTTATAGTCTATCAATGATAAATTCAGTATTTGTCTATTAAGGTAATAAACCACAAGGCACAATGACAGGGAGAACAGAATCCCAGGGGTAGGCAGCTGGGTTTTGGATTCTAGCTGAAGAGTGTCTGCTGTGCCTTTCAACAATAATTTGCATTCTTTGCTACACTGCTTACATTCAGTAGTCTTGGGCAGATTACATCTGAAGTATGGCCAATGCGATCAGATCCTTTACAGACTTCATTTGCTTCACAAGCAGGGAAGAGAAAAAAGATCAGAAGGAATGAGCCTGTTTAGACTTAAGAAGCAGAGATCATACTTACCATTCTCATCTTCAATATTTACAAACCACAGCCACAAATTTTTTGTTTTCCAGTGTCTTACTGTAAAAATAATCTTTCAGTGTCTCCAGCTGAATAAAAAAAGTGATGCCAAGGGTCTGTCATCCATCCCTTTTATCTTGTATAGCATTTCCTATACCTGCTCCCAGAATGTAATAAGAAAGACCAGGAGCTTAAAGAGATTGACAGAGAACATGTTTTAATCACTGTAAATTTACTTTGCAGATGCTGTCAGCTAAATCATTCTGTAACTTTGTGCATACAGACACTTTCACTTCTTCCTCCTTTTCTGAAGGGCAGGCAAAAAGGTCCTTCTAGTGAACGACACTTCTTACTGAGTAGGCTGACATTTCAAATCATTGCTTTCCCTCAAAGTATCAGGTAGGCAGAAAGTCTCTTCACCTGGGGCTGTTAAAAGCAACACTAACTGCAGCATGGTGGATTGTGCTCCCTCTGACAGGCAATGCAGGCCATTGACACGGGGGTCTGTGTCAGCTCTGCTCCTTTGAAATGGAGCAACAGCAACCACATATTTTTGACTTGTGGGCTTTTTCTTTTTTAAAATCTGGGCTCTGCCTGGAAAAAAAACCATGTTTTTCTTATAATTGTATATATGTTTCCTCTTTGTAATATTCTTTCTAGTTTTCTAGTTTCTCAAATATTAATTATATGATCATTAAAAAGAAAAAATATTTATTTCAGATCCTTATTATTAATGTAAAAAACAAATAACTGGTCCATTAAAAAACAATAATTACATTTCTCAAGTGGTTGAGCAGAGTAGGTAGTACTTCAGCAATAAAGAAGTGAAGTCACAAAACTTCAGTTTTTTCTTTCCTTTACTGTGTGAATGTGCAAAAATTTTAAAAAAAATAAATTCCATTCAGCATCTACCGAATAGGAATCTTTGAAGAAAAGATATTCCGGTGCTTTCTTTACTGTTCAACCTGATCTGGAAATGCTTATATTGCATCCTAGAAACACAGCAAATCCAAGAATGTGAAAAATAGGCATGTGAAAAATGTTTGAAAACTTCTGTGACTTGTCTTGAAGAACCATGCATATTTTGCCCTGAATTTTTGGAACTTCTAGGACCTCCTATTACTCTGAGACATGAACTCATGGGAGGTAAAGCCTCTGGTACCAAGATAAATGTAGTATATGACATGGGAGGGCATGGATATACTTCTCATTGTGGGACATTACTTTTTATCTCTGGACCCCACTGGCTGTCCATTACCCCACCTGTAGTTTTAAATTGTGATATGTAGATCTCTGGAAGGAATTTAATAGAAAGGTGGTCAGTAAATAAACTTTGCTTCCATAGAAGACTAGGAAAAAACTTATTAATTTGGAAGCATGTTTTCATTGAAAAACACATTTTTTTGCAATGACAAGATACAGATGTTTTGATTTTAGTTTTCAAGTTTTAAAGGAAATATAAAATATTTATTGTTTGCAAAATTTGTTTTATTTTCTTTTTAGAAAAGAGTAAAACTTCTGAGCAGTTGAATGAACTTTGAAATAAGTAGAAGATTCTAGCTTTAGAAGTTGTACAATCAAGAGCACCAAAACTCAAGTATTACTGCAAAAGAGAATTCAGATGTAGGAGGGTGCTCAGGAGCTGACATACCCTGAGATTATTTTGGGCGGTAATAACGCCAAGATCATGGGTTCAATCCTCTCTGTGGGTCATTCACTTAAGAGTTGGACTCAGTGATCCTTGTGGTTCTCTTCCAACTCAGAATATTCTGTGATTCTGTCTTAGGTTAGTCCAGTGCTCCACATAGTATGTGACAGAAATCAGGCCTAGTGGTGGTAGCATTTCATCACATTTAAGAGGCAGCAGCATGTTGTCAAGTCTGGGGATGTCATGGTATTCAATGACTTATGTAGGAAAGAAATCCAATAAGATTCAGAGATGCAGCAACTTGAAAATATATTCAAATAAATGATGAATTTAAATGTATTTGAATTAGCCATTTTGTTGAATAGGCAGCAGAAGTGCTGGTTTTCATGGTGAGGTATAAGAACAGATGTCATAAACATTAATTATTAGAAGGAAAAAGTGTGAAAGTAAGAATTTCTAAAGCACTTGGCATTGACCCAGGTCAGCAGGCATTGAAATTATTGGAAAATTCTTCCACTGTGTTCACTAGTTAGGCCAACACTGAGTGCTTTTAAATATCTCCTGTAGTTTTGTCTATTTGAGACAATATTTATGCAACATCAGTTCAAAGACACAGTATATTTTCAGTGAAAACCTTAATTTGAAGAAAGAGCAATTCAGACTTTCTCATTTTACTCTCTTGGTAAAGACTGGATAATTACAATAATTTAAACAATTAGCAAGCTGAGCTTGTTCAAAATTAATAAAAACAACCCCCATTTTTTTTGTTATGAAAATATTCCCTTAGGCTTTTTCTGCTTATTTCTTCATTTTTTTCACATAATTTTATCAAATCTTATCAAGGTAAGATGCTTACAGGAAATACCAATATACATTTATTAGTAGAGTGTTATAGCACCGCATAGGTCTTACATGTCATAAAATTTCTAGTAAGTCATATGAAAAAGATAGCCCCTGACTAAAATATTTTTAGAATAGACATTATAATTAAAGCAGAGCTCAGAGTGGAACAAAAAAAAATTTAAATTGCCTCCAGAGTACTTGATTAAAAACAAAATCAAAACAAACAAAATCAAGAAAAGTAATTTTTGTATTTTATTAGTGCCAAGGGTTGTGAAAAATGCCTGCAAGATTTGGTTTGCTCATTTATAGCTTTTTTTTTCTATACATATTTCTACAGATTGTTGAAGTTTTGTAAGTGAATGTGAGAGGCAATGTATACTGAGTCATGTAGACTATATAATGTAAGTAAAAAGGGGAATAAAAATGCAATGAGAAGTATGGGTCTGTTTCTCTGTAGCAGAAATGAATATTTAGACTGGACATTAGGAAGCATTTCTTTACCAAGAGAGGTGGTCAAACACTGCGATGGGCTTCCTAGAGAGGTGGCCACTGCCCCAAGACTGTCAGTGTTTAAAAGGTATTTAGATAATCCTCTTAACAACCTGCTTTACCTTGGTGAGTCTTTGGTCACACTGAGGGACTAGATGATTGTTGTAGGTCCCTTGCTACTGAAATATTCTATTCTAGTCTAGTCTGGTCTAGTCTATTCTACCACAAGTGATGTGTCAATTTTTCAGATGCATTAATCAAACTTCTCGACTAGTCTCTTTGGCTGTTTCTGTATTGAAGATATTACATCTAACATATAGGAAATTTTATTTTGCTATTAAAAATTGTTTATCAGAGATTGTCTAAGGACTTTGCCACTTCAGCTTTGCTAATAAGTTAATTACTACCTGACGTTTTGAAATGTCCATTAAGACAATTCCAGACAAGCCCTAAAAATAACACTGAAACTCTATGAAGTAAACGAGAAAATACACAGAGAAAGTTAGCCAGGAGATCAAAAAGAAAAAGAAAAATTTTTAAAACTTTATGGGATGGCAAATTCACATAAAATGTCCACACAAATGGGTTATTGTACTTACACAGCTTGACAGGTCTCTGTATTTTAATTTTAGGTATAAACAGCTTGCAAGAAATTTTCTAAGAAAGGAACAGAAAACTGAAACACAGCCTGATTACACAAAAGTCATCAGTAAAGACATTTCAATTTCTCTCAACACCGTTTGTAAAAAAAAAGAAAAAGAAATTATATATATATATATATATATCTCACAGGGCTGGCAAGTTTTGTCGTTTGTGGTGTTTGTGGTGTTGATGGGATGACATTTTCATGTCCTGTTCCTGAGATATCTGACCTCATTTGGCCTCAAGACCTGGTCTTTCACAATGCTGCCTCCAGCATGGTGCTGTGACACCACAGGTCCCTGGGAGGGAAGAACACTTGCTATTCCTGCTGCAAAAGGGTGATGCAGGTTCCATGGTCCCCATGTCCCTGATCTCAGCAGGCGAAAGGAAGGTGTAAAGAGGTAAAGTGAGGTTGACCTGCTGTGGGAAGTGTACAGAGAGTTAGTGATGCTGACTGAGCCAGCATGTTGCTGCTTGATGGTTAGATGCTGTCAGTGCATTTTCTCTTTTCTGGGATTCAGACTGCTGCACCTGATCATCAGTAATGAGGTCTAGAATGAAATTGCTCCTGATCTCTGGTGATGTGAATTCTACTAACACAACATTTAAAGACACTACTCATAAGGCATGGTAATTTTAGAGATGTCTCCTGCAGATACTCAGAATTGCAATGTAGCATTATTCTTTCCTAGCTTCCCAGTGCTTCTCACAGGAGCTCCAAAATCTTTTTATAAAATGATAAAAGAATTTCTCCTAGGAAGTCTGTCAGAGAGTTATCTATTTATTTATTTATTTAATAATCAAAATCTTTTCAATCACTCAAAAGCAAAATGTTTATTCTCATTTACTAGACAGAATTACTTTTGCAGATAGCTGCTGCTTCTTTTTCTTTGCCACACTAGGCCAAACCCACCTTTCTTTGATTACCATACACAGGCAGTGTGTCACTCAGGCCATCCTTTCAACATCCAAAAATCAACAATTTCATGGACTGTAAATTGTGACAGCCATAGGCTGTCTGGTTTGACACAGAGAAGAGGTCGCATGGGACAGATCCAGATTACATTATGGAGCCTTGTACAAAGATAACTAAATTAGCTATAAGGGAAAATTGCAATATCCTTATATGCTTTTTAAAACACAATTCTTGGGGTCAGAATAAATAGACATATAAAAACCTTTCAGCCCCTCTCCCTTGGCTCACTCCTTTATGAGGCTTTATATAATGCCCAGAAATTTTATAGTAAGCAACAGTAGGACATTTAAATCAATTACAGATTAAATAACCAAAATTTGTAACCATAAACATGACATAAATTATCTTTAATGTAATGTCTTTATTAATCTCACTCTATGAATTTCTGCCAGTGAAACACTATTTAAACAGA
Organism: Anabacerthia variegaticeps; assembly: GCA_035583185.1. Lineage (NCBI taxonomy): Eukaryota > Metazoa > Chordata > Aves > Passeriformes > Furnariidae > Anabacerthia > Anabacerthia variegaticeps. Next base: position 34,883,625 of record JAWWEW010000112.1, on the reverse strand, counting down.
AAAACTCCATTCTGTTTCTGGCTCTTTGCTGTGTCTTCCTCTTTAGCCACAGAAGAATCTTGAAATGCAACTGGATTAGGTTAAACCAACATTATTTGCTACTTGTGCTTGTTTTCTGGTTCTTATCTGATGCTGGGCTAGATCCATCAGTCCTGGTGTCACAGGGGAATCGGGGAAATGGACGTGGCCAGACAGGCAGAGGAGAGAAGAAGGTGGGATCAGAGGAAGAGAAGGCCAAGGGGAAAAGTCCAGCACTGCAGTTGTTTTTACAGGGCTGGGTCTGTAGCCATGCTCCAATGGAGATGACTCAGACAAGAGCAGGAGCTGAGGTAGAAACAGTGGCTTTGGTTACACTTCTCAAATGAGCTCTAAGGAACTGATTTGGGCTTGGTCCTAATTTTTTTTTAAAAAAAATTTCTTTAGGTTTTGTTCCATCTCCATCACTGCACCGTCCCTGACAATTGTAACTGCAGAAAGCTGTGCTGGTTTTTGAAGAGTTCTAATTGTACAACTCACATCTAGGTAAAATACCCAGTTCTGTCTCTTCCTGAACCCTTTTTTGTCCCTACCCTAAGCCCCTTCTCTTGCCATCCACATGAGCTGTTGAAAAGTTTCCTCTTATTATGCAATGTTTAGCATAATAGCAATAGATTTTCCTGCTGGGTACTACAGTAGTGGAAACCATTTAAATATTATCCACAAAGCTGAACCTTTTTATAATCACCTCTTCTGTTCTCCCTAGTAACTCAAAATAATTCCTGATCTGAGCCAGCTAATATCCTCCTGTTAAAGTGTTTCCAAAAGCACTTCAGTTGTGTGCACACTAAGGTTTCCTCCATGCTTTCCTCTTCCATCCCTGTCATTCAGTGTTCCAATTCAATGGTTTTTCCATTTCTGTTTCCAGTGAGCTCATTTTAAAGTTCCAAATTACTCCTTACATTTATGTTCTCTATTAATTTCTTTTATTTCCATTTCTTTCTTTTTTAATCTCATTATCATTATTAGGATATGCCACTATCTTTCAATTTGCAAGTTCTTTTTTTTTTTTTTACTCTATGGATCTGAAAGATGCAAGAAGTATATTTTGACTTCTGTAACTAATTTTCTATCCTTATTTTTTCTCAAAACAGAGTAATTTTTTCTCCTTTTTGTGTTAAAAACTCAAGAATTACCAAACATTAGGTTGCTCAGAAGAGCAAGCCTGCTGACTTATTCTTCCATATTCTATATTTTATATTTTATAACTCCCATGGATGAAAAATGGGATAGGCACAGCCCATCTTTTTTTAAATGTCAGTTTCTTAACTGAGCTTGAAATCAAAATTCATTTTTGAATGAATTCTTTTGCTATTTATGCTGCATCTTGAATGAATATGGATCAGTAACTCTAATAAATTAGTATTCAGGTTTCATTTCCAGACCAATTGGATAGGACAATTACCATTTTCCTAGGAGAACAGGGGAAAATGGCTAGTATATTACAGTGGATTTGCAAAGTCTGCTTTTCCATGAGGTATCCTGAAGGCAAAACAAATATTTCAAACACTAAGGAGCCATGGCATTAACTGCTCTGAGAGTCAATTTTAGCAATTAAGATCTTACCTCAGAAAAAAATGTTAAGCAAATGCAGAAGATTGAGTAAAGCACAGAGAAGAGAGTGCTGGGAGAACATTTCAAAATGAGAGGACCTCAAGGGAGAAGGACAGATAGGAACATGATGGATTGCACACCAGTGATAATAAATCATATGTACATGTTGCATCTGTGAGAAAAGACTAATGATTGTATTTGTTTCAAAACCCAAAGGCCAAAGGAAATCTTGCCTCAGACTCTAGTTTATTGCTTATTTATTTCTATGCTTAAGTTTAGAAATTAAGTGGGGTTTTTTGCTTGTTTGGGTTTTGTTTTGGTTTGTTTGTTTGTTTGTTTGTTTGTTTGTTTTTGGGTTTTTTTTTTTTTGTTATTATTTTTTATTCTAGGTACAGAAAAAAAACTATGCTAAAAGTAATGAGATAATTTCCTACTTGCAGAAATGCTTGAGATCAAAAGATTAAACATTGTGGAAGAACTTTAGTACTGCATTGGGAAAAAAGATTCTGCGTCATGTTGATAACGCAAGATCAGAGCTCTTTATTTGTTTATGTACAAGGGTTTCCCTTCTATGAGACAGTAAATTTTAAAAATAGGTAGCATGGGAGCTTCAGAAGTTACATGCTATGAATATATTATGCCCTGTATTTACCTTGTTTGTTTCTGAATGGACCATGAAGCATACAAAGATAGTTGCTGTTCACAAAATAATGATTAAATCACAGAACATGAATCTTCTATATGTGAACATTTCACTGCAGCTTGTCTGTTTGTAATATGTGGTTGGATACTTGAAACACAAGTCTTTGTTCATCTTCTTCAGCTGACATAAACATTTCTGTTGTAGTGCAAGTAATAAGGAATCAAAGTTTTGCCTCAAAAGGCATTTTAAAATCAGTAGTTATTCAGTGTTCATAGCAGTAAGTCTGCCAATTCCAATACACTATTCTAATTATATATATAATTACATATAATCATATATTATAATTGAAGAAGAAGAAGAAGAAGAATGAAAGGTTTCTTGAGTTTTGCCAAAAAATTATATAATGTCAGCACAAAGTGGTGGTAGAAGTTAATTCTGGTCTTCAGGCCTCTGCTGCTGAGGGACAGTGTTATTTCTCAGCTAAAGTGGTAAAGAAAGGTAAAGTGGACTAATTTTTTCACAAGAACAGTGCTTTGAGCACATTTTGTCCTTCTTCTGGCACTCTTCTCATAAGTAATCCTATACGCTCGCCACTACACATCTCTATCAGAGAGGAGATTATGTCCCAGTAATGCTTTCATGCTTATTGTCTGTCCCTGCTTAACCCTTTAGTCCACAGGATGGCAACTGGAGGAGATCCATAGTCTACCCAATATTGCTCCTGGAGCTGGGAGCGGTACTGAAAAGGCATGCTCTTCCTGCTAGCAAAGGTTGGGGATTGTTAATTGGTGAAAGAGCTCAATAGCATTATACATCACTGAAGGTGTGCAGTTGACTATACATAACACATGGAGAATATGGGGTTTTAGTCATAAAATCCAGCCTCGAAAATATGCTGTTCTATGGAAAATGTTTATGTAAGGTGTTTATTTTTTGTACTGCTCATGTTCCTCTCTTTCTCATGTAACTCACTGGAATTTTCCCTGAGATAGAAATGCATTTTTTTTTTCCTGATCTAATGTAGTATGTTTTACTTTATAGCTGAGAATCACTTCATATTCACAGTTCTGAGAGAAGGTTGCTGTCTTACATGGGGCCAGTAGCTACTGGTGGCAGTGGTTCACTGAGGTGCCAGAAAGACTGCTGCAGAAACGGAGACCTTTGGTGTCCCAGGGTGGGGGATGTAGAAATAGTACCACTGTTTTGTGTGTTTGGATGCACAGAACAGATGGCTGAGGATATTCAGGACATCTGCAAAAGAAGAGTAATCCTTTGGGTCAAGGCAGTCCCTTTTCTCTCAGCACCTGAAATATGAGACAAAAATGAGGAAGTGTGTTCTCTGTTTCTCAAAATCTATTTGACTAAATTGCTGTATTTCTGTAAATTTTCTGCCATGTCATATTGATAATAACCAAATAATGCCATATATATTGTCTTATGAAAATGCATCAACCAATTCCAAGGAGGGAGGAATTCCAGTGGTTTGCTGAACTCCTTTTGAGTGGCTGGTCTGCAAGGCCACAATACTCTACTGTGTGTTACATTACATTTTAGAGCAACAGACAGATTGCAGTTTATACCTATTTAGGAAATAATAGCCAACCATATCTTAGTATGGTTTTCTTAAGTTGTCTATACTTAGATACACTTGTAGGGTCAAAGTGCAGCTGAGAGAGAGAAGTGGTCCCACAGATAATTTCTCCTATTCAGGCATGAGTCCTGCCGAAGAAGATGATTTAGTAAGCAAAGTAGTATTTTTTTTCCTCTCAATACCTATTCAGGTGCTAGTGAAAAAAATTGAGAAACTCCTCAACATTTTCTACTGGCTGAGCCATCAGACTGACACAGCCTGTGTACTATAGAATGCAATTTTACGTCAGAATATATATGCTGAAATATGATTCTAGCACAAAAGTGGATAAGCAAGTTCACCCAGCACAGATTTCTCATCTCCATTCTTTCTCTTCTTTTATGTTTTTTTTTTTCCCCACATAGGAAGTCATCAGAGTTATATTTTTCCTGATTAACACATTTCTTCATCAACTATAATTGCAACCATTAAATTAGATTGCCTCCTGTTAATCTTCCACTGCTTCAATCCTATTATGCAGGGAAATAATGTAAACTGTCAGAGTGAGAGGATGCAAGTGCCAATCTTGAAACTAAAGAAAAATATTGTTTTAATAGGAAGCCTTTCCATCACAGTGAACCTTAAAGCAATATAGAGATGGCATTTTCTCAAACCACAAAAATATGCATAAAAAATTGGAAATCTTTTCATTAAGAGGAAGAAATAAACAACATATAAAAGCTGATGGCATTCTCACATGCATCATTTGTATAGTTCAACAGACAGCATAGAATTAAAGAGAGCCTCAGGCAAGGAGTCGAAGAAGCAAATAGGAGCACTTGAAGTCTTAATTTATATTTCAATATAAAGTTTATAAGGCTAGATAAAAAAGTAGGTACTGGAAACATTAAGTCCCAACAGTCTAGCCAGTCTGATTAATATCTCTTTGAACAGAACTTAAATTAAGACAGTCCAGGGAAGACACAGCTGGGTTTAAAATGCACAGCTGCCAGCTTGGCACATAAAGGAGGTGGAATACTTCCTCTAGAGCTAACTTATGTTAAAATACCATATTAATCTTGCAGTGAGTTTTAAGGATCTCATGATCTGAGTGAAAGTATTTGTTTTTGCAGTACTGAAACAATCTATACATCCTCTTCTGATTTTTTTGAAGAATTTACCAACTGATTAGAGCTTCAGGATGTTCAGAAGAGTACTGCATTTTTATAAGTTGAATTAAATTATAAACTGTCCCTAGATTTCTAGCATATAGATAAGACCAATGACCCCTGGCATGAATAATTGATCTTTAATGTCACTGTAGTCCATGGTCGATGAATTACTTTTTGATCTCTGAGATAGTAATGGAAAAAATGCTCACTATCAGAATAAGCAGAATTATATTAGCTTTGATGTGAAGAGTAAAACATTCATATTTAGAAAAAATTAAAGTCTATTTACTATCTAATTTTTATGGTGACTTGGGAACTTTGTCATTGGTGGATCTGAAGAACTGGATGTTCATTCAGAAAATGTAACTGGAGTGTCAAAAGAAAAAAAATAAACAACAGAATATTTCCATAAATGTCCAGTTCATTAATTTTCATTCCAAGGTTTCTCCATTAGTTTTTCACAGGATAATTTTTTTTTCTCCAGTAGGTTATCATGAAGGTCCTCTCAGAATCTTTTTTTTTCTCCTGTAGGTTATCATGAAGGTCTTCTCAGAATTCATTCAGGCTTCCATTTGTAACTGTTACTGTTACAATAAGTACTTTTCCTGCAACAGCAAAGGTTCTCTTGGGGTTTTTTTCAGGCTTATTCAGGCTATTTCAACCTCTGCAGTCCTTCTTTCCTTGGTGCAGCAACCTGGCAGTTCTCCAGCTCTTGCCTGCTGGACAATTATTTCCATTGCCAAAGGGGTTGAAAGATGCTTAAATGTACGCTGTCTTTTTATGACCTTACTTTTCTGAATATCTAATTGCAGTAGTCACCCTCAGTACATTCTGCTACTGAAAGCAGGTGGCAAAATTAACTCAGCGCTCCTGAATCTAGGAGACATGTACTCAGAGCTTGACATGTTTCAAAGGAGGAGACCCCTGAGCCTTGGGTAGGGACACGTGGAAGACCAAGTCTTCAGCTCTGCTGGTGTGGGCTAATCTTGAGCAGCCAAGGATGTCAGGATTGGAGGGAGACTCATGCCTGTGATCTGCAGTGAGGCTCTGATCATAGACATCTCTGGACAGTTGTGTACAAAACTTACATGATGCTGAATATGACTGACAGCATTTAGAAAGGATAGTCATTGTGTTACCAGTGGGTTCAGGAATGACTTCAACAGCTAAGGGTGAAAAGTAACTTCTCCATGGAGACCTCTCCATTGTAAAATATTTTATATGGTGGCATGCGCTTAAAGGTAAGGGAACAGAAAACAGGGAAATGGGAAGGACAACAAAGAGGAGTTGGTGGATGACAAGACAAAGAAGCAAGAAAAGAAACACAGAAATGCAAGACAAATATGGAAATGCCCATGGGGGAGAAAGGATGGAGGAAATGAAAGAAGAAAGCTTCACAAAGATGCTGCAAGAAACTAAAATCAAAATAAACAAGATGATTCTGAGAACAAGAAAGTGTAAAGAAGTCAGAGGAAGTTGCAGCAGTCACTGAAAAGAGACATACGCAAATCAATCACCTGTGCTCCTGCAGGGGTGGGTGATGAGGGGAGGCAACACATTTGCCGTGATCAGCACTCAGCAACCCCATAGATCAGACACAACAGCAGAATCTTTATGTTCTTCCAGGCACATACTTGGACCTTAATGCTTCCAACCCCAAGCTGACATAACAAAAAGCAAAGCTACTGCCTGAAGTACATGAGCAAGTCAGTTCCTGCTGAGCTCCTTCCCTGTTTGTAAATGTGATCTGTTACAGTGGGAATAGCCAGCTGACACCAATGGGGTGAGACACCGCTGACGTCTGAAGAGACCAACCACTACCCCTGATGTTGCCCTCAGATGACTTGCCTTTCTTACTCAATTTTTCATTACACTGTCACTCTGGCAGTGGCAATATCTGTGTAGCACATAGATTTTTGACTATAACAAAAGGCTTGTCAGAAGCAGATAAGGCATTTTTGTTGAAGTAATTCTCATTCTGTATCCTTGTCTTTCAGACTGTCATATCTCTCTGTGAGATATATTTCTCAGCTATCTACTTTGGAATCTAAGCAAAAAAGGTATATTCTTAGTACTATGAAATATTTTCTAAACCAGTTTATGTACTTGTTGGAATGTGGAGTATGGAGCCTAATTATATTACAATTATCTCATAATTTTCATGGTAAAAGTTATTGTATATTTGCAGTTTAATTACAAAACAGTTTAATGATAATTGAAATGTTATTAGTGCATTATAGCATGAAACATTATAGGAAATCACCATTTTGTCCAATTTTTTGCTTGTATGATACTCTCTAAAGTATTTTGCTAAAAGAAGTTATTTGTTCAAATTTGGAAGAGTTTTTGAGTGCTTTCTTTCTCTCATCCCCAAACCTGTACATTCAGTCATCTGTCTACAAACCATGAAAATTCTTCTGGTGGACAGGCAGCACTTCATCACGTCCTGAGGTGCTTTTTGAGATAAGATGGAAATGGAAAGCAGTAGAGCATCTGTATATTGGGTGATAAGGTGATAAAACACAGTGACACAGTGATTTATAGTATATCCAAGATACACATGGAGTAATTTTTCTTTGTTTCTTTAAAAGAAGTGGAGCTTTGCACTTGAGGCTAAGCTTTGGAGTGTTAATTGGGAATTGTCAGAATGAGATATCAGTGCAGTGAGACTGCCATAAGATTACACAGTTGAAGCAGAACAAAACTTTTCCAAACAATGGATGACTGCATAGAATTTACCTATTATCCTTTGCATTGGATTTCAAGTGTTTGAGTAGCAGTGATCTTCATGGTCACAGTATTCAGGAGAAAACTGTGATCTACTGGAGAAATATTTCAAGTAAAGTTTAGATGGCAACTCTCTTATTTCTGTACTTCTTACATCTTTGGTAACTACCTCAGACTGTTTAAACTCAGACTGTTTTGGAGGGAGGGCTAAGACCTGGCTCCCAATGGCCTTACTTCTTGTTGGGAAAGAGAGATCTGGTCCTGAAGCTATTCATGTCTACACTGTAAACTGTAAAATGGGGACGTCCCTTTGAACCATTGTTTTGCAATGGTAAATCAATGTGAACATGTGGCAAAGACACATTTTGTCAATAAAAGAGATAAAAGGTCCTGGCTGAGGCCAGGATTTAGCCTATTTGCTATGGGTGGATGTTGAAAAGCAGAGTGTAAAGCGTCACCAATGCCTGTCAGTGGGCCATGCCAAACCTCTCCTAGGAATGAGTCCTGCACACCTGAGCAACATGTCCTGCTCCCTACTTGCTAAAGGAGTGCCAACAGGTTTCAAAATAATGACACTGATGGTGAGTGAACTGAGACATATTTTTCTTTCCCATCATCACCCACAAGGGGAGGACTAATGATGCTTTTGCTTCTGTTGGCAACATTAGACTTTGAACTGATCTTCAACACATGCAGAAAGGGCTTGCATGGTGCTTCACCCCTCTCTCTGATGCTGAAGAAAAACTGTAAGGTGCCTCTTGAACTGCAGCAACTTCTATGTTACTATTAGACATGAGAACAGAGGCATCGAAACCACATACTGCAAAATATTTTTTACGGTGTAAATGCATGACCTTAAAAAAAGCCCAAACTAGTGGAATCCTTTCTATTCTTCTTGAAGTTTTAACCATGAAAAGGGAAAGACTGAAAAGAAGCACTGACAAATCTCTTATTTCAGAACTGGAAAGGAAATTTTTAAGTGCTCAGAAAATTAGTACACAGAACTATTTTAAAATTAACAACAGAGTGATGACATATTGGAATGGATGTCTAGAGAGTTATAAAGCATAGAGTAAATTAGTTTCAGATGGATGATAGAAGTTTTTGTTAAAAAAGAGCTTAAATGAGCTAGAAATCTAAATCTTCCTTTTAGACATTAAGAGCATTTAGACTGGTTTTTTTTTTGAAGTATGACTTGAGCTCCTGAGTCACAGACACCCTTTAAAAACTGTTTAATTATAAGACAGTTTTCTTTGTAAAGTAGAAATGTGTGAAATTTTAGATAGCCTTAGATGGGGAGATTTGTAAAGAGCTTTGCTGAGTATTGTTGAGATGAGACTTCCAGAAAATAGAGTTCTTGGAAACCTCAAGACTTGGCTAAAGGGTCTTGGGCTGCTTACTGACACTTCTGTTGGTCATTTCCCCAAATGAGCAGCAGTAGAAGTAACAGAAGCAGATGAAAATATGAGGATCATTCATAAAAGCAGATTATGTTTAGGTTTCATGAATAAGCAATAAGGAAGGAAATCAATTTGCCCAGAAATTAAATCTAAATGTATATGTGTACAGCAATTTATCCTATAATGTTCTCAAAAAAAAAGGATATTCATAGAATGGATTTATAACATTGTTAAAACCTGTGTGGGCACCTTGCAACAACTACATTTGCAGTCAGGTTCTTCCTGTAGGAATTGTTGTGTGCCCCCTGGTTTCTCATGGTTGCTCCATGTGCTCTGATCTCTGCTGTTTTTTGTTTAGTTAGTTTTATTTAGTTAATTTAGTTACTAAAGAAAGTGTTATTCTCTGGGTTCAAGAAATATTGATGTATTTTCACAATGTACAGTCTAAGAATATTTGTTCACAAATTGCACTCTGTTACCACTCAGTTTGTCAATACTTTATGTACTAAATCTATAGATTTTATGGCAACATTGTGATACAAATTTGGGATAAGGATTGCTCTGATCCCAACATTGCAGGAACATGGTCTGAACAATGTTAGAATTTTTTATCAGTAGTGTACAAATCTTGATGTCCTTGATGAACCTTTCTTTATGAATTTATATTCTCTATATACAGTAGAACTTTTGCATTGCATGTATTTAGAGTTAACACACCATGGCACCTCTGTTGAAACATGAATCTTTGGCATTAATTTGAGAATATTTGTATAAGGATTGGAACAACACTGCACTAGGACCAGTCATATTTTTGATGTTGTGAGGTTGGTAATTACAGTAAATTATGTCTTGTATGCTTAATTCAACACTGCAGGTGGTTTTTTTCCAATACTTTTTTTTGAGCAACTATATGCATTCTGTGAGCACAAGGGTCCTGATATAGTATCAAGACATGAAAAGGTATTCCATTGAAACGTATTTAAGGAGAATATATATAAGATCAGAATATTTACAACCAATTTTTAAGCTTAGATCTCTGACCTATATTGACAACTTTTTTCCCAGTATTTTGATATGACTTCAACGAACATATTATTTTCAGAAATCTATGCTATGCACAGGAAAACTATAACACTATTTCATATAAACAAATGTGAATAATCTTGTCATGCTAAACATAGAATATGGCAAAATAAACTTCATTGATTTTAAGGCAGACATTTTTGATAAAACCAGCCACCCACAGACATATTTAATCACCTTAGTACACAGGATTTGATTTTCTATGGCAACTGAACATCTGCCAACTCCAGTAACTTCTCAGATACTTTGAATTTTTTCCTCCAAAATGGATGTCCACAGCACCCTTTCAGTCAATATTTGATGTTCCATCTGGTCCAGGTGTGTGCTCCTGCTGCACTTGTACCACTTTGATTTTTTAGAGGAAAATTTGTAAGTAATGTTGTTTACTTTTGAGTACTTAAGCTCCATCGGCATCACTGAGCTAAAGATATATTTAGGCTAAAGCCCATGTGCTCAACTGGACGTGAATGTTTTCTCAGTCAGAATGTATGCTAATAAAGGTATAATTTTACTGCTCTTTTACAAAGATCCATCTGATTTTTTATCTCTCTGAGGCTTTGGAATGCAAAATAGCCTGCCTTTCTGTGGCATTTTGCATGCCAACATGAAATGAGTAGCCTTACTGGACTACGTGGTTTGAATTAGATGATTCTCTCATTCAGACAAAGCCTGGCTGTTACTACCTCCTCCTGAAGTAGGTTTCCATAAAGCAGAGTAGCTCCAAATTAATGTGACCTACAGGTCTGCTACCTGTCATTCACCTCCAGGGACACTTCCATAGGGTGGTTACTCCTGTGGCTGGGAGCGGTGATGTCTGAGAGCCCCAAGGAGGATCCTGGAGCTACATCTGCACCTGTGAACAAAGCTGGATTAGCACCAATCTTACTTCCTTATCCCATCCAAACTGTACATGCCGTCTCTTTGCTTAGATGCATGTGTAAACATCCTTACATACAATCAGAGAGGGATAATCAGTCCTGACAATTTTAGATTGATAAATTGACTGATTTGATGAGCTAATTTGAATTTTGATGACAAATACATCAATAAAATGAAATAACAATGGAAAAAGAGCAGAAAAAACTTCCGACCAGTAAAACCTTAGCAAATACAGATGTGATATAGAAACAAAGACTGTTGCATTGTTTTCCTAACTGGCCAGGCTTACTACTGGCTTTAATAATTTTATTTTACTAAAATGTCCATTTGTATGTGCAGTTGATTAGATGAGAGGGGAAACTACATTTGTCTAATTTTCACATCAGGCATTTGATTTTAGAAAGCCAGAACATGCAAAAAAGTTAGAAATTTTGTTGTTTAACTTTTGTGTTACAGGGTGATGACCAACAATTTCATCTGGTGGCCCTGGACATGAAAACCTTCTTGAACTGTTAGAGGAATTCAGATGCACCACAAAGTGAACTACTCTTGATACATGACAAAAATTAGCATGCTTCAAAATCACTACATTTATTTCTAAGTTTTATGACACTTTTGTTGTTTGTATTAAAAATTGTTATATAGGTATGGTGTCCCATCCCTAAGGGGAAGGGACCACCCAAGATTCATAGGTGTCTATGGTCAAAAAAGGATGACAAAAGTCAGAGGGTCCTCAAAAATTTACAAAGTTTTATTAGTGAATTACACACTGGGGATGGGAATTTGTATGTTAGTTAATTTTCTTGTATAAATACATGCTGATGGATTTTGAATAAGGGAGTAGAGTGAAAGAGAAGAAAGAGAAAGATTAAAGAGAGGGAGAGAGAAAGAAAGGAATGAGAAAAAGAAAGATCACCATTTTCAGCTCCAGTTTTTGGCTTTCAGGGTCCTTAGGCCACCACCCAGGCCTCATTGGGGTACCTTTTTATAGATAAATTTCTCCACTCTGGAGCCAAGTTCCTCACTTTCTATGAGAATTAGTTATCATGTACAGTTTGTTCTTCTAGACTTCTCTGGAAATGGGTTAGAGGGCTTCAAGGGGCTTTGGTGATTTTGAACCCACCCTACTGAGTTAGCCTTTGGTCAACAGTCCATGTCCACTTCTCAGCCTCCTTCAGGCACCTGTGCTCTATTGTGTTGCGCTTATTTCCAGGAGCCAGAAAAAGGACATTTGTCCCACAAAATGTTGCCCTACCTATAGCTCCCTTTTCCAGCCATATCCTGCTCTTTCTCATAGTGTACTTTCACCAACAATCCTTGATTGACTCCCTAGCTATCTGGCTATGTTTTTGAGACATACACTTTAGCCCTTCATCTTCTGGGCTTCTACAATAGGAAAAGGAAATTCTAAATACAATTTTGCTATTTATTAACACTGAATCCCTAGTCTATTTACAGACATGTTGCTTTTTTGCAGCATGAATTGCATTTAAAAAGGGTATATAATTATACTTCTATGATAACAAGAATTCATACTGAATCCAAATCAGGAATGACTGACATGAAATAAACATTTTGCTTACAAGTCAGCATTCTTCTAAAATTGCATATTCTTATCAGATTCAGTGCTCAGGTCTCATTCGTACAAAATGGACAAGAGCTAATTTTGCTTCCATTAAATTTTGTTGCTAATTTTTAATGCATGTTTCCATGTCAGAATCTAAAAACGTGCTCTCCCAGAAGTGCTCATTACTTTGATATTGCATGGACAAATTCTGCCTTTGGATATGTGTTTTTACATTCATGTGTAAGATGAGAATTTGATCCACAATTTGCAATTAAGCAAAGCAAAGATAAAAAATAAAACTTGATATAAAGAGACATGAAGCAATTTTATTTTGAACTCAAACAAGCATACTTAACTCAAAATACAATGCTGCTTTTTCAAGACCAGAAAGCTTAGATTTTAGAGACTTTTATGTTTTGCTTTTATGACCTATCTTAGTACTTCAGTCTGCTGGAAATCCAGGTGTAACTATCTTCTCTGTTGGGACAGTTTAAAGCTGCTTCAAGGATATCAAGTCTTTATGGCTAGATTTGAATATACCTTATGGTGGCTTGTTCCCAATTGCTAACAGTTTTTCACATGTGTATGATCATAATATCCACAAATTAATAGCTTGTTCATGACTATGTTAAGTGTCAGGCCGCAAAGCTGCTGGGTCAATGAACTCTTCCTACATTTTTACATTTTTACATTTTTTATACTTTATGGGTTTTTTCACTATATATGTTCATGTTACAGTACTTATAAAAGGCAGGAAACATTTCACAGGAGAGGGTTGCATGAAGTGCATTGTTTGAGGAATGATTCTTCAGGAAAGAGTATATTGTCGTGAGTTAAAAGAATCATATGTACATATTAAGAAGAGGTTGAATTAAGATTTCCAGCCTTAATGGAGAACAGGATCAGGTAACAGAAGCCCTGACATGCATCTGCACATGGACATGTCCACAACCCAAAGCAGTATCAATTTTGTTATGACCACTGCAAGCACTCAGGTGTATAGAAGTGCCCAAATCAGGAAATTAATTTCAGGTGCATGCATCACACTTTTTAATATATTATTAATATTTTTTAATGCTTTTATTTTTTCACCCATTTATTCAACATATGGGATGCTATTTGCTCGGGGGAAAACCAGACTTACCTGATAAAAGAGGAATTTTCTGCAGAAATTGGAAGCTATATAATGAATGTGGCAGAGGATTAAGGGGTAGATATAGAATGTTCATTTCTGCCATGGACCTTTTTGTGTACTAGACAAGACTATGTTGGTATCTTGGGACTGCCTGCACAGATAAAGGATAGGTTAATGACAATGAGTAATAGTCATTGAGTTTGGCTTTGGTTTGGGTTTTATGTATGTCAGTGTATTGGTAGAGTGATGACTTATACAAGGGGGAAAATATGCACAGTTACATCACTTCGGAGTATATTGTAAGGAATATAGTGATTTTTGTGGGTGACATAAATCAGCAGGTGAATGGCTTTGACAAATTTAGTGAGAGCAATCCAGTCATGTCCTGTTTTCTCAGAATTAAATGAATTTTTCTGGTTATTAAGAAAAGTGTCCGTATGCAAGGTATTAACAGTGATTGTCAACAATTCAGCGAAGTCTAAAAGTGATATAACACCTCACTACTTTTACAACCATTTTCCCAACCAGTATAAGATGCTCCCCCTGTTGGAGACCAATATTTCAAGTAGCATATGCAAAATGCAACTATAATCTATAATATACAGTATAGGGGGACAACGACTGCTGATTCTTCCAGCCTCACTATGTCTGATACAAGCCAGGATACCACTGGCCTTCTTGGCCACACTGATGGCTCATATTCACTATGATTCCATAGTTTCTTGCAGGACCATAACATCAGCTATTTTTGTTTTGAGAAGCACACTCAGAAAAGCTTGGGTTGGTATGGATCTTAGGCAGTCATCTCATCTCAGCCTGAAGTCACAAAAGAGTTATTTTCAGCCTCAGGTCATCTTGATGAGGGATTAATTAATTTGAGATTTTAATATCTCCAAAGATGGAAATACTACAGCATCTCTGTGTTTTATGCAGCAATCAGTTCAACTAAGAGCTAGACTAGGTTGGGTTTTTCAGTGTGAATAAAGATGTTGTTATGTGTCCCTGAAGTGCCATCTCACATTTTCTATGAGATCTTCTGGATAATTCCCATTTGCTACATTATTAACGAGACTGAATTTTGCTTACTTTTTTTTTCATAGAACTCTGTGATTGTTTTCAATTTTGCCTCTGAAGAACAGACAAAGCAAGCTCATGCCAACTAGATAAGCCACCTGAGGGAGTCTAAACAGAGAGCTGCAGTGAGCCCATCTTACATAGTGGAAAAGAATAGCATCTCTAGAAAGTATCTTTACCCACCCAAGATCTGACAGATTTGAAACAAACGGTTGTCTCAAAATAGATAAACACTAAATATGTTATTAAAATAAATCAAAACAAAGTGTTCCAACTTGAGGAACAACTGCTTTTCTACTGACAAGAAACATTCATTATATTTGCCTGAATTCACATATTCCATGAACTGCACTTTTCAACAACTGAGAGGTTTAAGGTTTCTGCCCTGCATGAATTAATGTTATCTAATTAGAGATGAATATTACAAGTCTGAGGAAGTGAATTACCTGTCTGGATTTCACATTGTGAAGAAGTTTAAAATAAATTTTAGCTCAAATTTAAGAAAAACAGGTTATTATTTAAGCAGATTATATTTAAGCAGGCAAACAGCTGGCAAGCTAAACAGAGGGTACTCCATTCCCACTCACTGTGCTGTAGCCTTCCATGAGAAACTGACCTTCAGGCAAATGGGCATTTTGGCCTCCAAGATGATGGTGTGAGTGAAACAGGGGAGGAGGTGATGGAGGTCACCTCAAGAGTCTCAAAAAGATTGAAATATTTTTCTTTCTTCTCAGTGACCCATTCTACTCCATCTCAGCTGCACGGGAAGCATAAAACATTATACTACAATGGGAATTTATATGCAAATGAGTTTCACACTGCATTGAGAAGCAGATTTAAATCCCTGAAGTGCCTGGAAGCCAGACCTTTGGATCAGGTCCCCAGTGGCTTTCAGTAAGTGAAATTCCTCAGTACTGGGCTAATGTTGTTAATGCTGCTATTCTCCACACCCAAGCAGGAATGGATTAATTTTTTCCATAAATCTCTAGTATACACATCAGAAATGACAGCCCAAGAAGAGTCAACACCATTCAGATGTGTTTCTTCACTTTACATAAAAATAGACACATTGTTCCAGTACCTCTATTTAGTTCTTAATGATTAAAAAAATAAGCTTCCATAAATGAATATTCACTTGAAAATGTTTTTCTTATAAAAATAGACACATTGTTCCAGTACCTCTATTTAGTTCTTAATGATTAAAAAAAATAAGCTTCCATAAATGAATATTCACTTGAAAATGTTTTTCTTGACTGAGTCTAGGTCAGCTGCATGTAAGACTGAGTACTTGAAACGTGACAACAACACTTCTAGATATTTTGAAAGAGAAGCCTATGTTTTGGGAATTTTATTGAAAGAAAAACAAGTGTTCTAAAACCTGTCCTCTCCCCTAACATATCAAATGACTCAAAAATTGTGGGCATGTCTCTCAACCCATATGAAATATCCATTGTCTAAATTATTTGAATAAAGATTCTTTGACTTTTTGCATGTCTGCATACATGTAGGTTTTTGACCTTCAGAGTGCCCAGGTTCATGTGGTGATGCAGCTTCAATTGGCATAATTTATGTAGAAAGACTTGTAAACATCAAGATTAAAAGCATATTGCAACTATTTGTCTGATTGTGCTCACTGTGAACACATTGCAGGGGTTATAAAGATGAAAAGGTTTTTACATTACTCTGTTTCAGTGAAAAAACAAATACAGCATTAGGAGTCATTTAGGTGAGGAAAAAACCCAGACAACATTAGCTGGTCACTCTATAATACCTTTATACACCATGTCTTCAAAATTGTCTATAATTCTAGTGCAAGGCTCTCAAAAGATTGTAGTAGAATTGAAAAGAACATTGAGAAGGATGATGAGAATGATCACAGATACCAGACAGCCTCTGCATGCAGAATGACTAGGCTTCTCTGACTGAAGAGAAATGAAGAGAGGTGGTATGGCAGATGACTGTGAAATCACATGTAGAAGAGAAATGGAACATGAAGTTGTATGGTGTGCCTGAGGTGTCTTAGTGTTTCAGGATCTGTAATGTCAGAGGTCAGCTATTTACAACCTTACACTCGAGCTGCCTGGAGCCACAACAGCAGTTTTCCTTGCATTCATACTGGTGCCATTGGTCTCATGAACCTGCACCTGCATACTCCAGTGATGTTGTTGTGAGGCTTCTCATTAGAAGCAAAAGCCACTGGCATGAGAAACATCCCTGCTTAGCTTTATTCAGCCTTGTTTTGCTGATTTCAGTTTATTCTAGGGAATGTCAAGCACAGTGCACAACAAAGCAGGTTACAGTCAATTAAATACTTGATAAACACTACACAGAAATACATGTGCATGGAGATTTAAAAGACAATAAATAGGTATTTCTGATGCCTCAATAGTGCGCTTCAATCAGTGCTAATAGCACTAATAGACAAAAAGGAACACCAATAGGGAGTTTAAACCAATCCCCATGAAAAGTACATAGTACTGGGGAAGAGAGTAATGAGACTAGGGGGAAAGCAATCAGGAGTACTGCAGGTAAAGCAAAGGGAGACTCAGAAATGTGAAAGTTAGTCAAAGTTGTAAGGTGAGAAGGCAGATAGTGGGCAGCTGAAGAGTTAGGGGAGTTAGGAAAGCCTTCAAAGAAAGGTGGGAAAGAGTAGATACAGATGTGCATGTGCCAAATAACCATGAGTGCACACACTGTATTTCTGTTGTTACAGTCATCTTAGTGTCTTGTTAAATCCAGATCTGAAAGAGAGAAGATGCTGCAGTGTTGTGGCTGTGAGATGTCTCCTGAGTTTAACATGTCCGTCCATGGTTGTAGAGGTGACATCCTTCACTTTCATCCTTAGTGATAACTGCATGTGAAAAGGATCATGGCAAATATTTTAATTCCGGATTCTTGAGTATCTTCAGGTTGAATGTAAATTTTGTGATCGTTCAACATAATAGCGCAGGAACAGAGACCTGTTTTCTTATGTTCTCGTGGGAACCAGACTGCACTAGTGACAAGTGTCCAGTCTGTCAAAACCAGTCAGATGTGCAATACTGGGACAGAGCTAGCAGGGAATGTTCTCTCAAAATATTTTCCTTTTCTGGTCATGCTAAATCTTAGCATGCAACTAACACTTCATTGTGTAAGGAAGCAGAAGTGAGCTAAAAACTGTTCCCCTGACAATCTCAAAAGCCTGCAAAGGAATTTAAAAGTTAACAATTTCATTTAAAAATTAAATCAGCTGTTACTGTTATCTATAATAAGAGACTGCATTTCCTCCCAGGTTTCTTAAACATCAGTGTTTAAGTACTAGAGAGCCGGTACCTCAGACACCCTGAGCATTACAAGGCATATCAGAAAGGACCTCAGTAATACGCCCATATTGAAACAGTATTAGCAGGCATTATATGTTCAGCAGTTTCTCTAGAAAGATAGAGAGTAGGATTTTCAGACGGATGTGAGAGGCTTAAGAGTGAAAACTCAATTACTTTTACTGAGTTTCTCACGTGCCCTCTGTACTTGACTGGATCATTACCAGGCAGAATGATCTGTATTGTATAAGTCAGATTTTATTAATACACAGCAGGAGCCATACATCCCAATGAGGTTGGAGCATACAGTGCATACCACTCTAATGCGTGCCTTCCTTACATTTGACCAGTCTGTGGTAGGGGCAGTGGTTGACAGCAATACCATCTGCTATGCTGGCAGCCAATGTGAGAGATAGGTAGGGGGAGATGCTGGAGATCTTACCCTGGGTGTCACTGTATGTGAAACTAGGGATCAAATTGTCAGATACTCAAGATAGCCACCCTGAAAGTGGCTCCCAAGATTCCTGAACTCTAATTTTTATGAGGAAATGTTGGAAAGTGATTTGGAAAACTGTGAAAGTAGATGGGATGCTTAGGGCAGTTCAGATAGCATGAATGGTGGAGTGTGGATAAAGAGATGTTTCTTCTGAACCCCAGAGGATCTCTCATGTTGTCTGCTTCATTGCATACTGGTGTTTCCAGACTAAACTGTGATAGTCTGGGCAGTCTCTGTGGGGACAGTGTTTGGTTTTTGTTAGATACTGGTGGCTTTGGCTATTTTCCTATACCAGGAAATATGCTCCATTTTGAAGGTCCTAAATAAAACAAGTGGCAACAAGCCCTTTGATGTGTTAAAATTTTCTGAAAGCTGTTTCATTGTAAAGCTTTCTCCTTTTTATTTGTTAAGACATATACAAAGGTTTATACACATACATGAAGTTAAGGATATGCTTTAAAGATTTTTTTCCCCAAGAAGTTGTGAAATGCAAATATAGTGATGGGGAGAGCAGCACTATGAATGTGCAGAGACCAAAAGAAGAGAAAATGGAATGAGAGGACATGTTTCTTTCCTTGGATGCAACACAAAAAAGGTTTATATGGTACTAATAGAAATGGTTTTCTTTTGTGTTCAGGATACAAGCACTGTTGAAAACCAAAACGGAATAGAAGCCAAGAAGCCAAATGTAACAAGGAACTTTCCTGACATCTCTTACAGCAATGCTTAAGGGGAATATATTAGAAATACATTTTTTAGTAGAAACAATGAACTGCAGCAGAAGGATGTGAGATAAAATTAATGGAAACACAAGTCATTTCAAAGTCTGCACAGAGAACATGCATAAATGGTCACTGAGGAGGTGATCTGGAAAACACTGAGTTGAAAATCTGGGGCATCTCAAATAACTACCTCAAACAAATGAATCTAATATAGATTAAAAATCAGTGAACTACATGGCAAGTGCACAGACAGAATGATGCATAATAAGGGATTCTCAGAAAGTTTAAAAGAGCACACATTGTTCTGCTGCTGTAGGATATAGCTAGCTCAGAAATCACTGTAGAATGTCAATTACTGCTTTTATTTTCCTTGATTCCAGGCAAAAACCCCCAATACTTATAAAAGCAGACAATATGAAGACAAATATGAGAAACCAAAGGCTGTTTTACCTGGGTAAAAATGGGGTTCATTGAAAACGTGGTGTTATTTTGATAAAGTG
This sequence comes from Anabacerthia variegaticeps, assembly GCA_035583185.1. NCBI lineage: Eukaryota > Metazoa > Chordata > Aves > Passeriformes > Furnariidae > Anabacerthia > Anabacerthia variegaticeps. Next base: position 34,863,768 of record JAWWEW010000112.1, on the reverse strand, counting down.
AAGGAACATCTCAGGGATAAAAGCTTTGATTTGTATTATTTTGTGCTCCTAGCCTGAAATTCAAGTGAAATGAGGCACCGTACATGCTTATCCACAAGGGCAACAGAAAGCTCATTCACGACAAAAAGCTAGCAGAATTCCAGAGTACAGCTGCTCAGAGACCACCAAAAGAAATTAATCCTAATTCTCCTCATTTTAGTACCCTTTATTTTTTTAAGCCAATATTACTTTTTACATGCTGGGTATGTCCTAATTTTTATATTTCAGACAACAAAATTGACAAGATGCCTTAAGTAAAAACAGTTTGCATGCTTGTTTTCTCTTTTTTGTCTCACCTGCAAGAATAAGATCGTTTTGTCAGGAAATCAAGTTATGAGATTTCCTGTAGATGTAAAGAGATTAAGATCATAAACAGTGACAGTCATTCTCAGAGGACCAGGGACAAGCATATATAAAATCAATATATCTCCAAATATGACAAGGAGTTGTAAAAAAGAAGGTCAGTATTTTACATTAGCTTAAAAATTTCAAGAGCTCCTGAAATAGCGATACTTCTACTACTAAACCTCACTACAAAAATTTCCGACGTCCTTCTAATTTTGAGTTTGCATCAACTTTTGGTAGTATAATGGCAAGGAAGACATTATCAGTGGCTCAACCTTTGTGCTGGGATCAGAAAATAACAGTTTCCTGTGGAACTATATTGTTTTCCAGCTAAAACAATAGCAATGAGAATACGTCTTGACCAGGAAACTAGAAACTTATATTGATGATAGGTGACAGTGCACCAGATGATAGGTTTACAATCCTATGTGAAGCAGAAGCTTGATCAACTTCTGAGGTCAGAACTATGCAACATTTTGACTTTGTCTCATCAAGTAAATGACTGTGTTTGCCCAGGTAGGTGATCTAAAGAACATTTTTCTTGTGGTTTGAGGGCAAAAGAAAATGTCAGCTTACCTGGAGGACTAAAGTACTTATCAACCTGTCAAAGTCACTGACAGAGTTCCTTTCTTTTACTGAATGCATTTTTTTGGGAGGTTGAGGAAGAGTCCACAGTACGTGCATGAAGAGATATTGGATATATTACTGAAAATTACGGAATGAGTGGATTTATTCACACACAACACAATCCACATAACACTAGTTCAAGACATTCAGGTTAGAAAGGATAAAAGAACTGGGTTTGGATTTCTTGATCATTTTGTCCTTAAACAGCTTTTTTTTTGCTTTTGTTTTTTTTTTAATTGTACTTATCTCACTTTTAATTCTGGTCACAGAATGATGGATTTTATTATATAATGGTAAATTTGAAATAACACCAAGTACAGTTTTGAGCCTGAAATATCAGAGTACCAGGATTGGAATAATTATGGTACAGGTTTGATGAATCACTGAATCTCACTTTTCTGCTTCTTTCCTTTATGTAGAATACATCTCATACAGCCTCACCATTTAAAATCTCCATTGGACTCATTGGATAGTCAATGGAGAGAGAAAAGACATTTCCAAATGACAGTTGATTTCACCTGCCTCCAGGATCTTACTCAAACTCTCCTACTGGTGTGAACACTTGGTCAGAGAGAGCACACAGTCAACTGACTTAGTCTAGACCTCTAGATTTTAAATAGTTCAAGTTAAGTTCTATGAATTCCATCATGAACTACTAGTTCATGTCATTCCTCACCACTCCTCTGGAAGTCCCCAAGCACCAGGTGAAATGTACTGCACCAATCACATAATAAAGTTTCATAAATTGTTTCTTAGAGAGAATTCAGGGAACAGCTTTCTATATGATTATTAAAGTGAGAAAAGTGTTAAGTTGGAACAGCTTGTTTAAGCATATTTAAGAAAAGAATAGCATATAAGGAATATGATTTCCTAACTGTTTTTTCTTAAAATTAATTTATATTATTGCAGACATCACATCTACTATTTTATACTTGTGTCTGATGTATTCTCTGTATGCGACAGATGTTTTATTTTTAGAGCTGATATAGAGCTTTTAAAACCTCTTTATTGTCATCAGGTTGGGATCAGATAATATCTTTTTAACACTCTCCAAAATCTGTGCTTTAGCCCAAATATTAAGCTGGGTTGTGGAATGAAATACAATATAGTGGATGGAGCCCATTTCATGCAATGAAGTGTTAAACAGGAGAATGCTGTTAATGAAGCGTTAAAGAACCATTTAAGAAAAGTTAGCAGTTGTCGAAATGCAATATTTCTATTTAATTGAAAAAGTGCATGAATATTTTTGTTTGCTTTGCCTCACTTAGAGAGCATTATTAACATTTACATTTCAACAGGCTACTACATCTTCCTTCCCTATTTCTTTGTCAGACTTTGAGATTAAGCACATTAACATACCCTATCTCCGGAAAGCAAAGGCAGCAGCTGTATTTTGCAATAACTTCTTACTCTACTCTTGTTGCATTGCTTATTCAAAATACTGCAACCGTTTCCTAAATTTCATGTATTAGCTGAGCCTTAGTGAGAGATAGGGGCAAAATCAATCAGAAACACTATTTTATAGTAGACTTCCTTTATAGATTAAAACAGGGTCCCAGGTATAAATACTTCTGGGTGCAAAGGGTCCACCCTTGTTCGCAATAAGCATATCAAAGCACTGACCTTGCATAATGATCTCTTTCAAAAATGCTTTCTCTTAGATGCCTGAGCTCTGGCAGTTTTTCAGCAGCAGAGGCACTTTAGTCACAAAAACACTTCAGAAAAACATACCTGTCATCATACATCTGGCACTATAGGTTGTTTCTCTGTTAGAACAGCATCCACTCCAATTTAGGGCTGTACATGACCTCTGTCATCCTCAACCATGCTGGAGAGTGGGCAGCCTGTAAGTGTGCTGTGTGAAAGGGTGCTAATGAGGCTGGATGAGATGCTGCTGAGACTGGTTAGGAAGGCTGAATGCTGTCTAACATCCACTAGTGGGAACAGGAGATTGATCGTGGATATGGAAAACTCCAGAGACACAATTCACTCTCCCACAGGAGTCTTGAAGAAAGAGCTGAAGAAGTTGTCAAGGACAGTAACAGGGGAGCATTGCCCCATGTTGCTTAGGCCTAACTCTACTGAAACTGACAATTTCGGCCAGCTGAGTTCACTGCAGGTTATACTCCTACTGCAATCCTTCCTTTGAGGGGCAGAACCTGTGTTTCCCAGAAGTGTTAGGGTGATCTGGCAAACGCCAAGAAACCCCATTTCATCTTCTGAATGTGGACATTTCTAGCCCTGGAATCAGACAATATCTCATAAAAACACTGCACTATGAGGAGTTTTTCATTATTTTGATGACATATGTCAAAAACATTATCCGTATTCTCTCTGCTGATACTGCTAGGGATGAAGAACCATAGGAAACTATTCCTCAGAATGATGTTATACATAGAAATACTTTTGTTATAGTTTCAAATCGAGTCAAAATTCCTTCCAAAAGCTTGGAGGCAATGCATTAGCATAACTACAGTGGTTA
>JAWWEW010000112.1:34752467-34860175 GCA_035583185.1 Anabacerthia variegaticeps | reverse complement strand
TTATATTTTTTCCCTAATTAAAGTTTTGTTTCTAAATTTAAGAAGAGGGATTATTTTATTTCTTGGCCAATAAAATACCTTAGTTTCCCTTCAAACTAAGACAACTTTACATCATCAAAAATGATTCATGGTGATTTCCTTGCCTAGGGAGTTATCTTTATTACATTATTAATGTGATCAGAGGCTATGCTTTTATTAGTACCTGGTGATGGCTGTCAGTATGTATGTAGTTTCATAGTATAAATCATAGCATATCATGTTCTTATGATATCCATACTACAGAGCCTTGGGGAGTTGTACATTTTGTTAACCATAGTGTGAACTCCTAGACTGAAGCTCTTTTGTGGTTGATGCTTCTGAGGTGCACTCCCAGAATAGGTTTTCCTCCTTAGCTCATCCCAGTGGACTCCAGATCTGCTCTGAAATTATTCCAATGAAAATATGATACATGAGAGAACTCTGGGAGATGTGCACCTGTTTTTTGAACTAAAATACTAAAGCAGATACACCAATAAGAAACCTACAGATTTACTGTTCAGTGGAAGTTCTGGGTTTATTTGGAAACCAACTAAATTAGAAGAAATCAATGTGTTCTATATCACCATTTTATTGGCTTATGTCTTCTACATGTGAACTTCTAAGTGAAAATTGTCTTGGGATGTAACTCTTTCTAATCAGTCAGGTTATAGATGTGTAACTTAAGCAACAAACAGAATTTGGTTTAACTGGTAAAAAAAAAGTCTAGAGTTTATGACAGATGAGACCCCCTTCTGAAACAGTAAAGGTATTTACCAAGTAGGAATGCAGTACATTTGAAAAACTGCAGTTTCATGCTGTACCACATGCAACACAAACTAAATATTACACTGACCTCAATTCCATTAAGCCAAGCTCATTCTTTTACAATGCTGCTGACTTCAGCTGACTTATTCTGAGAGTGAATTTAGGCTGATAACTTTGACAAAATACAATGGTATCTAGAGGACTGTCAAAGACATTTGGTTTTATTTTCAGAACTCAGGTTTAAAAATCCACTTAGATTTAGCTTGTCAGTTTCTGCTGGAAAAACACAGAACTATTCAGTATTATATAATGAAATAGCAACTTGCTTTATGACTTGAAAGGCTACAACTTAGTACAGAATTTTTATGATATCAAAACCCATAGCAGAAAAAAGGTGATATACATATGGTCCAGAAATTTGAAAGACAAAATTATAAGTAATTTTTTGTATATATATATATATATACTTTTCCTTTTGGTCATATTTTCACTTCTGTGGGCAGTTTTTGTAGCTTCTTGAGCTTCTGCTTGCAAATTACAAAACCACAATTTGCTTCAGATAGCTTAACTCCTATTCAAATACCCCAATCTACAACCCCAAATAAATATCCCAAATAAACCTCTTCTAACACCTGTGGGTACATACAATGTCCACAGATACACATGGAGCACAAATCCCTCCAAGATTTTTTGGAACAATTTTCTACCATTAAATGTTGAGAGAAAAAAAAAGGATAAGAAAATAATGACAAAAAACTTTTCACTTTGGTATCTGTGAATATAACAAAAGCCTTTTGACTCCTCCCATAAATCCTCATTTTCTTTTTACACTGGAATGTATCTTCTATAATTATATAATCTTCTATTTTTAAAGGTAGACTCTGCTGACAGTAGTTTATATTACTTTATAAATTATAATAGGCCATTTTAAAGGACAATAGAGTCAAATGTCCTATAGGAAATTTTGACACATTCCTGGATGGGACAAAAATGGAGAAAAAAGTAGTATTGATGGTAAGTAGGTTTTTCTTACCAGTAGTCAAACTCTGAATGAATCCCTTTATTTTTCATCGTGCTTTTCTATTATTTCCAGCAAATCTACACAGATTTGTATCCCTTCAGAAATGTGCTCCTGACAGCTGCGAGCAGATAGCAAGAGAACTTACATTGTTGTCATTTGTTCTGGCAGTACCTGTAGGTATCATCATGAAACAGGATGGCAGCTTGTTTATAGAAAAACAAAGTTGTGTTTGCGTTTGATAGGCCCTATTAAGAATGTTGAAAGCTGTTTTAATCTATCTAACATTCTTGGAGATAATGTCCACTTAATACAAGACTAACCAACATTTTGTTTCTGGAGACAAATAAACATTGGGAAGCGTTTGCAAGGATGTTTCAATATATATTTTCATTAATATTGGTACTGTGCAAATTGAATTAAAGTCAGTCTATTAATGTTAGCTACAGTGATCTGTCATAGCACAGGAAGCAGTAATGTGAAGGGAAAGAGCTGTTGTACTTGTCCCCAGGGCAACATTACTGATTTATGCCAATTATACCAGGTAAGAATCTCTCCCATGATGTATGGGTGTTACAGAGATATGAAAATGTTGCCCCTGGGCACAGAAGGCAGCACAGTTGCAGAAGCAGTTTTCCCTTTACCTCCATCTGCAAGATGACATTTGTTTCTGAAAGGCTTTCAATAAAAGGGAAATCCCAAAAATGCATTTTCTGTACTAATTTCAGATCAGACCAGATCAGTATTTCTTCCTCTAAAAACCAAGCTACTACCATCATTCCTCTCTTTCCACACCATTTCTTATCCTTTCCAGAAAAACAACAAACCCACATGTAGCTCCAAACAAATGATCCAGGACTGATTTACCCACTGTTACCAGTTGTACTCTATCTTTAGTGGATGACTATCAGTCCTTATGGGATGGCTCTTGTCTGATACAGTTGACTGATAATCAGATGTGTGGTTGTCCAGCTGCAGGTTTTAAAATGAATGCTCATTTTCATTGAAAATCTTTTGGCTCTTCCCTGGCAAGAAAAAAATTGCCATTCACAGTCACCCTACAGCATCAGGGTGTTCAGTGTGTCTCTAAATGCTAATATGTGCTGTTTATGTTTTCCCTAGGGAAAGCTATGACACAGTCGTCAGCTTGAATTCACCTCTACAGCTTTGCTTAGCTCTGATTTGTACATGAAATCTTATTAAGTTACAGCAAATATGTGCTGCAGGTATATTATTTCATTGCTATTGAGCAGGAAACAGAACATAACTCACAGAAAATGCTGAAGATATTTGTGTCACAAAATATAGGATTCATCCCATTTATAAGCTGCAAAGACATGTTAATTTGAACTTCATTTTCCCTCCCACATGAGAACTACAGATTTTCAGAGAAGTGAATCACCTCAAGAAAGAGGAGGCAGCCCTAGTATTAACAACACAATTCTCAAAATGATAAAAGATGATTAATACAATTGCATTCACTGCTTTTATTTTTTTTTATTATTAAAGTTAATTTTCTCACTGAAATCTATTCTTTTTCAAATGCCTGATAAGAAATATTTCCCTACCAGGTTCAGTCTGACTTTTTTCTATTATTTTTTCAGTAGTGTCTCCTTGATAATAATTTTAAAATAACACCAAAACTGAAAAATAAAAATATATAAACTATATATAACATTTCTGATGGAAATTCTCAGAAATTTCCAGAAACCTGCACTAGTTTCCATTTTTCTGTATATTCCAACTAAATCTATGGGAATAGTAATATTTACTCAATTTGTTTTATATTTGTAGGAAAACTATGTGTTTATTTTATGTGGTAATGTGATAAACAATTAAAAAATTGGATAGAAATATTTCATATTTTGATCTGTGTTTGCATAAATTTCTTTCTGTGTGCTGTAAGAAAAGGGCAGCTTTCCAGTTGTTTCCATGGATTGTGCATGTAGCTCAGATACTCCCGGGTAAACTAGTGTAACTTCAGGGAGTTATTGTGGGAGACATGAGAAGACAGGTCATGATGAAACCACCTTGCTAGGAGATTTGAGTCAAACCCAGAGGTGAAATGCTCTCTGTTATTGGGTGTATTTTGTAATTGTAGGCTTAAAATGGTGGCCCTTTCCATGTTTTGGTTCTGTTGCAAAGATGTAAAAGGCTCAGAAGTCTCACAGTGCTAGCATTTAAATAAAATACTCAGCTAGAAAATACTCATTCACCTAGTTATGAATTTGCACTCTGGAAAAAAAGTGACCTGAAACAAAATAGGAAAAATGAGTGGATGGGTGTTATATAGTTTTAGTGCATCTCATGCATAGTTAACTTCCATTCTTCTTTAATGTTCCATCTAAAGGACACAAGAGGTAATCCTGGGATAATTCTGCAGCCACACATCACCTACTGACAAGTTTATAACACTAATTTCTGGAGTTTGTGAGTCTCCAAAAGTCACACTGATGAAAAATAGCTCCCTCTTTCTTTGCAGGCTCTGTTGAAATGTATTGCACTACGTGTATACAGGCTTACACATTAGAGAATGAAATCCATGCGGACCTATGCTTACATAGGCAAACAGTTCCAAAGCCTGAGAGTTACGAGCCCTTTAAGATCTCAGGGAGGGAGTTGAGTGCCTGGTAGAAAGATCTGGAGTTTTAAACCAAACAAAATGTAGTTATCTGGGGTTCAGGGTAGGAAGAAGGGATGATCTAGGGAACATCTGCCCCTGTAGCTCTTCAAGCTGTTCAAGTGGATTAAAATGTCATACAGGACACTCCTGTCATACAGGAAATATATGACATTCAGAGCAGACCCTAGGTCAGGTGTCCAGCAAATTTTAAGTGGGTTTGTCCTGTTAATTTCTCTATTGATTTTTAAAAACTTTAGATCTGGTCTGTTGACTTCTGCCTCTCTGCCAGAGTGTATAAATATCCTAAAGTGCTGGAATGTTAAAAAGGAGTTACCTGAATTGTTTTTGCTCACACCTTTAAGTACAAATATTTCCTCCAGGGTACCATCTAAATCTTTTAAAATAGTAAACTATTCAACACACTTATTATTTTCTGCATGGAAAATTATACTGTGAATGTACTGTTCTATAATTCACTAATCTGTAATCTTGAACAGGAAGAGAATAGAAATTAACTCATGCTAATCATGTTGTTTTCTTCTAAGTCTCATACGTACACTAAGAGAGAAAGCAGATTAGCTGTTTCAGTACCTTGCACATTCTTTTTTTCTTTATTATGATTCATTTTTCTTCTTTTAAAAACTCATGGCGATGAATGTGAAGGACAAACGCATTACGCTGAGTGAAGCACAATTCATAAAGATGTTTAACATGAAGAATTAGGTTTTCTGCTGAACCATGTCCATGGCTTGATGTCCTCATTCCTCTCCAGAGACCAGCATATTTTTATCAAGAGGTCTTGATCTTTATAAGCTGGGGCTGTGCTTCAGCATGTGCAGTGTCACTGTGCTAATACCAGAACATTTTCTGGGAGAGGAAGCAAAAATTGTGTGCATAAGATTAGATCTAAATGCATGGTTTTGCACAGAGCAGTGACCAAAGAGCTGATTTTATAGTAAGAGATGTCTCCCCCTTCAATTTCATGGACTCATCTCCTTTTTTTTTTTTCATGTTTGTCTCAGAATTTCCAGAAGGCTGGCTTATTTGATATAAAGTACCTGGTAGACTGTGGTACTGAGAAGCCACACAGTAAGAAGAGGTGAGTGCAGCTGATCAGTATAAGGGAGGTGAAAAACCACATAGCTTACTGGGATTTGTAACCTTTTGCATAAGCACTGTAGAAAACAGTCATCGCTCAGGAGTTAGAGGAGTTCCATAAAAATTCAGGGTAGTGGAATCAAACATCTGTTCTGCAATAGGTTGCTGACATCAATGTAGGCATAAATTGCTAACTGTAGACCTAAAACTTTAGAAAACTCAACAGGGATTTTTTCTGAAATTCCATTTCATAAATTAAAAGGGAAATAGCAGTTTCATCACTCCTGCATGGGGATATTATAAGGCTAATTATATAAAAGACATGCTCCATCATTTCCATGAATGGAAATTGCAATGGGATCTGTGTAAAATTTGGTCCTTAAGTTTGGCCCTTACATCTGAGGAAATAGTAACACTTCAGGATGCATGAGCAAAGATATAAGTAATTTAATGTCTCAATTAAGCAGGTAAAAACTAATCATACATTTGTGATAATTATGAGAATACCATTACCTCCTAAAGTGTGATAAAAACTACAACCTCTGTCCTTCTCTGGCCACTGTTCTCTGCATAGTTTCTCTGCTGGCTCTATGGCCTAATTTTTCTTTTTCCTTTTGCTCAGATTTCCATGCAAATCTGCTAGCTCATTTCCCAGTATATTTCATTCCCTTGAGGTTCCCAGTTCTGCAACTCAGAAAAGGAATCCTCCAGTAATTCTGCTGACAGCAACTGAAATGCATATGCATCAACACCAGCCCTGAGTTGCCCCTTTGCAGGCGCTGGCTGAGACCAAAACTGTTGCTCCCTCTCCCTGTGACATTTCAGAAAAGGTTCATCACATTTCCATTTTCCTCATTTTATCCTCACTCTTGTCCTGTAACTGCCTAAACCTTTAAAACAACAACTGTTAAGGCATATAAGGATCTTGTAGATGTGAAAGAAGTAGTGGTCTCTGATAAGTTATCATCTTTGGGAAATGCTGGCTTATTTTGTTTTCCAAGAGCTTGGTATTTTAGTGAGATCTTATGGAAAATGAAATTCCAGAGAGAGGTTGTGTTTGAAACAAATAGGGTGGGGGCATTTATGCAAAGCTATCACATAAGAAAAAAATCTAAAATAAACACAAAAAAGAAGGCAGAGCACTGCAGCAGTCCAGCAAACTAACTTGGTCTGGCACAGCAGCTGGTGTTTCTACAACAGCAATGAAAGCTGATCCCGTGTGCTGGCTCATGGCACACATAACAATTTCATTCTAAATCTTTGTTTTATTCATTCTGTTTTTCTGAAACTTTCATTTTTAAAAGTGGATTTGCCCATGGTGGCTGTATGCTAGAAGGATTTGAAAACATTGTGGAGAAACTTTCAAGAGCTTTTGATCTATGCCAGCTCTTGGGAGGAGTATTCTTTTTAAAAAGCACATATAGGGTAATATTTTAAAAGAGAATAACAAAGAGTGGATTCAGGTTGGAAGATCACCAGTGTAGCTGAAAGAGATGGCATGGATGGCATCTGGGAGGCTGAGTTACCATTCTCTCCACCCAGCTTACTGTTTTCCACAAGATGCCTTAGGAGAGTCACATCTTTCCCTCATAAAGCCAAGATGCTAATCCAGAGCCTTATCCTTTGTAGAACTGGCCTGCTTTGCAAGGTATTCTTCAAACACAAAATCACAGAGATACTTGTTGAGTGTTACCTCCTGAACCAGCAGAAGGAAGGATCCAGCAGCCCACATACCTTTTCCAGCTAAACAAAAAAGGCTAGCAGTCAGACCAAGCAATTTTAGAGCTACAAGAGCCTCTTTTTCTCTTTGCAAGAGAATAGCATGAATAGTCAAGAAATTAGGCCATATCTAGACTTTCTGTATGTGCATATATCCTTTTATCTGGCATGCTTTAAATTTCAACCAAAATCTTCAGCTTTGACTTCACAGTGCTCCTGTGAAACATCAAATGTATTTGCTTAACTTGGAGGAGACTGGTAGCCTTGCATTCATCTGATTTGTATTTAAAGGCTGGTTTAAAATTTCTGAAGGCACTTCTCTCTCACCATGTATTCATATGTGAATAGTGAATTTTAATAATTCATTTTTGGCTTCTCCTGCAAAGGTATTACTGTAGTTCAGATTCTGTCCTCTTAATTGCCTTCTCAATCTGCACATCATGATACTTGGGTTGATGATAATTCTCTTGATCCCTGTGAAAGTAATAAGAATGCTTTACCAGAAAAGTTTTCTGATGTGGACACAGTTCTGACCCAGGCGAGTCTGCATTTTGCAGATAATATTTTAACTTATGATAGTTCCTGGTACAGAGCTAAAGTGCCAGGGAAAAACGAGCTTATTAAAATGCTAACTGAGTGTCTTCTCTGAAGTAAAGATAACATCATCAAATTTCAGAACCATTGGGGCAGCTAAAGCTAGAGAATTGATTGACTCTCTTGCAAAGTGGCTCTAATTCAACTAATTAGATGTTGAATGAGTGTTAAAGTTCAGCCAGAGTGATTAATTTCTATTTCAGCAACTGTACCCTTCTCAGTTAAAGTTTCTCAAAGTTAAAATACACCATAGTTACAGATAAAAACATGAAATAGCTTTGTATTTGAATACCTTTTGGCGAAATACTGCTCCTGGCTTTTCACAACAAATACAAAGCCTGATCATGCTCTTCCACATAGGTATCCCATGAAGTAGGCACATTTACTCAAACAATTTCCCTAAAGTTTCCAAGATACTAGGTAAGCGCCATATGCCACATACTGGAAATAAGACCTTCAAATTGCGTGCTCCCAAGGATCTGTTAGCAAGCTTAATTGCAGCCTCAAAATCTTGGCAGGTCTGTGATCCAGTGGATGCCCCCAGCTCTGCCTCCCTCCCCATTCAAGGCATACAATATTTAAGTAATGCCCCATTAGACCACCCCACCAGTTCCTCCTTCCTTTACCCCTAACAGAAGACAGTAGAGTGGCAGGTGTCTCTAGCACTTTATGGTGGTTTGGGCCAGGCAGAACCCAGCTCTTGAGGTGCAGTTGCACTGCGGTTTCTTTGGAGGAAATCCTTTCTCAAGCAGGGCCCTTTCATGGTTGCTTGTGCCCATTCTGTACTGCCACTTTGTTAGCACAGAAGTTAGAGGGTTTTGGGAAAAAAGACACAAACAGCAAAACAACGAAAACCAACAAAAAAAAAAAAACAAATCAAAACCCCCCAACAAGCTCAGGGCATCAATTCAGCTGGAAATTAGCCAATTTTCCCTGGAAAGGTTCCTTCTCAACTAGGTCTGTTCCCCAATTCAGGTAATTGGGTGGCTGCATGACCTGCTGTGCAGACACTATGGAGGAATGGTTAGGGCTCCCCGGGCTCCTGCAGCTGGCATGGGCAGGCTTGCCAGGTACTGCTGCTGTTCCAGGCACCTAATGAGGCGGAACACCATCAGCTATACTTTTCTAATGGTTACTGAATTACACCTGGAACCAGACATAAAATAAACTATGGGAATAGTGCGAGTGAAAAAATAGAACAACTGAAATACTCAGCAGAGCTTAAACTCCAGAAATGTGGTTTAATCAGAGTTTCACATTGTATCTGCAAGTAGTGGCTGCCAGTGGAGTGGAAAAAATTCAGTGTCCTTATTCTTGACTAGCACTAAAGGACATGACAGTTTTCAATTAAGTCTGGAAGAGCAGGCGAACTATGAGCCTGTAACAACACAATCTGAGAAACACAGCAATGTCTGCAGAGTATATGTGTACTTACAATACATTATTAGGCAAAGTGTGAAATAAATGAAACCCTGGGAAGTGTTTAATTTTGCTGTCAGAAAGAGAGCTGCAATCTCACTGTTATGGGGAAGAACAACAATGAAGGTTTCAAAAAAAAAAAAAAAAAAAGAATGCTTCTAAATTCTGATGGGGGAAACCCCACAGGGACAGCACTGGGAGCTCTGGAATTTAGCCAGTAGCATCTTCTGAACTCTTTCCAGGTGGGCACTGAAGAAAGGCAGAGAGTGTCCTAACCCCACAGGTATGACAGAGGATGAAAACACCCCAGAGGGAGACCTGCAGGAGGAAGGCACACAGAGGTCAGTGCTGGAGCCTGCAGGAAGCAAATAGAGGAGTGGTGCATGCCAGGGCACTGGAAGAACTTGGGAAAAGACACGAGTGAAGATGGAGGGCATTGCTTGGCACATGTGCACTCAGCAGCAGTGAAGAATCACAGCAGAATCACTGTATCAGCTGGGTTTGAAAGGACCTCTGAGATCATCAAGTCCAACCTATGAGCGAACACCACCTTGGCAACTAGACCATGGCACTAAGTGCCACAGCCAGTCTTTTCTTAAAAACTCTTCCATGGATGGTGACTCCACCACCTCCTTGGGCAGCCCATTCCAATGCCCAATCATTCTTTCTGTGTAGAACTTCTTCCTAATGTCTAACCTAAACCTCCCCTGGCACAGCTTAAGACTGTGTCCTCTTGGTCTGTTTCTAATTGCCTGGGAGAAGAGACCAATCCCCAGCTGGCTACAACCTCTTTTCAAGAGGAATTGAAGGAGTGCATTAAAGCTCTTAGCTCAGAGGATTTCATTTCCAGAGAAGCAACTCACCTGATTTTTGTCTTAAAAAGAAAAGGAGCACTTACTATTTTTGTCAAACTTAGTTGTACAAAGGTGCATTAGTCAAACAGCTACTGGGAACAGTGGAAGTCACAATAATTAAAAACAGAGACACTTGAAGGTTTGAAAGGGCAGAGCTAAAAGTGACAGAGGGAGGCTGTCACTTCTTAGTGGGTATTTGAACTGTGTGTGAGTTAAGAGTATTGAAAAATTTGTAATGAGATCAAGCTAAAACTGTGTCAGCCCCTGCTCTACTAGAGACCATCTGACCGAAAAAGAGGGGACCAAACCAAGTAGGAAAAAGTCTTCCAGGAAGAAGCAACTTCAGCCAGGTCCAAAGTAGAGCTGAGAGTGCACAGAGACCCCAGTCACAGCTGTGGGGTGTTATAGACAGTAGTGGATGGGTATCAGTTTCTGCAAGCTGTATTTCCTCCTAGACATTTGGTGAGGACTGTAAGAAAGTGGAGTTAAAAAAGTCAATGATGATAGTTTCGTGAAACCGAGAGCAATTATAAATGCCATTTTTTCTCAAAAGAGAAAGTATCAGCACAGCACAGAGGCACTGTTTTAAGGCATTAACACAATGCCACACAAAATGCTCTACAACATGTTGTATTATTTTGTATACTTACTCTGATGAGCCACAGCAGAGTATTTAATATGTCCTTTCTGGCTGACCTGTTGTGAGGAACTAATTCTTGTCCAATGACCCTCATAGTGTCAGAAAGCTTTTTATGTTAATTACATAAAATCCACCACACTCTGCACAATCTGTTTGCTTTCTCAAATATCCAGTCACGTTCAATCACACTTGATTCTTCTTTTAAGCTCAAATTCAGACCAAAAGTCAGTTTCTTGTCATCCACCTCATTCACAAATATAAACAATGAGCAAAAACAAACCATAGAAGCATTAATGAAATACATTGTTTTCAAAACCCGGTTGCTGAATTTTTGTTCTCTGCCTTTTACCTATTTGGATCTTTGGCTTTGGATCTTTGCTTTGCGAGCCTGTACGCCATGACTGTGTTTAAAAATATAAATAAAAAGTGACTGGGTAAAATTTGTGCTGCTGAATTATGTGAAAAAATAATATTGATTTTAATGGTACTTCAGTAAATACAAACATGAAGATATTTCTATACAAATATTTATATTGTTGATAATGTTATTGAGTTCATTCAGTCATATGGGAAAGGTTTTGTTCAAATATTTTCAATTTGTAAACATAAAAAGAGTTTGCTGTGCCAAACAGGGCTGAATCTGATAACCTCCTGGCAGAGGCGAGGCTGTTGCAGCTCCATGCCCTGGGTCCAACCAGTAATAAAACTGACCCAGTAGGCACAAACACTTGGATGCAGGTGTGTAACACACACATATACACAGGTTGGCAGAGACAGACACCCAGAACACTCACAGGACCATAGAAAACACCAATGTCCTCATCTTCCTCCCTTCTCTGGCAGTTCTGGATGAAGCTCTGTAAGTGGGAATATGTACATATATATGCATTGTATGTTCCTCCAGCAGCTGCTTGTCAGCCCTTAAGCTTTGTTTCTCTTTAACAGTACTATCATTTTGGTGTCTTATAAGAAATGTGAGATGACAGAAATATCAATATTGGGGATAGGATCTGACATTACATTAAAGAGGACCGGACAATGGCCAGGGTAAATATATAGACTACAATGACATGAAGAGAAAACTAGGGACATGGTAAGGGCTACACATTAATAAATGAGAAATGCTTTCCCTTGGCAAAAGATAGCAGTAGCTTCGTGTATACTCAAAGTTGAACATTTTTCCCTCATGTATTTGATGTCTTCATTATTGTTACTACAGAAAATTCTTAATGTCAGCAGAAATAAGTAATTATATGGTGGTTTCAGAAACTCCTGTATCCCACTGGGTTTTAGTCCTTCAGCCTGTGTCCATCTGTATTTCTAATTGGGGGCCTTTGCCACAATACCTGTTTCAGTTTCGTGCCATGACAGATTGAGAAATCTGAAGTAAACAGTCAAACGTACAGTTGCCACTTAAAACACCAGTGCTTAGGAGAAGTCGTTCATTGTCATTGTTCAGATATCAAGTCTCAGGCTCCCTGGAAAATACAGTGGGTTTGAGAATATAATTTTTTAAATAATCTCTTTAGGGTTGTCTCAGTTACAAGTCACTAAAACTGGGATAGCCAAGGTTTTCAGCCAGGGTTTTCTAAGGCTGGTTGAGCTTGGTTGCTTTCTTATTTCCCCTTCTCTCACTGCCTCCTGCATAGCTTAAGTGAGTTTCTTAGCTTTATGTGTGCATGGGGAATTTGAGCAGAATAGAAGCCATTATTCAAACAAGCCTGAGCATGGCTAGTGTGGAATTATTACAGCTGATAATATGCAAGACGCTTCTGAGGAGTAGGAAAATTAAAAGTAATTAGGCAGTAAACAAGATTTGGTTTTGTCTGAGCATGTGGGGTGGTATATCTTCAAGTTGCCATTTCCCCTAAAAGAAATTCTATGATTTGCTGCTGAAAAGGCTCACCCATGCCCTTGAAGGGTTGTTGTTTTCCTGAAGTGGACACCATGCAAGGGTGGAACAGAAGTCCAGTGGAACAGCCCTGATAGAGAGCTGCTGGTTCATACTACAGATCACATCTCTGTCAGAGATGCCCTGCAGTGCTGTACAAATGTACAAATGGGACCGTGATTCTTGTGGCATCACTTTTAAAGTACACAAACAGGGAAGGGGTTTCTTCAAGTGGCAGCAACATGGATGCAGACAGATTATTTCCTCATCTGGAAGCACAAGGAATAGCTGACTTTGTCTTCTCAAGTGTGGTATATCAGTGAAATTTTCTTGAAGAAAACTAAATATTTGACTTTCCTAAATATTATTTCCCTTTCATCCAGTTGTTTTTATAGTCACCCAGCAAAGGATGTTTGTACATGTTTTGATTTCCTTCTCTGGAAAGCCTTAATCTTTCTTGCCTTGATGGCCTGGTACAAAGACAATGTTGGCATTGACCCAGGAATGACCATGAGGAAGCAAGTGTATCTCCAAAAGGAGGGCATGTCAAGGTTAATCAACCTTTTGGAAGAAAACTGTTGTCCTTGCAGCCTGATCTCATGCCCCAGAAGAACTGTGCCACTGTGGCTGCCATATTTTGCTCCCTCCTCATCTCTCAGGCAAATGAACAAAAGTGCAGCTCAGAAAGGGGCATTATTTTACTCTTTTCAGATGAGAATTGTGGATGTCTCAGTCCTTCATGGGAGTAAAGAAAAGGGTACCCCCTCTGTCTTTTACACAGCTGGGCAAAAAACATATCACACAGTGTATTAGAACTGAACACTTTTCTCACAGCCTGTTCTGGTTTTGAAGAGATTTCTTCCTTTTCTTTGCACAAAACTCAAGTGAACTCCAAAGATAAGCATGTTTTCTTGCTTAAGCATTCCAGTTCCACTCTAGTTGAAAAGGCAAGGTACATTTGTTACTCAGAACCATGCAAAATCTGAGACACACGATTCCAAGAGATAAGAAAATAGGCCTTTAAGTATGTATGTTAACTATGGCCCCGTATGGACCTGAAGCTACTGATTTAGCCATAAAATTAAACTGTATATCTAAAATTTTTATACATTTTAATTATTTTTAAAAAAAATGTTGTAGGAACCAGTTTTATAGCTACCAGGATCTTTTGGGAAATTGGATAATGCATAAAAGAACCAGACAATGAATGCTGTTGCATACACGAAGGAGCAAAGCTGTAATACTGAGGTAGTAATAGGGAAGAGTACATTTACATTTCAGATGAATGTACTTTTAAGCAGTGATACAAGCTGGCTGTAATGTTATCACTGAAGGGAAAAAGATCTTTCCATCAAAAAAACCCCATTCTGAGGATTATTTCTTTAGATATAAAGGGACAATTTTAGTTCCGGTGCAACTTTATTGGAATTCCTTCTCATACTTAATCTCTAAACACTCTGGTGACATGACACAGGCACTTTGTCACATATCCTGCCATGATGGGATATGTATAAGTAAATAAACTTCTGTGATGGCTCTACATAGAAATATCTAGAAGATTTGTTTAGCTGGAGAATGTTTTATCAATACTGAAAATGACACTTCTTTTGTTTGGACTGACAGTTCATTTTGGAAAAGAAAAAAATGAGATAATTATATGTTAAAATGCAGTCGATAAATGCAAATAGATTTCATAAAGGCATTGATGAAACTGAAAAATCTGTAGTGTTCATGAACTTGTGATATTCTTGTGCCCATGTTAATAAGTGATAAACACTTCTTAGAGCTCTGTTACTTGAATTTACGTGTTGACATAGTTGCAAAATCACTTAAGATTTGTTTATCACTTTTGATCTATGTATTTATATTCATTACAGATTTCTTTGCATTATAGTTGATTGCATAGAGCAAAAAAAAGAATGCAAAAAATATGGTAGGATGGCTAAGCAGGTGTTAACACAAATAGGTTGAAAAGAATAGTTAATTGTTTTTTGTATTTCAGGCAATAGCACTAACTTTGAATTCCCGGTTTTTTTGTTTGGCTGGCTGGTTTCTTTGGGTTTTGGATTTTTTTGGTTGTGTGTAGTGGTTTTTGTGTCTTGACAGAAGAAAATATTTCTCAGCAAGATTGATGCTAGGATATCCCAGCTTTAAAGTAGGAAAAGCTGAAAACTGGTCTGTCAGGTGGAGAAACAACTTTAGGTATCAAAACTCAGCTGAGCAGTAGAGCTATTAATCAGTAGAAAGTTTAGTGAAATTAAATACTTTGCAACAGACTGCTGACTGCTTTGTACCGGTTTCAATATAACAAGTCTGGCTTTTCAGCTCAAGGGTATTTTACTCTTCAGAATACAGAACAGGAGGGAGAGGACATCAATGAGGATGAGAAAAAATATGAAAAAAAAGATCAGGTGATTAGGATAATCATACCGGAACATGCCAAAGTGCTTTCAGTGTGTTGTCTCACAGTATTTTCAGTTTTTCTTGTAAACATTAAACCAGAACAACTGTTTACCTGGTTTTAATTTTTACAGACTAAATCACACTACGTTAACTCAAGCAAAGTAGAAAAATGCTGTAATTGGTTTTTAACTCCATAAATATCCAGAAAACAGTGTGTGGTAGCAATTTCAGAAAGTTTTGGTGGGGTTTGGTCATGAATTTAGCCTTATTTTATTCTTCTTGTCACAAGACAGTAATGCAGCAGTGGGATCAGAAATGGATAGCTGCATTGGTTTGATAGAAAATCCAATGAAATGTATTGTGCAACTCCAAACTTTTGTAAAAACTGCAGAGCAATGCTGTAAGAAGTGAACACTGATAGGACAACAAAACAGGAGACAAAAAGAGAAAGCTTGAAGTAACAACTTAGAACAAACCCCTTAATACAGTGGTTTTCCTACGTATTTATATGGAACTCAGTAACTTATTTCTGTGGCTTTGACCTTGGAACATCCATGGATTTTCACAAATTCTAATCATACATGATGGGGTTCACACAAAAGCATTAGGTATTGTAGATCCCATTTGCATGGGAGCAATTTCACATCTCAACAGATATAAAAAGGGAGGAGAAGGCTTATAAGAAAGTGACTGTATTTCTAAATTTTTCATTGATAGTCTCCAGAACAGTGCCCTGAAAGCTGATTATTATTGAGGCACTCAGAGTGGAAACATGAATATGGCATGGAAATTGGTCTTTGGGCTAGCAGAATGGGTGGCAGAAGAATAAATACTATACAATGCAATAGTATAGATATTTATTATATATTATATAGATATAAATATGTATTTTTTAGATATTTATTTATTTTTTTAGATTTCCACTCTCCAAATTTGAAGGCAAGTAGTCCTCTAGGCACATATTTTAGTTTTATAACATTGTTGTCACCACAGAACACTGGGAAGTTTTTGGTCATTCGTGCAATCAAGGTGGTTTTTCTCCCTAACCAAATTACACTTGTGGAAAGGTCAGAATATAGCTAATTGAACTTTAAAAGAATAATTGGTTTAAAAGAATTAGTAACTTGAAGGATTTTGGAATTTATCCAAACAGAGCAAGTAATTTTTATTTCATTTATGTTGAGGAACAGTGCTGTGACTTGGTTAAAATCTATGCCACAACTCTGTTCAGACATGCATCATTCCTACACTTTTTGGTGAGAAAAGGAAGATGTTGAAGTTCTTTGTTGGGTCAAGAAGATATCAGTGGGAATTCAGAGGAAAAGGCCTTTCTCCTAAATTCTGAGATATTGAGGTAGAGTTTGCACCTTACGACACTGTAAGGTACAAATTCAAACCAGCATCCCTGATACCTGCTTGCCAATTTCTTTGCAATTACTTTGTGTCTAGCACTGTATTGGATTTCAGCTTGGTAAACTTTGAATAATTATACGTTGCCTTAAGACTTATCGGTTGCTCAGTTAAATAGCAATCTAAAATTACAAGAGAATAGGTTGTAGAAAAGAACCTTGTTGTGTTTTTTTTTCATCATTCCTGTTTTTCTTTGTAAATAATTATTACAGCTAGTTGAAAAAGTCACAAAAATGTGCTCATATTTTTATAACACTTTTTTACTAATGAAGAGACTAACAGACCCCACCAGTTTTGAGCACCTGCCTAATTCTCATAATCAGTTTCTCCTTCGTAAGTAATTTTGTAATAGCCCCATTGTTTCAAGAGAACCATTTAACTATCCTTTTCTTAAAAGCAATGCAATTCTTATTCAGAGAGGATAATATTCTTGTTTGTGACAGTCTTTCAAAGGGGACATGGGGAAAAAGTACAATTGGTTCTAGAAAAAATCCATGAAACAACTGCCAAAACTCAACACTCACATCTTTTTTTATAAGAATATGCTTTCTCTCTGCAATTTACGGAGTCCCTGTACTATTGATGCCTAGATTACACAGAGTTCTACATACGCTGCTCCTTTTTCTCTCTCCCCTGATCTCACAGCTATTGTACGATGGTATCCAGGGGAAAAACAGCACTGCAGGCACTGCCAAAGAAATCTTGCTTCAGGGCAGTGATAGACAAGGTCTCTGTGCCAATACAGCCCTGGGAAAGGAAAGGCCTACAGTACAGAGGAGTCAAAAGGTATGGTTGCATTCAACAAGCTAAGATGCAGGTCAGAGGCAGAAATAAGATTTCTGCCTCTTACAGATCTGAAAACTCTCTGCAACATGGTCATGTGGGGCAGGAAATGCTGGGACTGGAGGAATGCTGTGAGTTAATTGGACAGCAACAGTGATGCAAGGAGCACCTAGGAAGAAAAATAAAACCTGCAAAGCCAACACTTGGACTAAATGAAATTTCTTCAAGCAGTGTTTTGAGGCATGTTGAGTGCCATGAAGGGAGAAATTAATCTAACAAACTGGTATCCTTAAAACCAAATTCTCCCATGGCTGCTTGTTGTCAGAGCAGCTGGTGCCTGTGTGCCAAAGGGGATGTTTTCTCAGCAGGAGCCACTTAAATGTAAAAGAACCAAACTTTTTCTGCAGTTTAAACTCAGTAGTCACTTATCAGGGATCTGGAACATTTGGAGGCTTAATCAGTGAAGAGAGATAGATCATTTCACACTGTTCAGAAACGATACTAACCAGTACCTCTGGGCCAGATCACCTATAGGTAACACAGCTGTTGTGAAAAGGATTCTTGACCTGTTGGCATTTGCTGCTTTATAGGGCAGCTGGGACTGTCCCTTCAGCCAGCAAACCCCCAGGTAGACAGGAGGTAGGTCACAGGAAAAGATGAGCTGTGGCAGGGCACTGAGCTGGGAATAGATGTAGAGCTCAGCTGCTCAGATTTTCAGCTGAAAGCAAGCTGTGAGGACCCTTGGACAAAGCCTGTCACTGCATAGCAAATAACATTTGACAGCTGCCTTTTATCTGACATAAATCTTCTTCACTTAATATTTTCAAAATAATCCTTATCTCCAGAGGTTGTGTTTGCAGGTGTGTGCACACTCCTCATGCCTACTGCTATTCATGCACTAGCTCTTAATTCAAATGGGCTACACCAACATAGTTTCATCTTTGGCAAAAAAATGTCCCAAACAGTGATGGCACAGATGCAAAAAAATTATTTTGGGGGCTACTTTATGAGCAGATCAAAAAGGTTCCCCAAAGGGGAACATAAGAAGATATCCTTTACTGTAAGGGAGATGAGGCACTGAAACAGGATGCCCAGAGAAGCTGTGGATGCCCCAACCTTGCAAGTGATCCAGACCACCTGGATGGGCCTTTGAGCAACCTGGTCTAGCAGAAGTTATCCCTCCCTGGCCCTGGCAGGTGGGTTGGAACTAGGGGACCTTCAAGGTCCTTTCCAACACAAAGCATTCCATGATTGTATGATAATTCTATCAAAGTGGCTGGCTCAGCTGATGAGTGAGATACTGGAACTGTGCCATGCTCAGGGTGCCCAGTTAGGGAACTTGAAGGACAAGACAACATGTACCATCAAGGAATTTGAAATTAACGGTGTTGCCAGGGGTGCTGCTGCAGGGTAGTGTAAAAAATAGTCACTGTGAACTTTGCCTTGTGCTCTCTCCCATTGGATCTCAAGAACTGAAACACGACTAAAAAGTTCAAGCTGTTATAGCCACCTAAACTTTCTGAGTATATTTTAACGACTGCCTGAAGTACTGAAGCCAACTGCAGGCTACTCTGCTTGTGGCCTTATATACACCATCTTGTGTTAGTTGATAATTGCCTCCCTAAAACTGTTTCAATTACTCCCAGTTATCCGGAAGTAACTGTCAATTTTGCAGGTCCAGACTTTTCCCGGATCAAAAGGCAGAAATGGAAAGTGCTATTGCTGTTTTGGGGCAGATTAACTCCATAAGAGATTGAGATATTGAAAGGAGGAATAATTTTTCTCTATTCTGGGGAAGAAGTATTTATAACAACCATGCATTGGATAAGTAAATAGGTTGATATTCTTCAATTTTTGATAATTCGATCAATACAGTTTTTAAACATATTTTACTTTAATACAAAACCTCAATTTTTGGAACAATGGAAAGAAAATGGACAAAATAAAGAAAACTTTAATATAAAGAAAACCATAATATTTTGTGATACACTCAGCAAGAAAGGTAATTGTACCGCTATATTGCTCTGATCACATCATGTATCTCCTCCTAACTTCTGTTTCGCTTGGATTCACTTTTAATACTCTGTGTAATGTCTTCCTTTCTTGTGTTTCACTCCCCTTGCTGGATCTTTGCCCACCACAATTTGTGACACAAACACCTCTCACTATTTCTGAAATTTTCCAGCAAAAGTGAGTACCTTTCTCTCCTATTGCCCTGGGCTGGGTTAGATCTGCCTGTCTGTCTCACTAGTTTTTCTGCAGCCACAACACACCAGTATGTGCTGGTGTGCCAAAGCCACTGTTGTTTATGCTGACAACTTTTGCCTCATTGCTTTCCTTCTCTTTGAAGAAGACTTTCTTTTGTTCTCCATGTAAAGAGACGTAAAGTTCATGTCTATAGGAACAAACTGTTGGAAGAGACTATTAGCCAGGAGAGAAAAGAACATTGGTTCTTGCAGGGCAGGTAATGGTATGGAAGGAAATTTGCAGGTATAGGAACCTTAAGAGCTGAAAGGACAATAATGCCTTAACTGAAAATAGGGAGTGCAGACATCAAGCCTTCTATTTCACTGATGAATAGTTAAAGATAGGTATGGTCTGTCTTTAATATGTTTTCTCTCTTTATTGCACTTAAAGCAAAATTACTAAGCTGCAGTTCTTTATCATTTTGAGGCTGCTTGTGTGATCCTGAAAAATTTGTTTCTTTAACCTGGAGCTCAGTTTCAGCTCTTATCAGTGTTTATTTGCACTAAATAGATGATAACAAAATAGTCCTGTGTTTTAATAATGAGAACTATGAAAATAGTCTGAATAAATCTTGACTGGACAAGGCCTTCTCATCTACATAAGGCCCATAGACCCTGTGTGAGCTGGTCTGAGTCGGATATAACTTGGAAGTTGGCTAGTTGACCTCTATGTGCCTCTCCCAAGACAAATTAAACTGTGATCTCAAAAGAAATATAGACCAGAAGCTCATGAAATAGATTGGAGCATGCCGACATCCGCCACTGATGTTTTGTGCTTAGTACATAGTAATGCTGGGGTTCCACTGAAGTTTCTAGCAGTATTTTTAAAATAACACCAGACGTAGACAGTAACGAAAACATGTCTATTCCATCTAATTAAATGTTTCTATTAAAAAATTGTTTGTTTGTCTTTAACCTAGAAGACCAGTGAGTTTACAAGCTCATGCAGAGACTTACTTCACCAAATTAAAACCTTTAACAAGTAAGGCTTCTGGACATGACGAGAGAGAGATACTTGAAGTTTATATGTACATAAGTTTAATATGTTGCTAACATCTGTATCCATGCAAACAAATATATTTACAGAAAGAAAGAAGGTAGATGTACAGAGAGAGTAAAAATAAATCTCAAATCCAACATTTGTCAATAGTTACTCCACAATATGCTTACAGCACTTGTCTTTTAAATAATTCTGTCAAGCACTCAATGTCTAGTGATTGTGAATACATCAGACTGGAAGACACTCATGTAATCACAATTGAAAGAATATGAATACTATAGTCTTGATAGAAGTGCTAATAATTTAGGTCGGAAATTTCCAAGAAGGCTATAAGTGATTTCCAAACAGAAATAAATATGACAAATCCTTTATATGCCTTTTAAACATGTCACCTGTGTCCTTTCTTTATTTATGGATTCTAAGCATACTGATTTTAAGTTTATCAATATACTGAAGACATTACATTTACAAGAATAATATAATCATGTGTGAGCTTTCCAGACATTTTAAAACTGATGTAGCCCTCCTAATCTCTCTGTTTTCTGCTGAGGAGATAGTGTAATTAGTTTGTCCCTCTCAACTGCTTTCACAATATCCCACAGGATATATGGGCTAATTTCTTCCGTGTTGCTATAGAAAATTATTATCTTACAATATCTCCAGCTGAGATATTATGCCACAAATCCTTTTCAGAAGCTGAATTTCACAAGCATTCCCAGAGAGCTGCAGATAAAGAGAGCCATATTTGTAGGCATTAGTAAGAAAGAAATGAAACAGCAGATACAGACTACAGTAGGAACTCATGTAAAATTAGTCACCAGTACAGCTCCCCTTGGAAAAAGGCTGATTGGATGTGGGTGTCCAGAACCTGAGTGCAGAAAAAGAATTAACAGGTATAATGGAATACACTTTTCATGCACAGAACACAAAATTCAACCGCTGCAGAAGGTGAATCAGTTAAGAGCAACTTATGCTAGAATTTGTCAATTTAGGAGGAAGATAGATAGGGGACAGACAAAATGCTGTCTAATTTAAGATTTAAAGGCACTGCAGGACAAAAGAAAGAAACATGGAAAAGTTCCTTTTATGAAATTTGTGATGGTTTTGTGGAAGAGTCTTTGGAAAACCTATGGAATCACAGAATTCTTATCTTCATAGAAATACTATTGCAGATGAGAAACATAGTTTGAGCAGGCAGCCTAAGTTAGCCTCCTTGAAGAACAGATAATGACATGCTGGAAGGCTGGAGTGTGTATGGGTTTCAGAGAATGGAGTGTTGTCTGAAAAAACATTGAAACTAAGGTAACACTGAAAATAATTACATCGTTCAAATGTGAAAGACAAAATACACTCCACTGGTATTTCTGTCCCCTTTTGTTTATGCCTGCACAGGTTCATGGAAGGATTTTTTTTTTCTTTAAGACTTTCCAGTGAAGGGATAACACCGTGGAAAAAAAATACTTTTTGCATGCAGAGTCCCTTGGAGGATGTTCACACAACTGTCTTCAAAGCTCTTTGTGATCCTGGGCCCATCCACACAGAGATGAAAACAATATTGTATGACTCTGGTGATGGATTGTACAACCTGAGGAATGGAGCAGTTACAGAGAAACACTGCAAACAGGAAGAGCAGGGGACTGTTTGCAAGTGTCTCATATTTTGTAACAGGTATCCAGAGAATCTTCCTTCGATCACTCCAAGTAACAAACACATTTCTAAAAATCAGGCTGTAAGAGTACTGTCATAGGCATACATCTAGCAATGCTGCAAATAGGGGTTTTTCCCTTAATGATAACCATCCCTTGCTCATGCAGGGAGAGTAGGAGGGTCCCTCCCCTTTGATGGGGTTACTCTGCATCATCTGAGAGTACATACACACTGCAAAGTCCCACAGCTGATCACCTGAGAGAAACAACTGCACACACCCTCTTCAAATCAACAAAATAAATAGACTAAAATCAAGCTTGATGAGCAGGGGGCACACGAGAGCACTACAGATCTACAACAATGTGCTTCAGAGATGCTTTAGTTTGTGGCACAAACTCCAGGGCTCCAGTCCTCTGCCACCAAAGCCCCGGCTGATGGCAGTGCAGGGAAGCTCCTCAGCTCCCAGCCTGCAGCCACAGGTCGAGACTTTCCCTCGGGAAAGTGTTTAAACAAAGTGTATCTTGATAGATATCTGAGAAGTGTGCCCAATGTCTGTAAAACAGCAGGACATTCCTAAGCAGGGGTGTCTGTATGAGTGTGTGTGTATTTATATGTGTATATATATACCCACAAATGTTTTGCAAGCTACTTTGTAGTTAATTCACTTCCTAATAGGGAAAAAATATGCTAAAATAAGAATAGTTTCTCCATTTTCTGTCTAAGCATAACCTTCCCTTTCCCTTATGGGCTGCAAAAATCTCGGTCTAAACTAGCTTCAGCATACCACCCCTCCCACATATCAGAGCTGCATAGCTTTGGACAAGCGCCTGTTGCACCTGGGAAAATTTTCATAATATGTATTTTTAGGCTGCTTTTCATAATTTTAATTTTAGTTTTATTATTTAATGTATTATGATGCTACAGCTATGCAAAGCTGTCCTGGAATCTACAACATCAGGACAATCCCAGGAGAGGTGAGTTAGTGGGCAGGAGGTGGAGATGTGATCAAAGCTTCAGTAATTTCATCATACAGCTTCTCAGCTGAGTGCATGGATATCACCACTATCTACATGCTGTCTTGAATTTTAATGGTGTCCTTCAATTTCTTGAACAAGCAGGAAATATTGAAAGCAACAAGCAGGAGAGAAAGATTTTCATAAAGAAATTGTTGTTCTTCTCCACTGTGGTGGGAGCTCTTTTGTTGCCTGTGTTTGTCTTTGGGGGTGTCTTGTTCAGAGGCAATGCAAATTAAAGGATAGGAGTTGGGCCTGCTGCTATTGATATTCAGGGGGATCTCAGTGACTTTAGCAGACCTGTTGTGCTCTGCCTGTTGGTGTAAACAGGATCTGTGCAGAGTGGGTGATGAGGATCTGGCCTCATGTTTATCATTACCTGATAAAGGCAAGAAAATGAGGGGTGATAATTGAAAAGTTTAGCTAAGTTTCTGTGACTTTTGGTCTTCTCAAATGAGCCAAATATAAAACATTGTCCCAGTAAAAAAATATCTACAACATTTCAAAAAGTATTTACGAAGTCACCAAAGTGCTGTGAATTAAGTTCTAAAGTGTATTTCAGATCAGCTTTCTTCTGGGTGAACTGCAGCAAGACAAGTCTTTGTAAAACAGCATTTGTTATGGACTAAGATTTCTAGCCTTTTTGCTTGTGGTTTTTTTTTTTTTGTTTTTGTTTTTGTTTTTTTTGTTTGTTTTTGTTTTTAAATGCAGAGCTACTGCAAAATCACTAAACTGAGAAGAAATTTAAAGGAAGTCACAGTTTAATCTGCCTCAGTATGATCCAGAATAATATAACAAGCATTTCTGCATTTCCTGCATTGCTACCAAGACCCAGATCTGGGTTGTGTTCTCTGCTGAACTCATCTGTTGTACTGAAAGGGTCAGAGTTATTCCTTTCCTGTGCACCCCAATGAGGACTGTCTTGGAGAAATAGCCTGGGTGACTACACACACAGAAATGAATCAGAGTCAGTGAATTAGCAACTAGTAGGTTTAATGATGGGCTGGAAGCTCTTGGGGAGCATGGCTACACCATTCGAGGTCTGTGGGGGATTTTCCAATCTACACCAAAGAATTCAGGAAATATTTATACACTCAAAGTGCATTTTTTTGAAATTATACCTGACATGCAGAAGGCCCATAGTTCTGTTTATTCAGGGCTAAACAATCTTGATGTACTGTACTTCCAACCAAATTTGTGTGTCTGTGTGTTTGTGTGTATGAGTGAAGGGGCTCAGAATCATCAGTGAAGCTTTGCCAAAATCAAAGGAGATATTGATTCACTCCAGGATAACCCTTTAATACTCTCTCTTATTTGAAGAAAAGATTTACAGAAATATTTTCCAAAGATTGTGTTGTCTAACTGTGCAGTCAATATGTTGACCACGACAGATACTGGCAATAATACAAAACATACTTAAACATTTAGTTTATATATATACAGAGCCAGTCTTCACTGTCTGGCTCATTTCTGTCCACCTGGACTCCAGATTTAGACCTGTTATGCACAGAGATGACAGTTTGAGAGTGCCATCATCAGAAACAGACTTTGTGCCTTAGTTTATATTGCAAGAAAATCTAAGTCTAAAAATGATTGATCACTAATCCAGCTGAAAGTCTGCCAGAGCAGAAGGAAGGGATTTTTTCTCCTTTGATATGGAAGTTCTCAAGTGAAAAGGATGCAAAAAGTGTAATAGTCTAAGGACAAATTAAAGGGTTCAAAAACCATTTTAATACTGGAATGAACTGCTGCTGTCTGAACTCATGAACATAATTACAGGTCATCCCCACAACTCATATAAAGTGCAAAAATTCAGGTTTGGGAACATTAAGCTTTGCAGAAATGCCAAACTTTCACAGACTAAATTCAACCAGCAGCCAATTTCAAATATTTCCAAGCTGAAAAGTCTTTTAGAAAACTATGCTCATTTTGTTTGTTAACAGAGATAATCAAATTTACAGAATTTATGACCTTGTTGTTGTGTCAAGCTGCAGTTCACCAGCATAAAGAATTAAGCCATTCTTGCTAAAGAAAAAATTAATTTAATGAGCTCTCAATAAATAGTTTAGCAGGCAGTGTCAAAAAATTGCGGGCTCACAGTAAACGACATGGTAGCGACTTATGCTGGATTCCTCTTTAAAAACCAAGTTTTAGGCATTGCAAAGGGATACCCATAGACTAACACACAGTGAGAAGGCAGAGAGTGAGTCAGGGGCTCAGCTATACTCCATCCCCTTTTCAAATATTAACGTAGTCTTTCTGCCAGATGTACCTACAATGCATGGGGGTAACTGTGCTGGTGCCTGTGCCTGTCCTCGCTGGGTAGTGTGTCTCAGTGGTGCAGAGAGGAAAAAGCCATGGCAGCGCTGCCCCTCCAGCTGGACTTGTCCCAGGGTCACAGTGATCTTGGTGCTAGTAATGCCTGGGTCCTGCTGTGCTTCCAGCGACTGAGTGAGTCTTGGAAGCTGCATTGACTCAGTACAGGTTTGGGCAGAGAATTAGGGTGGAGGAGGCAGATAAATGTGGCTGCAAATGTTGCTGTGCTTTCTTCAGATCCGGTGAGGTTTTCCTTCCTTTCTGTTACCTGTATCTTCAAAGAGCTCTGTGTTTCTGCTTTGATAATTAGCAGAAACACTCAGATCAGATCTAACTCTTCACGGTGGTGCTCCCATGGGCAATGCTGCAAGAGGCAGTCAGTTCTGTTTCACATCTTTATAAAAAGTTTGGAGCATTCACAGGCAGCTCAGGTTGGGGTTCATTACTGTTCCGTGTTTGGTCTCTTGGCCAATTCATAATCAATTTGCTAGCCTTGTGCTCAACATACAAATACTTTCCTGCACCCTGTTGACAGAATAGGTAGGAATTTACGAGAGGAAAGGTGACAATGCTTAATTCAAAGCAGAAAACTGGAGCAGACATTATGAAAAACAATAAAACTGTCACCATTGTCTTATCAGCTGCATGTATTTGACCTAGAGTACCTTACAGTGTATGACAAGAATTTATTTAAAATGCATTATTGAGGACAGAGCAGGCACCACTCTATGTAGACCTTGCATTTGAAAATATGTTGGCAACACATAAGCAACAAATTTTCTATGAAAGTACAAAGCACATAATGTGCATGCATGGAGGTCAGAGTTTTATTTTTTCTTGGGCCTTCATGTCCAAAACAACTTCAAAAATCTTTCATAGAATATTTAATAAGATTCTATATCAAAAACTTTGCTAAAATTGATCTAAACTCAGTGCAGGTACTCTTTCTGCTCCATGTTGTGTTTCTATTGAGAAAAGTA
Organism: Anabacerthia variegaticeps; assembly: GCA_035583185.1. Lineage (NCBI taxonomy): Eukaryota > Metazoa > Chordata > Aves > Passeriformes > Furnariidae > Anabacerthia > Anabacerthia variegaticeps. The sequence continues at coordinate 34,833,738 of JAWWEW010000112.1, read as the reverse complement.
ATGCGATTAGTTTATTATGCTTTCTATTTAAACACAAAGTTATTCTTACATTGATTTTTTACTCAGCCAAATTACATCCTTTTTATTGAGACTGCAGATGTTGCAACTTAACTAAGGACATGGCTGATGTAACTTGTATTCAGATTTCCATTAGTCAAGAGGCTCATAGGTTTCTCCCTCTTCATACGTTTGCTCGTTATTTCATTACTGATTGCAATTGAATTAACCAGATGGCAAATGCCAAGTTCACATTTGGTACTTACTTCAGATGACAAAACTCAAAATATACTCACACTGTAGTATTTGTTGAGATACTAATTTATGCAGTACAGCTTGTGCTAAAAGCAGGATTATTGTCTATTTTTAAAATGTTTACTGACTAGAAATAGAGCAATCCTTTGAAGATGCTCAAAGGTTGAAGTATTCATGAATTTTATGAAGAAGCCTCTCTGTGCTGTCGAGTCCTAATGAGGTCTTTCATTATTGAGGATGAAGGTGTGTTGAGTAAATTTTTTGAGGGTCATATCTACATTTTTGATAGCCTACGCTTTGGGAAATAACTCTGGGGTAGGAAAGCAGTTCTTTGACATTTCAAAACGTAAGAATGTAATTCTCAGTGTAGTTGATGTTGACTTAAATAGGATTAGAGTTCCACTCCAACTCATGGTGGGGCTGGGAAAACAAGAAAAGATTGATAGTTTAAAATTTTTTACACCATTCTTCATCCTTGTTGAAAGCAGTAGGATTTTGTAATAATCTGTAATCATCAAAAAGCAAAGATGTTATAATAATTTTCAAAGGTAATATTTTTATTCACATTTCAGAAAACATGGTTGTTTTAAGTGTTTGTCTGTATTCTTTTGCTTTTAATGAAATATAACAATTTAATTCCCTTTTTTTTCAAAAGCAAAATGGGAAAAATGAAAAAGAATAAAAAAGAGAATAAAATGAAGCTGAAATGTTGACAGATATTTTTGAGACTATAAAAATTTTTTATAAATTAAAAGACAAGAAAAAATTTCCAATTAATAATAATAATTATGAAATCTACTGTTTTCAGCTTGAGAGTTGAGTCTGTTTATAAGATTCTTCTCAAGAAAATTTCAAAATTTTAGATGTATTTTCAACTTTTGCTAGGCTGAAAGAATAAAGGAAAAAACACAGAAAAAATCCAATGTAAATAACACTGACATGTAATTTTACACTTGTCAAATTTTCTGTGTATAACATACAGTGCCATAAGATATTGGAAAGGCTGTGTATGTAGTTGGATGCAGACATTTTCATTTTTCTAAAGGGTAATCATACTTTCCCCTCCTCCCCCTCCCTTAAAAACCTACAATTTTCCTTGGGAAACTTTCATGTTCGTAAGAGCATTATTCCATTGGAAAACCTTTCTCATGGAAAGTTCTTAAATCACACTGATTGTTTGTTTTCTGCCAATAAGTTTGATTTAAAACATTACTATTACAAGGTTTCCTGCTATGACTATTAACTGTAACAGCTTGATATAGAGTTTGACATTTGTTTAATTTTTATTCTTCTTAGCTTCAGTTAAAGGACAAGTTGAAGAAACTAAAGGAAACTGAAAAAAAAATCCTTTTGAGAGTCACAGTTTGAATTTTTTTCCCCAGCCTTACAGAAATTAGCCTATTCTAATGTAGTGCAAAAGATCTTGAGTCTCACAAACTCACTGAAGCTCAATCATCTTGTATATATGCACTTTCCACTAGTAATTTTAATTTTTCTTTTCATGGCAATTTTAATTTTTGCTTTAAAGAACAACATACCAACGGACTCTTAGACATTCTTTACATCCAGAAGCTATTTCCAGTGCTGTGGTCCTCAGCACAGACTCTACGGGCCCAAGGGGATGCTGAAGGAGTTCTGGAAGTTTCACTTGCAACAGCTTTTGGCTACTACAACATCAGCGGTATTTATTTGACCGAGATATAACTAGCAAATAATTGAGAGGGCATTTCTGATAGCCACTTCCCTTCCCATTTTTCTCCCTGCTGCTTCTGAGACAAATTTGTCTGCAATTCTTCTCCCTGAGGGGCGGGGCTGTTGACAGCTCTTTGCAAACCACAGAGCACCCAACATGCTGCCAAACTGCAGTGAGGAACAGCTGTGGGGCCATGAGATAGTGGACTCACATTCAGAGATTTTTGTCTCCCAAACATTGAGAGATGCCATATAACAATTTTTTATAGCCAGGATTTGCAAATGTAAAGAAGATTTGGATAAAAATAAATATTTAGCAGGGATTTAGCTAACTGGGTAATCTCCTAGAAGCTCAAGCTGCACAGTAGTAAAAATTGAGTGGCACAAATATATTGGCAATAACTATACATGCAAAAATTAGACCATCATGTTTTTTCCTGTCATTGATATTCAAATATTCTGAACTGGGTTTTCACAAAACATCTTATGTCTGAAACAAATGGCTGCTTCATGTAAAGGTTAATGAAGGTTACAGCAAAACAAACAGAAAATAAACTCCCTCTTTTCTTGTCACAGCCTACAAAGTCATCCTCTATTTCCTTTATCTATCAGAGAGTATATGGAGCTTAAAGATTTCGCAGTCATGCAACATGCTGTAGGGTGGAAAGAGCAAGCTATAAGGCACTTTCTTAAACTATGTTTACAAAGAATTTGTTTGCTAAACATAATCCCTGAGATTTATTTATCTGACTAGAATACATGTAAGCTAACCCCAGAGTCTTTCAAAGCAAATATTGTCACTTGCACAAGTGGTAATTTGTGCTAAACACAAACAAGCAACATTGTTTAGCAATTTTGTGATATTTGAAAGTATGCATGTTTTCTATACTCCCAGAATAAAGTTAAAAATACCATAGCATGCCCTTTGGGATGATCATATATATTAAAATTCACAAATGTACTGTTGAGCATGGGCAACCATATTTTTATCAATGTTCAAATACTTATTTGCTAAAATGTGTTAATAAAACAACTTTAAATGTTTATAACTAGAAGCTGTTCTATTTAATTGTAAAGGTGATCAGACTAGAAACTAAGATCAGCACATAGATTTCCTGGTGTTAGATCCTTCTGGCCACGTAGGATACCACTGACTTTGAAACCAGTTTATGTTTTCTATTCCAGGCTTAGGAACTTGAGGCAATTAAACTTGTTTATTCTCTTTTCTGCACTTAAAAAGGTAAAATCACTCTGGCATATCAGCAGCACTTTTGCCCCCCAGATATTAGGCTTTACAGAGAATAATTCATCCTGAAACTTGGAAGATTCATTAGCACTGAAAATGGCAAACTGTAAGCATGTACAAGAGAAGACAGTGCAAGTCATAGAGAAACTTTCTTAATAAGGACACTCTTGGCACAAATACAATTTAAAAGCTAAAACAAACAGAAATTAGACAGATCCTTTCTATCCTTTCTCATTAGACTGATCACATGAATCAACTGTGACCCTAGGCATTAGCCCTCTAGACACTTTGGGGAATATAAAGCTTCATTGGCTTTTTTTTTTTTTTTTTAATAATCCCCACAGTTACTGTTCTAAACACACAATAGCACATAGAGAACATATCCAAAATGGACTTCTATAATCACAAATCAAAGGAATTCCCTCTTGAGCAATAAATTTGAAATCATTACCGTACACAAAAAAATGACCAGATGTCAAGTGTAGGGACTAAAAGAGGCATAATGTTTGAAAATAACATAGTAAGGGAAAAAAATGTCTCTGGTTGAAGCTTTGAAGGGAACAAAAATACTTTTGTTACTCACTGTTAGAAAATTTGGTATGAAACTTCACCTTTGTTGTTGTTCCATTATATTTTACTGTAACTATCATTGTTACTACTATAGTGTGTTTTATAGGACTTTTCAGCATTTATTTTACGAGCTTTTTTGTTAGACATTTATAATGACACTGAAAGAGTCCTGTGTTTTACCATTTGTTCCCTCTTCCCTGAGCTTGATGAGACAATATTTTGCCATATCCTTCGTTCCATCACCAAAAAAATTTTTATTTTTTGTAGCCTATCATAACATTTCATCTCCGCAGTACAGCAATAACTTAGTCTTTGGAAAGACTTGCATTGTAAAACATGACTGTAGACATTTGCTTTCTCTTATGTTGCTTCCTACTGGCCATGGGCCTTTCTGCTGGAGATAGGAGCTGCATAGGGAGCAATACCCCAGACCTACTTGTGATCTAGATTCACATTTAGGGTCCTCCCCTTCCCCTGTTCCATAGTTCTAAATTACTTACCTGCTTGATTCTCAACACAATAAGTCTCAGAAACATGTGCAGTCACTACATAACCACACAACCTAGTCATGCCAGCATGAAGCTGATGCTTCAAACTTTCAGAAAAGTCGAAATAAGAAATTTCTACAGCTAGCTCATTGCTAGGGACACATCCAATGAATATTTCCCAAACAGTCACTGAATGGGCCTTACACAAGGCATAAAGAAAAGTCTGGTCTCTGTGCCAAAGCTCTTCATTTCAGTACATAAAAGAGTTACATTAAATAAATACCACAGCAGATCCTGATGACAGCCAGCACAACAATATATCCTGCAGCAAAGTCCTAGGAAGGTTTTCTCCTTGAATTTTAAAATGTTTTACTGCATGGGGAAAGATCTATGTGTACATGGGCATTCCAAATTAGTTTTAAGTACATCAAAGTTTGTAAAGCGATGTACTATCTCCTGTAAGACAATTGATACAACTGGAAGAAGAAAAAAAGTTTCCTTCCACACGCTGATGTTGACCCATAGAAGAGCTTATGTGCTTGACATATGTGTGTGTTTTCCACATAAGTTGTTTTAATAAAAATGTCTAGTCCCTTTAAAATTAAAACCTTCTTTGCTTTAGATAGTCACAAATAGAACAGTATCTTTCATACTAACCTATATGAAACTTAGTCAAAAACATCCCATTCTTCAGAAAGGATGCAAAGAGATATTTCCCTTCACAAGCTTTGTTTTATCATGGAGTGGAGCCACAGTTGGGAAGAGACACAGAAGCTGCTTTATTTGTGTACTTATTTTGGTCTTTCTTGACTTAGTTATCCATAATAAACTTGAAATCTTTATTTCTACCTAAAACCTGAAGTAGCTACCTCAAATCAAGTCTCCGTGACAGCCAGCTGTCTGACACCATACATTGCAGTGTCCTGGGATTTTGAAGTGCCTTTGAGTCTAATTTCTTGACAAGGAACCGAAAAACCCTCAGGGTGCGGCCACCAGGGGCAGTGAGCTCCTCTGTGCTCACAAAAGTGGTTGTTGGCTCTAGGGCTCCAGTAAGGATTAAAGTGCAGTGTGTTTACTCCTTAGTCCATTTAGATGCCAAAGTCCATGGATTTGATGGTATTAACTTTATTTATGCTGAAAAATACCTCTAAGTGTAAAAAGATATTATAGCATATTGCTAAACTGAAACTAAGGTAACTACTTAACAGATGGATTTCCACAAAAGCCATGGAGAGTTAAGTGCCCAACTGTTTCATTTCAGAAGATTTTCAAAATCATAGCTAATCGGTGTTTAGACTTCCTAGTTCTAGGAAATCTTTGACATTATGCAGCATATTATGGTTCCTTAGCACTTTAGTCTTCTGCTCATCTGTCTTTATGTGCTACTGAGGTTATATAAAATGAGACTGTAAAGGGCTAGTCATTACCATCAGGGGGTGGCTGCTGCAATCCTGTTGTGTTGAAGCTGATAACAGGGACAGATGCCTCTGCTGACTTCTGACAAAGCCATTGCAGCAATGATGATGCCTACAATGGCTTGTGCCCCTTGAATACCTACCTAAGGAAACTTAATGCTGTTACCATGGTTTCTGAAAGTTACACTTTTTTCTTTATTTTTTTTTTTCTTCTTTATGACATATTTGTCATACAAAAAAGGCTGTAAACTCTCTGGGTTGACAACCAGCTTTGGGGGCCACGTGTGATGATATGGTGACAACCAGCTTTGGGGGCCATGTGTGGTTATATGGTTTTAGCCTGTTACAAACTATTTTATGAGTTCAAATTATAATTCTAGACAGGGTGAAAAAACAGTCTGAATAACAGGAGGTCAGACCCACAGGAGAAAAAGGCTCAAGCCTGTGCACTGAGTGCATCAGACTGAATTCACCATTTCTTAGTCTCACCTTTAGGATTAATTGAGAGGAAGAAATGTGCATTGGGCTAAAGGAGTCAATTCTCTGTCACTTTGAAATAATTTGTATAGAAAAAATTCTCACAGATATGATTACTAGATGGCATTTTGGAGACAAAGGGATAAAGACTCTCTCCTGCAACAAGAAACAAAGCTTACAAAGAAGATCAATCTGTAAGAAACCATAAATAGAAGTTACTTGCCCAGTGGCATTTTGAGAGCTGTATTTCAACGCTTTCAGATGACGTTTGGCAAAAATTTGTAGACAGGCAGTTTATGGGCAAGTAGCAGTCAGTTTTTAAAGCAACAGGGGGAAAAATCAAAGAGTTTACATACAGCATTTAGTACTTGCATGGCACAAGCTGATGTGAAATAGTAAGTTGCTAATAATTTGTTTCTAAATCCTCTCATTTCTAATAACAATGTTCAGATATAGCATGTGCCATGTTTTATCAAATCATTCTGGATTGTAGTAGCTCAAAGATATTACATTGCTGCTGACATAACATGACATGACCTGACAAGCATGTGATAACCTCATGTGACTCCATGTTTATCAGAATTACCATTTTGTATATCTGAATATTGTGTTTTAAGTCATTTAAGGCCAGTTGTTTGGTTTTTTTTCTAACTGGAAAGGAGAGAAATTAGAAAAAATCCCAACATTTCGAATGTCTGCACATGCCAATAGTAGTGAGTTTGTGGGGACAGCTGAAAGGAATGGCACTGCTAGAGGTGCCACTCCTAGAGTGAGAAGAGTGGCAAAAATCTGTTTGCCAAGATAAAACCAGAATCAAACCCAAGTCCTTCCACTGCTGTTCACCACAGCACATCCTGACCTGCACATATGCCATTAGCAGTTCTATATCCAGAACAGAGGGACTCGCAGCCCACCTGCGGTGCAAGTGCTGTGTTGCAGCTGCTCTCTAGGCAAGTGCTTGCATAGCAGCCCCAGGAGTTCAGTGCCATGTTTGAGTCCCTAGTACAGCAAAGTAAAACAGTGGTAATTAGCTCTGACACTTCTAGTACATACTGCTGTCATACAGAGGACTTACAAAGTCTAACACTATAGTCTTTCTGGATCAATCCTTGCCTTGCCCTCTGTAGCTTGGGAAATGCAGTAAGAGGTGTTAGCAACCAAAATGTCTACCATCCAAAAGGCTAAATAGATTTTATTTCCTCCTTTTACTGAGGGATTTCAGTTTTGAGTTGTGACTGGTATTGTAATGAAAGATCAAGATTTAACTGACCAAACTGTAATGCCTTAGTCTGGTTCTGAAGCAGTGGTCTAAGCTATTTTTATGATGATTGATGAGAAAAAAAGCATTTTATGTGTGATTGTTGTTATCTGTTTCAGGTATCTGCCTGAGGCTGAGATTATTCGGATCTCAAAATTTTTGAGATACTTTTTCTGGCAAAATTCCAGAGTCTAGACAACCACCTCTGATGTTGACCTCTGCATTTAGAAGTTAGGCCAAATGAGTCCCTTCCTTGGGTTCTAAGAGGATTAAAATCTATACACACAAAACCATAAAGCACTGAATAACACATGCATAAAGCAGAAAGTAGTTAACAGTAAGATACCCATAGTTGTCAGCTAAGTAGTATGTTTCCTTTCTCTTCTTCAGATGTATATATAATTAGAGTTTGCAACCAGGAGCTATCACAAGCCAGGGTAGTGCTTTTTCAATTCCTGCCCAAGCAAATATATCTTATGAATTCAATGAATCTTTTGTCTGAACTGGGACCATGGAACTGTGCTTAGTGTTTATGTTTTGCCACAGGGTTTTATCCTTTGCCTGTAGTCAGTGACAAACTCAAGGGGATTTGCACCAGTTATTTTATAGTGCCATTCTAGTAAAAATAGAACAGAGGCCAGAAACTCTACCTTCTGTTATTCCTTCAAATATGAGTGTAAACTAAATTGCCATTGTTATGTATTCATTTTTTTTAAAGTTTTCATGTTATTTGTTGCATCTCCTTGGACATATGAGTCAAAATGTGTTGTATATTAAATGTTCCTATATTTTCTTCCTATCCCAAATTTCTCATGAAAGTGAAAAGCAGCCTGATGATGCTAAGATAGAATGACACTTTAAAATAAAATATAATAATCTTTCAAGCATCATCAAACAGCAATTTTGATCACAGGTACTATGACCTGCTTTTATGCAGCTTTAGCTAAGGAAAGAATGGATCTTTCTTTCCACCTACAGATATGACTGACAATAGCATGGGGACATAAACAGTCCAATTTTATTCAGAATTACTTAACTAACTGATATACTTTAGTCAGTGTATAAAACAGACGCTTTCCTTTTCAATCTATGTGTGAGGAATATTGATAGCAATTTCAGAGGGGTATTAAATGGCAAATATTGTAACTGGTCAGAAAGAAGTAATGATATAGCACAGAAATGTTTTAAAGTTTAGTGGGCAATAATGAAGAAACAACTAAAGCAAAACCTCAGTCCTGCTGACATTCATCAGAGTTTTGCCACTGACTCAAGCAGAGGAGTGGAGGCTTGTGACACGTTTTTACATTAGACATAAGAAAGTAGCAAGTATAAAAAGATTCTAAAAATCACTCTACTTAAGTTATAATTAATTGGACTTTCAAAAGAATTTGAAACATTTTTTTCTTAAAAGCATATTGAAAATAAGATATTTGTTAGGGACCTGATACTTGCAGTACTTTTGGCCCCAGAACTGGTTATGGATGGAATGTGAATCTGGTTTCACTGTTCAGAAAAATAAGATCACTATGTTGCTATGCTGAAAAACCCTTCAGGAGCATCACCATGCTTTTTGTTTTATTTTTGTATTATTTCATTTTATTTAATTTATTTTTTTTCACTGCTTTTTTACTTCTAAAAGAGAAAATGAGCTGTTTATGCCCATATGTTTTCAGCATGCATTTATTTACATCTATCCATACTTACCAGCACATCTTTCTAGAGGTTCTAGCCAAAGAGGGAGTACTGTGTTTCCATGCCTCACTCTGACTTCATCACTTCTGCCTGTGTGGGTGAGTGCAGCTGTGTGTGGAGACAAGATGAAGTGATCTACACTCCAGCAGTGAAATTAATTATTTTATATGGATTTTATAGGGAGGTCTGATTATGAGGAAAAAAGAATTCCCTATCGTTTTCAAGGGAGAAAGAATACTCAGACCTATTTTATGCAGGGAATACCTGTATATTTCTTAAAAACTAAGGTCTTTAACATCATGCTGTCTTTTACACTTGTGACATCCTGTGACTTACGTAAGCTTGCTTTATTTTCAAATATCCATGCTCAGGTGACAAAGAAATAGTTAAAGACATATTATGAAACTGGTTTCAATTAATTCAGAATGTCTGTGAAAGAGATATAACCCCAAAATCTTCCTTGTGGACAATCTCAATTTGTCTTCAATAATTGTGGATCTGGAAGAATGAATTCATATGGTCTCTTTGAACCCTTCCCATAATATAAGCAAGGTGTTATTCCAAATAGCAGGACGAACATTGCACAGTTCACTTCATTAACCTCTTCATATTAGTTTATTTAAAAAAAATCCCAACAAAAAAACAAACAAACAAACAAAAAAAACCAAAACCACAAAAAAAAACCAAAAAAGCCAACAAAACAAAAAACCCTCCTAACATTTTTCATATACTCTTTTGTGATGGATGAGAGATTTTAGGTTTTGTTACTTATTTTTTGGAAATTTGCATAGTCTTGAAGGTGTTTGCTGTCTTCTGAAACCCTCTAAGTTAATATTTGCCACTTTTTAGGTTACATATGTGCCTTACAGTTAATTGGAGAGTGGTTTATTCTGTGTGGGTAACACCTGTTATGGTAAGAAGAGTATTTAGACAGGTCCAGAAATAAAAATATGCTTTTACTTTCCTCATTAAACCATGGAGAGAGCTGCGAATCTGAGACTTCCATAAACCAGCAGGTAGTTAGTTAAACAATTAAGCAATCATAAAAAAAAAAAAAAGGAGGTCCATTAGTTTTAACACACTGATTTCATATCAACACATCTGAGAACTCATAGCTTGTGTACAAAGTATATATACATACATATATGCCAGCAAAGAAACTGGTCCAGAGAGGGAAGGTTGCTCTCAACAAGGAGAGAAATCTGAAAAAAGTGGTATAGCAGTGGCTTTACTTATCAAGAAGGACACACAGACCATTCCCTCAAGGCTACCATGACAAAATGCATACTCTAAGGACTTAGATATTTGAGTAGTTTATAACAGTCTGTTGGTACATGCTTACATATGGTAAGTGTTCACAAAAATGTAATTGAGCCTCACAAATGTTCACCATGGGGATGTGGTCTCATGCAGTCTAATAAAAACGTGAAATTTTTTAAAGGCTTCATTTTGGAAGTCAATAAGGAACAGAAAGAAATTACTTCAGGGGCTAAAACTGACCTATACCTGTATTGGCACGTATGTACATGTTCTGTGTATTGATGCTTTGAAGTAAAAGTAAAGCTGTCATCCTGATTCACTAAGTGAGGGCAGCCACAGTTTACAGAGCAGCTGAAATGCTACTTCGTTAAGAAGAAATTTAATCTTATCATTCCTTGCCTAAGGGCAGAAGTTGTGCTTTATTTGAATGGGGAAAAAGTGATGCATTTTCCCCCTACATTACACACACATATATAAATGTGGTACAGGCCACTTTCTCTTAGAGGTTTACTTATTTATTTCACTTGGTCTTTATGATAAGATCAGATTTACTACCTGGTAACAAGTGTCCTTAGCAGCCAGTTCTGCATGTTTTGAATTGAGAATTATAATAGAATTCATGTGTGATGTCACTTCTCAGTGGAGCTTCACTGTATGTGGATTTGTCCTTAAAATAAATTTAAAAAATCAGGCAAAATTAATAGAAACCCTGTAACTAAAGTCCAACTTCTATGAAAATAACTTTGTAGATAACACTGGGTGAAACCAGTGTTGGTGGGGTCACCAGAAAGCAAGATTCCAGTGTTTTCCATTAATTATACCAAAGTGAATTTTTAAGGGCAAAATGACATTGTAAGTCTAATATTTATGTCAAAAAATGAGACAAATAACTATCCTCTTATTGATTACTTACATGACCACAGAATTACTTATCATTAGGGTCCTGAGACTGAAAATTGACATAAATTCAAATAACTGGGGAAATTGTGACTCAGAATGGGGGAAAAAAGGTTACAAGTTAAAAAAGAAACAAAAATAGGGTCATTATTTGTTCTCTAGGGATTGATTAAGTGCGTCAAAGGCATTCAGGCAGCAATCGCTCAGTCTCTTCACTTCAGTGGGAGGTAATGAAATTTAATTAGTGAGAAGAGACAGCTTTCACACTGAGGAAAGGAGTGGAGAGAAAACAGGAACATCAATGTGCGTAGAGAATAATGCTACAGTACATAACAATCCTTATTAAAACTGAATTAATCACCAAAGCTGTTTGGCCTATGCTTTTTGTTGCAGGGCACTCTCATTTTAAATAAAGCCCTGAAAAATGAGCTAAAGCTATATTTCTGTTATTAATGGTATGAGGCTTAGTTCTGCTAGGTCTGAAGACACAAGTACAACTCTGCTCCTTCACAATAAATCCTTCCAAGTTCAGATTAAAGCGTTCTCAGTTCCACCCCCCCTCCCCCCCATTAGAAGCAGAAATTAGTTAGGGGTTTTTTTGTGTTCTTTTCCTTTTTTTTTTTTTTTTTTCCTTTTTGCCCTCTTCTTTTGGCCTGCCTATTTTATGGACTTATGTGCCCTGAAGTTCAAATAAATAAGAGTTTAGATTAACCCCATTATTATGTGCTTGGATCTCACCGACAGCCCTGAGGCAAGGTTTGGTAAAATATGCATTGCTAATGTTCTCAGGACTGGACTGCAGCAGAGGTACTATAAGCCTATGCTTAAATTCCTTGCAATTCTTGCTTCAGTCAGGAGTGAAATTCTCATTAAAAAGAGTTCCTGGAATTGCTGTTTGCAAGCAAGAGCTTGGAAGTGCGACTGAAACATTCCTGAAGGGGTAATGCATGCCAGCTGTCCAGTGAGTCTGAAACAGTCCCTTAGTGACACCCCAAGATGCCCCACAGCGGGGGTGGGGGGGTCCCTCCAGCCCAGCTCAGCCAAGGACGCTCAGCCAGCTCACCCAGCCCTGTACAAAAGCGGGAGTAGGTGTCATCTGCTGGGTGAAAACCTGGGATCCTGTCTCAGTCAGCTGGGATCCCCTCTCAGTGCTCTCTCCAGGGTGCAGACCCACCCCACTGCTGATCCTGGAGGGCAAGGTGAATGAATGAAGTCTGTGATTCTTCAAATGAAAGTGGCTTCTACAAAACCCAAATCTTAAAGTATTATCTGTGCACCGATGTATTTTTCTCTCTCATTTATTCCTCAGATAATCTACCAAGATCCACAATACTTCTCTATCTTCTGGAAATTTTATAGATTTGTGTATATGGTGTCTTAGAAGAAAACCCAAGTTGTTACAAAGGTCAAAGTGTGTTAAGTAACCATTAGGCTTTTTTTTTTTTAATGCATAAATTGAAAATAAGCATCTTTCATTTCCTTTTTTTGCTCCAGGGGGAAGAAGACTCCAGGGATTTAATTGTCTAATTCTCACTGAAATTTCTGTCTGAGTCTTCTTCCCCACGATGAGTCTCAGCCCATCTCTGGCAGTGCTGTTTCAGAAACAGCAATCCTCACTTCCAAATACCCTGGATACTGCAGAGACAGCTCCAGTGTCAGGCATCTCACAGACGTCCTTGGATTGCTCAGGCAGAGTCAGTTCAGCAAGGCCATAGCCTCTTGTTATGACTTGGGAGTCTAGAAATAATTCTAACCTAATTTCAAGTGTTGACTGTTTTACCATTTAAGGCATTTAGAGCTATGACTTCCATGTCATGTATGTTTCTGACATACTGAAAAGAAAAACAAAATAGCAGATGAAAATGCTGAAGCTCATGCTCATGGTATATGTACCTAAGGTCCATCTGCTCTTTTATTCCTTTTTCTCTCTCATACTAGATAACACTTTATAACTTGCATTTGATACTCTTGTTTTCAAAAAGGGCTTTGAACCATTCTAAAGAAATCTATTATGGAAACCACATAAATCTTGAGGGAAAAAAAACTCAGGAAAACTATAGAGAGTATAAAGTTTACTTACTATGTTCAAAGTAGATTTTTGATAAAACTGTATTTTTGATTACATGTAAGCTAAAGAAAACTGTGGTGCAGGGAAACACTATTTTAGCTCTCTGAAGAAATTTAAATGAAGCAGAAACAGCATTTCTGATGATGAGGCTATGAGTATACAGCTATGTCCTCACAAAGTCAGAAAGGTTATAGCTGTCCATTGGAAAAAATCTTTGCCCTGAACAAACCACAAGCAGACAAACTCCAGTTTGTCTCTTGTTAAAGACAGGCTTCATTTTGCATGTATTTGGGCATCAAATCTCAAAATTTTGTCAACCATTGAAGATGACTACAAAGAAGTTCCTATTAGAATTTATTACTCCTTTGTACCCTAAGTCTTTCAAAATCACCAGCTTTAGTTTTGTTGTTAGTGCACAACAACATACAGAAAATAGAATTTTCTTCTATCTAGGGAGCACTTAGACCTGACAGCTTCTCTTTTTTTTGTAAAATCGACTCATGCTGGCATCCTATTGAAATCCCTCATCTGGTTGCTTGCATGCAGCACAATTATTCAAAGCAACCCAGCCATTGATGATCCCTGCTAATTTCTCCTGAGGAAAGAAAAATTTAAAAAGGCAAGTGAAAGGGAATAAAGAATAAAAAGGTAGAAGGTTCAAGACCATCGAAAAATCAGAATAATGACTAAGGGCTATCAGAGCTGCAAGGAATACGTAAGAAAAAGTAAACAGATGAAAAGCGCAATTTGGATTCTGCTGAATTTTCACACTTGCACTAAGTACTGCTTTACATACTTCTGCCTTGGGCCTAATGAACCTTCAAGTGGTAGCAAGGCTTTCTCAGAATCCACGAGTCTAATGGAATCAAGCATAGTGTTAGAAAAAAAGAAAAAGTTCAAACTGCAGTAACAACCAAGTATTTCACAAATATGTGACAGCTGACATCCCAGACAGGGAATGAAGGTGGAAAATGTAAGTTAATTGTTCCTCAAAGAAAGAAATTTCATCTTCAAAAAAGGTTTAATTTAACGTCAAAAATTTTGATCTTGAAATAAACCTGGTATTTTATATTTCCCCAAAGATACTGCAGGATGTTTCAAATCTGATATCTTCAGAATGTATGAATTGAATTGCAAAACATGATTATAAATGTAAAACAGAATACATAATCTGGGATTGTTGCATCAACATGAAATATATTCAAAGAGAGAAAGAGGAAGAAAATAAGACTTTTTATTTAAAACAACTAATACTTTTTGGTATGGTTTAGAGACTTAGATATGCCATGTATGAATGAAATTAGCCTATTTCTTACTTCAGCTCTTTTACAGGTGCTTGCTACAGGGGGACTGGTCTGGATGACAAAGCCCTTAGATGTTTCACAGAGCAACTTCCTACACTGTAAGGTTGAATATGTTTTTGCACTGCATAACGCTTCAAATACATCAGAAAGAATCAACGTTGGAGAACAAACGAAGATAAGATGCTTCAATGCACACTGTTCACCCTTTGGAGAGACGTGGGTATAGATAGCATAGTACTGATGTGGCTATGTTGCTCTATGTGCAGCTGAGAATCACTCTGATATTCCAGTGAGGGATGTGACACAAAAGCAAACCCAGAAGAATTCTATTAAAATGTACATAGTGTGGGATGATGGATAGGGTTAAATCTAGAGGATATTCAGAATTCTAGGGTAAAAAGCAGCTGCAACTCCCTGGATGGACTGAGAAACACACATTCCCCCCAATACAATAATTATCTGCTCAGAGGAGCAGAACAGAGCATGGAACAAAGTGGAGACTATGTGGCCTCCGTCCATTCAAATCCCAGCAGAATGGGGAAACATTGTGGTACTGAGACTGTACAGCACCTGTCTGCCAAGGAAGAATCAAGATGTTCTGCTGGTGAAACTAACAATGATGTTGAACTCCCTACTCAGGTGTCAAGCTGGGACCACCATTCCGCTCCCATTAAGTATACCAATCAGAAATAAAAGGTATTAATGACTAGAGCCACTCAAACTCCACCCAACCATAGAGAAAATAGTCTAAAAGTAAGTTGAGGATAGGGGGAAAGTGGGAGAAGACCTCCACTGAAACTGCTGGAATCAGTTGATGGGCTGAGTCCATCTTCTCCTCCACCAAGAGTGATGCCTTTGAATGAGAAATATACTCCGTGTGTGTTAAATGCTGCTTTTAGGACTAGAGCTTTTGCTTGTGCTTATCCCATAGCATATTAGTAGGTTGCTTCGTATCAGAGCTTGTGCTTACTTAATATATGTATCAGTAGATTGCTTAAAAGACATTTTTGCAGTAGATGCTATCACTGATAACCTTCCAACCTTATTAATCTGTCACAGTTTGTATTAATAAAATGTGTTATTCTGTAAACTGTTACAGTAAGTCCTTCCAGTTGCCAGCAGCAACTAACAACTTGGCAGGACCCACTGGAGGGGTCTTTGCTCTGTTGAGCCCCCCCCCCAAAAGGGTGGTCAAAGTACTCTCTGACCTTGTGAATCCGTTGGTGAAGGGCCTCATTAAAAGATGCCAACAGACTGTCGGATGCTAGGGTCTTGACTTTCCAGGGGGTACCAGCAGGCAGAAATCTAAACTCCTACCTTTCACGTGACACCTAGAACTATTATCAATATTTTAAACCTCCCTTCAGATTACACAATGAGAAAAAAATGCATCAGGATGACTCTAAATCACTGATTTAAAAAAGAAGTTTATATGAATATTTGCATGAGCCAGGGTTTACAATATGGTATGTGATTTAAAGTATCACCAACAATATTAAAAGGAGAACTCATACACAATAATACAGTCAATTTGGATATAGGTCTATAAAAGACTCATACTAGCTTAGGCAGGACAGTGGAAAAATGTAGTCTAACCTCAGATGATTCTCTGTATAGAAACAAAATTAAAAACACTGTGCCTGCCTAATGTACTTTTTAAACTTTAAGTATATGAATACTCATACTGAAATGCTGCCTATACACTTCACATACTAAGTTATTCAGGACAGTAGAAGCCTATCAGAAATGTTTCACTACCAATGAAAAAAGGCCTTCTCTTTTTTTATTTTTAAGTAACAAGGGGTTTATGTCAGAATGTTTCTATTTTTATTTCTAGACACTTTAATTTAAAGCTGCAGCATTAGAAAATTCTTGTTTCTCATTTACATATTTACACATCTCTCTACAGTGTTTTCAGCAAAACTGAAATACTGAACATGCTCAACATACTCAATAACAGAGAGTTTTTGTGAACTTCAATATTCCAGTTTATATATGTATATCCTCAGCTGATGAAGCTGAGAAGAGCTCCACTGATTTCAATTGCGTTGTGCTCACACTGACTGCTAAGCCTCTTAAAGAAACCACACTGTGGCAGTAAGTCCCGGGCAGCTGAGACTCTGCAGGATGGAGTATAAAATTGGTGGGGCTTTTTTGTTTGTGTTCTTTCAGGACTATATCTACTTAGAATTTTATAGGCTTTTTCCTGTAGAGTTGTGTCACTTGTATTTGGACAACAGAGGTTCACTTAGTTGCCGTGCTTCATAGCACTGGAAAAACAAGGTGAAATCGAACTTAATCTTCTTGCTGGATTGTGGTGAAGCTGCTATTCACTTAAGGAAGTAACTTTGCTGAAAGATATTATCTTCCAGTGGAAGGTGAAAGAAGGTGAAACAAAAGGCGAACAGAGGGTGCAGAACACATCTGATTCCAAAATATCTCAAAATTCTAGGCAACTGAAGAGACTTGCCTTTATGTGAAAGTACAGGTTTGTGTCAGAAGTTCAGCAACAAGGCCAACTTTTTCAGGAAACTAGTAACAAGATACTGCAGGGTAAGGTGTGGATGTGGAGGATTTGAGAGAACTACACATTACAAAAGAAATCTGGATAATAAGATACATCCTGCTTTCTGAATTTTTTCAAGGTGCAAAAGGCTGTAGAGGAAGCGAAAACTAGTGAGATGGTATTTTATTTGTCAAGATTGTCTGATAAGAGCTAGTGGACCACTCCCTCAGTAATGCCATAAATTCAGAGGCCTTTAAGGCCAGAAATGACTTTTAGGTCTTCTAGTCTTGCTCCATAAATGACCTAAGACACTGAAATTCATTTTAATAGATATTTACATGGATACACCAGTATAGAATCTAGTAGTTTAACCAAATTTTCTAGGCAGCTTTCCTGCTAGATTGCCTTTTGCAGTGCCATAGTTATCCATGAGATTATGTTAATGAAAAAGCAGTGATTAGCACAGTAAACTAACAGGTGGATTTCACATTGGCAAAGGTGCAACTCTTTTTGGGATGGCTAGAAATCTCATGGAGGAACAGTGAGGATTTTTACAGTGAAAGAAGAGCATCTATTTACCCTACTGCAATTCTTGTATTCCAGCTAGCACAGGCTGGAGCAATGGGAGTTCAAATGAGTATTGAACAGAAAAGTGAGAATTATTAATTTCAGATCAATTATGCAGGCCCGACGGTGTTTTCTTTGCAAAGACTATCTACATAGATGTTATGCTTGCAAGAAATAGAATTGAAAATATATGTGGAAAAATGTTAACTTTGTAGCAATGAGGGAACTGAGTTTTCTCCACAGACTCTCTGCTATAAGAGCTGTAGCGTCTAGAGTGTTCACAGAACGAATAGCTTGGCAAATTCTACTTGCACTATCAGGAACGAAATAATCATTATTGCACTGTAAATACTAACAAGGTAAGCTTTTTAGCAGGGGCAGCTTAGGAAAATGGCCATCAGGCCTTAAGCTGAAAGATTCTTGTTTTCCTTCTATCTGTAATTTTCTCCCTGTACATCTCACATGTGGATCAATGTAATGTCCAATGTTCCGCTGAATATCCTACCAAAGGCCAGAAAGACTTAGTATTTCACACTGGATTTTAAATTTCTTAGACACACTTGGGATAAGGAGATCTGTGAGAAAGAAAGTCAATAAAACACTATAAAAGTGGGTTTTGTTTAGAGGATGAGGATTATGATGTTCTATGGAAATACAACAATTAGAATAATAAATTCAGCAATATTTGTCATTATTTCTGAGTAGAAATGGATGCTGTATTCAAATTAAAGTAGCAATTTATTCTTAGGCAACCAAGAGAGTCAGCGAATACCAAGTTATTAAGTCTTAGATGACACTGTAGTGAGGAAGGGCAAATGGGTCAGAACCAGTTGAAACAGTTAATGAAGGAAAGGTGGAAAAGTTTCCTGTTACTGTCTCATTATGCTACAATAAGGAAGACTTGTTTGATAAAAAAAAAAAAGAGAGAAAACAAAAGGCAAACTCTTTAATGTGTTCTTTGAACTGAGTGTTGATTAATGTTTTTACTTGTTTTACTTTCACTTTTTCTTTATTTCAGTCAGTGTTGATCTGAAATTTTATGCCTGTCTTATCTTTGTACCTACCTGCCTTTGTGCATTTTCAGCCCTTAGTGAAACAAATAAGATTTTTTGCTGTCCATCTTTTTGTTTCTTTCCTCTTCATTTCACTGACCGTGATTACTTCTCAGCTTGAAATGTGCTAGCAAGCAATTTGCATAACAAAAAGTTCAATCTAAATAATAATACACTTCAGAGTATCAATCAGGCATTGTTCAGTTTCTTTATATAACTTTTAAAGAGACCACAGAAGACTATTGATAGCATATGAAACCAGCTCACCAATCTTGATTTTGACCGTCTGTTAAATAAAATAATAATAATAAACAAGTTAAAACTAGAAAATTGGAAAAATTATCTAGCTAGAATAGAATGTCTTCACATACTAAGCAACATTATTTAGGTAGGTAGCTCATTTGCTGATGTTCAGAAATAGTAGTGAATTTTAGGCACTAGGTCCAGTAGTTTTTATTTTTCATCCATATTATTTCTTTTCTATTTCTATCTGAAATGTTTGGTTTTCAATATACTGAAATTTCCCTGTAGGTCACACAGTCATTTCTCATCTGAAGAAGAAAGAAGTTCAATATCAGAAATTAAATCAGTATTGGAAATACGTATGGTTACTTCTCAGTAAAATTTCTTATCAGCTTATTTCCCCAAACCCTAGAGAACTGAAATGGAGAACTAAATATTCAGTTAATTTATAAATATTAATTTATTGAGGATATGAAACATTAAATTAATGGAGAAATATGATATTACTCTTAAGCCCATTAATCATATAAGTTTCTAGAGCTAATAACTCTTTGAAAGGGTGACATGTGATGACCATTGTTTACAGAAATGTGCAAAAAAAATTATTTTGTTGTGCCCCTATCTGTTTGGTACATCTGCCTGGTTTTTCCCATATGGTAAATTATTTGGGATAGGGAGCTTTACCTTATTGTGTGTTTTACATGATGAAGTTTTGTAGCCTGAAACCTCAATCTTTAAATTCTACAGTAACACAAACAGCAAGAGCAAGATCAGAGAAACTATGATTCTCCTTGATATAGTGAATAGAGAAACATATCTCCTTGATTAGGAAATAACAGAGGAATCTCAAAACACATTTTATGGATATCAACAGCTTATTTAATCTTCATTATAGTAAAACATGCCAGTTTTTTTTTTTTTTTAATTACTGGTATTTCTGCACTGCATGTGTAAAGCATCACTTTTATTGGGAATTCATAGAGATGGGAACAGATGCTATTGTGTTTCATGTGGAGCTCTTAAAGATTAGCAAGTGTGCTCCCACTGAGTCATTGAAGCTTGCATATGTATTCACCTGGACAGTGGACATACGGTTCATTTTTTGACATAGGTACTACATGCCAAAATGAATTTGATAGCTCAGCCATCACATAATCTTTAGGCTAGACTGTATCTTCTTAACTGACATTAGGACATAACTTCTTAAAACAAAACCTTCAAAAATAATTTGCAATGCCACCTGAGCTATCCAATGAATAAAGCCTTGAACATAAATAAATGAGAGCAAATATCAGAGCTGTGAAAACCAGACAGCCAGGATCAACCCCATTAAAATGCATGCAAACTCCATTTAACAGTTAAGATCTTAATATTTTGAGTAAGTCCTTGAAAGCTATCATTATATTTGCAAGCTAGGAAAAGATTTGTGATCAGAAAATCTCAGAAATATTCAGTAACATTTTATCCAAAAGAGAAAGTCTTGGTTATGTTCAGGGAACACTGATAAAACACTCTTTTATCTCAATTCATACCAAAGTTCAAATAAACTATTACTTGCAAAGTGCTTTGGAGGTGGAAGCAACTGCTGCATGATGCTATCATGCTAATGATCCCACCAGTAAATTCTCTTGCACAACACTTCTTCATGACAGAGGAAAAATGGCTAAGAAAAGAGAAGAAACTCCCTTCATCTGAGGACCAGGAAGCAAGGCAGAGATTCACAGCCAGGGCTGCCCTTAGGGGCTCTTCTGTCCTAAGAGACAAGGCTCACAAAGCTCTGACTTTGCCCCTTGGGGCCCGGTATGTATTTGTGGGCAGCCATAGAGGATTATAGCTGCAGAAACATGGCATAAATGCTACCCAGGATCACGTCATAGCTGCTGTGCAAAACTGCAGCTCTCAATTCAGTTTCACAGTATATTTAGCCCAGAAAAAAGTCCAGGTGTGGGATCTAGCTGAGTTCACAGTGTTAAGCCCGTGAAACTGTCCCCTGTGATGTGGTGGGGGTGAAGGCATGCCCCCACATGTGAACTCACCTGATGAAGTTGCAGGGCAGAGGCAAGCCACATCCAAACAGCAGATGTCAAAGGTACTGCTCGCTTCCCTCTTTCTACCTGCTACATCTCTATGGGCATTGCCCGTTGCCGTGAGGGAAGGCTCACTGCCTCAAAGCACAGAGGAGAAGCCTGAGTCTCACTAGCAGTACCGAAGCAACATTAGAGCATTTTCCATTGCACAATGCTTTATGATATAAGCATGTTTTCTATTTTTTTCTTTTTGGTCTTTTAATCTTACTATTAAGAGTAAATTTCTCTCTTCTTGTATATGAGCGAGACATTTTTAATATCTCTGCCTTTTATGCCTTGACTATCAGACATTCTTCACCACAACCTAGTCTAACACTGATGAGAGAGCTGGAGAGGGACTTTTTACAAGAACACATAGTGGTAGGACAAAGGGGAATAGCTTTAAACAAGAAGAGAGTAGGTTTAGATTAGATATTAGGAATAAATTCTTTACAAGGGGGATAGTGAGCTACTGGAACAGTTTGTTCAGAAAAGCTGTGGGTGCCTCACCCCTGCAGGTGTCCAATGCCAGGATGAATGGGGCTTTGGTAGTCTAGTGGAAGGTGTTCCTGCCCATGGCAGGGGTGTTGGAACTAGGTGATCTTTAAGGTTCCTTCCAAACAAAATTATTCTACAATTCTGTGATTCTAAGGTATTGCTGAGTTTAAACTGTCTAATATGACCATCATATTTTAAGTAATTTTTCTTGAACTAGTACTGACAGGGTTGTATAGGCAAATAAGTTCTATTTCAACAAATAAAAATAACCGTGTCTTCCCCTCATGTTGAAAGAATACTCACTTGATGTTCTGATTCTAACAGATACTTGAAAAAAAAATAGATTTAACATGGCATTATTTCTGTGGTAACAGTAGAAAGTGAAGATAATTTTAGAAAATGATATTTTAAGACTGCTACCTGCTTCTTAGAGAACAAATTTCATGATAACTAAAATTAAAATAGTTGATATGTTTTCCCATATGTTACTATAGTACAATGAAATGGAATGTGTAGGAGTTAATCTTTCCAAATAATGCAAAGATGAAAGTGGGTTAAAGAAGGTTTTCTTTGGCAGTTTTTTATTTGAGTGTGTTTTTGGAAATATTTCTAGAAAAAGAAATGATTTTCTTTCCTGAATACTTCTGTAATAATGTATTTCAGGCACTTCATATGAATGATATTCTTCGTTTTATATGAAGGAATTAGTGAACTAACTTAATAAAAGTAAACCAGTTTTACCTTTTTAAATAGATCATTTATAAAATAAATCTCATGTCTAGAGGGGACTTTATTAGTAAAATAAGATAACTGGGAAGTACTGGTTTTATTTAAGAAAGCACAGTTTCAATTAAATTCCAGAATGCACACAGTTCTTTGTTAATTATTCAAATTATGTCAAGGCATATGGTGGCTAAATCTTCCCAGATGTACTTTATTATTGGTTCCTAATGCAAGATTCTCTATTAGAAATACATGTGGGAATGTGTTTATTCATTCTGCACAGGACAAAATGGAATTTATTAGTTAAACAAACATATACTTCAGTTTGGATCAGTCTATTGTGAAGAAGCCACTATTTCCAGTAAGGGATTCAAACTGGAAATGTGTGACACATTGAAATGATTCTATGAGTCAAGGCACGAGAAAACCCAAAAGCTGTCATTTGTGTTCTTCAGTACAGAATTTGACTTTTGATCTTTTTCCAAAGATCAATAAATTCACAGATTAATATTAATAGACATGTGATCACATGCTCTGGATGTGAAGACACTTGGAAGGGTCAAATCTGCCTCTTCAGGTCTTCTGTGCCCCACCACACAGCTCTGGCACTCCAAGGAAGAGCAACACTCTCCCTCCATGTTGTATCTGGGCCAAGAAAGATAAACTTCACAAAACTAAAGAAAGAGCAGTGAAGATGAAGATCAGCTGTAGAAGACACATAGAAGCAGCTATAAGTCTTGTATTCTACCTTCTGTGCCTAGGAAAACTGGTATTTTAGACATGATTTTTAGCATAAATGCATGCATATCATGTTTTAAAGCCCTGCTTTTAAGAGAGTAATTGATACAACGCTTACTTGTGGTTATAGAAAGGGCCTCGGTACTGCTTTGGTTTAATCGCTTTCTAGAGCATCTCTAAGGCAGGGAAAACTCTTCACTGGTATCCTGGGGATAGAGATCTGCTATGTGTTTGCAACTCTGTCAGAATTATTTGTGCTTAATTGTTTTTGACAAGTTTCAATTCGCTTGATTGAGACATTATAAGAAAAGGAAAACAGAATTCAGGTGACATTAGCAAGGTTTGCTCTTTTTTTTTAAATAGGCCATATAATACCTGTTAGTTTTCTCTAGTCCAAGGTGTATCAGGCACCTGTTTGAAAAGGGGACTTGTTGTGACCTAAGGCTAGAAAAAAATACATTTCATGAAGGTGCTTAGTCTGCAGCACTCCACTACTTGAAAGCATAGTACTGTTGATGTAGTCATATTCCCTCTATCTATGCACACACATACACACACACACCCATGCGCATGCAGACACGCACATATCTTTCCTGCACCTTGCCCACATTAATTCTCTTTTTTAATTACTTGCTCAGTATTTGGACCTCAGCACAGTTACTGAGAGCATTCTTTTTTTCTGTCACTGGGATGAATCAGAGGAAGTTATCTGTCTCCATAAGCTTTTCACTGGGTAGTCATATAACTGTTGCTGAAAGAGCTGACAGGGTGGCTCTGGGAGAAACACTGTAAGGAAGAGATTTGGACTGCAAGGAGAAAAGGGAGGACCCCAGATGGAGACGGTGTCAGAGAACACTATGTGTCCTGTTTTAGGTCAAGACTTAACTGGAGATAGAAACTTTTCTTTTAAACAAAACAAATACAAGAAAAAAACACCAACCAACCAACCAACCAACCAATTAAACCCCCAGTGCCTCCCCTCCCCCCAGCCCAACCAAAAACCAAAACCCAAAGGAGTTTGGGAGTCTTTGAAAGATGTAGACCCCTCAGTAAAGAGCAGGTACACAGACAGTCCGACAGGACAAATCAGTGAAATGTGAGGACAAAGAAAGAAATATGGGACTCATATCTTTAAATTGATAAACCAAATGTAAGGGCAGCCATCTGGGCTTTGCATTTCCCATGGAATGCAAATTTTCTAATAATTTTCTGCATAGGAATCTGGTAAAACTGCAACACCCAGGTCACAGAAAGTAGTCCTTTCATTCTCTTAAGTCTCAGTATGCTGGCTAACCAATCCTCTCTGAATTTGTAAGTGTGTTTGTACATTTAGCACTGCTAGTCCTGACTGCCTAAGCATACCTAGAGCATATATAGCAAATGACAAAGCTTACATCAGAAGAAAAATATGTCTGTGACTGTGCCTTCAAATAATGTAAATACATAAAAAATTCAAACAGAAATCGTACCAGAAAATATTTCTGGTTTTGTTTGTTTTGGGGTTTTGCTTGTTGTTGTTTGGGGTTTTTTTGTTTTAAATTATTCATAGTGTGTTTTCATGTGTAATAAAGAGAAGAAACATGTTGTTACCTTACTGGTAATGACCACAGGTGTACCAAAACAAGGAGAATGGATTCCAATTTAAGTTGCCATATGTACTGAGATTAACCCATCCATGCTGCATTCTCTTATGCAAGAAGTGACAGTAGCTTTGTCTGATCATATAATTCCTGTTATGAGTAAAGCAAGTTTAATCAGCAAGCCCAATATAAAACGCCACAGTTGTGCTTGTTCAATAATAATTGAAGAGCACCAAAAGAGCAAATCAGTTTTTTTTTCGATGCCCATTTACAATCCACTTGCCATAAACTTTTCTGCCAGGGTTATCTTTCCACTTCTCTAATGATATGAGTTGTCTCATATAGGGTCTCCTCAACCTAATTGTGAATGTATTACTAAGGCAACCAGTTGTGTACTGCAAGCAGCAGACATTTTTATTCATCTTTTCACAGTCAGACTGACAAAGCAGTGCTCTTCAATAGCATTTTTCTTTCATCTTTAAAAACTAAGTCCCTAGGGAGCAATTTACACTGGTTGAATATTTGGATCAAAGAGTCAAAAAAAAAAAAAATTCCAACAAAGAGTATGGTGAAAAGAAGAAGCAACCCAGGCTACTCAGCAATGACTGATCCATGTGCTCAAGGAATCCCTGAAGTCTGAATTACAGCTGAGGTTCAGATCTTTAATTAGTACCATGGAGTCATAGTGCCCTACTGTTGAGGAGAAGGGAACTGAAACTACATCTTTCTGTTACTTTCCAGGGAAGCAAGGGCTTCAGCATCTTCCCTCTCTGTTACTTACTGCTCCTCTAAGGCATGCACAGTAGGATTCTTCAGCCTGCTAGTTGAATCTACTGCAAAATGATAAATTGTGTTCTCTCTGTTCAAGTGAAGAATTCATTGTACTTCAGCTTTATCTTTTTCTTAGATATCCTGGGGTTGGTAATCTTGCCAAAACCCTGGGAAGACTGAATGGACTTCGTCACATGGCTACAGCTAGATGAATACTGCTTACATCAAAGAACTGGTACATGTCAAGGAGTTGCATTAAGGATGTACAAGCTATCTTCATTAGGACTGTTTCTAAATTTTGAGACTTTGCCTTTGCAATTCCAAATTTTTATCCTGTTTGTATTTATGTGTTCTGGGCCCCACTCAGACCAACCCTATGTTATTCCAGTGCTGAGTTCCTAATAAAACCATACCTCTACTTTCAGGAGGAGTCCACTCCCCTGAGCACTCCTTCCTCAGGGCAGCGGTGCTCAGCAGGCACTTTCTGCATGCTGAAAGGCTTGTCTGTGCCACAGGGAGCTGAATCCCCCACAGCATAAGACAGGTGCCCTCAGCTCCTGCCATTTGTGTAGGAAGGTGCTGCTGCTCCTATTGCTCTGCTCAAGCTGGGATCTTTTTAATCTGCAGGGATCTTTTTAATCTGCATCTGGGAACAGCAAGCATCTGTCCTGGAGAGGTGTTTTCTGCCAGAGACCACATCTCTGGTTCACCTTCCCTCCCTCACCACCTCCCTACCATGGATGTTGTGTGTGTCAGTGTGCATATAACCACTCATGCATGTGCATGTGCACAGGTGTGCCTGTGAGACCCACATGCTGCTTGTAGGCTCAATATACCTCCCTTTGACCATGTAACCCTTAAATCCAGAAAGAGACCTGAAACACAGACCTGACTTCCTCGTAGACACTCCTCTGGCAGAAAACACTGAATTCATTGCACCATTTTTAGTCACACATGGGCATGTACCTACCTGGTCTGGTCTAACCTCTACACCTACAAAGTAGCCTCCTGCCCCACATCATTTATCTTGGGGCATTTTCCTAGTTTGCTCTCAATCTCCAAGCAGACTGGCACTCTGGCTTCCTACTCCATTTGCGATTTCCCTCATCTGCTGTCTGTCTGGCTATACTGTTGGACCCCAAGGCACCTTTAAGTCTGTAGTCATTTTGCTGATAGAACATATGCAAGAGTTAAAATCCTTTGGCCGGAGCACAGTGAGAAGTTTTCATTCAAAAGCAAGAATTGAGATTTTCCTTTTGCAGAGCCACTCTATAAAATCTAGAAGGCCAAGCACACCTGACTCTGCTCCAAAATATAATAATGCTTCAGCTTCAACAAAATAATTACAAGTAGTGCCTTTTTTCACCTGTGCATGGTGTTTTGCTTGCCTGTTTTTCCTGCATGGACAAAATATGAATTCAACAAAATAGTTACAAAGATCTGCTTTGCTTTTGGGGTTTTTGTTTTGTTTTTACAGAATCATTAAGGTTGAAAAGGACTTCTGGATATTATCTAGTCCAACCCTGCTGCCAAGGCAGAGTCACCTAGGGCAGGTTGCACGGGAACACGTCCAGGTGGGTTTTGAATGTCTCCAGAGAGAGAGATTCCACTATCTGCGCAGCCTCTTCCAGTGCTTTGTCACCCTCAATGTAAAAAAACTCCTTCCTCATGCTGAGGTGAAATTTCTAGTGTTTCGGTTTATGGCCATTTCTCCTCATCCTGTCATTGGGCACCACTGAAAATAGTCTGTCACCATCCTGCTGACATTGCATTTGAGATATTTATTTGCAGTAATGAGATCCTCAGCCACTCCCCCAAGTTTTATTTTATTTTGCTTTTGTTTTGTTGTTTTGAATTGTTTGTTTGTTAAGTGGTTTGGATTTTGTTTTGTTTTGTTTTTTTCATTTAGTATGGGCAGAATGATGGGTTTTTTCCTTAAATATGTTCTTGGAAACATAAACTTTATTTTGGCTGAAATATTTAAAAAAGAAAACCAATACACAGCCTAGGAGAGATATCAGGAATGGGAATTTCAGCCTAAAATTGTAATTTTTATGTAGTTTTGAGCAACAGAAAACAGTCATAGGAATTGAAAAGTGTCAATCAGCTCCTGTAACAGATATCATTGTGTGGGTCTTCAATGTTTAAATCAAGGTATGCAGGACTGAAGGCAATGCCTCAAAGTGCGCCTCAAAGTGTACCTCAAATTGCACCTCAAAGGTGATGTAGAGGTCCCAATAAAGGAACATGAAGCAAATGTCAAAAAGTGTCCTTACTTGCAGCTAAAGGACTCAGTTGAATCAGTCTGTTTTTTTCCCACAGTTTTCAGACATTGACCAGACTTCGGAAAATGGAGCATAAAAGGGAGGTTAATGGTGGAGCTGGGGTAAATGCTGGCATGGCTGCAGGAGTAGACTTATTCTAATCTGGGCTCTCACAAACCAGTGGCCACTGAAATTCAACCTTTATTTTTCATCTGTAAAAGCAAACAAGCAGGAATGCCTTGCTTCCCTCTGTTCCTGAGCTGATGTCTGGAACAAAGAGACCAAACCAAAAGTAACAGTGCTGCGTACAAAGAAGTGAAGGTGAGAGCAGCAGCATGAGATGTCTAAAAGGGGGACCTCGTCCTATGCTCCACATTCCAGCTGGGCTTCCAAGGACAGTTGCTTGGGGCTCCAGGAGCTGTTTCTGCAACTCTAAATACTGTCTTAGGCATGGAGTATTAGTAAGAGACTGAAAATGTTTTGAGTTTTGGTTCTGAAAATTAGCTTTGAATCTTATCCCTTTCAAATTAAGCTTTATATGTTGAGAGAGAAATCTTTTTAATCTTCAGTATTTTAGCTTGTCAAATTACTGAAGAGGATGCAAGCTCATTTTTTTCTTTCATTTTATGGTTCAAAAAATGCTGCCTATCTATAAGGACTGTTTTGGTCTGAGGTTTTGAAGAATTCTGAAAGTAGAAATCACGTAAAAATATTAAAATGCTAACAAAATACTTGTTATTTTTCAGGGACCATCTACATTCTCTTTTACATTATCCTGCTCTTAACAAATTGACAGCATGGAATGAAATTTTGATCTCCCTTTTCTTAGAGAAGAAAAGCTTCATCCTTTTCTATTTTCTTTTTCTATCTTCACCTTGGATGAAGTAACTTCAAAAGGTCCAGTAGTTCTATTCTTTAAACTGGAAAGAAGTAATAACAAGAAATCTCATAAGCATGTTAAGTAAAAGAAATTCTATCAAACAGTTACTGTTTTCAAACTATCAAAATAAAGAATTCAATCAAAAAAAAAGGGAAGAAAAGTATTTTTTTCATATTTTTCAGTTCTGAAAACATTACATGATAATTTTAGTGAAGTTAGTCAAAGCACTCAAGAAAATCCTTACAAATAAAACTACTCCTTTTCTTTTTTCTTTTTCTTTTTTCTTTCCCAGCAACTACTGGTGTTACAATTTTGGAGTATACTAAAATCAGTGGAAGTCTAGTTGTAAACAACCGTACCGTGAGACCAGGATTGTGTCACAACCAGCATAACTTTTTAACAACTGGTAACCCCAAAAAAGCTATTTTTAAGAAGAGATTTTGAACAATGTTTTGGCTCTAAAAGAATTCTGTGTATATTGAGGTACTAAAGGTTATCTGAAATAAAGTAGTTGGTGAAAGCCTTAACAAAGGAGACACAATCATATGTCCCCAATATCTCTGTTTCCATTTGGTTCTACAAAAGACTAATACAAAGCTTATTAAAATAAATAAAAAAATTTCCACTCCTAATATAATATTATTAATGTATTCAGTTTTTGATTTCTGTAAGGAGAAAACTTGTAGTTAAACTTATTTCTATTTATTCTGTTTATTCTCTTTTTATATCACAATAGATTTAATCTTCTATTATTAGATATATATTTTTTCCCTTTTGCTTTCCATTTTGGGACATATTATCTACCTTGTTCCTTGCTTTCTGCGGTCAGGACTCATCTATTGCAAAGTACAAATTTTTTTTACTGCGAGCAATCGTGACTCCATTTATTTTCCTTTTCACTCATTATATAACTGTCATTTCCAGGTAGTCTCTTTAACCTTACTAGCTCAAAACTTATCTTTGCTAAGAAGACTTGAAATCCAGAGTTGGTTTTTGTGTTCACCTGGGACAGTTGCAGTGAAGACACCCATTGGTTCATGTCAAAAAAATATGAACTTACAGTGTGCTGCTTTTTGAAAATCAGGGTCCAAATTCAAAAGCCAAGATAACAGTTACTGGTTTCTTTTAAAAATATAATCTACTATTTTATAAGTGGTAGACCCGTAAATGATATAGCAGAGTTGTTGATGCTTAAGGTGTTAAGTGTTGCAACTTAAAGCTCATGGTAAGGGAAAAGATCTAGTCTTGCAAATATCTATTTTCTATTATTATTTTGTCAGATTCATCCACATTAGCTTTTCCATTAAATCACTCTCATCTTAGAATCTTTTTTGTTAGCAAAAGAAAGAGCAAATTCCTATCTTAATTCTTTCCTCTAGCTGCATTCACTACACTAATTTTGAACTCTATTCAGAAAGAAAAACAACAAACACAAAACCCACAAACAAAGACAGAAGAGCAAGACAAAAAATAAATTTTGTTGACTGAATTACAAAGAAGGGTGGCCTTGAGAGCATGAACTTTGCCTGAGCTATAATGGGTGCAGTAGTGTATAAAATTTAAACTTTTCTCTGTGGATGAATGTCAACAGTGGTTTGCTCTTTTCACAAATGATCAAGTAAGTACAATGCTGAATATACAGAAAACCTTTAAAAAGTACCCTTTTCTTTCCCAGAATATCCATCAAGCACATCCACAGTGATGACAGCTTTCCACTTGCCCTTATTTGTTTAATATTGTGATGCTCAGAGGAGACCTGACTGACTCAGTTCATTCAGTTGCACTTAGGTTGCAAGGAGTTAGGTCACCAATACTGTCTTTGGGAACCCATTTTTTTGAGATTTTCCAGGTGACTTATCCTTCAAAAAAACAGTTCTGCAAATTAGAAGAGATCAAGGAAAAAAAAGTAACTCCTAGGAAATTATAATTTTGAAGGGCCAGCTTGCCAAAAACAATGTCAGACTATATTGGTTTTGATGAATCTTCTCATCAAACAAGGTTTTAGGTCTTGTCTCTTTTCTGACGAGCCTCTCTCCTTTCCCCTTGGACAGTCAGTCTTTGCCTACAGTTATGGGACCTCGGCAGCCATGCGCCTGTGGGGCAACCTGTTTGTGCTACCTTCTTGGATTTGGGATAGAAGAGGCTGCCAGGACCACCCTGTTGGAACAAGACGCTGGGAGCCAGGGCAGCAGAGGAAGGCATGATGAAGTGGGCAAAGGAGTTTCTGAATTTCCAGGTGCTTTCTCATGGAGGTGTGAGCCAAAACTCTGGGCAGTTCATCCATCTCCTGAGGGATTCACAACACTGCAACAGAGGCTGCCTCCAGTGGGATATGAAGTTGGCTTTGCCAAAGTCAGATTGAATTTATATCATCCGGATACCAACATTTCCAGTCTCTGAAGTCAGCTGTGTGTCTTCCAAAGATGTGGGGCTTGGGAATGAAAGCCAGAAAGGCTTGTATCCTGCTCTCTTGGGAGCTCATCTTCTGCCTAAATGTGAGATTACTGTTGCCAGTAACAAAGGAAGAGATAGAGGCCTATTGAACTAGCTGTCTTTTTCTTTTTCTTTCTCTCTCTCTCTTTTTTTTTTTTTTTTTTTAATTAAAGTGAACAAAAAGGCATTTTGAGAGTTTCCCTCTTTGACTGCTTCTTTTGTATGTGAATTCCTCACTCCCCCTGTGGACCAAAACACGTGATTTTCAGCCTGTTGGGACTCAAAGCTCACGGAGCAAAGGCAGAAGGGGTACTGGCTCCATAATGAGACCACTTATAACTGCACTAGGATGGCAGAAGGATGCATGCTGGTGCATTGGTGGCTAGATTTGAAATGGCCACTATTATCCTTCTCACTTCCCACAGTCTTTCATCACAAACAAAAAAATAAATCAGCACTAAGATTTTAAATGCATTTCAAAAGTTTGCTTAATTAGAAGAATTCATCCAGCTCTAATTAGCACTGTGATACAGGGAGGCTTGATCACTCTCAGTGGAGAGAGACTGAACTTTTTATTTCCACTTAAATCAGATGGGCAACAAAACTTGATGCTTCATATCTTGTTATAAAAGTGACAAAGATTTTAATGGTAAAACTGGATACACTCATTAAACCATGCAGCTGGATGTCTGAATGGCAAGTTACATCTTTTGGAGACAGAAAGAGAAAATATTAAAGAAGATCCTATTGATCAAATTTTATATATTCATTGCAGATAAAAGACTACCTGGAAAGCACAGAACTATGCTTTCTTTATGTGCTTTAAATCCCTGTTCACTGTACAAGACAAATAGGTAATATCACGTGCACATGCTGTGTTTATTGCCAATGTTAAAACACCTACAACTGGGGAAAAGTAGTGGCATAAGAGAATAATGTTAGAGAGATAAATTGCTAATTGAAACCAGCTATTTTGTAACCAACTAAATGTGAGCTAAAACTTAGATTTCTTCCAGCAGAAGTCCATGGAGGGAAACTTTGGACCTTTTTCAGTAGGTAATCTCAGTAATTACTATTTTCACCTCACACACAACTGTGGCTATTTTAGTAAAAGGATATAAAGACTGAAAAGATGAACATCGTAGTAGAACAACACTATATTGATATAGCAAACATAATTAAAAAATTTTATTAGTATATATTAAGAATCTAAATGTTTTGGTGGAAAATATAGAATAAAACTGAAAAGATATACTAGCTCCATTTTCATCACAGACCCACAAAACAACACAAAACACTAACAAAATGGCAAGTAAAAAAATGTGAAGATGCTGACTGTAAGAAAAGGTGAGTGATTTGCACTGAAGAGAGTGGTAATCTAAACTAGATTGAAGCAATTCGTGTTCTGCAGCAAGCAGACAAGGACAATGCGGGAGGCAAGGGAAGACTGAAGTCCCTGGCTGAGCAGAAGAAAGTTCTGCAGGGTCCAGCAAAGCCTGTGCAGAGGAGTGGGGGAATGGAGTAGTGGAGAGATGAGAGCAGAGACAAACTCCCACCAAGGAACAGCACCAACACAACAGGTACTGAGATTCCCCTGCACTAAGAGGTAGGGGCTCATAAAACCTCACTTCACCATCCCATAAAGCATTTCATCATCACTGCTCATTTGCAACTAATGCACACTTAATGTATCCTGAAGCTAGGTCAGCAGTAAAGTCACATATTTGATACGTGGCAACGGAGTGTGTATCTCTCTGCTTTGATGTCTCATGGTTGTCAGGATAGCTATTTGCCCTGCTGTACGGAATCCCATGTCCAGTCCTTTAAAAAAATACAATTCGTGATGGGGTCAGAAGACCCCTCCCAGGTTCTTGTCCAGCACTCAGGGGGTGTGTAAAGCAAGGACAACATACAGCTTTCAAGACATAAAATGAGTGTCAAGAAAAAAAAAGGAGTGGTGACATCTAAACACTAAAAAGGAGTATTTCTCCAAGTACCTATGCAAGTGAAAAGAAACTGATAAGAAACCCAGCAAACTGCTTTGTAGAGCATTTCAAGCTCCATCAAGAGGCTGAGACTCCCCCATTCCCCTGAAGAGTCAGAAAGCTAGAAAATCTTCCAGGCACATACATTCATTACTTTGAAAAAGGTAAGCAATATGCAGATAATTCATCCCTGTATTATTCCGCCCTGTAGGATTGTTTTTTGCTAAAAAAAGCAAGATCTCTGGCTTTGTTAATCAGATCCACCTATTGACAATACTGTGCAGATGCAGACACAGTGTTTTTATCAATATTGTGATGACTTGACAGAGGAAACTAGCATGAGGCAAAACCCAACAGCTTTAACCTAAAATCCTGTCATGTTTTGAACAAATCTTGCTCTTGAGACATGTATTCCCTGAAAAAAAATAAAACAAAATCTCATTAGACTTCAGGATTTTTATTCCAATAGCTGCTATTCAACTCTTTGAAGAGTCCTGCAGGACAGAAAAGAATGAAGTGCACTTTGGTTGGAAACCCCCCTGAGAGCACGCTGTCATCCCAATCACAGTGTGTGAGAAATTTTGAAGCTTAGGAGGTAGATTAAGTTAGTGGCAAAAAGTCTGAAGTGACTTGTCCTGTACAACGCATCTGTGAATGGAAGGAATGATGTTCAATGACCCAGACAAGGCAAAAAAGGCTATGAAAAATTAGATCTCAAGGGTGACCCTTAATGACATTCTGTGATCGGGAATGAGGGAGCACAGGTAGATGAGAAACATGTGAAAGTTGAGTTTCAGTGGGTAAATTAGTCTGAAATTAACCTCTGTCACCTTTCAGCTTCTTCTGTAATTGCAGAAAAAGGCCAGTGCTGAAGAAAAATGTAAGGAATTGGTCCGCCTGCTACCAGATTAAAGAGTTCCATGCAAACACATAGCTGACATACTGCAAATTTAGCAATGTAATACCTTGCATAGTGCCTTATGCACCTTACAAGCAGAATGTAAATAATGGATTATAGTTCAGATTTGGTATACTGCTATGAATTGTTGCTTTGATTTCTACTGCTCCACATGAATACATAAAGACTCTAGAGATAGCTCATGGTAGAAGTCCCTCTTGGGACAAAATTTATTGACAATTTCTCTGCTTGATACATCTGAAAATATTTTTGAATACCTTTTAAAAAATTTTCATATGTAAGTAAATATTAAATTGGGGTGGGTAATTTACTCTTAATTATATTATTTTCATGCAACATGTCTATTAAGAGCACATTTTCATTGGAAAAATGCACCTGTAAAATAAACTCTTCGTCTTCCAAAGGTACAGAAGCTCTTCACAAAGGTGAAGTACAGTGTTCATCATTACTGGCAAGAGAGTTCACCAATGCCTTTCAATCGCTGACAGGGAGTAATATCCTGCTCTCAGGTACAGCTCACTGAGAGAGGGATTACCATTTAGGGGAGGCCTTCTCTTGTGTTCTCCACTGTTCAGTGGAGTGGTTTGACCAGTTGCAGGCTGGTCAGCACATGTGGGTACATGCTGCTCAGCTGAAGGATGCCTGTGACTGCAGAGCACTCAGTGCCCCACATCAAGCAGCAGCTGGTGGTGTTGGTCGGCCCATGCTGCTTGGCCTTGTGGACTGCTTGGCCCCTGGACTTTCCAGAGTCCCCAGGAGGCTGCACTCCTTTCTTCTTCCATGCACAGAGTCCTTTCTGAAGCAGCTGCTAAAACACAGAAAGTTGAAAGCCACCAGAAGAGGCTTGATAAAGATGGTTTCAATTCTCTAAGTAATACATGTCCCTAAGCAGCCTCGTGTGGGACTGAGGCAACAGGGCATGAACAAAATTGAAGATAACTTCTCTGCTGGTTCCCTGTGTTGCACAAACACATGAGCCAAACCTAAGACAGGTCTTAAAGTAAGCTTCTCTGAAATACTACTTGAAGAGTTCCTTGTGTCTTCTCTCACTCTTCTGAGTCACTTACTCTGGTATTGAATTTTTCTTTCAGTTTTGACACAGTGATACCTTAGTTGAAAAGTTTTTTCTCTCCTTTTAGTGAATTTCAGCATTTCTGTAGTAAACTCATAATGTCTCTCACACTGGTCAAACCAGTCCTCTATATCTGTTACTCATTTACGCATGGCATTAATTTATTTTCTTGTAATTTCTTTTAATTTCTTATAAATCAGAGCATATTAACCCACTCTTGGTTTTCATTGCACTCAAGAGATTTGTTAAATCTGCAATGAAAGACAACCTGTTCTCCAGTTAATCTTTCTCCTGGGGAAGAATTCATTACTGTATGGAACATCACAAGTTAATTCACCTGTTCTTAATGTCAGGTAAAATGCTGTCTGTTTTCTTCAGATGAAAAAATCAAGTATTTCAGCTATTTCCTCACAGGGAAATTCTAACAAATGCCATATTTTAGAGGAGTTAAGGTAAGATGGGAGAAGAAAAAAAGAACAAAAGCAAGAAATACTCAGGAGATGGAATTAAACCAATTAGTAAGCCACCAATCAACTCTAGAAATTGGATGTCAAATTCTGCCAGTAGAATAACTATGCCAACATACATGTTACGAATTTAATTTCTATAAAGTATTGCCAGAAGTGAGATTCTACCAACATGTTTTCCAGTTCTGATAATGCATTGAAGTGGAAATACTCTGCAAAATTATGAATGAAACAAAATAATTTTCTTATTCAGGTTCCAAAGTTCACTTCTTCTAGGAAAATTGTGTGTTCAGTTTCTTTAGGGTTATTTTGTCCAAAAATCTGTCTCTTTAGTAGAGGTAAACTGATGGGATGTTCTATAACCTGGTTGGTAAAGCAATGAGCTGAGGCTCAGGAGACCTAGGGTATATTCTATAGTCTGATGTTAATACTTTAGATGACCTTTGGGAAGTTTCTTATCTTTCCATGTCTTCACCTGAGCACTCCTCTTCGAAGATATTATCCTCTGTAAAGTTGTTTTTAATAACAACACTACTCCAAGTGAGGAATTCATATAAAGCTCAAGGACATTATGGTAGTATCAGTGATTCTGCAGGTTGTATGTTAAAAATAATTTCAAACTTTTTCAAGCTCTTGAAAGAAAAATATTCCAATTACGTCTGCTTATGAATCAAAGTAGTTTCTGTGCTTCTTGATTCCCTTCCTCTGCTGTGGGTCAGCACCTTGCCTAAGCTGTTCTTTTCAGATCATACTTCTGACTCCCTCTGTGACTGAGTCAATTAATAGATACATCCTAACACTTCCCAACAATGTGTGAGATAAACCGGGTGAAAAAAAGGTTTCTAATAGATTTTGTTGCAAATTAATTTCTAAATCTGAAGATTATGTCTTTCATATGTCAGGTGATTAAATGCATTAGAATTCTTGTCATAATAGCACCAAAGCCTATGATCTATTTTAAGAGGGTACTCATCTATTAATTATTTATTAATTTAATTTTGATATTTTTTTACATATAGCTTTTTCTTTTTCTTTTTATTTCTTTTCCTCTTTTTCCTTTTTCCTCTTTCTTTCTCTTTCCTTCTTTCGTTCCTTCTTTTCCTTCTTTTCTTTCTTTCTTTCTTTTTCTTTCTTTCTTTCTTTTTCTTTCTTTCTTTCTTTCTTTCTTTCTTTCTTTCTTTCTTTTCTTTCTTTCTTTCTTTCTCTTTCTTTCTTTCTTTCTTTCTTTCTTTCTTTCTTTCTCTTTCTTTCTTTCTTTCTTTCTTTCTCTTTCTTTCTTCTTCTTTCTTTTTCTTTTTTCTTTTTTTTCTCCTTTTCTTTTCCTTTGTTTATGTAACATATACTTGAGTACATTTTGCTTTTGCATTTCAGTTGAAGCTTCTCATTCTAAATTGCAAATGTCCGACCATAATCTTGACGAGTCCTTGGAACTGAGGGATACCAACTGACCTTAGTTTTAGAAAAGGCATGCCTCAGTACAGACAAAACCTCTTCACCACAGTGAAGGAGGCACAAGCAGCAAACACTAAATAAAATCTTCATAATACAAAACCTCAAATTTAAATCAATTATACAATCCAATCTCTATTTCTTATATACTTTCAGGGACTTTATTAGGCCATTAGAAGGGAAAAAGAACTCCTCCTCTTTTTTCTTGCCCTTTTATTTTTAGACTAAGCAAATTAGACATAATATATATCAATATGATTATCTTAACTGGAAGTCATTTTCTTCTGTGCTTCTTCTGTGTTTTTATTTCCTAATCTGTGTATAGTTAATGTTTTTCCAACAAGAAGGATTTTTTCCCAGGTACTATTGATTCTATTATACACACACACACACAGATACAGACTGTTACAGCATATTTTTTGACTTATTATTTAGTTGACTGTTTAGTAATTTATATAAGCCTTGTATATCCAAGGCAGCAGGGGAACTGTTTGTCTGTATTTTTCCTATAGCCTGTTGTGATGAGGAAGACATTACTGTATTATCTCTTGCAGGGGACTTTCATTTTGCCAACTGACAGCAAAGAAAACCTGTTCAAAGGATCATATAATTGCATTGGTTTAAAAAAACATAGATCCACAAAAGCAAAAAAGGATATTTAGACTTCTGAAAATGTGTTGAAAGAGGAAAGGAAAAAGAAAGAAAAAAAAAAAAAAAAAGGCAGAGTAGGTTATAAACTCTGGGTAAAAACTGTAATTTCCAAAGAAACCATTCACTCAAACCCAGGCTTTACTTTCTTTAATTGTAATTTAACAAAGGCTTTGGGGCTTGAAGTCTTGCGTGCTCGTGGCTGTCCTCCTGAGCAAGGAGAATTGCACAAACCTCAATGAGGTCAGCTACTGAGAGGCTGACCCAGGAAATCTCCTTCCCTGCTTCCCCTTTGAGATTACTTAAATTATATGTGGTTGCTACAAATAAGATTATTCTAATCAGATGTCATTTATTTTTGCACTCTTTCCAGCAGTTTTGTAGCATAATCTGTGCATGACAGCTTATGGCTTTTCCAACACAGAAGGGTATTTCTGAACACCAGGTCTGCTGTTTACACAGAGGCACCTGGTTATAATTGGTTCCTGCATCCACTGTTGGTATGACTCTTCACAGTTTTGAGTGATTTCTAAGTAAGTGGACTTGACCCCAGCTGAGGACAGCTACTGGCATGGCATGGTGCAGAAGGCAAATCAGCCACCATAAATCATTGTGCTGTTCACACTATTTAGAGAAAAAGTAGAGAGTCTACATGTGGAGAAAATTCCAGGAAAGACAGGAACAGGGTATGTATATCCAACACGGTGTTTCAAATGTAAATAAATATTTTGCTAATAAATTGTAAACCCAGTTACTAAAAGGGTTTAACTAGTCTTTATGGTTACTGAATTACTCAAATATTAACTGTAGGAGTGAGCACTGTAGAAAGGATGCTCCTAAACCATAGAATCATAAAATGGAGTGGGTTGGAAGGGACCTTAAAGATCACCCAGTTCCAACTCAACTGCCACGGGCAAGGGCACCCTTCACTAGGTCAGACCAGACTCTAATATTCATCACAAATTTCCTTAATACTGGAAGAAATGCTAGTGTTTGGGGGAGAGCAGAGGAATGCCTAGCTCAGTAGTTTGTTACTGGATGCTGACTAGTTTAAGTGTGGAAAACAAATGGGCTCTGTGTTATTTTATAAGTTGCAGATTAGATTCAGCTAGATGTGACATTAGTTACAGTATGCCATGACACCTGGGAAGTTCTGTGAATCAGGTAAACTGTCTGGAGAACAGAATTTATCTGTAAGAAATACAAGCATCATATGTTTTCTTATTCTGAAATAGTATTCTGAAAATAATGCTATCATTTTGTCAGGTATCCTTCAAAAGAAAAAAAAAAGAATGAGAGGTACAAAACAGAAAAACAGAAAATGTAAATTTTTTAATATAAAGGGAGTCAAGAGGAGTCTCCAAGTAGATGCCTTTCAAAGTATGTGACAGGCATTTTTTGTTTGTGTAATAAAATGATTTTCATATTTGTTTCCAAGAAACTGCTTCTGTGCATAAGCTTTTTTTCATTAATATTAAGAAAATGAAAAAAACGCCAAAAAACAAACAAACAAAAAAAACCAACAACAATAACAAAAAAACACACAACAAAAACCTGGCCCTCAACTCTAAAGCTACATACTTCAATTTCTATTCAGATAGTTGTGTAAGATTTAACCTGTAATAACTTAACCTCCTCCAATTTGGCAACATTTAGACTATTTAATGTCAATAAATAAATTACATCTGGTCTGGGAGTGTTTAATGAGTGCTTTATGGAAGATGTATGAGGCACTG
Source organism: Anabacerthia variegaticeps (assembly GCA_035583185.1). Classification (NCBI taxonomy): domain Eukaryota; kingdom Metazoa; phylum Chordata; class Aves; order Passeriformes; family Furnariidae; genus Anabacerthia; species Anabacerthia variegaticeps. The sequence continues at coordinate 34,794,522 of JAWWEW010000112.1, read as the reverse complement.
AAAAAAAGGAAGGGAACTTGTAAATTTGTTGCATCCATAATCAGACAAGTTATTATTTTTTGGTCATTTCTAGTAAAACAAAGTGTACTTTTGGATATAAAACCAGCAGAAATGGCAATTTGAAGACTGTGTGACTCCCCTTTAAGAGTGTTACAACACACGGATGAGTTTTATAAGTATAGGAAAGTGGAGATGGAATGAAAGTCTTTGTGAGCACTTATTATAAGCATCTAAAGCATGACAAACTTTTCTATAATGCTTGGCCAGTGGTATATATGAACATGAAATCTTGTTTTCAGACTGTCCTGATACATTTACAAAAGCAGAAGTGTGTATTTTGTGTGGATGTTGAAGCTTTTGTAGATGCAAATATCATGAGCTTTGCCTTTGGGCAAAAACACTTAAAAACATTTAAAATTTAAAAATGACATTGTATTCCTTTCCCATGATCTGAGTAGGGTATGCATAATCCTTTTTAATATTTTCATAAATGTAAATTAAATGTCAAACCATAGCATCATTCATTAGGAACAATTAAAAAGCATTTAGAAAGTTTATCACTGTAGTTCATTGCATTGGGACAGCTCTGCATTACATCAGTGTTCCAGCACCATCTATTCCCTTCTGTGCACTTACACCAACATCATGCTGACACAGGAGAGCAGAGCCACAATCTTCTTCTTCAGAGGATATACAGGTAAAGCTTTAGGATTGTTCTCAAGTGTATTCTAAACTCCATAGTATTTATTCTAATTCAAAGTAGTCTCTCCAACATGGCTAACTGATTCAAATAGGAGTGAATGTTTCATAGGCTATATTAACTAGACAGCTAACCTTATCTCCATGCCTTCACTTCATTACACATTTTATCCAGAGCATTTCTCTTAGCTATTCATCTCTCACACTATTTTATTTTTTTTCTGTTTTGTCTCACTATCTAATTCCCCTAAGTCAGTACTCACCACCATGTTAGTCTAGTTTTCTACTGTGTGCAACTTTGCTATAATACACAGACAGAAATGCAAAAGTAGTGGAGTGATAAATCATGTCTGCGATGCATTAAATATACTTGCTTTGGGTAACCCATGAATGCCCTGAGCAGTGTGAACTACATGACTTTACTCTTTAATGTTGAACGTATTTAGACACTGGTATGTAAATCACTTCTCATATTAATCACTGTTTATTTTACCCCAGGAACATAAATAGGCATCAAACTTAATCCTCTATAAATTTTGCTTAGCATAGACTTTTCTCTAGTCTTAATTCTTGAATAACTTCTCAGCTTGGACTTTCAAAAAGTAGAAAGCCTTTTTATTCTATGCTGACAACTACTGCCCAATGCTGCTGCAACAGAACAGTTTTCATTATGTTAGATTTCCCATCTCAGTTCTTGATAATATCCTCAGCTTTAAAGCCCCAGATTCATCACGTTATCATATTTCAAGCAAGCAAACAAACAAACAAACCAACCTAGCAGTGGAGCAATCCCATAGGATAAGCGCTCACAGCAGGTTTCTCATTGAGACATGCAGAGGAACCCTGATTTCTGCAGCCGCATATGAAATATTTTGAGGAGAGAAAATTATAGTTTCAATTGGGATTCTTCACAGAGATCTTAATAAATATAAGGAGAAAATAAAATATTAAGATATGTAATAGTTAAATACTGAATTTTCCTGAAGGGTACAGCTGGGATCTGAGTGGGATAGAAAGGCAATATTTCACTTTCAATATGAAAAAGTTTCACCTGCAGAAAAACCTTGATCTGGCACTTCAGATAGCAGAGGAATTTAGAATAGCTTACAGAGCTTACTGCCATCTTTATTGTCTGTAGATTTCTTTCCAAAGAAGTGGGCTTTGTTATTTTCTAACCCTTCTGTTTTGCTCAGATGGTGATAAAGACCACATTATAACAAAATCAGGAAGTGTAAAGGAAGTATTTTATATCTAGGGGAAAAAACATGTTTCTTCAGATTTCAGTAAGGCAAAACAAGCCTGAACAAAAACGATTATGATTCTGAAGACTGGGTCTCCTTCCTTTAGCATGACTGCTCCAGGGCAGTGAGGAGCTTTTTAAGTTGCCTTTTTTTTTTTTTTTTTTGGTAAATTTCCCTTCAGATAGAATATGATTAATTGCTGAAGGGAAAGAAAAACCTGTTTCTCTCTGATTAAAATGATGTTGAGCATGTTTATTTTTCTATTCTGAAAAACAGGAAGTTCCAAAAAGACATTTTCTGTGATTTTAGTGATGGGCTGTTACCTGAAAGCTGTTCTCAGGGCAACTACAGAAACTACAGAAACAACTGTTTCACCTTCTCTCCTTAGGCCTTTCACTTTATAAACATTTTTGTTTAATACACAGATTTTTCAGGATTTGCTAATGAAAGTTGGTACAGAGGATTGCACTGTTTAATGGACCAGAAAAATATCATCTTTCCATTCTTTGAAGTGACATTTGCCATCATGTGTTGACCTCCACAAAGCTGGTGGTCAGATTCTGTTCTGTTTGCAGGGTATCAGTGGGGAATAAGCCCTGCTGGGACTGGTGAATGTCACGCATATGACATGCCTACCTAACAAGCACTTTGCAGCCTACTCCCTATGGTAATTCTCCTCCCGGGCTGTGAATTGGCTATTCTACAGCTTAAGCTGTAGCTAAAATGAATGCATTCTAAGGGACAGTGCAACTGCCTCTCCATCATGAGCAAGCTCAAAGTTTTCCAAGTGGTACTGGAAGAGCTCATAAGAATAGACGAGAACAGAATAATTTCAGTTTTTCAGTTGGAAGGGACATGGAATGGCCATAAATGTGGTCAGTGGCACCTCGTCTTCCCAAAATCTAGGGCTTGTAAATGCCAAAGAAGTCACAGTATGTGAAGAGACTCAGCACATTACCAAAGCACTAAGATTTGAAGGAAAATCAAGGTCCTTTGATCAAATGTATAATTCCCAGTCACAGAAAATTTCTCTTTCAGGTAGTAGGAAAAAACCTTTACACCTTTCTAGTGTTCTTTTTCTGCTTACATCTCATGTTTGCAACATGGAGCATTACTAATTAATATATTTGTATATTATGAAAATTTGAAAAAAAATCCATTTGCAAATGGAAAGCACCTGTAGGCTATTTAAATTGAGCTGAATACACAACTAAGGTGTGTATTCAGCTAAGATGGCACAGTAAGGGCTTAATTTTTTTTCTTTCAGTCTCTGATGATGCCTGTCCTCATTTCTAAATTTCCATGTAGCTGTAAAGCTTTCTGCTTCATGCTGTGGTTGCGTAATTTAACAGACTTGAAGACACACTTTCACAGTCACAGAATATTCTGAGTTGGAGGGGACCCAGTCCAACTCTTAAGTGAATAGCCTCTACAGGGATTGAACCCATGACCTTGGCATTATTAGCACCATGCTCTAACCAACTGAGCTAATCTCAGTTTTTGAAAGCTATTTGCTCAAATGATTAAAGCTCCTGTTCAAAAATCCCAGTTTTGAATACTCAGAAATGAACATCTTAGCAATCAGAGATATGTAATTTACGTATTTTTGCTAACATTTCTTATTTTCTTGCCTATAGGGAAGAGTGTGATTTTTGTCAGAGGTTGAACATTAGTTAGTGAGTGCATCAGCATAACTTGATTTGCCATGTGGCGGTTAGAAAAGCAGTACAAAGGCCAAAAACAATTTTCATTTTATGTACACAGTAAAAGTTAACCTGCAGCCTTTTCCACTTTGCTAAAGGTCCAGCAAGTACAGTACATAATTTTGTGCCCTGAGCTTTTAGATGAAACTAATTTAATATTTATTAGTTGCTTTTCATGGTAGAGTTAACACTCGTCACAGTCGAGTGCATTCTTTAGATGAACTAATCATCTGATTTAATCCTTTATCATGAAAACCAGGTGAATATTTATTTTTAAGCCCTTTTTGATAGTAGAGCAGTCTGAGGAGGGAGATGAAATTTAGTTGGTTTAAAGTGTTCAGATGAAGGGAGTAGTTGTATTTAATCAGGGTCAGATTTATGAAGGGGATGCCAGTGTAAAGATTCCTGTTTGAAATGGTTCCTGTGTAATACCATGGTTTGACCCCAGTTAAGTACACAAGGCATGTCTCATCTAGATTGAAATTAGAAAAATTAAGGTAGTTACATTAAAGATGAAATAAAGCTGATCTGTGAACATTTGTGAGTATGTCTCTGCTCCCTAACTGTTAAAACTGCTTATCAGATTTTGTTTCTTAAGGCTATTCACAAGTATTCATGCATTCCTTTTGTGGCTTTATGTCAGTAAAAATATCTGCTTTAAAAACAGAAAATTGCCCTCCTGCAAGAATAAAACATGTTTACAAATTTCATGATGCCCTTCAATTTCTCTTTTTATGAAATCCAGGGAGAAGACATTTTTGTTAAAATATTATTATTTTTGTTAAAATATTATTTTTTCTACGCATTCAATCTTAATCCCATCAAGGCACAAAGAAAATCAGAAACAAGGGAAAGATAATTTACTATTCAGGTGTTCATAATCTGTGAGAAATAATTGGCTTTTTCCTGCTTTGCCTTAGCTCTGTGAGATTTTAATTGTGTTTTAGCACAGTGCTTGTTGCAATAACCTATAGACTGATAGCTCTACAGGGTGTGCTCTTCGTTGCTTATTGACTTGCTACAACACTTGATACTTTAAGTTTTCTTCATACTGTGTGCCAATTACACATCTTCAAAGTTATAAAATAACTTATTTGCCAAACTTGACCATTTTGGACTATTTACAAGTTGATTCATGCTGGCTTTAGAAAGATATTGTTTGGATTTTGTTGGTTTTCTTGGGCGGGAGGGTGTTTTTGCACTAATCTATAGCACATTATGGTTTTTCCAAAATATTGTTTTCAAATTTGGTAAATAGATTTTAAAAGAGCTTTTGCCCTTGTATTCGGATGGAATTCGATGCTGGTATTTTTGGTTTGTGTTTGGCCCAGCCACCTGTGAGTGGCTTCTCCTGCCAAGTTACGGGAAAATAGGTAGATAATTACGGTCTTTGGCCTTGAAGGAGGCATTTTGATGTAAACTAAAATTAATTGGGCTCTCACGATTGGCTAACAGCCCTCCAAGGGCACTTGAAGGAGAAAGAGAGGAGGAGAAGGATGAAGTAAGCCCCCAAACCCATTTAATAAAGACTCCCTGGAGCATACCACACAGGCGCCAATGCCCCCAGACGTGCACAAGAGGGTCCCACTTACATGACTGGGTGGAGGTGCTGAGGGTCTCTGGCTGGGCAGTCCTGGCCACACCTGCCCAGCTGAGGTCACTTCAGCAACTTAGAAAAAGGGCAGGCAGCTCATGCTCAGTGCTCACTCGCTTCACATGACTGGCCAACGTTGCCTTGGCAGGGCCGCCCCGCCGTCACCTGTGAGCCAACTGACCCTTGAGGATGCAGCCACTGCTCAGGGAAGTCTGGGCATTCCAGGGGTCAGTGAGACAACTACATGGGAAACACCTGGGCAATTTGGGTGTTTGCACCTGGGGGCTAATTTTTCTCTTCTCTCTCTCTCTCTCTCTCTTGGATTTTTTTTTCCTGTTTACTTGGCCACTTTTTTTTAATAAAACTACTGTTTGGGTTAGGTTTTCTGCGGTGTCTCAGTTTCAGCTTGCACATCCCTTCGGACCCCCTGTTCTTCCTGGAAAAGCCCTTAAAGATGTGATCCTTGACAAACCCAAGTCAGTATTTTGTAGTAGGAGTTTTTTTCTAATGCTTTGTAGTTATAACCAGTAATATAACTGATGCAGGGGAATTCTGGTTGCGCTAATGGATCTCTTACAAAGCCTAATTAACGCATCACTAAGTAAGCAGAAGTCCTTCTACTAGACTTCAATGGAAGATGGTTCAATGCCCCAGAAAAGAATTTTGTTAAATCCATGCGGTATTAGCAGTGTGAAGGAGAATTGGTAAATAAGCAAGACAGAAGAAGTATAGATTTTTAAAATTTTTTAATTTGTTTTTGTTTTGCTCAAACTGCTGATTCCTGAGTCAGTTTTCAGCTGTAATTATCTACATCATGCACCTATTTTCTTGTTAAGCACATGTAGTTCTTAGGAAGAACATTGGGCAGCTTTCAGCAGAGTATTTGTAAATGACTTGATATAAAAACTAAAGGCCTTAAGCAGTCAAGCACATGTGGAATAGTGCAAAGTCAAAATGTGCCATTTTTTATTAAATGGAAAACAGTATACGAATATTCCCACTCAAATGCCTTTTATGTTTACAAACATATAAAAGCATTTGGGAAAATAAAGACATAATGGTTGTGTCCTACATGACTAAACACAGAGTCAGGTATTTTCTATTGCTCTACTATTTACCTTTTCAGATCAAATTTTATTGCATTATTTTTCATTACATAAGATTTCTCTTGTGAAGCTTGACAGGAGGGTCACTGTTTCCATTAGAGTAAAATGAGAGTTAAGATGAGAATTAAGAGTTCACTCTTCTGAGAAGGAATTGTGATGTGTAGGTCTTTCTGAGGAAGCCAATGGGTCTGTTATTTCTATTTTATCACTCTGTATGTCGTATCTTCTGTATTCACTTAATAAATAAAGAACAGAAAAATTAAATTAAAAGAGTAAATACAGGAACATTTCCCCAGTATACTGCTTTATATACATATTCAAAGGAACATTTATTAAGTGATTTCTACAGTTCCCCTGTGAATTAAGTACTCTGGCACTCTCACTGACACACTCAGCTCTGCCACTTAGATCCTCCCTTATGAAAATGTGCAGTTTAGTGCTTATTTCCCTAAGGTGACACCCCAAGGTGTATCTAATGTATTTCAAGTTATACCCAAATTTTCTTTGATCTAAGTTTGCATCAAACATTAGTCCAAAAGTTATTAGCTGTCTTTGTTTTGTTTGTATACTCCTGTTAGTTTGGGAGCAGTGCCACTTTTTCACAAGTCTGGACACTTGCTGTTGAAGCCAAAAAAAAAAAAAAAAGAATTAAGAAAAATACCACGGGGGAAAAAAGCGTAGTTCTGCTTTTAAACTGGCACCTATGAGAAAACACATCAAAATCAAGATAAACAGTCTTGCTAGTTTCTCTACACATTGGCTAAGTTATTTGAGTTTCTAGTACAAGGTAATTTTTGAAACCATTGAGTTCATATGCACCAAACAAGTTAGATATTTCTTTGAAATTTTGTGTGTGTGTGTGTTTGTCCTTCAGACTTCTTTTTAATGAAAGCTTAATGTGTAGGTAGATGTAAAGGAAGATGTGAAGGACTGCAAGATTACCTTATTGTCAGATTTTAAAGTATTTACCACAGGAGCTAAGAAAGTGCACCCTGACATATTAAGAATAACATGTGCCTATGAACACACTTCGAGTAATGGATCCTTGTTATACAACTAAAACAGTGCATGATGTGAATATATAAAAATAGGATCCGCACTTTACCTGAATCCATAATGTAGGTTCACCATCAAAAATGAGGAATGAACCACTCTACTTCTTTCTTCAAATTTGGTACTTTTCTGGAAGCTCATCCTGTGCTATGGCAAAAAGATTTAGCTTTCGTTGGCAAAAAGATTTAGGTCTCATTAACATCAGCAAACCTCTAGTAACAGACATTAAGAATTAATTTAAAAACCCCACCAAACCAAAAACCCTCTTGCATCTCCTTTGCTATATCTAGTCTTAAGCAGTGTTCATAATTCAACAGCAGATTCTATCTTTTCAACAGTCTTCAAAGGAAAATACAGAAGATGAATGATTGCTTTAATCCTCAGGCTTGATTCTGCTCCCTGCAGTGACTTCCCTGGGGAGGTTAGCCGCATGGGTGGAGAAGGGATAATTTCAGTGGAGGATACTCAGAAAGTAAATTAAACCCCTAACTGTGCTTTCTTGGTTTGTACTGTGCAGCTTATATCTATCCCATGATTAACAACCTCCAGCCCCAAACACAAATCTGGAAACATCATTGTCGTCCTTAGGCAATCATACAGAATATGACGAATCTGGCAATTTCTCGACTAAGTGTCCAGTCCTGTCAGACAGAAATGTCACTAAGGGGTACTTCTAATGGCCCCATGATCATAGAGCCCATTAGAACTTAATGTGTTCTAAGGATAATTTTTCCCTTACGAAAAGAAACAACCAAAGTGCTATCATAATGTCTGAATGTTTTATGGGTGAATCTTTCCTGCATTGTTTTATCCTGTGAAGAAAACCATTTTAAAAATTCAATGGCATTTTGTGAGACAACGCTGTGTATTGCTTTAGGGTTCCTCCAGCCTTTTTAAGAAGAGTAGGGAATAGGGAGGCAAGTACCTTCAGAAAGCTCACTGAGGTCCAGGACATAAGGCCAGGCAGGCAGCTTAGCTTTGTGGGCAGCAATTTTTAGAAGAAGAAAATTGGTATCCTTAAAATGCCATATCTATTTCTCTAGTAAGCATCTCACAGTAACTGCTGACAGCATTTTTGTGGTGTGGTGAAGCTCTCTGTACCAGTCTGGTACAGTTCTGCCACACTGGTCGGTGCTTAGGTCTGTGTCTTCAGTCACATCTTTAACATTCAGGCTTCAGGGCTTGGGTCAATGTCTTCCAAGAAGTCAAAAATATGAATGCCCTTTGTACAGAGCAAAATAACTCAAATGAATAGAAATGGAAGTAAATTTCAAAATATGTAGAAACCTGTGTTTCCACATGTGCAAGTACTTGGATTGTCCTGATGAAAAATTATCCATCTCTGCAAGTGTTGAGTCTAGGCTTAGTCCTGAATACCTCATAGCTGTCAAAAGCAACAAGATTTCTTCCCTCTCCATAGCTGTCTGGTTCCTTGGTATCCATGAAACAGGTAGAAAGTCCACAGTCTAATTTTCCTTGCCTTTCTTCACCTTTTTTATTTCTCTGGATGCTGCCTGTTAATGAAAATGGAAAAGCTCTGTTTTCAAAAGCCATTAAAGCTGATCACGTACTAGCCTGGCCCCGTGCAGCTGAACCTTGATATGGCTCTAATGCTTACAGGTGAAAGTGAGAGCAAAGGAGAGCAAACCCACTTGTACTCCCCCTCCATCAGTAATTCTTGCCAGGGCTGTTTCAGCTGCAGTTAGCACTCCCGTCACATAATAGCCACACAGCAATTTCTTCTGATCTAATGTACATAAAGCCCCTGAGCACAGTAGTGCTGATTCCTCCTCTTTTCTGAGACAACTATCATTACCTATTTGCCTATATGATCCCTATATGATTGCTCTGCTTCCTTGCTCATTTTGCAGTTGGATTTCAAAAGAGAAAGCCTGTTAATAGATCTTAATCTGATGAATCATTCAAGTCATCCAGACACTTGGCTGCTGGCTGTATTCTCATGCTGACCATTTTTCACAGTAGTATTTTATATATTAAGATATTTTGGTCTTTGAATTGTAAAAGGTTGCTAAGCAATGTATGTATCTATCCCAGAGGAAAAGGATACTGTTTTAAAATATTCCCTTAGTTTAGAATGTTTTTGTATTTAAGAAAAAAACAGCAAAGAAACAAACAAAAAACCTCTTTTCCAATCCCTTAACAAAAATTTTATTTGATGGTCTGTGATTTATTCCTTCAGCAAAGATCCTATTTGTTTGCCTATGCGTTAGTTTGGTCTAATACCTGTAGAAGAATTATTTCCCCAGACTGGAAAGTATTTGCAGATTAGAAACACAACTCTTGCTTTAACGGCTTTATCTACCTTTCTTCTGCCTCCTTTTCTCTTAAGCATACATTGCGAAAAAGCAAATTTCTCTATTGCATTTTATCATGCAGAACCCAAGCAACAGGATCCAGCCTCTTAAATACTTAAAAATGCAGTACTCAGTTATTTTCCAGATTATTAGAAATGCAGTATATCCTCCCATATTAGTGTCTGCACTATGAAAGCCTGAAGAACCTCTGGGCATAGTTTCTTTAAGCAGTGGGGTCATTCACTGTTTTGAAGAATCAGACCCAGTGGTACATTGGAATGCATTTTTCTGTGTTACTCTACAGATGTTTTGTTAATTTCACTCTTGCTGTCTTTGCTCTGTCTAATCCTCTGAGATTCTGCATCCACTTGGAAACCAGAGGGGCATTACTTTTCTGGATTTTTTTTTCAAAAGTCTATAGCTGATGAGCAAGAAAGTAGTAATATACCGAGAGTTACTAAAAAATGAAAAAAAAAATATATAAGAAACAAAAAGCTCCCTACCTTACTAGACTGGATGTGCTGTGGGTTTTTTGGAAGCAGGTTGTCTTTTAAAGAGCACTGACATTAGGTCTCATCACTGCTTCCACTTGCTCTTCTTTTTTGTCAAACCTGAGAACTGCAAGAATGACAGTAAAATAAAACAAAGGACCCATTTGTCATTGTCTCCACTCATAACCTTTTTAAAGCTGCAGGGAATGATATGGCACAGGAAGCACAACAGCTGTGAAAACAAGCTTGTTGATCTCGGCAACAGTGGCATACATGTGGGGTGTCTCTGGTGTTGTGAAGCTTCTTGAGCCATTTACAACCATATTAAAATGTCTTTTGGAAGTCTCTTGAAAATAAAAATTGGCTTCCCTGAGTAAATGAAGGTTCAGGGCTTAAGAAAAGGGTGGTATTTGACATTTTTCCATAGAATATTTCCATATGGAAGGATATTTATGATCAAAACCCCCCAAATTTTTTGATTGAAAACTTTTTGCCCAGCTACAGTGATTGTCTGATGTGCTACTATCAGACTTAACACTATAGGTGAATCTGAAATCCAGCACATGTATCAAGGTCACAGGAATTAACACATGGGGTAAGCTCTAAAGCTTCAGGTACCCCAGGACTTGATGGCAGTGTTCCAATGGGGAAGAAACATGCTGCCTGTTACTGTGTTGGATCCCAGATATGGCACACAGGCCATAATTGATATGTAAAATTTAGACACAAATTTGCCTTTGATTGCTAATTGGCTGTCCTTGTCCAAATATCTGCTTCTCAGATATCTCATCCCAAGTTCTGCTCCTGAAGATCCAGTCATGGTATTTCTTCTAACCGAGGTCAATTTCATGTCTGTTTCTTAAACAAATGTGGAGTTTGGCATGGGGAGATGATCAGCTTTATTATCTGCAATTTCATTTCCAGGTCTTTTTTGGTCAGGAAGAGACGAGGCCATAAAGCTGTGGGGCAGTTAATGCCCAATCTCGGCATATCTCAGAAGCCTCAGAGGAATGATACTTATTGTATCTCCAGGCAGTGCACCAGCCTTGTTATTGATTGTATCCAGAAAACACAACATTAAGGTAAAAAAGGAAAAGCAGAAAAACAGCCAGCAAAGCACTTTCCTGATTTACTTTTTTTCAGAGTAAGTTGAGGATCACATTCTATTCTGTTTCATCAGAAGAAAACTACTCCCCCAGTGAATCTTTATGCCCCAAAAATGGAGATGCTGTGTTTTATTTATGTGACTAGAAAAGAAGCTGGACCTCTCTGACTAGAAGATACTTTATATTTCAGTGGAGTTGTTAATTCCCTTGGGGACAGGGCAGTTGATTGGCTGAATTAAATTTACAGAGGCAAAGAGAATTTTACATTGATTATGACCTAGGCCTGTAATAGATTTTGATCTCTGTTTTTCCTTGTCTATTTGCACAGGTCTGCAACAATTATAAATACTGCGTTAAGTCTATCAGACAGAGTTTACAACACTGGCTATTTTCAAACCTGTACTGAAATAAATTCATCCTGGTTTTCCTATTTTGTATTTCAAAATATTATTTCTTTTTTCTTCACTACAGTGACCTGTTTACCTTGTAATTTTTTTTAAGTTCTAGAGTTTAAACTAGATAAATTAGAATTAAAAAGAATTTTTTTCAAGCGTTCTGTAACTTGATTTCCTAAGCGTTGTACATGGTCGTTTTTTCTGTATGTGTCAATTTGAAAGTGAAAGGGACATAAAAAGAAACCCAAAGCAACTTTTTAAGCTACTACCAGGTGTTACGCACCAGATGGGGTATTACTGGGTCAGAACCACCTTGTCTGTGTGTGTAGGTGAAGGGCTGGGCTGGGCCTGCCAAGAGCACACCACCTGCAGCTGACATGGCCATGGGAGCCCCATGGCTGTGCTGTCAGTCAATAAGGTCTGCCTGGTAACTCCCCCCTGGAACCTTTAGCTGGCTGTGACACCCCTCACTTTGGCTAAGGGGACAGTGAGCGGTCGGTGAACCAAAGGTCCCACCTGGAGGGAGTGGCCACAGTGACCGGAGTGGATAAGGAGGCAGCACAAGGTCTCCACTGTGGGTCTTGGCCTGCTCTCTTGGAAGCCGTCAACACGTGACCTTCTGAGTGGTAACTGTGTTCTTTCTCCCCGCTTTTTCTCTCTATACTCCTTCTTTTCTCAATGTCTCTTCCTTTATTCTCTTGTTCCTGTTGTGGGTAACCTAAACACCTCTTTTCTGTATTTAACTGAAGTTGCAAGTACCTTACTCTAAGTAACGTGGAGTTTGTGTTTGCTGGGTGTAACAAAGGTTTTCTATAGCAGTGCTTGCTAATCCTTGTAACTTGTAATGCTCTGTGAAGTTGTATGTTTATCTCTGTAAAGCCCTTTTTGCCAAAATACCTATCTTCTCACCAAATCAGAAGAAATGTATTAGAGAAAAATGTGCAATCTTTCTCAGGATGTTAACTCAGGCTACCAAAAAACCAGTGGCTTTACAAGGGTTTGTGTAGGCAAAATGACTTGAAGCCTGAAATTAACACCCAATAAAGCTGCACGAGGGTGTAACACCAGGGTTAACCAAATTTGATGTAGCAGTGAGATCCTAAAACTGCACATGAGTTTGTGAAAGGCACAAAGTGGAAGCTGCATCTGTGGGAAGTCTCTGCTATTACCCTAAACGTTGGTGCATTTACAATAGCAACAGCCAACATGAAGTCCTGAGGGTCTCTGTAAATTTTGCTAGACATGGAGCTTTGAATTTCTGTCTTATTCTTCCTTACAGAACATGCCTGCCTGTAGGTGTTTCCAGTATAAAACTCATGCACCAAAACAGTCAGATTGTGCCAGATATCCCCATAGCTCAATGCAATCCATATTTAAAATTACTCATGAGACCCTACAGCAGTACTGTGAGTAGGGTAAAATGAAGTCAGAAAGCACTGCTCCACTGAAATCTATTGCAAAATTCCCTCTTGCATTAATTATGTCATAATTTTGTCCCCAGAGAGTGAAGGGTAGAATTTCAGTGAACATTTGCAGGAAGATTAGCCTGTAATGCCTCTGAGGGAATGGGACTGATTGGCGTTGCAGTGCATGTTTTTAAACTAGCTTGTGCTAAGGAGAAGGTAAGGCATGAAATCACCATCCCAATATACAGTAAAAAAGCCAGACTTTGTTCCTAGTTTTAGTAAGAAAGCAGAATTAATTTGGAGGGACTGCTCTGCAATATAAATGGGAGCAGCCACTGGGTCACAATGATCACATTTACAGTAATGTTGCACTTTATGAAAAGGACAATTGTGCTGGGTTGTGCAACACAGAAAAGCTTGCAGCCTCTTTGAGGACCAAAACAGAACACATGGATATGACAAAGAATAAGTAACTTGCAACCAAAGGGGCCCTTACCACCTTGTCTGACATCTTGCTATTAACTGCAACCAAACTAAATAATTTCTTTCACAATCTGCTCAAATGTTATCTTAAAATTGAATAGTTATTCTCTTGTCCTCCATGAACATGGAAAAGCTATTCCAAGGCAGCTGAGTCCAGGCAAGACTGCTCCAGTATTCAGAAAGGGGCTTAGTCTAGTTTTCAACTAAATGTATTTATGGGCCTTTGGTGGCCATTTCTCAAATGGCAGGCTTCAGTTTAAATTATTCTCATCCCCTTGATTTTTCATGCAAGGCACTTAGATCTTCTCTCATCCTTAATTTTGCTAACAAAATAACCCAAATATTCTAATTTAGGCTATATACATGCCTTTATCCACCTCTCTCCTTACAACCTCCATCATTTGTTCTTCTGTTTCTTCTACTGCTACCAGCTTTCTAAGGCTTTTGCCTCTGTCAGTCCTATTGTGATTAGAGACAGGAAATTTTTTCATACCTGAAGCTGTGGAGTTCCTGGGCTACTCAAAAAACACAGGCTAAAGCAAACTTTGTAAGCTACTGCCAAACCACACCTTCAAGCGACAGCCAGACAAGCCACTATTCAACAGAAAAAACAAAAGCATTCACCTATCTCAAGGGTTAAGGGCTGTTCCTTTCTAAGAAAAATGTCCTATGCTTACAGTGTTTCCAGGGATTCCCTGAGCTACAGTCTTGCTGAGCATTTGGTATGAATTACACCACACATAACATCTTTCAGAAATGTTTTGGAAAGCCTGCCTTGGTGAAGAGGCTTTACACTTTTGCAATATTTATTGATGGTTCTTCAAAGAATTATTGATGTGATTTTGTACTTCACTATCAATCAGGGTAGTTCACAGAATGGATGTTACAAAATACTTTGAAATTCTGAGTTATTTTCTATACTTAGAAATCATCTGATCTTTGATTCTGTTCAAAATCTAACCTAAAATAAAAAATAAAAAAGCCAAACTCAAAACCAATAGAATCATTGGGACAAGGGGTTTTGATGTTATAATTTAAAATTCAAATAGTTTTTCTGTTATTTCTTTGCCAATATGTGCCTTTCTATTTTTATTTTTCTACTCACACTCTCTCTCTTTTTTTTTTTCTTTTTTTTTTTTTTTTTAATTAAATCAATGCAGGAAAAAAATAGAAGAGAAAGTTAATTAAAAAAATATTTCTCAAACACCCTAGCTTAGGTATACAATGCCTTATATGATGTTTAATTAACTACTGATTGATAGTTAAAAGTGAAGTTATTGAGTATGAAACCTATTACTGAAGTATACAAATTTGAGAAAATAGATATGGCCAAGCCACAATATACATATGTAAAATTTTGATCTAATCTTATTCTTGTATTGACAAGAGTATATTTACTTACTCTTTCAAAATGTACTTATATAATTTGATTTGAAAAGTGAATGTTCTCACTAGTATTTGTTCAGGTATATATTGTTACAGAAAGACAGTGCCTCCTATGGTAGTATTAGAATTAAATTCAGCCACTTTAAATCTGGGATACATTCTGAAGAAATCATTCACAAAACTCAGGGGAGTGACTATTGCATTAGTAGGTAAACCAATATGTTGAAAAGTTTAGTTAAATATGTGCTACTTACCTTAAAAATATAAACTCCTTTTATCTCTACATCTTCACTGATGCAAGGTTGCAGATGATTTCAAAGTGTTTTGAACTACAAGGGATAAAACTGAGCCCTTAACACTGATTAGGGATCTTTCGTAGACACCTTTTCTTATGATTTTTTTTCTAAAGGCAAAAGACAAAAGGATTACTTTAATGATAACTGTGTATCTTAACTACTTTATAATTCTGTTGTAGCAATTTAATACTTAGTGCTTCTATTTCCTGTTGGAAAATGTGCTGCCCATGGCTCATCCCAAACAGTACCAGCCTAGCTTGCTGACATTTCCCAATGTGCTCTGAATGACTACTGTGCTTCATTAGCACTCAAGAGCTCATCACATTTTCTTAGCTGAGCCAGCTGATGACTCTGTTGGCTGAACATTTTTAACTTCATCTGGTAAAACAAAGTTGACAACTCCCTTTTGAGTTACTTGCTATTAAGGACTGAATTCTGCTCTATTTGCCTTCACTGGGTGAAGGAGTATACATGAGGATGGAATTTGGCCCTGAAAACAAAAGAAGTCTTCAGGGGGAAAAGCTGTCGACTCTTGTTTAACCTCATATAGGGCGGTGGCAAGGTCTCCTCCACAGTCCTGCGCCTGTCACTCCTCAGTAGACCAGCTCATTTGCAACCAAGGAGAGTATAACCCCTGCACTGCTGTGAGGTTG
Organism: Anabacerthia variegaticeps; assembly: GCA_035583185.1. Taxonomy (NCBI): domain Eukaryota; kingdom Metazoa; phylum Chordata; class Aves; order Passeriformes; family Furnariidae; genus Anabacerthia; species Anabacerthia variegaticeps. Next base: position 34,778,595 of record JAWWEW010000112.1, on the reverse strand, counting down.
AGATTAAATATTAAGTAAGTGCAGTTTCAGGTTGCTGGCCTCAGGGAAGCTGCAGAGGTGCAAATGACAACAGGACTTGTTCATCACAACTCAGGAGGAGTCTTGTAAAGAGGCAGTGTCAACAAGATTTTGGCTTAAGTATTGGTAGAGATGTCAAGATAATGTTCATCATCCGTTCTTCTCCTGTCACCGTTCAGCAGCGGAGTTATTTCAAGTGCTTTGTAACCTTCACTGCTGCTGTGAGATCACTATTTACATCTGAAGTAAACAGTGCTTTGTGAGCCTCAGCGGGTTTCAACGGGGCATCCCTGAGAACCAAACATGGCTGGTAGCGTGAACTTGTCAGTATGAGCTTCTCAGTCCATCAAGCCTCTATGCAGAATCCCTAACTCTGCTTCAAAGACAGTGAGGCAGCTGAAAGAAGTGCACGCAAGGTCTTTTCTTCAAGAGACTGTTTTATCCTTTGCATTGCTACATCAAATGCTCTTGTGCCCATGGCGGATGAAGTCAGAGGCAGAAAGAAGTGTCATGGTTATTATAATTTTGATACAAGGATAATTCAGCCTTTCTTTGCCTTTTTGCAAACCTTCATGAAATTAGCGTTTTATTCCACTAAAAGTATAAAAAAAATTGATATAACATAAAGTTTGGTAGGGAAAGGAAAGAGAAATTCATACCAGTTCACCCAGTTTTTTCACTTGCACTTCCCAGAGAGCTGTGAGAGGAAAGCAGAAGTATATTATTTTTCCTGGAATGGGAATTTCCACAACACAGAAATATTTTTAGTAAACATCGCAGCTGAAAATTCTGCATTTATAAAATTCTAGTCTTCCTCGTTGCCATCTGTATTCTGAAGGCAGTGGAAATCTATGTATCGAAGGTGAAAATTGTGTAGTTTATAAAATGAACTAGGACCTGTGGACTAACCTACACAGATACAGTGTCATTTCTCAGATTTTTTCTACCTGTTCTCTATTGCCTAAAGTACTGGATGTTTTCAATTTATACTGAATATGAAATTGGTTCAGGGCTCAAGTTTAGAAACACAGGCTGAATCAAAGGTATTAATACGTTTAAACAAACCAGTGGAGAACTGGATTTGCTGATTGAACGCATCTAACAAATATGGTAATAAACATTATTAAAATCATATTATTGTTCTTTCCTTGAAAGAAATAATAATAATTCTGAATTTTCTTTAAGAAATTTTTTTATCAGACAGTATAAGTTCTTGTCCTGCATTAGCTGTTTAAACCTTTAGTAAAAATAGAAGTTTGAAACACTGCACAGGACCAAGGGACCAAAATAACTGGTGTGAATTATTTAGTTTGATCTTTTTTTTTTTCCCCCTCAGGAGTTTCATTTTTTGAGCTGTTTAGGACTTTTTGGTTTTAGGGAACAGTGTATTTTTTGTGCACAATGCAGGAGATATTGAACTAGAATAAGCGGAATATCCAGTGTAACATGTTGAACTAGAATTTGGCCCCTCCATAAATAAGTGCACAAAAACCACCGGGAAATAGGAACTTGGAGCTTGCACATCAGCACCACTAGTTTTAAATAGGAGTTATTATGCTGTTTTTCAGTTAGCTGTATGTTTGAAATAAAGTCTAGCTCTTCCTAGTGTGTGTGTAAAAGTGAGTGAGACAGTAAAAATACATTGGATTACAAATCCACCTCCAGAGTTTCTCTTCTGAGCTGTGCTAGCAAATAAGGCATCTTTACTTTTTCCATCTAAAAAAATAATGTGGATTGGATCCAAAGAATGACTATATGGTGGTGTTTAAAACTATAAATTAACACCAGTTTAGAAAGATAGGTAACCTCTATCTAGCCTTCTAACCTTTCATCCAAAATTTTAATGCCAACCACAAATATTTCAGACATAAACCTATGTTAGTGGCTCTCTGTTTAAGTGTCACAAAGTCTAAAATACAGATGCCTGGTCTCAGTGGGCCAGTCTGGACTGTCTGAGATGATCACTTGGATGCCTGGTGCATTTAGCAGATAGAGCAGGGCTGCCCTGAAAGGTAATCCAAGAAGTTTGTGCTGAGCAGACAGCCGTCAAGTATCAGTCCTTAGTCTGCATGCACATGAGAGAGTATGAAATCACCACTGCGTCATAGTTTGCGAATAAACAGACATAGCATTGGATGCAGCTCAAGACCCTCTCCTATGCAGGCAGGCTGAGAGAGTTGGGGTTTTTCAGTCTGGAGAAGAGAAGGCTCCGTGGTGACCTTATAGGATCTTCCAGTATCTAAAGATGCCTTACAATAGAGCTGGAGAGTGACTTTTTACAAGGGCATGTAGTCATAGGACCAAGAGGAATGGCTTTAAGCTGAATAAAGTTACATTTAGATTAGATATTAGGAAGACATTCTTTACTGTGAGAACCAGAGAAATTGTGTATGCCCCATCCCTGAAAGAATCCAAGAGCAAGTTGGCTGGGGCTGGGAACAACCTGGTCTGGTGGGAGGTGGTTTGGAACTAGATGACCTTTAAGGGCTAGCTGACTTCCAGAACACATCAAATCTTGGCTTTCATTTAGGGCATATGTGTCACAGGCAGAGTACCATTGACTCTGCATGAATAACTACATGGGGGTACCTAGAAAAGTCTCATGCCACTTTTCAGGATTTAAGGCTTATGTGATGTCAGCAGGTCAGCTTCCTGCATCACTCTGTTGGACATAGCAAAATGTACCACATTTAGATTTTGTCAGTCAGCTTTTTCCAAAATTTTTGCTTGGAATGCTTTTGTAATGGAAAATTAATAAGAGCTATTGACCCTTTCCTAATCTTTTCTGTTCCAGATAGAAAAATTTTTGATTAAATAAGACCAACTCAATCAGATTTTGATAAAAGTACCCCAACTGCATGTTAGCACTTTAATTATGGAGTAAGTCCCTTGGCATTATGTTTATATTTTCAATATTTTCAGCAGCACAGGCGAGACCACTTATCCTACTGTTATGTTTGTATCATTGACAGAATATGTGTCCTTCTGATGTGATTGAGATCTGATTTGTGCCAGATACGATTTCATATAAAGTGTTCCTACAGAATCACATCTGCCAGTATATTTTATAGCTACACAATTTCTGACTATTTATGCCGACAAAAACCACTTCATAACATAAGTTTCAGGCAATTTGCAAGCTTAAAAAATTATCTTCTAGGATAAGCTCTTAAGTTAATCATTTATACACAGTTAAAAACAGTCTTTCTGGCAGCAGATGTGATTTAAGAAGTTTGAGTAGAAGTAGAAGTTCAGAAACATTAGTGAGGAAAGACAGTTTTTTCTGTAACTGTGATCCCACCAGGATACAAAAGTGCTCTTCTAGAACAGCTTGCAATTTAAACCCAGAGATTTTTTGACTTTTATCTTCATAAATTTCCTCTTCTGTTTTCATTACATTTGAAAATTAAATGAGGAAAAAAAAAAGGGGAAAAAAAAAAAAAGAGTTGCTTGATCAACATGATGATCCCTGTTAATTTAAATTGGTGACATTTCTGCTTTTCCTGTGTAAGTGTAAATCCTATCCTGGCTGCATTAAGACTGAAATTTAATTTCCTATTTGGGAAAATGCATTCTTTATGAAACTATATTTGCCAGCTATACTCTAAATATTTGGTTTACTTTGAAGATTACACTAGTGTAAAAGATATACAAGAAAGGCATTGACCTCCTGGAGCAAGTCCAGAGGAGAACCACTAAGTTGATCAAAGGGCTGGAGCACCTCTCCTATGAAGGCAAGCTGAGAGTTGAGGTAGTTCAGCCTGAAAAAAGAGAAGGCTTTTGGGAGATCTGATAGCATCTTCCTCTATCTAAAGTGGGGTTAGAGGAAAGCTAGAGAGGCACTTTTTAGAAGGGCATGTAATGATAGCTTAAGGAGAAATGGCCTTAAACTGAAGGAGGGTAGATTTAGATTAAGTACTAGGATGAAATCCTTTACTGTAGGGTTGGTGACACATTGGAACAGGTTACTGAGAAAAGTTTTGAACTCACACATCCATGGAAGTATTCAAGACCAGGCTGGATGGAGTTCTGAGTAACCTGGTACAGTGAAAGGTACCCTGCCTATGACAGGGGATTTGGAACTAGATAGTCTTCCGACTATAAACATTCTATGATATTCTGTGATTCCATTCTATATAATATTCCATGTACCTAGGCTAGCTAATTTCATTAAAGACAATAAAATACTTCAAACCAGTGTGAGCTAGTAAGAGGTGTAAAGATGGCTACACTCTTGGCTGACACAAATCAGAGTGTATCCAATAACATCAGTGTAGTTTGGTTTATTTTTTTTTTTTTTTGCCATTTCCTGGATAGAGCATCCAGGAGGAATTCACATGATTATACCTGTCTGCTGAAACTAATTTGTCTTAACATTCTCTTATTTTCTTTCAGCTTTGATCTGTTTTCTTTGGTTGTCATGGGGATTTTTTTCTTGTTTGGTTTTTTGTTTGTTTGTTTGTTTGTTTTTATGTTTCCCACTAATCCCCAGCACAAGCATTTACAAAAGCTCATCTTTTTCTGATTTTATACCTCCTTACACCATGGAGTGACAATACTTGGACTCTCCTTCATTGAAATGACAGATACCCAGGAAAGGTCTTTTGCTATTAATTTTCCAGAAGTTAATGTCTGCTAAGATTTATAGTTCCTGTCCAACTGTTTCCTTTCAGCAATAGATCGAAAAGTGTATTTAGTACAATGAACTCTAGAGAAGCCTCAGTTAAATTTTAGCATAAGCATGATTATGTTAGCTAAACACAACAATGAAGTTAAAAAATGCAATGGGCTTCTACAATATACCCTACAGGATTAAATTTGCAGCTGAGACTGGTGAAAACACATTTGAAGTCTAATTACATGAGTTGCTAGGTTGATGTAGGTGACGCCAGAATAACACTGCAATTTCACCTGACAAAAGTGTCACAAAATAATGATAGTTGAGTGTTCTGGGTTTATATTTGCCACTTTAGTCTCAACAACCCATGAAAAGCTGTTGTGTCAATAATGCAAGACAATTACTTTATCTGCTTCTGAAGTTATTAATCTTTGTTGCAATATGCTTAGTTAAATCAGTCAACACAATCTTTTCACTGAAAGAATTTTTGTTGCCAAATAAAATCTGGTAATGCACATTGGCAAATCATTTTTCCACTTAAGATAATGCAATTAAAGTCGATTTCCCATTAAATTATCCTCCTTTTCAGAAATCAGCAAGAAAAGCCCTTCAGGTTCAAACTTTAATTATTTAAATGCTTATAAAATATACAGCTTGTGAGGTCTGGATGAGCAAATAAATTGAGAGAATGCTGAGCCCAGGCATTTCAAAACTCTTAAGCATTTAGAATAGGTACTAGTTAAACCTTGACAGAACTTCTAAAAGGGTAAGTAATGCCAGATCATAATCTAATCTTATTACTTATATATTTAATTTGTCAAAAACTATGGGGAAAAGGTAATTAATTTCACATTTGAGATTGTTTATTCTGTAAAGTAATAAGGAATTCTGTAAGATAATCAGGAGCAAGTTTATGCTGATATTAATCAAGGCAAGTTTCATAATGGCTGTGAGGTTTTTGGCCAGTTTTAGTGTATCAACATTGGCTTTATGAGTGCTAATCAACACATGTGCAAATCAGCACCTGAAAGTACGAATTCTTAGATGCAGTTAGTGAAGGTAATTCCTCTGAAAAATGAAGACTTCAATCTGAAATCTGGCCTCAATGTTAAAATTATTCCCAGATCTGGATCCAAGTATACGATTGTGTATTCTTTGCCTCTTTCCTAGTTACTGTTAAGTCTAGTTGTGTTTTTGTCCCTATTGCTTTGCTCTCCACTGTAGACGTTCCCTAAGCCTACCTTAGGGCTGCTTCAGTTTGAAACAGATAATTTAGGTGTTCAGCAAGTCTCCACACATCTCTGAAACTGATTCCTGAGCAGATAGTCTCCAGACTTAAAAAGATTTCTCGCCTTGTGAGCAGTCCATCATATTTTCACTGTGATAGGACTTATTAAAGAGCTAAAGAAAGGAATTTTAACTTTCCTCTCACAGGAGCCATAGGTGGAAAAAATAGGATAGTGTAATATGTAGAGGAATTCAGATAATTTGGTAAGAGGGGAATTCCCTGAATTTTGTTCTTATCACCTAGGAATCAGTCAGGTCTAAAACATAGCTGTACCACATACACATTGTGTGTTGGTGCTTTACTGAGAGCATGACACTTGTCTTGGTGTTCAAAATGGGATCCCAGATCTGGAAAGGCACCTTGGCCCGGCCTGGCACTCAAGATGGAGGGAGGCATGCTGGACTTCAAAATGCCTCCATGGAGACAGACAGTTTTGGATCCGATGGAGGGATTCCCAATGCACTGACCTGGGGAGTGCATGTCACTGGATGTCTTTACATGTTCTTCAGACTTTTGTGCAACTGTGATTTGGCCTTTCGGTAGGTTTTCCTTTTTGGTTGTCATCTATGTTTAAACACAGAATTATAAGAGACATTTGGGTAGTGACAGTTAAACAGAGGGGGGAAAACCAAACAAAACAATTAAGTCAGAGCTAACTGATCAAACTGGTATCTGAAGGCACAAAACTGTGTCCAGATATGCTTTGCAGCCTAGCACAGGACAGGGCTCAAACTGGCAGAGCATCTGGGCACCCTGTATTTCGCTCGTTATGCTGAGGCACCATGGGGGCTTGCTGTGTTTGTTAGGGCTTTCTGTGCCATGTTCTTGCTTTGATTATACCATGCCACAGATGCTGAAACAAAATTATAAATAATACATTATAATAAAGTCACAGGAATGAAGGTACAGAATCAGTATCCTTGCATGTAATCTGGGTAAACTAAAGGGGATTTTGTAGGAAATTATGGATACCAAATTTTAGTAGTGCAGACAGACAAGAGTAAAATACCCAGGAGATTATCCTAGCTCTGCTCTCTAATATCTAAATTGTCAGCAGAAACAATATAAACTCTGCTTCAACACATGAAAACATAGTTCATCATATTCAATATTTGAAAAATAATTGACTGAAGTCTGCTATCAGTTACAGTGGCAGGGTGTGTGGGGAAGGGGGAGGGAAATGCTGGACATGTCTGACTTTGTTCACACAGAAAACCCCTGCAAGAAGGCTATTAGGGCTTATTTCCAAAAGATGTCCCAGCCTCTCCCCATTTTTAGCTTGGTGAGAGTTTGCAACGCATTCCCCTGTGCAAAGACTTCTTAGAATTTAAAAATGACACTTTGATATAAAAGTGGTTTTGTTTCTCTGTTCCTAATTGGCTAAGCAAAAAGAAAAAGAAAAAAAAAAAAAACAAAAAACAAGCTTACAGTGAAAAGTGTGCTGCTATCTTTAGACCTCCAGCAATTACTGATGTTGAACTTGACACTGTGTCACAAGAGTTGTAACACAAGGCAAAGAAGAGCAAACCGTCCACCTATATTTATAAGAAGTTCTATCTGTCACCAGTCTGGTCCCCTTTACATTTACACACTTTCATTTGTAAACTTACTGCGGTTTTGTATGCATGAAAAAGGTTTTTAGTGAAATTCTGACAGCACTAGTATCAATGAAAATATCATAATTTATTTCAATGGAACAAGGATTTAATCTCTTGTATCCTAAGGTGCTTTTTCTCGGGAAGCCAGAAGTAGCTTCCTGAAATGACTCTTTTCTCCTTTCAGGGGTACCCTTTCAAAGAGAAAGACAGCCTTTTGCTGCCAGATTTCCTTTGTGTTTTTGCTGCTAAAGAATAGCTGGACAAAGATGTTCTATAATTACAGTTGAGAAAATTGCTTTAAAAAGCAAGAATTACTAATTAGTAACAGATGAAATTAATAACAGAACAACTTTCTTAAACATTACTGTGAAAATTTCAGTAAAGCTTGTGGTCTACTTGCTGATAAATTGGTAGTGCAAATAATTCACATAAGCCACTACACAGCTGTTAAACTGTTAAATTGTATGTAATGAAGTCACTGACAGGTTGAACTTTGTCCATCTGTTAAGAGGATTCTATATCCCTACGGAAGAAGTGACAATGCAATTGAACCACACTATTAGGCAATACTTACCCTAAAAAATTAGCAACAAGATGTTTAATCAGTGTCAAAACAGATGTCCATTGGATTATAAATTCAGGTGCTATATTTCCAGATATAAGAAGGTCTGGATAAAAGTTATGGTGAGAAGGGATCTAGTGAGAAGGAACTTGATTCACTTATTGCAAATACTTTGATTTATGCCTATAAAATAATGTTAAATTTCATGCATGCATTTCTTTTCTCTCTACTCTGATAAAAAGGGAAAGGAGACCAAGTAGATAGTTGAAGTTTAAAGAGGATTTGAGAAATCAGCAGATGTCAATGTTTGAAATGTTTCTGTACCCTTAACTGTGCCCCAACCTTAGTTACCATCTTCAATTCCACCAGATGCCATAATGGCCATCACTATGATCTGTCTGGATGAACCAACATCTTTACTGAAGTTGTAGCCCAGTATATGTACCAAAATAAGCCATGCTTTGATATGTATATTTCACAGAATCAGAGAATATGCTGAGTTTGAAGGGACCCACAAGGATCATCAAGTCCGACTCCTATCCCTGCACAGGACCATCCCCAAGAGTCACATCAGGTACCTACATTATACATGAGAGTATCATCCAAACCCTTCTTGATCTCTGTTAGGCTTGGTGCTGTGACCATGTTACAGCATGCAAACACACAGAGTAAACATGGAGTATTAATGAGTTTGTGTATGGGACCTTCATTTGGGTGAAAGTGCTCTCAAGAGCCCCTTCTTCCCTGGTATTTCCCCAGTCCCTTGTAAAAGCTCCCATCCACAATGATGTGTTGCCCTCTTTTTCCTGTCCTAATCTGTGTCTGAGGCAGGTTAATCTGGCATTTCTCTTTCGGGAATTTATAATGATGTTTATGCATCCTAAAACAGGAGTTATAGATGTGAAAGCATACTAATGTGAAAATGAAAGCTTAAAAAAGTTCTAAATGAAGAAAACATATATGATATTCTCCAAATCTGCTTCTCCTGCTTTAATTCTGTGTGAAAAGTTGTATTTATTTCCAAGAAATAACTTGCATGGCACCTGTAATGGATTATGGTTAAAAGATTAGATTCCATTCCTGAAAATTTATCATAGCTACTGTTTTGTGTGTCCCACCTCTCAGCCTGGGTGCACCAAGGTACATGAAGAGACATCTTTGCTTAGCCTCCAGTGAAATTACATATTAATTTAAAACATGTAACCAAGGAAAAATAGTGTTCAATTACCATTAAAATTTAATATTCTTGCATAAGCATTTCACAGCAGTGTCAGGCTGAGGATACAGAAGTGCAGAGATAAGTATTCAAATATGAAAACCAATTATTGTTCTTTTCTCTTGAGCAGAAATGAATATTTAACCTCAAGGTTGGAGGCTTATTATAACTTTATATTAATTTTTGCATTGCTCTGCATTATAGTATACATAAGAACATATGTCTATACGTGTAAAATGTATTGTATGCAAGTATTTAAAGAGCATTTGGTGTAGAATTGAGGTTTAAAACAGACTTAAGTGACTCAAAAGGCTCTCTGTCATTGTTTTTTAGGAGGTCTTTGAGATCTTAGTAATCTAGGTGCTCTGAATTTTTTTACATGACGTTGAAACTACTTTATTCCAATGGGATTTTAATCAAGTGAGTTTTTGAGATCTCAATGGAATTTGTGGAGAAAGAGGAGACAGGCAGTGTATTCTCACCAATAACTTGTAAATGACACAATGTAGGAGACCCATATTCATGTTCTGTGTCCTAGCCTTCACACAGCTAAAAAAGGCTTTGATAACTCTCTGGCCCTAGTATTTTGGTTTTGGAGATAATTTCATTTTGGATCTATGATTTTTAAGGTTTCTATTTTACTTTGGACAGGAAAGAAAACAAAGCCTGTGAAGTGTGGAACCACACTCTTGCTACTTCTCGGTCTTCCCTAACTGTATCTTTTGGTAGGGAGAAAATGAAGAGCAGCCCACCTTCACAACCTCCCTGAAATACAACTATGGATCAGTGTTTTACTCTTCCCAAAGAAGAAACATTTTGCCCATGATTAGGGAGCTATGGAGGAGTTTGCTCTGGGAGATTAAGGTGTACAAGAAACTGCATAGAACAATGAGTGGGCAGACAAGAGGATTATGTGATGTATGAGAGTAGGCTTTCCTTGTGGAAAAGCACGATCACAAGGTTGCCCATTCCTGTTCCATAAATGCACACATCTGGATCTGTACATGCTGCCTGCTCTTACACCAAATCACTTGGACTAGATGATCTTGGAGGTCTTTTCCAAACTCATTGATTCTGTGATTCTGTGTACTGTTCAGCTTATCCACTGCCAAATTTCAGCTGTTATCTGACTCTGTACCAGCTGCAAGGCTGTGTGTCTGAATAATAACGTTGAATGTCCATAGCTGGGAACTCTGCTCTAGAAAACCCCCAGATGTGTCACTGCTTCATCAAAACTGGAATTTTCAGCAGGATTTTGCCTGCAAAAGGAAGGACTGCATATGTCTCTTAGGTGTAGCTGCACGAACAGTTAGGGGAGATTTTTCCTTGAATATTTGAATGTTTTAAACAACAACATGCACTGTGTACATAATATTAATGAATAAATATTATTTAATCAGATATTTTCTTCAGAAAGCAAATATGTGACTTCTGCTTTAATAGGAAAACAAGTCTGTGTGTAGAATGTATAAATCTTTATTACTGACAAATACAAATACACTGAACCTCTAATCTTTTGTGATAAATACACAGGACCGCGTGGTTGCAAGACAGTTCCATTTTCATCTTTGACATGGATCTTCAGTGGCAAAAGTCAGAAGTAATCCAAGAGAGATAAAGCCACAAATACAGATACAGAATTCTGGATTTCTTCTGTGAGTTTGCCCACTCAGGTATACTTCAAGTTAGAAAATATTTTCATTTATATTGCCTCGATTCCTGTTCTTTCTTAAAGAAAAACAAACAAACAAAAACTCACAATGCCCACAATTAAACAAAACACCAAAACCCTCCCAAAACAACATCAGAAGCAACTGCTAATATTGTTTCTGCAGAATCACTGCACTCAGGAATTCTAAAACTCTATTCTAAATTTACTCTTTGTTATCTAATAATGCTTTAATGCTCTGTTGTACCTTCATCTGCATCTGCATGAGTAATTTGCCTTTAACTCGGGAAATCTGGAGGTCTCTGCCTGAGTTCAGAGGTGCACACTCTGCTAATCACTACAGAAAGATCTGTGATTTAACTAGGAAATTTCTGTTTCAAAGTACTTGTAAATCACTTTAAAATTACTCCAGGTAAATACAACAAACAGACATGTTTCTAGTAATTTTTTTGTCAATTTTTACTCCTTATTCACAGCCAAAGAGTATTTCACCTATCTTATAAATTGTTCAGGAAAAAAAAACAAAATAAAACAACCCCAAAAAATGCCACAACACCGTCTCCTCCATTGTGATTCGCCTTGCCCTTCCTTTCCCTCTCCTCCTGAAGAATACACTTTCCTATATGTACTGGTTGAAGGCCCAAGGGACTGACTCTTCACCAGCGCTCTTCTCCATGAGATGCAAAGGGTTCAGAGTGGGGACTGACATGTGTGGCTACCTGACATAATTGAAATGGAGCAATTTACTCAGCTTTTTCTCAAGGTAATGTTGCAGTATGAAACCACCATAAAACCATAGCTTTGACACTTGAAAAGGTACCACTGAACCAATGAATTTTAATCTTTAGTTTGTCAAAAAAAAAAAAAAAAAGAAAAAAAAAATCCAGTGCAATTGTAGGCTCCTCTACAGTAAATTTAAGCTCAGAGACTTGGGCCTCTTTTATTTCATTGTTAAAAATAGCTCATTAACTTTTTTAGGTCAAAGAATATGGTTTACAAATAAAAAGCATGATTGTAAACCAAACACTGGATCTCAGCTCTTAAAGGTTATATGGAAACTACTTTCTATACTACTTACTTTCTGACTGAGATAGTATTTTTATTTCAGTTTTCGCTTGCACTTCTTTGTTTGTTTTTTTTTTTAAACAAGTTCATTAACAGTCTCTGTTTCCTGTACCCCCTTTCTTTCGTTGTTTCCAACTGCTTGCCTAGAAATGCCTGCACATCACAAATATTTTTCTTACCCCTCTCCAAACTAAGTCCCTGTAAGGAAGGAAAATTACTAGTCTGCAGGTGTCACTCCTCTGCTGTCTTACCTGATAGGTGTGGTGATACTTCAACATCTTGTGAAAAGTCAAATGCTTCCCAAGTGAGCCTTGTCACAGTGACTTCAGTGAATGCAACACAGAAATGCAAGCTGTGAAATTTCTCCCTTAGCCCTGGATTAGAGGGACCCTTTCACATCCCACAGGAGAATCTCAGAATTTACTAGGCTGTCTGGCACACATGCAATGCCCAAGACAGGGTGCTGAAATACAGTGAAATGTAAAGAACAGTAGGAAACAGTGGCTAAATTTGAGAGTGGTGTGAAAAAGTGGAATAGCAGAGCAGTCCTTATTTCTACTGGTTATAAAAAGTGTGTAGAAATCACAGTGTTGCTGCATCCAAGGAATTATAAAATAGAGGATTCAGACGAAATATATAGGCACAAAGCAAAGTCAGGACAGAGCAAGAAAAAGCCAAGGTTCTTATCTGAAGGGTAGATTCAGGACAGCGTGTTACGTAGGCTGGAAATTATAAGGAAATTTCTTTAGGTTGAGATGCATAAGGGAGTCACGCATGCTGCTCCTCTTGAGCCGGAGGATTTCCACAAGGAGCACAGGATCTCCAGAGGATATAGGGTTTAGATTCCTCACTGGACTTGTGTTGCAAAGACTTCAGAAAATTTGTACCAGTGTAGTACTTCATCAAAACACCAAAAAACATCCTGATAATTTTTGTCTTGTTTATGATCACATGTAGTGTATTAAATTTTCATTGAAAAGCTGGCATTTTTTCATTTTTGGGCTTCTCATAGTTTTCCAATGAATAACACAATGATATGCATAAATGATGAAACAGTGGAGGCTTCCCAGAAAGCTCAGTGAATTATCTATTTTCGTCTGGGAAAATTGCTGTCAGTTCATATTGGAGCTCTGCAGGTTTAAAATGCATCATTCATCACGGGCGAGATACTCATCTTGCTTTCCTCATGTGTCTGTTCAGAGCTGTTCCTTTAACTGAGGAGAAACCGCTGTGACACTGCAGTAGTGGAAGAAAATTCAGAAGAAAATATCCTCAACAGTTTGTAGAAAACTGTATTTGCCTGTCTGTGCTTGAACAAAAGTCTGATCCTACAGTTTATTTTTTTGGTTGGGTTGGTTTGGTTTGGTTTGGTTTGCTTTGGTATTTTTCTTTCCAAAAATGCAATGCAAAAAAGCCCTAACCAGTTTTCCATACCTTCACTGTGTGTTTGGAAAGTCTAAGGTATTCCTTTTGGCAGTGAATTCCTCTTTACATGTCTAATCTTACATATAGCCACTAAAGAAGAAATTTAATCTGGTAACTTTGAGACTAAAGATCTAAATAATTTTTTAGGATGTTAGTCACTTACTTAATAGTAGGAAATAATTCTGAACTTCCTCCTTTCCTAGGCTGCAAAACTGAGATGGTTAGTGTGTTTTTCTTGTTCCATACCTTTTTGAAGAAGGATCAATTCCTGGCTAACAAAGGAAAGAAAACAAACAAACAAAAATATTAGAAGAGGATGGTGTCACTTTAAAATCTACCTAGGGTGATTAAGAAAGGTCTGCAAACTTTTGGAAAAATTCTGGGCGAAATCAAAAAAATATGACTGATACAAAAGACTGAAGTTAGAAACCTTTGGCTAATGTTCAGTCACCATACTTTACTGAATTAATTAAATAAAGACAGTCTGGCATGCACCAAGGTTGGTTAATGCAGGAAACATCAGCAAGAACTTAGTTCCTATGAGGTATGATATATCCTAGAGCTGCTTTTTATGAAAGCTGGAGAGCTTTCATTGGAAGCACGTCTGCTTTCCCGTTTGCCATGAACAAGACTTGTATTGAAGAGAGATACAACATCCTGCTTGACACTACTGACATTCAGATGCACTGACCACATTCAGGATGTATTCAGAAAGACTTCCCAGGCAAGTCTTAGATGACGATACTTAAATTACATCTTTATTGCTGTAGCTTCAAAGACAAATAAGAGTTGGACTTTGCCATTGCTTTTAAGTTATATCAAACAGATGAAATTTTGTTTCTTTTTCCTAGTCATCCTATGCCAGCTACTTTTCAGGAACTGATTTTCCTGGGTAAAACAGATCTTCAGTTCCACCAAGCCCAGACAAACAATTCAATGATGTCTATAGATGAAGAAATATAGGTTATTGCCTTGTCTCTTTGAGATGGCTGAAAAGGAACACACCAACAAGTTCCTGAGAAGAGATGGGAGAGAGAAAGTTCACCAAGCTCAGTTGTCATGATGATAAATTTTTCATTATGCTTGAACTGTGCAAACAGGGCTTGGAACAACAGTACTGTGAAGGCTTGAAAACAGGTGCTTCACAGGGATTTCTTGTTTTACGGCCCGTGTTTTACAGCCAATTTTTTTTAATTAATTATTCAGTGATTTAGATGTAGCTTTTTGAGCCAGAGGTCAAACTTGCACTGATTTCAGACCTTTCATATTCATAGCAGACACGTCATAACCTCGAGACAAGTTACCTGTTTCAGATAAGCATCCAAACATTTGTCTATTTCTGTATACCAAAACTTAACTCTGGGCCTTTTGAAGTTCACTCAGCACTACTACAATATCTAATCTATTCATGAATATTCATACAAGGTAATTGTGATTCTAGTCTGTCACTGCTACATAATTGAAGGCTCTTCAGCAACACCTGTGAAACCTGTCTGACTTTTAAACTAAGCAAAACTATATTTTTCATGTTTATATTTTATTATATCACAAGTACCACACTGGGAACATGGTCAAACAGATGATTTTGAGAGTTGCACTCTAAAAAAAAATGAGGAAAACATAAAAACATTCTACAGGGAAAGGTAAATTAGAAAGATTGTTTCATTAGAAGACACATAAACTTTTGTGACTCACCTGTTGGCAGTAGCTCTTCTTACTAAATAGACCTGAGTGATCAGAGCATTCTAATTCAGGAATCAGGAAATGCTAAAATATGTACTAGAGAAAAAGAAAAAAAAAAAAAGAAGAAAAAAAATCAAATTTGAAGTAGAAGTACCTCTGCAAGGTAAAAATTAGGCAGAAATCATTTCACTGTTCTGAGTTCTTCCAATTGTCCCAGTGAGGGAGAAAATAGGGTGTGCCCTTTGCAGAACTTATTCTCAATCCACAGATTTCCTGAATTTGGAGACAAAAATGTGATGACAGACTGATGAATGACATGAGAAGTGTTAATGCAGACCCTCTCCATCTTCAAGCATCTACACTCTCATAGACTCCGTCCACATCTTTCCTTGTCCTCACCTGGACAAAGTCCTTCAGAAGGATTCTGTCCTGATAGATACTCTGACAAAGGGGCTCAGGTAGGCTCTCACTTGTCTCAGACCCTTGAGTATGTTTGGTGAAATGGTGCTTTTGATGAAACTTATCCTCTTTTCATGCAGTTGGCTCCTCTCAGAGGTAGCAACTCAAATTCCTGCATTGGGTGGACCAATTGCCAAGCTTTGGGCTGGGCTTCTTCCCTTCCTGGCCTATTGCATCCATTTCTCCCTTAAGGAGAAGAAAATCATGCCTTGGCTCTCTTTTTGCTGTTTTCGAAATACATTTCTTTCTGGATGCCAGAAGCTGTCTCCTGATTGCCACCAATACTGCTATTTCTGTAGGCCTGAAATTGGTCTGCAATATCTCTGTCCTCATTACCAGCCAACCCTTTGGTCTTGGTTTGAAGCCATCATGGAGTCTGCTTATAACTGTCTGGTTAGCTAGAGCTGTGGGAGTTAAGGAGGCCATTTAGCAATCTTTCCAAATGGCTACCCTGTGGGACTTTTCTTGGCTTCACTCTCTGTTAGTCTTATTTTCTCTGTCTGTAAACCATAAACCTGAAATTTAATGAATTTTTACAATATCACGTACAGAATACTTGCAGAGTACTGCACCAATTCAAGACAAGACAGGTACCTTCTTCAGGACTAAAGGGAAATAGTTAGATGCATGAAAAGTTCCCATGCAGGGGTGGTAATGTTTTTGGCTGGAAGACCTGAAAATCTACTGTGCCCCTTCAATTTACAATATATGAAATGGTGTTTTGGAAAACTGTCTGTAGTGAAAGGTAATTAGAGTGATACTTACTGTAATTTCTGAGGAATGTTTGTGGGACAGAGGTAAACAACATCACCTGGAATACAGAAGACCTGCGTAAAGTTATTTTAGATGCTTTTTCACTCAGCATGGGGAAGAAGTAGAGTGAAAGAAAAATGAAAAATGCTTTGAAACTACTGAAAATGGGCAGAAAGTTATTATTAGGCTGGCATTTTCACATGCTCTGCAGAGTCCAGATGCCAAGTCTATCTTCATGTTTTGTGACTTAAAGCTTAAAAAATTAAGCTTTAAGCTCTGTGGAAACACTTTTCTTCAATGTTCTTATGATGCCTCAGTACAGAGTCTTAACAATAGAGTTTTCCAGATGTCCCAAGATGCAGAGAGAGAACATTGGCTTTAAAAAGGGTAAAGTCTATGGTCCTTCTATCTGCAGGCATTTGTGGTTAGCTTGATGTCTTGTCTCTATCTGAAGTGTCTTCCAGCCATGAATATCAGCACAGACAGAAGTAACAGCCACACAGATGACCTTTTTGCAAAGAAATCCAGTCCACTATGGCTCTGTATGGAGGAACAGGGAAAAAGTCTTTCTTAGGCTTGGCAGAACACACACACATATTCTGGACCCAGACTCTTCAGACTACTAGTTCTCCTTGCATTGGGAATTCTTCTCAAGCCCAAAACCTGAAAAATCTGCACAGGACATTATGCTGGGCTGAAGGAACAACAGCTGTTCCTAAATTCCTAACTGGAATATCTAGGATAATGCTTTCTATCCCTTTATTGCAATCTTGTCCGAAATGGGCATCATGAAGGTAATTTCATTAATATTTCACAATTCAGTAATATTTCAGGCAATGTCACATAAGAATAAAGCAAATATGCACTCCTGAGCTACTTTAGTGACATCTCTCTAACATGCTTCACAAGCAAGACATGGATTCATCTTTTATATGATTAGATAACGGGATTCTTTTTCCCCCTTGATGTCTAGCAGCTTCTTGTTCCCTTTTTAAGTCCTAGATACATAATGTATAGCTTCTTTACTTAGTTCAGTGGTGAGTTATGAATTGCTTCCTAGTCTGCCATCAAATATGAGTCACAGACCAAGTCAGCCTTAGACAACCTCCAGAGCTTGAAGTATATAGTCCAGCTTGAAGCCAATGGGGAATATTTCTGTTCACTTCAATAAAACCTTTATGGACTTTTTTCTCCTCTTTTTTTTTTTTTTTTCTTTCTTTCTTTTCCTCCACAAACATCCATAACTTTAAGAAAAATTAATGTATCCCTGACAAGCCTACATTAAACCTTTCAGTCTTGTGTAGATTTTCCAACATATTCAGGAGAAGGAAGTTCTTCCATAATGCAAGTGGTGTTTTCAGTTGTAATAAGTGAAATATTAGCACTATTATATTATTCTTTCAGCACTCATGTATCTAACAGGACTCTATGGATAAAAGCATTTTTTTCCTTGAGTATTTATTTTTCCATCTGAAATAGCAAGCAGATGTTAAAAACGGAGAAAATTTGTTTCAACTGTACTTTTTTGTATTTCAAATGGAGCAATTGAGTAGACCAACATGGACATTGCTAATTTAATACGGCGTGATATAGTTATGGGAAATAAACATTGTTTTTACATGCAGACATGCCCATACAAACCGTGCTGCATTGTAGTCTGGTAGAATTCTGACAGCTGCAGCTCATGATAATGCATCAGTGTCCCAAGGACTTAGTCCAATGGCATACCTTTCTAAAATTTTGTCTTTTTCTAATGCAGAATGGAATTTACTTTTTATTCAGTCTGAATCATGAAAACTGGCTAAGCAGACCTGATTGTTTAGTGAGTCATTTAATTTTGTGCAGTTCTTGTCTTTTATTACACCTGATTGAATCAATTTTAACATCCCTGACTACTTTCCATACACTGTCTAGCTGAATTTTGGCTTAATTCTCAGTTTTTCTTTGAAGGTACATGCACAGAGCAGTTATATTGGGCTTTTATAGGAGAAAACTGACAATTACAGTTTTGGTTTGTGACTAAATACATTCAGGTAAGTTTTCTCTAATTTCAAGATATTTTCTTGGAGTGAGATTCATTCTCTGTAATACAATTGTTACTACAGCACACGTATTACTAGTCTAAACATGAATATTTAGTTTTTGAGCATTACCTTTTCAAGGTCAGTATGGGTTATCTGGACATTATACAGAGCCAAACACATTTCTTTTGCATTTTTGCTGTATGCTGAAGCAAAGGCTGAACATCTCAGATTACTAGGAGATAAAACGTTTACAAAGAACCCTAAATAAGTGAGTAAACCTGTCTTTTTCAAAATACATGTGCTGTATCTCAGTCCAAATCCAGAGCTTTAGACAGACTAACTTTGAAAATTATGTATAAGCTGACACAGGGTATTCTCATCAAATGAAGTCATATGCTATATCCTCCTGCAAAAAAAAATAGACTTTTTAACTAACTGGAATTATTTGGTTGGAAAAAAAATATTTTCCTGTAATCTACAGTACTTAAGCCAGTGCTTTATGTAAATAAAAATAAAGTCATAGAACTACATCAGGCGATACATGTGAATCAGCACAGACAGGCAACCTCTTCACGAAGAGTGAATTTATTTCCATTATTTCCCTGATGATGGGATCGCTGAAGTAGCACCTGGACAGAGGTATACAAGTAAAAATGCAGATACCATTAAACTCAGTTCATGCTAGAGGATCACTGGCCTGATGACCACATGAGTTTATCAAGGATTATTTCCTGTCGCAAGGTCACTTGAGCATATTTATTATGCTCCTTGCCAGTCTTCTGTTTTTAAACCATTCCTCCCAGCATTCCTCTGAATCCTCTACAAAGGGGGTGGTTATAGAGGTTAAGATTCTAGCACATCCATTACAGGCTGCATTATGACACGACCACAAATTGTCACAAAGCATCGCTAAAATAAAGAAAAAGATCAAAGGATTGGTTGGGGTTTATTTATTTACTTACTTTTGTATTTCTCTTCCCTTCCATTTTGGTGAAAATTGCAATATCTTGTTTCATCAGTAACTAGATTTAGTCTTATCCTTCACCTATCATTACACTGAGCACAGAAATGTAAAAGGAGTGACAGATTCATTGGGTGTTGAAATTCTCTGAGTAGCAGCAGGCAAGCAGAGGATTTTATATTGTTGTCTATGGTTTATGTTGATCCCTGGATTAAATACTTTGCCTTTGGCAAAAAAAAAAAAAAGTATTTTCATCTAACTTTGTCACATGGAACTGCTTTTATTTTACAACCATCATCTCATATCCATGCATACTTTCCTTCCTTTTGCAAGAATGATATTAAAATCCCATAGTCTAGGATGCCATTTTGTCAGTTTTGTTTTCATTTAATGGCATTCCAAGCTGAAGTTCACTCTGTATAGAACTGCCTTGAATTCTTTAGTCAATTCTAGTCACTCATCCAATAAAACCAGTTTAAATGGGAGATATGTCTGAGCAGGAACTGAGCAAAATGTGACTGATGAATTAAAGTATTGGTCCTGTGGTATGCAGAAAGGTGATTTCAATTTCTCTGCACAGAGTGGAGGTTTATGCAATGAAATCACCCAAATTCTCTGAGATGAAATATTCATCTATGTGTAATATAATGCAGGGAATAAAGTAAACTAACTTCCTGCAGAGAACAACTCCTCCTACCTTTTTAATAATGTAACCATTCACAGTGCCACCAGGCATTCCTTTTCTTACCATCACCAACTGCATATTTGACCTTGGCAATACATAGGATCATAGAAGCATCTAGTTTGAAAAAGCTCTTTAAGGTCATTGAGTCCCCATTATTAACCCAGCACTGCTACTGTCACAAATTTAGACTAGCAGTGCAATATCTTTATTAGAAACATGTCCCTTGCACAATATGCAGTCTCAAAAGAGAGGGAGGAAAGTATTTAGACATAGTAGTGTTTTGAAGTATTTGATTTCATATGTATAGATGAGTTAGCCTAACATTTCCCTGAAAAGGTTTAAACAAAATATTAATCATTATATGTGGTTTTAAACACGAGGTAGAAAATGGAAAACTTTGTGTAGTCAGATTTTTGGAAAAAGTTTTCTTATTATGTTCTTATTTTTTTTCCCTGTGGAAACCAGAGTTAGTATGTGCCTGTCTTGCTGGGCAAATTTTATACAATAGTGCCCAAGAGAAATCACAGGCTTACTTCAATGACTCCACTAAAAATAAATGAAGAAATATATTTAAAACTCTGTCTCATGAAGTGTCTTTCAGATGGATTAGTGTAAATATCTGGTAGTAGTAGTAAATTTACTTTTCAGGTTTGTAATTTTCATCAGAAGCCAAATGCCACAGTCCTAATTCCTGCATCTTCAACCAGAGCATTATTGCAGCATTCTGGCAGCACTATGACTCCCTAGTTTATATTATATAATAAATAGGGGTGCTGTAAGCTAGGCACATATTCTTTCAGATTCTAAAGAAGAAATGTACAAAGGGTATGAGTTATACTGGCATCAAGAATAGATGAAGGATTTGTTCTGATGGAATTATGACAAGTAACAGGTTATCATGCTAGGACTAACAAAAAGTGATAGAAAATTATCTTTTCAAGTTGTGTACCAACCATTTTCTGGACCTGACTGATCAATGTACAGATGTCACAGATAACACAAATTTAAGGAGCATAAGCCCTCTGATGGTGCAAAGAAGGCAGGCATAATAGAACAACGCTCTCTTTCCTATAGTGACATGCCTCTTCTATAGGCATTTGTTACAATTACAAACACCTAAGAAAACATATTTTCTGTTTTCAGTTTTGATGGCTTTTTTTATATAATCTTCATACTAGGTTCATCCGTGCAAAGGAAAAAATTTCAGCAAAAAATGATAAGCTGAACAGAACAAAATCTCTGAGCAAATGAAAAAATTCTTCATTTTTAGAGCAGATTTTTAGATTTTCAAGCTCTTCGAAAACAGATCTAGGCAAAACATAAAAAATCCTAAAAATGTTGCTGTTTTGAACAATCTTTAAAAAGAGAAGTTTTATGTTTGTTGAAACACTTTCTTCTCTTTTTATGCAATCTTTTTTCAGCTGACTTTTTTCTTTGGAAGCTTTCCAGTCAGACCATTCTATTACTATTAAAGGCCTAGTTATTTTTAGAATTCAGGTGTGTTCTAAAGTAATACTGGCATTTTATTAGAATATTAGATGGTATTTTGAAAACATCCTTCATATTTTGTTACAGGTTCTAATAATGAAAAAGTGAAATGGGTTTGCAGGAGGAAATAGGCACCCTTTGAAATCCTCTTATTTAAATAGTTCCTTGCAAAAAAATTCATTCATGAAGAGATGTTAACACTAAAATCTTGAGTATCTGATAACAATATCCTTGTCTGCTATGTCTATGACATTCTTTATTTTTTTTTAATTTGTCTGTTATTTTAATGTAAGTAATGTTCAACTGTTCTATTATTCACTCACACACACACACACACACACACACATAAATAAATGCACCCCAGTACATTTTCTCTTACGAAGGGAACGGCTCAGGATGTAAACAGCTACAGGAGAACATTTACTGGAAGCGTCAGAGCTCTGTGACACAGAAGTCTATGTTCCATGTCTAACAAGTACAGGTTTTGTTTGTTGATATGTGTATTTGCTTTCCACAGAGGAGAAGGAAGAGGAAAGATGCCAAAGGAAATGAAAGAGGGGAAGCAGCTGCAAAGTTATTACAGTTAATTGAAACTCCACAATATTTGTACAAAAGAAAAATCTCAGATACTCAAAAGCTATAAATCAGCATTGTTTTTTGTCACATACATAAATTACACTGATTATATGTTGTCCGGAAACTTTTATATTCCATTGTTATAGTGACAAAGATGTTCATTTGGGGGTGGGAGCGCACTGTAAGAGATACATCTTTTATCAGACAAAATACCTTAGCAGAACTTCTTTTGGAGGTAGTAAATTTCCCTGGGAACTCAATAGAATCCTGTAAATTGCAGTAGTTTTGTCCTCTGAAGTCCCTGTAGAGGTTATCTTGAACAATTTCACACATCATCACCAAATGAGAGAGATGCCTTAATCTAACCATATTCAGCACTGGAAGCAAATGACTGGCACTCTTATCAGATATACTGAAGAAGATACATCACTCTGGAGTAGTTTTTCCATAGTAGCAAAACTTACTTTTCCTTCATTTTTGTACATCTGACCTTAAATAAGTACTTAAACACAATGTCTGATTTTAAGAAGAATTATTATTGTTTCTTGCTAACAGTTCCAGTAATCCCACTTCTACACACACTTTACCTATTCTACAGGAGTTTTAAACTCAAGTAACTCCCATACTTCAGTGTGTTACCTTACACTTTACTGTCATGTAACTGAAGAGACAGGCTTTCAGTGTGTCAGTGAATAGGTCACACTGACTTCAGTGGGAATTCTGTTTTGCAGATAAGACCCAGAATCTAGAGGGATAAATACAGCCAGAGTCTTCTGTAAAGAACATGGGTGCTCTCAGAAGCTGAGGATGCTCATAGCTCTTCAGGTTCAGCTTAGCACCTTTCAAGGCTAAATCCTGAGACTGATGGGCAAAGTTTCCCCACGACTGGTACCAAGAGGCCTGGCTATTAGCAACAAATGGAACTGATGTGCAGTGATGCAGCATGGCATCAGAGATTTTACTGTGAATATTAAAATGTTATGAGCATCCACATGCTCATTTATATGTTTAACAATAAAAGAGGAACAAAAGCTGTTTGTATCACAGAAGGGAAAAATACCTTCTTAAAATCAAATAGAATATTCCTGTGATTATATAGTGGTCTATTTTATCCCTATGACAGGTTTCAAAAATTATCTGATGCCTCCAAGAGTTCAGGTAATGGTGTTCTCAAAGCTGTGTTAGCCACACATAATTCTGTGAAATCCAGGGGGGACCCTTAATACAAACAGAACCCTGGAAAATGTTGTGGTCAGCATCAGCACGCCCAAAACTGCAGTAAAAATGGACAGAATTTATGGTATAGAGTGTTTCAACTTACAGTTAGCTATTAGATGGAATTGTTCACATTGCCTTCTTCAATGCAGCATAATATATCAGCATTCGATTTACATCTGTATGAGAGAAATATCATTTGGGGAGCAGTTTGTTAAATAACTGTAAATATAATTTTTATTACCCCCTTTGCATTTCTCTATATCACTTTGTTTTGCTGGGGAAGCATGAGCCCATGGTGTTCTGCTGCCTCTGGCCCCTGCAGCTGCAGAATTCATCCCACAGTTTCTGGGGAAGGATAGAGGAACAGGGCTCTCTGTGCCTCTGCTGCATGTCTCTTCATATTGACATCTCAGGTCCTAAGACAGCTGGAGAGGTGAATAGTTCCTGAATACTTTTCTCCATATCACTCCTGCTTCTTTTTTGGTGGTCAGGATCCCCAGTATCTAAGCAAATGTGAACTCTTACAGCTCAGCTATATCTTATCCCTTGATCTTCTGTTTCTCCCCGCCTTTCCAGGTAAGTTTAATGGTTGTATTCCACATATGCATTATTTGCCTTTCTTCTTTTCATTCTTCATCTTACTTTCAATTACATAGCCTTTCAGTCTCTGTGTTATAGATCTCTTTTCTCTGCTTTTCCCATTGCTACATCCAACTTCTCAGTGGGCTGCTTTTCAGCACAGTGTGTGATCTATCGCATACATGCACAAATTGCTCTTCCCCCCCAAAAAATCTGCAAACAGACATAAAGAAACAAAAGGTGGGGTGAAATCCATGCACTTGGTGATTGGACTTCACTGGACAAAGTATTGGTATCGGCAGTCTGTTTTAACCACTGGATGGTCTGTCCATAATAAACTTACAGACATGCAAAGGGACTTGGGATTAAAACATGAAACTAATCATCTTTTAATTTGGTTCAAGACACTAAATATGTGCATATTTTTTTTCTTAGTAGTTCCATTATTCTTTGGCTTCAAATGGGAATGATAACAATGACAGCTCAGCTAAAATGTATCTTCCATCCCAAAATGGAAAAACTCACATCCTCAGAGTCCCCTCTTTCAAGAGTGTACCAGGTTTTCCAGAATATCTTTTTTTCCTCTGGCATATTGTTTTGCAGCACTCTCCAGTTTTTGTATTGGTCTCCTGAGCTTTACAGTAATGAAAACCTAGAATTGTTTATAACAACTAGTATAAATTTTATTTATTACTAAGTTCTGTATTATCAGACTGCCTAGAGGTCATAGCTAGTCTGTATCCTCTTGCACCATGGACTGTACAAATCCCTAATAAAATATACTCATTGACCCCGAGATTTAAATAAACAAGATACAGTGTGAAGGAGGAAAGGTATGTCAGCCCTATTTACATGCAAAAAATGGAGAAATTAAGAAGCTTATGAAGATATAAAGATAATCCATAGAGAAGTCTGGAATGGAATCAAGTTTCAGAGAAATTGTTTTTCTTCTTGTTGACATGTCAAATATGTTTGAATATTTTGGTTTTGAAAAGAGAAAAATAAACAAAAATCAAGTGACGGAATATGAGAAGAAATGTATATATATAAAAGTAGTAGAAAACAAAGGAAAGGCTTAATTTGTCAGCTGCTGTACTCAAAATATGTCAGGGAGATGTAGCCCTCTGAGCTTCTGAGAGACAAGTTTGAAAATCAATGCTTTTTGGAGCAGGACAAATGTCAGATATTTTCATACTTGAATGCTGTATTTTTCGCCTTGTTTTAATTCCGTTTGGAGAGAGAGAGTTGATATGTAGTAAACCTTAGCCCAGTCAAAAGGGTCAGTTAAACTATAACTGTTGAGATACAACTGTGCTACCTCAACCTATATCAGACACTGATGGCACATCACGGCATGGATGTCAAGTGCATAACCGTGACTCCTAAACATGCAGATTTTGAGGTCAAATACAGATTGGGAGATCAGTACAAATTGTACTAGAAGATAAAGCATGGACATTTGCAGAAACCAATGGGTATACAAATACAAAACAGAAATTGGAGCATAAACAGGAGCAGATGCCATGTTTTTCCTTGAATGACAGTGGGGAGCCTCCACTCTCTCTTGTCATTTTTCAAGCTGACAGAGAGGACTGACTCCAGCTGGATCAGATGTCATCCAGAATTACCAACCAGAAACCAGAAGCGATACAGCTGCACAGACTTTGCCAAAGACAAGCAAGACAATAAAAGTATGAAGGAAGCATTAGGGAAAGCTGCTGCACCCAAATGTACATGAATGTAATTGCTGGATAGGAAAGTAAGTGGTAAAGCTTTCTGCCTGTACAACTATACTCCATAACATCTGTGCTGCTGTGCTGCTAAAATTAATTACAGGTGCAAATGACAAGAACTTTCAACTGAGAGCCCCTGACACCAACCATGCACAAATATTTTGTGACAGCAGTTCAGTGCAGTCTGTGCCTCATCTGCAGGCCAGCGCTGCTTTGTCTTGTGCTGTTTACTTCTGCAGGATTTGGAAGAGGCCTGCTGGAGTATTGCTGTGACTCATTGTCGTGGGTTTTTCTGATTAGGGTTTTTTTTTTTTGTAAGAGGAAGATTGGTTTCTTTTGGAAGCCTCTAGAAGTTTCCCTTCATCCTATAGAGCAGAGCCAATAAAGGTCAGCTCGAAGGAAAACTTCCTGCTTTTGAATCATTAAGTTACAACCCTGCATGAAAACATATTTAAGAAGTTGTTGCGCAGTTAGAAATTGGCAGCCATGGATTAACAACATCACAACACA